>CM022297.1:439383291-440583291 GCA_011799875.1 Thinopyrum elongatum
CTTCAGTTTGAGATACACGTAACAGGGACGGCCATGAACGGGCATAGGCAGGCCGCCCAAGGATGCATGATATGCACTTTGGAAATCCACTACTTCAACCTCAACTTTTCTTTCGCCAATTCTTGTTGTCACCGAAAACCACATCCAACACGATTTGACCAAGTGACTTGCCTTCTTCCCTGGAATGACTCCGTGAAATTGCATATTGCTCCACTGAGTCTGGACATCGGAATGCCCATCCCTTTGAGAGTCTCCGCATACAAATTTTCAGGCCACTCCCGCCGTCCATAAGCACCTTGCGGAGTCGAGTGCCTCCCACCACAGGATCCACCACCAGTGCCTGCCCCCTGCCTTGGGTAGCAACATGAGCAGGGTGTGTCTGACTAGTCAAAGGTGATGGGAGTCTGAGACCACTTGAGGTGTTGGGGGTGCTAGAGCAACCATATTGACTTCTCTGTTGATGACCTTCAGTCGACTTCTGCTCTCTACGTCAGCAAAAATCATCAGAGTGCGTTGTCTTCTGGAAATCGTCGCCCTTCTCTTCATCTTCATCTTTTTCAGGTGACTTTTCACTCAACTGACCTTCCTTGAACTGCTGAATCAACAATCTGCACTGTCGGTGGTATGTTTGGGCAATATCAGATTCCCTTCCTCATATTTCTTCGTGTGGATGGCACACGGCATGTCCAGTACATCTGTTCCTGAATTCGACTTCTTGGGTGAACTGCCTTTGGGTTTTCCTTGTTTTTTTTCCTTGCGCCGCCAGAGCGGCCGCTTCTACCTGAGCAGATCCATCGGCTTTGCGCTTCTGTTTCCAATTGGAATTTCCGCCGCAGCCACTATTGTCGACTGCCTTTCCTTTGCTGCTACGGAGGCGGTCTTCCTCTTCGCCATTGGCGTACCGAGTGGCATCTCCATCATCTTGTTCAAGGATATATCTCCAGTACGACCAAACTTCAGATAGAGCTCTCTATACCTAACACCAGCCTTGAAGGCACACGGCTGGTGTTTGGTAATATTTTTTACTGTGTGATGAAGAGTGGTCCCACGCTGAATGAATCTCTCAATGTTTCATTAGGCTTCTGCACACAATGTTGCAATTCAGACAACCACAGACGCTTGCAGGTACCTTCAAAAGTTCTGATGAATACTCTAGCGAGATCCCCCCAGCAATAGATGCTAGAAGGAGCCAACTGATTCAACCAGGCTCGGGCTGAACCATCCAACATCAAAGACAAATACTTCATGGCAATATTGTCATTCCCTCCACCGATCTGCACCGCCACTCGGTAATCATCTAATGAAGTTTCAGGCTTTGATTCACCAGAGAACTTACTAATTCCCGCGGCTAACCTGAAGTTGGGGGAATCTCCGTAGATCGAATAGCTCTGCAAAACACTCGGGTCCAGAGACACCTGTACCACTCGGATGATCTCTGTCATAACCATCCCTGTGAAATTTGCCCCTGTCGACTCGATTCTGCACAAGGATGGACCTTGCGTCGAACCCAGGGGCCCGCTCGTCGCCGTACGGGTGGCGATCGTCATAGTGCCTAGGCCCGTACAACCTCCCCGTGAACGGTGGGCATTCGACGGCGGTCATCATGGTGGTAACGGGGAGCAAACTCATCGCGACCTTGATCTTGATACCGATTGTCACGAAACCTTGATCTCTGCGACGCAGAGGTGACCCAGGCTGCGAGCTGACTGAATCATGTCTGCCTTGGGAGACTGACTGTGTAACCTGTTGCGCGACTGAAAACAGCCGAATTCTGCTGCTGAGCCGCTCACACAGTGCTCGGATCTGCTGAATGCCTCTGCCAGCCTCTGAACCGGATGACTCATTGATTCTGCAATCTTTGCCGCTGCTGCAACATTTTTAATCGGATGTATAAATACCTCCACGTTGTTTCGAGATCCACTCGGAAATCGTTGACATTGACTGCAGCCAGTGGTTGTTGACGGGCGTGCGCCTCGAGTGTTCTCTGCATCTTCTCGAGCCGAATACGCGTGGCCTCCAAAGCCTGGGCCTCGGCAGACATGGCAAGGATGGGCATACAGAGAACCTCCTCATCTCTCTGTTGCTGATCACTCGACGGTCCGCCAACCTCACCCCCGCCTAAGTCATAACAGGCGGGCCGCAGGAGAATCCGCCATGAAAACTTCAGCTGCGGGATCGAGCTCTCGCACTCGGAAGGAACATCAGACTGATCTGAGGCCGAGTCGAACACGACGTTAGTGACTCGCGGGCTCGATAGCTGCAACCTGCTGAATCGACGATTGACGAGCCGCCACGTGACGCACCCAACGTTGGACCGTGAGCGCCCAGATCGCTTGTGGCGACGAACAGGGGAGAGCGCCGGAGTCGACGACTGCCGAAGAAGAACGTCGCAGGAACTTGCACGGAAGTGCGTCACCCCGCGGATCGGGACCGCCTCTACCCGTCCAGAGCGCCTCCTGAAGCCATGCCGAGTCGTCGGCGATGAAGGTGAACGCGCCGAGACGGATCTCGCGGCCCACGAACGATCCGCCACCGGGACATGATGAAGAAGAAAAATCAAACTCACCGAAAGTCGCTTAGAACGCCTGCCCCACGGTGGGCGCCAACTGTTGGGGACCGAGCCTGACAGTAGAGTAGGGGGTACGTAAGGAGAGGGTAGAGTCCTAGCTACGGCGAGATTGTACACACGGATGTATGAGTTCAGGCCCCTCTCGTGGAGGTAACAGCCCTACGTCTCAGTGTTGCGGAGCTTTTCTGTCGTGTGGAGTATGAAAGTAACAGGGGTGCGAACCCTTGTGCCAGAGGGAGGGGCGGCTTATATAAGTGTGCTGCCTCTCAAAATGCCAGGCAACCAAGGGTTCGATCGTGGGTAGTAAATTAGAACATTACTGATACGTAAGTAATAAATGCTAATTTGGCGATGGCCCGACCGCCTGTCTGTTGCCCTTCACGAGCGACTTTAGATCTTCAGCAGTAGAGTACCTCCTCCAGCTCTGTCGAGTAGATGTAGAAGCTTCTGAGTGTGCTGGCTGTCAATTGGATCATACGCTATGCTTATTCCATCGGAATCTTCCTTGTAGTCTTGTATCTTGTATGTGGTGTCTTTAGGTGGGGTACTGGGCCATGCTTAGGACCCAACCCCTAGTACATATCCACATCAGGTAGATCGACAATGCTCTTTCTTCTCTCGTCTACGGTTTGAGTGGCCACGAGAGTTGGTCGTGCGAGCTGACCACCTCTCTCTGCATGTCCACGTCCCCCCTCATGTCGAAGTTTATCGGGGTTATACTTTCAGAAGAGGACAGTTTGTGGAAAATAATCACTATGAACATAACAATTACAGGTAGGGGCGGGAGGGGTTAGATCGACAACTCTTCCAGGGTTTGGGGTGGCCTCGACAACTCTTCTAGGTTTGGGGTGGCCTCGACAACGCTTTTTCAGTCCCGGTTTGGGTGGACTCGAGAGTTGATCGGGCGAGAGGGGGTTGATCACTTCCCCCCTCATGTAGAAGTTACCGGAGTTTTCTTCTAGGGGTTTGGGTGGCCTCGAGAGTTTGTTGGGTAGGGGCGGGAGGGGGTAGGAGATCGACAACGCTTTTTTTCTAGGGTTTGGGTGGCCTCGAGAGTTGGTCGGGCGAGGGTTTGATCGACGTCCCCCTCTTGTCGAAGTTACCGGGATTTCCTATATGAACAAAAAAAATTCCACATACATGTCCGACGAGCGGACCGCCTCTCTCTCATGCATGTCCGACGTCCCCCCCTCATGTCGAAGTTATCGGGGAGGGGGTTGATCGACAACGACGCTCACCCCTCATTTTAACTTATGAACATTTGAACAAAAAAAATATTCTATGAACAAAAAAAAAATGCTATCCATCCATACATACATAGCCACATACATACATGGAAAAAAATGCTATGAACAAAAAAATACATATAGCTACATATATAAAAAATACATATATGAAAAAAAATGCAATGAAACAAAAAACATCATATATACATCCATCCATACATACATATAGCCACATACATACATTATATATGAACAAAAAAATCAACATATATATATATATATAAAATTAACATATATATATATATATATATATATATATATAATCATAATGCAGCGAGCAGGGGCGGCGGCGGCTCACAGCGGGGGCGGCCGGTGAGGGCGCCGGCGGGGGCGGGCCGGGGCAGGGGCGCGGCCGGGCGCGCTCGGGGGCGGGGCAGGGGCGCGGGCTCGGGGGTGGGGCAGGGCCGTGCTCGGGGATGACGACGATGGGGAGGGGCGCGGCGACGGCGACGGCGGGGGCGGCGGACGGCGTCGGGGCAGCCTGGCGGCGTCGATGAGCTCAACGTCGTCGGGGGGAACTGGCGATGAAATTGTGAAATTTTGCTAAGTGTGGGCTTATATACCCACACCTTTAGTCCTGGTTGGTGGCACCAACCGGGACCAATACCCCCCTTTGGTCCCGGTTCGTGCCACAAACCGGGACCAAAGGTCTCTTTTCGTCAACCCAAAGGGCGGGAACCAGAGACCTTTGGTCCCGGTTGGTGGCACGAACCGGGACCAGGGGGGTATTGGTCCCGGTTGGTGGCACGAACCGGGAGCAAAGGTGGGTATTGGTCCCGGTTTGTGCCACCAACCGGGACGAAAGGGGGTGCTGCCCGGGCCAATATTTAGTCCCACCTCGCTAGCTGAGAGGGCTCGAGAGTGGTTTATAAGCGCTGATGCGCCAACCCTCTCGAGCTCCTCTCAACTGCAGCTTACGGGCCAATCGCACACTCCTCTACCTGTGGGCCTACTGGGCCTGCTGCATGCCTGAATCCGGCCCAACTAGCTGGTTAGGTTTCTAGTCGTATTCAGGCAGTGGTGGCCCAGTAGGCGGCATTTTTTTAAAAAAAAAATCCAGTTTTTTTTGTTTTCTTTTTTGCTTTATTTATTTTCTTTTGTTTCTACTTACAGCTAAATACTTACAGTTTTTCAGTGATTTTTTTTGCTTTTAGGTCACAAAATTTTTAAACTTTATGTTAGTGCCTTATTTTTTTAAATTTGAATAGTTTAAATTTGAATAGTTAAATTTGAATTCTTTTAAATTTGTGTGAATCACTAGTTTGTGAATAACTTTACTCTAAAAATAGATTTTTGAGTGATTCTTTTTCCTGCCATTTAATATTACTGTGTTTTATAATTATATTCAATTTGGTAATTTTTAGGTTATTTTAAATGTCTGTTTTAATCAAAAATAGATTTTTTTATTTTAGTTTGCTATTAAAGTTTCTAACAAAAAAATTCTTTATGAATTATTTTTGCTATTAATGTTTTGAACAAAAAATACTTTGATAATTTTAGTTGCATAAATTTTATATAATTTAAGTTTCAAAAATACAAGAGTTTTATAAAATCTTTTTAGTTGATTCCTTTTGCTATTAGAGTTTTATAAAAGCTTTTTAGTTCATTCTTTTTGCTATTGAAGATACTATAGTTTTGTTTTAGTTGATCATAACAGAATATTTTAATTGATTATTTTTTAGTTCATTTCTTTTGTGCAATTAAAGTTTCATAAAAGTTTTCTAGTTCATTCTTTTGCTATTAGTTCATTCTTTGAGTCTAAATGAACCCTGATGAAAAGCACTTCAAATGAACTCTGAAAAGGTTGAAAGCGGGCAATGTATCATCATTTCACCCACATAGCATGTGCTAAAAATTGAGAGGGTTACGGCAAAAGTTGGATGGACTTCGTGTACAAAATGGACAATCTCTTTCGAAGTATCAGGTTTCATACAAAAACTCATCTGTTACAAAGGGATTTCATTTTTTTTGAACTTATTTGGACTCCAGACTTTTTGTGTGTTCAAAATGCCACCATTCAAGCCACATCACAATTTTTCAACCCTTTCTGACTTCATTTGGTATTTTTCATGCATTTACTTGATTTTTTGGAGCTAAATGACCCTGAAATTGAAAAGCACTACAAATGAACTCTGAAAGGTTGAAAGTTGGCATGGTATCATCATTTCACCCCATAGCATGTGCTAAAAAGTTGAGAGGGTTACGGCAAAGCTGGATGCACTTCATGTACAAAACGAACTGCTTTTCAATTTCAGGGTCATTTAGCTCCAAAAAATCAGTAAATGCATGAAAAATACCAAATGAAGTCAGAAAGGGTTGAAAATTGATGATGTGGCTTTGAATGGTGCATTTTGAACACACAAAAAGTCTGGAGTCCAAATAAGTTCAAAAAAAATGAAATCCCTTTGTAACAGATGAGTTTTTGTATGAAACCCTGATACTTCGAAAGAGATTGTCCATTTTGTACACGAAGTCCATCCAACTTTTGCCGTAACCCTCTCAACTTTTTAGCACATGCTATGTGGGTGAAATGATGATACATTGCCCGCTTTCAACCTTTTCAGAGTTCATTTGAAGTGCTTTTCAATTTCAGGGTCATTTAGCTCAAAGAATGAACTAATAGCAAAAAGAATGAACTAGAAAACTTTTATGAAACTTTAATTGCAAAAAGAATGAACTAAAAATAATCAATTAAAATATTCTGTTATGATCAACTAAAACAAAACTATAGTATTCTTCAATAGCAAAAAGAATGAACTAAAAAGCTTTTATAAAACTCTAATAGCAAAAGGAATCAACTAAAAAGATTTTATAAACCTCTTGTATTTTTGAAACTTAAATTATATAAATTTATGCAACTAAAATTATCAAAGTATTTTTTGTTCAAAACATTAATAGCAAAAATAATTTTCATAAAGATTTTTTTGTTAGAAACTTTAATAGCAAACTAAAATAAAAAAAATCTATTTTTGATTAAAACAGACATTTAAAAACCTAAAATTACCAAATTGAATATAATTATAAAACACAGTAATATTAAATGGCAGGAAAAAGAATCACTCAAAAATCTATTTTAGAGTAAAGTTATTCACAAACTAGTGATTCACACAAATTTAAAAGAATTCAAATTTAAACTATTCAAATTTAAACTATTCAAATTTAAAAAATAATGGCACTAACATAAAGTTTAAAAATTTTGTGACCTAAAAGCAAAAAGAATCACTGAAAAACTGTAAGTATTTAGCTGTAAGTAGAAACAAAAGAAAATAAATAAAGCAAAAAAGAAAACAAAAAAACTGGATTTTTTTTTTTAAAAAAATGCCGCCTACTGGGCCACCACTGCCTGAATACGACTAGAAACCTAACCAGCTAGTTGGGCCAGGATTCAGGCATGCAGCAGGCCCAGTAGGCCCACAGGTAGAGGAGTGTGCGATTAGGCCCGTAAGCCTGCAGTTGAGAGGAGCTCGAGAGGGTTGGCGCATCAGCGCTTATAAACCACTCTCGAGCCCTCTCAGCTAGCGAGGTGGGACTAAATATTTGGCCCGGGCAGCACCACCCTTTCGTCCCGGTTGGTGGCACAAACCGGGACCAATACCCACCTTTGCTCCCGGTTCGTGCCACCAACCGGGACCAATACCCCCCTTTGGTCCCGGTTCGTGCCACCAACCGGGACCAAAGGTCTCTGGTTCCCGCCCTTTGGGTTGACGAAAAGAGACCTTTGGTCCCGGTTTGTGGCCGAACCGGGACCAAAGGGGGTATTGGTCCCGGTTGGTGCCACCACCCAGACTAAAGGTGTGGGTTATAAGCCCACACTTAGCAAAATTTCACAATTTCATCGCCAGTTCCCCCCGACGACGTTGAGCTCATCGACCCGCCAGGCTGCCCCGACGCCGTCGCCGCCCCCGCCGTCGCCGTCGCCGCGCCCCTCCCCTCGTCGTCATCGCCCCTAGCACTTGCCCTTCCCCCCCCCCGTCCTCGCCCTCTCCCCGCCTTCCGTCGTCCGTGAACCCTCGCCCCTCCATCTCCCTTCCTTCTCCCCTGTTGCCCCTTCCCTCCACCTCCTTCTCCCTCTGCCAGCGGTTTCCTCTGCTCACCCTCTTTTCTCCTCCTCCAAAGGGGAAATTGCCGACTCGTTCACTCTCTCGGTTCCTTCCTTTTCGTTTGGTTCTCTTTCTGGTGCAGTCTCTTCTGGTCTCTGCCTCTCGTGTTCCTTTTCTCTCTCTCTCTCTCTGTTGCTTTTTTTTGTATCCTCTCTCAAACTACTCAAACTGTGTAAGGTGTGTGTGTGGCTGACTAAAATCGTGGTAGAGGTGTGTGAAGGAAATCAAAATGGATGTATATTAGTTTTTTGTTTCATTGCATTTTTTTTCATATGATATGTATTTTTTATATATGTAGCTAGGTATTTTTTTGTTCATAGCATTTTTTTTTCCATGTATGTTGTGGCTATGTATGGTATGATGATAGCATTTTTTTTTTGTTCAGGTAGAATAAATTTTTTTTTGTTCAAATGTGCAAAGTTAAAATGAGGGGTGAGCGTCGTTGTCGATCAACCCCCTCCCCGATAACTTCGACATGAGGGGGGGACGTCGGACATGCATGAGAGAGAGGCGGTCCGCTCGTCGGACATGTCATGTGGAATTTTTTTTGTTCATATAGAGAACTCCGGTAACTTCGACAAGAGGGGGACGTCGATCAACCCCCTCTCGCCCGACCAACTCTCGAGGCCACCCAAACCCTAGAAAAAAAGCGTTGTCGATCTCCTACCCCCTCCCGCCCCTACCCAACAAACTCTCGAGGCCACCCAAACCCCTAGAAGAAAACTCCGGTAACTTCTACATGAGGGGGGACGTCGATCAACCCCCTCTCGCCCGATCAACTCTCGAGTCCACCCAAACCGGGACTGAAAAAGCGTTGTCGAGGCCACCCCAAACCCTAGAAGAGTTGTCGAGGCCACCCCAAACCCTGGAAGAGTTGTCGATCTAACCCCTCCCGCCCCTACCTGTAATTGTTATGTTCATAGTGATTATTTTCCACAAACTGTCCTCTTCTGAAAGTATAACCCCGATAACTTCGACATGAGGGGGGACGTCGGACATGCATGAGAGAGGTGGTCAGCTCGCACGACCAACTCTCGTGGCCACTCAAACCGTAGACGAAGAAAGAGCATTGTCGATCTACCTGATGTGGATATGTACTAGGGGTAGGGTCCTAAGCATGGCCCACGTACCCCACCTAAAGACACCACATACAAGATTACAAGACTACAAGGAAGATTCCGACTGGAATAAGCATAGCGTATGATCCACTTGACAGCCAGCACACTCAGAAGCTTCTACATCTACTCGACAGAGCTGGAGGTCACTCTACTGCTGAAGATCTAAAGTCGCTCTGTGAAGGGCAACAGACAGGCGGTCGGGCCATCGCCATAATTAGCATTTATTACTTACGTTATCAGTAATGTTCTAATTTACTACCCACGATCGAACCCTTGGTTGCCTGGCATTTATGAGAGGCAGCACACTCTATATAAGCCGCCCCTCCCCTCTGGCACAAGGGTTCGCACCCCCTGTTACTTTCATACTCCACACGACAGAAAAGCTCCCGCAACACTGAGACGTAGGGCTGTTACCTCCACGAGAGGGGCCTGAACTCATACATCCGTGTGTACAATCTCGCCGTAGCTAGGACTCTACCCTCTCCTTACGTACCCCCTACTTCTACTGTCAGGCTCGTTCCCACAACAGTTGGCGCCCACCGTGGGGCAGGCGTCTAAGCGACTTTCGGTGAGTTTGCATTTTTCTTCTTCATCATGTCTCCCGGTGGCGGATCGTTCGTGGGCCGCGAGATCCGTCTCGGCGCGTTCACCTTCATCGCCGACGACTCGGCATGGCTTCAGGAGGCGCCTCTGGACGTAGAGGCGGTCCCGATCCGCGGGGTGACGCACTTCCGTGCAAGTTCCTGCGACGTTCTTCTTCGGCAGTCGTCGACTCCGGCGCTCTCCCCTGTTCGTCGCCACAAGCGATCTGGTCGCTCACGGCTCCAACGTTGGGTGCGTCACGTGGCGGCTCGTCAATCGTCGATTCAGCAGGTTGCAGCTATCGAGCCCGCCGAGTCACTACACGTCGTGTTCGACTCGGCCTCAGATCAGTCTGATGTTCCTTCCGAGTGCGAGAGCTGCGATCCCGCAGCTGAAGTTTTCATGGCGGATTCTCCCTGCGGCCCGCCTGGTTATGACTTAGGCGGGGGTGAGGTTGGCGGACCGTCGAGTGATCAGCAACAGAGAGATGAGGAGGTTCTCTGTATGCCCATCCTTGCCATGTCTGCCGAGGCCCAGGCTTTGGAGGCCACGCGTATTCGGCTCGAGAAGATGCAGAGAACACTCGATGGCCACGCCCGTCAACAACCACTGGCTGCCAGTCAATGTCAACGATTTCCGAGTGGATCTCGAAACAACGTGGAGGTATTTCATACTCCGATTAAAAATGTTGCAGCAGCGGCAAAGATTGCAGAATCAATTGAGTCATCCGGTTCAGAGGCTGGCAGAGGCATTCAGCAGATCCGAGCACTGCTTGGAGCGGCTCAGCAGCAGAATTCGGCTGTTTCTCAGTCGCGCAACAGGTTACACAGTCAGTCTCCCAAGGCAGACATGATTCAGTCAGCTCGCAGCCCTGGGTCACCTCTGCGTCGCAGAGATCAAGGTTTCCGTGACAATCGGTATCAAGATCAAGGTCGCGATGAGTTTGCTCCCCGTTACCACCATGATGACCGCCGTCGAATGCCCACCGCTTCACGGGGAGGTTCGTACGGGCCTAGGCACTATGACGATCGCCACCCGTACGGCGACGAGCGGGCCCCTGGGTTCGACGCAAGGTCCATCCTTGTGCAGAATCGAGTCGACAGGGGCAAATTTCACAGGGATGGTTATGACAGAGATCATCCGAGTGGTACAGTGGTCTCTGGACCCGAGTGTTTTAGCAGAGCTATTCGATCTACGGAGATTCCCCCCAACTTCAGGTTAGCCGCGGGAATTAGTAAGTTCTCTGGTGAATCAAAGCCTGAAACTTCATTAGATGATTACCGAGTGGCGGTGCAGATCGGTGGAGGGAATGACAATATTGCCATGAAGTATTTGTCTTTGATGTTGGATGGTTCAGCCCGAGCATGGTTGAATCAGTTGGCTCCTTCTAGCATCTATTGCTGGGAGGATCTCGCTAGAGTATTCATCAGAACTTTTGAAGGTACCTGCAAGCGTCCTGCTGGTTTGTCTGAATTGCAACATTGTGTGCAGAAGCCTAATGAAACATTGAGAGATTACATTCAGCGCTGGACCACTCTTCATCACACAGTAAAAAATATTACCAAACACCAAGCCGTTTGTGCCTTCAAGGCTGGTGTTAGGTATAGAGAGCTCTATCTGAAGTTTGGTCGTACTGGAGATATATCCTTGAACAAGATGATGGAGATCGCCACTCGGTACGCCAATGGCGAAGAGGAAGACCGCCTCCGTAGCAGCAAAGGAAAGGCAGTCGACAATAGTGGCTGCGGCGGAAATTCCAATTGGAAACAGAAGCGCAAAGCCGATGGATCTGCTCAGGTAGAAGCGGCCGCTCTGGCGGCGCAAGGAAAAAACAAGGGAAAACCCAAAGGGCAGTTCACCCCCAAGAAGTCGAATTCAGGAACAGATGTACTGGACATGCCGTGTGCCATCCACACGAAGAAATATGAGGAAGGGAATCTGATATTGCCCAAACATACCACTCGACAGTGCAGATTGTTGATTCAGCAGTTCAAGGAAGGTCAGTTGAGTGAAAAGTCACCTGAAAAAGATGAAGATGAAGAGAAGGGCGACGATTTTCCAGAAGACAACGCCACTCTGATGATTTTTGCTGACGTAGAGAGCAGAAGTCGACTGAAGGTCATCAACAGAGAAGTCAATATGGTTGCTCTAGCCACCCCAACATACCTCAAGTGGTCTCAGACTCCCATCACCTTTGACTAGTCAGACCACCCTGCTCATGTTGCTACCCAAGGGCGGCAGGCACTGGTGGTGGATCCTGTGGTGGGAGGCACTCGACTCCGCAAGGTGCTTATGGACGGCGGGAGTGGCCTGAAAATTTTGTATGCGGAGACTCTCAAAGGGATGGGCATTCCGATGTCCAGACTCAGTGAGAGCAATATGCAATTTCACGGAGTCATTCCAGGGAAGAAGGCCAAGTCACTTGGTCAAATCGTGTTGGATGTGGTTTTCGGTGACAACAAGAATTGGCGAAAAGAAAAGTTGACGGTTGAAGTAGTGGATTTCCAAAGTGCATATCATGCCATCCTTGGTCGGCCTGCCTATGCCCGTTTCATGGCCCGTCCATGTTACGTGTATCTCAAACTGAAGATGCCGGGGCCCAAAGGTGTGATCACAGTTACAGGGAATCGACAGAGAGCTGAGGAGTGTTTCCAGCAAGGTTCAAAGATCGCCGATCAGCAAATGGCTGTGGTTGAGTTGGAAGAGTACCGGAAGAATACTGATCCTGCCGACCTGCTACGTTCCAAGAAGCCCACCTCTGAATCTACTTTTCAGTCGGCAGGCGATGTGAAGCAAGTTCATATTCACCCGACAGATCCCAATGCAGCTTCGACCAACATTTCGACAACACTTGACAGTAAATAGGAAGCCGCGCTCATCCAGTTCCTCCGTGAGAACTGGGACATCTTTGCATGGAAGCCTTCTGACATGCCGGGTGTACCCAGGGAACTGGCTGAGCACCGACTGAGAGTTGACCCGAAGTTTAAGCCCGTCAAAGAAGACTTGCGCCGGTCAACGGCAGAGAAGCGAAAGGCAATCGGCGAAGAGGTGGCATGACTCTTGGCGGCTGAATTCATACGCGAGATTTACCACTCCGAGTGGCTTGCAAACGTCGTCATGGTCACCAAGAAGGACAAGTCACTTCGCATGTGTATTGACTTCAAACATATGAATCGGGCCTGCCCGAAAGATCATTTCCCGCTCCCTCGCATCGATCAGATTATTGACTCGACTGCGGGGTGCGAGCGTTTATCTTTTCTCGATGCTTACTCTGGTTACCATCAGATCCATCTGTTTGGTCCTGATGAAATAAAAACGGCCTTCATCACCCCTTTCGGGTGTTTCTGTTATATCACCATGCCTTTTGGTCTCAAAAACGCAGGCGCAACTTTCATGCGTATGATTCAGAAATGCCAACTCAAACAGATCAGTTGGAATGTCGAGGCATACATGGATGATATTATGGTCAAGTCTCGCAAAGGTTCTGACCTACTGACTAACCTTGCAGAAACTTTTGCCAATTTGAGAAAATATGATATCAAGCTCAACCCGTCTAAGTGCACTTTCGGAGTTCACTACTAGGAAAAGGGCTATAGCTAATATGGACATTAATGGCGCACCACATATGTGGTGCGCCACTACTATATAGCAGCGGCGCACCATGTGTAGGTGCGCCATTAGTGTCCATATCACTAATGGCGCACCACACCCACGGTGCGCCACTACTAACAATTTTTTTTCCAAAACTAGTAATGGCGCACCACGGCATAGTGCGCCATTACTAGTTTTAACTAGTAATGGCGCACCACACACTCAGTGCGCCACTACTAACAAATTTTTTTTTACTTTTTTTTTAAAACTAGTAATGGCGCACCCGGGTATAGTGCGCCATTACTAGTTCAAACTAGTAATGGCGCACCACAACCACGGTGCGCCACTACTAACATTTTTTTTTAATTTTTTTTGCAAAACTAGTAATGGCGCACCACGTAACAGGTGCGCCATTCGTAACCAGGGTTACTAATGGCGCATTGTTAGGTGGTGCGCCATTGGTAACCTGAGAGTAGCTAGATATTTTGGACAGCCACCTACCACACTCACTTTCCCCACTTCATTCTCTCCACCTCCTCCTCCAAGCTTGTCTCGGCTGCCTCCTCCTCCTCACCTCATTTGCACCATAGATTCACCCAAATTAAGTGGTTAAATTTACTTTTTTTGATAGGTAAGTAAGGGGAAAGCTTTCTTTATGTTGTAGATCTACTTTTTTCTCCCTCCAACAACGTGCACGTGCACTTTTTATGGCCTACATCTACGTATGTTTGTGGTGTTGCATATGTTTGTGGTGCTGCATATGTTTGTGTTTGCAGGTACCGGTATTTGAAATGTGATAGTTGCCAATATTTTGTCGGAATGTTGATTCATTTCCGTTTCGGCGAGAATTTGGCACTATGCATTCTTTTTGGTCCTATTTTTAGGCAAAGTCATGCCAAATTTTTTCTTGGTTCTAAAATATCGTTTTGCTCTACCCCGTAGGCGACCATGGTCCGCACGATGACCGAAGGCATCGTGAATAGGTTTTTGAGCTCCGCGAAGGCCGAGATGCTTCAAAAGAACGAGACGGAGATAAGATGTCCGTGTCGAAGATGCAAGCTGAAGAGCCTTATTACGGACCCGGATTCCGGACAGGTGTGGGACCACCTGCTCTTGCGTGGTTTCATGGATGGCTATCGGTGGCAAGGTGATGAAGATGACTATGAAGTCGTCCATGGGGGCCGGGCAAGAAATGAGGAAGGGCAGCAAGACAACCGCGGCGGCGAGGGCGGGCGAGAAGACGAAGAATCTCCAGGACATGATCACGACGGTGATGCAGTACACAGTCATCATGTAGAAGATGCCGGACATGATGATGAGGAAGATCAAGACGAAGGGCATGATGATGAAGATGAAGATGCCGGAGCAGACGACGATGGACCATCGATGGGCCGGGTGCAGGACCCTCATATTCAAGAGCTGCTTCTCAAGCAGATGGATAACGCAAGAGCTGCCGCCCGAGAGAAAGCCAAGCTGGATCAACTAGAGATAGACGTGGTTACTCCATTGTATGAAGGATGCAGGCCCGAGGATACCCGCCTGAAAGTAACGCTCATGGCTCTGGAGATGAAGGTAAAACACAAAATGACCGACGCATGCTTCGACGAGAACATGTCATTCTGGCACGAACGTCTTCCCAAGGGGAACAAGTGCCCGACCAGTTTCGAGGAGGCGAAGAAAATCGTGTGTCCTCTGGATTTACCGCACGTGAAATACCATGTGTGCATGAATGATTGCATCATTTATCGGGACGAGCATGCGGAGTCTACCATATGTCCGGTGTGCGGTGTCACTCGATACAAGAAGAGGAAGAAAGCTCCTCGAAAAGTGGTGTGGTACTTTCCGATCACTCCTCGTCTGCAGCGGTATTTCGCGGACCCTAAGGCAGCAAAGCTCCTGCGTTGGCACGCGGATAGGGAGGAGAAGAAGCGAGAAGATGACGGAAATGATCTGGAGATAAATAAAAAAGACAATATGCTGAGTCACCCTAAGGATGCGAGCCAGTGGCAAGCGTCGAACTTCGAACACCCAGAATTTGGGAACGATCCAAGGAACATCGTGCTGGGCGCGAGCACCGATGGAGTCAATCTGTTTGGCAGCCAGAGAAGCACACATAGCACCTGGCCTGTGTTTGTGTGGATGTACAACCTTCCCCCCTGAAAGTGCATGAAGAGGAAGTACATTCACATGAGTATGCTAATTGAAGGGCCGAAACAACCAGGGAACGACATCAATCTGTATCTGGGGCTGCTAAAAGAGGAGCTAGACACGCTGTGGAAAACACCAGCCAATACGTGGGACGCCACAGAGAAAAAATATTTCCCTATGAGAGCCGCACTGCTCACGACGGTGCAAGACTATCTCGGTTACGGATATGTCGCGGGGCAGGTGGTCCACGGATTTCGTGCATGCGTCATGCGCCAGGTGCTTCCCAAGTGGACCAATGCTTCTTCATTACCGACCCGTCAAAGCCCAGTCGTGTTGTCGTGAGGAGAGGCAAAAGGAAGATCATCGGAATGGATGGAGTCGCCAATGAGCAAGACTTCGACAAGTACGGCGACCCGAAGATGGAACATGACGACGACGATGAAGTGCCATACACTACAAGAAGAAGCAGGACCACCCTACCTAAAGGACGTCCGTTCAACAGAAGAACTCCATTTGCGAAAAAGAAGGGCAAGAAGATTGTGAAAAGATAGCTAGCTAAGATCGATTGTATTTAAATCATAGTCTTCATTTCTCGATTGTATTTCGACATTTTGAAATGATATTTCTTCTGTTCTAGTCCTCATGAATATTTATTTATGTTTATTATGGTATTGAATTTCTAACTCACAAAAAGTATTGAATTTGTTAATATTTTTTGAACTCATGAATATTTTTAAATTTCATGGGCACTTTTTGAATTCATGAATATTTTTTCAAATTTGATGATATTTTTTCATATTCATAAATGTTTTACCAATTCCCAAATGAATGCAACTAAAAATCCAAAAAAAATATTGATGATATTTTTAAATAACAAATTTGATGATATTTTTTCATATTCATAAATATTTTGAAATAACAAATTTGATGATATTTTTTCACATTCATAAATGTTTTCAAATTTGATTGTCATTTTCTAAAAAATTATTAGATGCAACTAAAAATAATAATAAAAAGTTACTAATGGCGCACAGGGAGAAGGTGCGCCATTGCTATCAATGTACTTATGGCGCACCCGTAGGAGGTGCGCCATTGGTATACCAATTTTTATGATATTTTTTCAAATATTTTCAAATAACAAATTTGATGATATTTTCAAATAACAAATTTGATGATATTTTTTCATATTCATAAATATTTTCAAATAACAAATTTGATGATATTTTTTCACATTCATAAATGTTTTCAAATTTGATCGTCATTTTCTAAAAAATTATTAGACGCAACTAAAAATAAAAATAAAAAAGTTACTTATGGCGCACCCATCGGTGGTGCGCCATTGCTATGGATGTACTTATGGCGCACCCCTGGGAGGTGCGCCATTGCTATCCTTCCCCCCTCTATCCCTTTCCCCCTCGCCCCCCGCGCCAGAGATCCCCCTCCATCTCGATCCCCCTCGCCAGATCCCCCTCGCCGCCGACGACCCCCCGCACCCTCCCCCGCTCCACCGCCACCGACGACCCCCCGCACCCTCCCCCGCTCCAACCTAGGTTAGGCTAGGTCGCGTTGCGCCCCAACACCATTCGCCGCAGCCGCCCCACCCCACCCCACCGGCAGCTGCACCTCGTTCCGTCGCCGTGACAAGGAAGCCGGAGCCCGGAGGTGGAGACTTCGGCGGGGCTACTCGCAGTCCATCGACGGCTGACAACGAACACCCGCTCTGTCTCTCATCTCCCTCGACGGCCGACGCGACGCCACGAGGCCGGCCCACGACCACGACCACGACCGGCGTCCTCCTCCTTCTACGGTCTGCATCTCCGACGCGACGCCAACCACCGCCTCGTCAACGAATGTAAATGCTCCCTCCCTCCCTCCCTCCTCTACTCCTCTCCTCTATTTCGAATGTTACTGCTGCCTAAAAAGACTGTATTTTGAATTTCTGATTGATTCGCATGGATTATCAACTGTCCTCTCCTCCACTAGTTACCTTACTCTCTAGATAGTACTGATTCAGTTACCCAGATGCTAAGTGTATAGTTATCACCATGAAATCGATCTAGTTACCTACCCTGCTCTCTAGATTACTGAATTTTTTGAATTTTCTGGAGTGTGTGCATTGGGGTGCTCCGGGGAGAGAGGATTCATGGCCATCCTATCTAGTTGCTGGGTGGAAAACTTGTTAGGTTCACAGTATTCATATACTTGAAGAGTAGTTGAAGTAGATGCACTGAATTTCATGGCCATCCTATATAGTTGCTGGGTGGAAATTTACTGAATTTTATTTGCAGTAGATGCACTGAATTTCACAGAAGAGTAGTTGCACTTCTGAACTGCTATGAGTACAAGTACTCTTCTCATTGGAGTATGAAAGTTGTCAGCAGTTGCTTATGCTAGAGAAGTACTCCTGAACATTTAGCTGTACTCCAGTGAGTACTCCATGGAGTTACTTACTCCAGTAGCTTAATTAAGTGCAGTTGATTCACTTACTCCAGTAGCTTAATTAAGTTGCAGTAGTGCTTGTAAGTTTGCAAGATTTGTGTACTATACTACTTGCATTAGTACTTTTGTGTAATCTGACTGTAGTGCTTGTATAGTTTCAGTAGTTTTTCTTCAATTAATTTGTTTGGTTGTATTAGTTTAGTGTAGGACAACAATAGTGTAGCACTTGCTGCTGCTGTTAAGTTTCAGTTAATTAACTGAAACTTTTTCAGTTACAGTATACTCTTCCTGCATCTGTTTTCTCTCTTCTTGCAGTAGAGTATAAGAGGAGAGGACAAGGAAACACCAGACTTTCCAGTTAGTGCTTTCACAAACTTCTACAATTTGCACTTCTTGAACTACTGCTGTTTTATTATTTTAAAACAGACCAATATACCAGTTGGTGCTGGCCTTATATGAAGAGTATTCGTATATGCTTGGAACTAAACAAAATTATACAATGAACTTCTGCAGGCTGATCTGAGTTGGACCATCCTCTGCAGCCAACTTCTCTTCGGCAAGAGGAAGAAAGGAGAATCAGGGTAGGGTTTCATGGCTAGAAGATATATTTGCTGTACAACAATTTGTTACAAATTGCATTTATTTACAAATAAAATGAAATGAACTGTGTTTTTACAATGATGTACAGTTTACAGCAGGTTAGTGGATTGGTCAGCGGATCTGAAGGTCAGTGGATTCCGAGCAGCCAGATCAAAGGTAACTGAAGAAAACACCATTGCTCTGTTATGCTTGTGATGGCCTGAATGATGGTACTTGTGATGGTCTGATAGTTGTAGACATGTTCTGTTGATACTTGTGATGGTCTGATAGTTGTAGACATTGAGAAAGACTTGTAAAGATGATGATCATCTTTTACAGAAAACAATTTCTGTAAACACGTGAGTAACTTTGCTAGTTTGCTGGGTTTTGTCTCCGACCATCATGTCGTGATGATTTTGCAGGTACCCCGAGAGGCCCTTGAGTTTGCCGGAATGTCGATTAACTTCCGTTCCGGCAAATTCGGGTACTCCATATGTCCTATTTTCAGCAAAGGTCATGCTGAAATTTTGCGTGAATTTTAGCATGACTTTGCTAAAAATAGGACATATGGGGTACTTGCGACTAATGCATGGGCCGGGGTATCTTAGTACTTAATTAAGTAGGATCAACTGCCCCTTTATTCGTGCTGCATTAAACACATATGCTGAATTCATGTGTGGACAAACGAAACCATGAGTCGTTTATAGTTCAGGAAAAGAATGTTATCATTATTGTTTGGGGGGTTGAAATAATCTGTTTGTTGCACTTTGTGCACTTTCTAGTTGAAAACTGTTAAATGGAGATACTAGATTAGCTTTTTGAGGTATCCCATTAAATATTATTCATTACTGCCCGCTCTTAAAATTTTTTGCACAACTAATATGCAACTGCCATAGGTGGCAATAGAGCCAAGTGATTAGGCCCAACTTAGAATTCTCCTTCCCTTTTCTTGATAGGATGCCTCGGTGTCGACAAACCCTAAATGATAAAAGCTTAGCTTTTAGGATGCCTCGGTGATGACAATAACCAACTTTTTGACCAAACTTTTTTCCTATTTAGAGCAAAACATGGCCCACAACGATGAGGCCAGCGGTTCGGGCAAGGCATTCTGGGAGCTGTCCTAGGAGATGGAGGAAGAACCTCACCGCTATGAGGACGCCGCGGAAGACACCGATCCTGACTACACAACCCCTAGTGGCGTCGAGGATGACACCACTGATGGTGCCGCCGAGGATGCCATCACTGATGATGGCAGCGCACGCACAGATGGCAGCCAACCGAAGAGGCAATGGAAGGACCGGCACCCAAACGTGCTCGGCACCGTCAAGGAGGAATTTACTGAAGTGTCCTCCGAGGGGCATCCAACGGCGACCAAAGAATTAGTAAAGGGGTACGCGGGACAGCTCGGGTGCATTCTCTGGAGCACCATCTCGATCAACACCGAGAACCTAAGGAATCGTGACCGAGGGAATTTGCGCAACCTCCTCTTCACGAAGCTGCACGAACGATACAAGTTCCCCGGTGACTTCGCAAACACACGCCTCTCAGGGAATAAAGTGAACAGTGCCGCCCTCACGAAGATGAGCACGGCCCTGGCTACTTGGAGAGGTGCGGTGAAGAGAATGATTGACAAAGGTGATAGTTATGAGAAGATCAAGGAGAAAAATCCTTCGATCAGCGAAGCTGACTACCTGGAGTTCAAGATCAAGTGCGAGAGCACCGCATCCGAGGAATCAAGTCGGTGGGGGAAAGATATGCGGGACTTGAACTTAGGACAGCACACACTCGGTCCCGGCGGTTACAGAGTGGCGGAACCTATATGGGACAAGGAGGACGCGGAGCGTGCCGAGCAAGGCCTACCGCCCCGCTTTGATAAATACCGTGACAAGCAGACCAGGAACTATATCAGGGCCCGGTACAAGATTGACCTGGTAACCAAGGAGCTTACCATGGATCCGAAGACCAAGGCGCTTGAGCGTGTTCTGGTAAGGAATACACCCCCGCGTAATTAGCTCCATATGGTTGCATTCTAATTAATGAAGCCAAATTTCTAAATGGTTCACGTTCCTTCCGCGGGAAACTGAAAGCAGTAGCGCGGGGTCATCTCAGAGCTCCCCTTTCGACACCCCTTTAAATAGGGCGTTGAACGTAATGAAAAACAAGGATAAGCTCAGTAAGCCGTCGTCAGCTGGTCGTGTGGCCGGCAAAGGCTTGTCCACGAAATGGTCGGAATACTATACCGCTGGGCGAAAGGAGATAAAGACGGCCAGCTCGGAAAGCCAGGAGCGCAAGGTTCAACAACTCAAAGCACAAGTGGCGCGGATTCCGAAGATGGTCGAAGAGCAAGTGCGAGCCAAACTAGGAGCGACGATCACCGCCATTTATACCTACCTTGGTTTCTGGGCTACAGGCGTGGATTGCGGGTGGCCAACAGGGGCCGCCCCCGATTCCCAGCTTCACGGGCAGCAACTCGCGCAACGCGCCGGCGGCGCCATTGGTGTCTCCGGCGGAGACGGCATTGGTGTCTCCCGCGGCGGCGCCGGCATTGCAGCTTAATGCACCCGGGTGTGGGAAGAATACGCTGGCCGGCACCTCGGCAGCAAGCCGCCCCTCCATCAATTGCACGCCCGCCATTGGCGGTGCCTCGACATTAGCCGAGCTCGACGCCATCACGGTAACTAATTAAGCCTCTCGGCCGATGACTTCATCTCCTTGCCTTTGACTGGGCATCCCTAACGCCCTACATGTTTTCGCAAGGCGCCGCCGACGTTCCATGCACTCTCCTGCACTTCGTGGACGGCGAGTTGATCGATGTCGCCAAGGCCAGAATCGTTCAACCGGGCAACCGCCTGTTCCACGGTAATCCGATGCCACCCAACGTGTATAGGGTTCAACTGGTTCGGGTGCTGCGGGGCTGCGACGACTTGTTACCTCCGTTTCGACCCCCTGGGGCCGACGAAGATGATGTGATGACCCTCAGCGCCTGCTTAAGCTGGCCCCTGCTTTGGCCGAAGTGCCAGATTCGTTTGGGGGCGGGGGACACCACTCCACAGACAACACCGCCAGTCGTGCCGGCGCCAAGCCATGGCAAGACTGCCGCAACGCTACCGGACATGCCGGACATGCATATGGCACAGGATCCGGACATGCATATGGCACAGGATCCGGACGACGACGACGACGACGGTACATTTACCAACGTCGATAAGTACTTCAACGAACATGGGTACGGTGACGAATTCTTGGGGCCTCCTTCTCGAGAACCCAACCCTGCAAAAGACGATCTAGCTGGTACCACGGAGAAACCCAATTGCAACAGGCGTCGTCTGGCGTTCAGTTCTCAGGAGACGCCTCCAGCTGCCGCCTTCACCGAGCCTCAGATAGCCGAGGTGCGAAATATTATCAGCCCCAACACACTCAAGAAGGCGGTCTCTGAGCAGAACTCGATCCCATTACAGCAGATGAAGAAGGGATGGAGTAACAAGGGTGCGAGCCAGCCGGCAGCGAGTACGATCCATGCTCAGGACGGGCCACCTTCACCTAAGGATATCTCGAGGATGGTGCATGTGGTGGGTAGGCCGATGCTACCGACTAATCTGCTCAATGCTGCAACCGGTGCTATGCGGAGTCTGCATGACAGTGTTCTTTCTTTGGAGAAGCGGCGTCTCCGAGAGAATGATGTGGCATACCCGGTTTTCGTGGCCAAGGTGCCAGAGGGCAAGGGCTTTGTGGATAGCGCCATCGGGGGTATGATCGTCCTGCGGTTTGATGACATCTTCGCTATGTTTAACCTTCATCCGCTGCACTACACCTTCGTTCGGCTATTTTTGCTGAGTATGGAGATGCGGATCATTAGAGACAAGACCCCAAACATCGTGATAGTCGACCCCTTCTACATGCGTGCCAAGATCTTGGGCAGCGCTGGGGACCGGCAAGTCGCGAGTTCAAACCTCGAAGGCGTCATTCTGGCAAACCCAGATAAGGATAACTTCCTCGTGCCTTACTTTCCCGAGTAAGTCATCCCCTCACCGCCCCGTAACATATGATTTCTTAGATTTCGATCATTCTTTTTTTTTCTAACATTCCGTGTTTTGTGCAGTGACACACATTGCACACTCATCCTCTTAAGCCCGAAATATTCCACGGCCACGTATTTCGACTCGGACCGTCAGTCAAAGAAAGACTACACAAATATCAAGAAAGTTCTTGATGATGTTCTCCCCGGCTACGCCAGATCTGGAGGCACCTTCAGCAGGCCAATTCGTAGGTACGGCAAGCACGTGTTCACCCACAATACGACGTTCCCCTGCGTCAAGCAGCCGCCTGGCGGTCAGAAGGATGCCTACTATGCCCTCCATCACATGCGGGCGATCTTACGGGACCATAATCACCTTCTGCTACCAAATAATCTCAAAGATTGGGCCGCACGCTTGTCGGCAATCCAGGACGCGGACATCAGACAAGAATTCTTTCGCATCCAGTCGGAGTTTGCGGAAATCATCCATCAAGATGTCCTTCGTACCTCGGGGCAGTTCTACCTCAGATATCAACCGTCCAACAGTGAGATAGAAACAACGCTACAAATGCAGGCTGACAACGCCCGCGATTTCATGACCATCACGAAAGACGGCGGCTTCATCCACGCTCCGGTCCCTGAGTCGAGTCGAAAGTAGTGATGCTATGTAGTTCTGAAATATCGATTAGCTCATGTTGTAATTAAACTTTATTGAACTTGTATGTCTCTTTAGTTTGGACAGTCGTCCAACTTATATGTAATCGATGCTATTTATTAGTAGGACCATGAATCGTGCTATTAATGTGTTGCTTTTCTCTTCCGATCCTTTTGTTGCATACTTATATATTGCTTATGTATTGTCTGTGAATTGCTACTAACGTTTTGTTTGTCTAGTGCATAGAGATGCCGTCGTATGTCGTGTACAAGGGTAAGGTTCCCGGAGTCTACGACGACTGGGAGGAGTGTCAGAGACAGGTTCACCGTTTCAGCGGTAACAGTTACAAAGGGTACACCACTAGGGCGGAGGCGGAAGCTAGATACATGCGCTATCTAGCGGGAGAGAGGAGGGAGCGGAGGAGGAACCGGATGAAGACCAGTTTCATCGCGATGATGCTCATCGTGACCGCAGCTCTCTTCTATGTGATGGTAGTTTAGATGATCGATATCGACTTGTAATGTGAAGACAAACTCGCTACTCCCGGTCTCGAGACTTGTAATGTTCTAACTTTGTTAGGTATTTTGAATTCGGAGACTAATATGATGAATTGTATTCGGAGACTAATCTTCTATTGTATTCGATAAATCTGCTGTTTATAAGTTGTGCTGTCTATATTCTGTGCAGTAATATATTTTGTAACCTGTGCAAATATCAGAAAAGAAAAAAATTCCTAATATTCATACTAGTGGCGCACCATACTGCACTTTAGTGGCGCACTGCAATAAACACACTAGTGGCGCATTATCTAGAAGTGCGCCATTAGTAACCCAGAGCACAAGGTAAATATGGCCCCATGGGAGGCATAGTAATGGCGCACCGTTTGACATACTAATGGCGCACTCCATGGTGTGCCACTATTGTCTGGTATACTAATGGCGCACCAGGGGTGCGCCATTAGTATTAGTTACTAGTGGCGTGATGATAGTGGCGCACCTGTAGTGCGCCATTAATGGCCAAAACAGGTGTGCCACTAATTATCCTTTTCCTAGTAGTGGTTCCTGGTGGCAAGTTACTCGGTTTCCTTGTTTCCGAACGAGGAATCGACGTCAATCCTGAGAAAATTAGTGCCATCGTTCAAGTGAAACGCGCCGAGCGTGTTCACGATGTACAGAAACTCACCGGCTACCTCGCAGCGTTGAGTAGGTTTATCTCTCGTCTGGGAGAAAGGGCATTGCCTTTATACCGGCTGATGAAGAAATCTGACACGTTCGAGTGGACCCCTGAAGCAGAAGCAGCGTTTGTCGACCCCAAAGCCCTGCTCTCCACCCAGCCGGTGCTTGCTGCTCCGCACAGCAAAGAACCCCTGCTTTTATACATTGCAGCCACTTCTCAGGTCGTCAGTACAGTTCTCGTTGTCGAGAGAGAAGAAGAAGGAAAGGCTTACAAAGTTGAACGCCCAGTGTATTACATCTCTGAAGTACTGACTCCTTCAAAGCAAAGGTATCCTCATTACCAGAAGCTTGTTTACGGCATATATCTGTCAGCGAAGAAAGTTGCGCATTATTTCCAAGATCACTCGGTTTCAGTCGTCAGTGATGCTCCATTGTCTGAGATCCTCAACAATCGTGACACTACTGGTCGAGTGGCCAAATGGGCTATCGAACTCCTTCACTTTGATATCAAGTTTGAAGCAAAAATGGCGATCAAGTCTCAAGCGCTTGCTGACTTCGTGGCTGAATGGATAGAACAGCAACAACCAACTCAAGTCCACTCGACACATTGGACCATGTTCTTTGACGGCTCGAAAATGCTAAATGGTTCTGGTGCTGGTGTGGTTTTGGTATCCCCGAAAGGTGATCGGCTCAGTTATGTCCTCCAGATTCACTTTGATTCCTCCAATAATGAAGCTGAATACGTGGCCCTCCTCTACGGGTTGCGTATGGCCATCTCACTCGGCGTCTGTCGCCTGATGGTTTACGGCGACTCAGATTTGGTGGTCAATCAGGTGATGAGGGAGTGGGACGTCAGGAGTCCTGCCATGACTGGTTACTGTAACACAGTGAGAAAGTTAGAGAAGAAATTTGAAGGTTTGGAACTCCATCATATCCCTCGAGTGAAGAATCAAGCGGCTGATGATTTGGCAAAGATCGGCTCCACTCGGAAAGAGGTTCCCAGCAATGTGTTCCTAGAACACCTACATTCTCCTTCGGTGCAGGAAGGTCCCTTCACTGAAGAGCCCCCACAAGCAGTAAGCGCCTCCAATCTGACTGAAGTTGATATTCCAGCAGTCATAGACTTGGTCATGGAGATTCTGGTGATCACGCCCGATTGGACGGTGCCATATATCGCATACATACTCAGGCAAGAACTCCCCGAAGATGAGGCTGAGGCTCGACAGATCGTCCGCAGGTCCAAAGCCTTTACTGTGATGGGCGGACAGCTCTACAGAGAAAGTGCAACTGGCGTAGCTCAGCGATGCATCTCTCCTGAGGAGGGTCGACTGATTCTGGAGGAAATCCACTCGGGAACTTGCGGTCACCATGCGTCCTCTCGGACGATTGTTGCCAAAGCATACCGAGCTGGTTTCTTTTGGCCATGCGCTAATGAAATGGCTAAAGAGATGGTTCAGCACTGTGAAGGGTGCCAATTCTATGCAAAATTGTCACACAAGCCTGCGTCCGCTCTCAAGACCATCCCGCTCATCTGGCCATTTGCGGTATGGGGATTGGATATGATCGGGCCTCTCAGGACGGGTGCAAGTGGGTTCACTCATTTGCTCGTAGCAGTCGACAAGTTCACTAAGTGGATTGAGGCTAAACCCATCAAGAAGTTAGACTCACGCACGGCCATCAAATTCATAAGAGAGTTGATATTCAGATATGGAGTCCCACACAGTGTCATCACAGACAATGGTTCGAACTTTGACTCGGAAGAGTTCAGACGGTTCTGTGCTAGCCAAGGCACTCGAGTGGACTACGCAACCGTTGCTCACCCACAGTCGAATGGTCAGGCTGAGAGGGCAAATGGTCTTATCCTCCAAGGATTGAAGCCACGACTCATGAGAGACCTTGATCATGCGGCTGGTGCCTGGGTGACTGAACTACCATCCGTTTTATGGGGATTGAGGACAACTCCCAATCGGTCGATTGACCGCACCCCTTTCTTCATGGTGTATGGAGCTGAAGCTGTGCTGCCGAGTGATGTCCTACACAATTCCCCCCGAGTGGAACTTTACTCGGAGGCTGAAGCAGAACATGCACGGCAGGACGTGGTAGACCTACTGGAAGAAGAGCGGGAGATGGCCCTGACACGGTCGACTATTTATCAGCAGAATCTTCGTCGCTTCCATGCAAGACACGTCCGGAGTCGGACATTCCACGAAGGATATCTCGTCCTCCGAGTGGATCAGCAGCACCCTCACAAGCTCGCTCCCGCATGGCAAGGACCCTTCATCGTCACCAAGGTGCTAAACAATGGATCTTACCACCTCTACAACCTCGCGAAGAAGATTGATGAGCCACGCGCCTGGAACGCGGATCTACTTCGAAAATTTTATACTTGACGAGTGGACTGTCAGGATGCAATAAGAGTATTTTAAGAGATGTTTGCTTATCAAAGATATAACCCCTGTGGTTTTCCAATGATTTCCGTCGCACAAGTGCATATAACAAACTTCTCCGAGTGGCGAGCGATCCTCCCACTCGGGGGCTTAGCCGCGAGCCAGTCCTCACCTAAGTTAAAAATCATTCCGAGTGATAACCAATGTTTTCGCTCGAAAACTTAGCTGCGAACTAGTTTTCGTCTAAGTTAAAAACTTCGCCGAGTGGCGAGCGATCCTCTCACTCGGGGGCTTAGCTGCGAGCCAGTCCTCGCCTAAGTAAAAAACCGTCCTGAGTGATAACCAATGTTTTCACTCGGAAACTTAGCTACGAACCAGTTTTCGTCTAAGTTAAAAACTTCGCCGAGTGGCGAGCGATCCTCTCACTCGGGAGCTTAGCTGCGAGCCAGTCCTTAACTAAGTAAAAAACCGTTCCGAGTGATAACCAATGTTTTCACTCGGAAACTTAGCTACGAACCAGTTTTCGTCTAAGTTAAAAATTTCTCCGAGTGGCGAGCGATCCTCACACTCAGGGGCTTAGCTGCGAGCCAGTCCTCGCCTAAGTTAAAAATCGTTTCGGGTGATAACCAATGTTTTCGCTCGGAAACTTAGCTGTGAACCAGTTTTTGTCTAAGTTAAAAACATCTCCGAGTGGCGAGCGATCCTCACACTCGGGGGATTAGCTCCGAGCTGGTCCTCGCCTAAGTTAAAATCCGTTCCGAGTGATAACCAATATTTTCACTCGGAAACTTAGCTGCGAACCAGTTTTCGTCTAAGTTAAAAATATCTCCGAGTGTCGAGCGATCCTCACACTCACGGGCTTAGCTGCGAGCCAGTCCTCGCCTAAGTTAAAAGCCGTTTCGAGTGATAACCAATGTTTTCACTCGGAAACTTAGATGCGAACCAGTTTTCGTCTAAGTTAAAAACATCTCCGAGTGGTGAGCGATCCTCTCACACGGGGGGCTTAGCTGCGAGCCGGTCCTCGCCTAAGTTAAAATCCGTTCCGAGTGATAACTACTATTTTCACTCGGAAGCTTAGCTGCGAATCAGTTTTCGCCTAAGTCAAATAAACCAAGCAAAGAATTGGACAAAAGCATTCGGATAAATCCATAATTCTACGCGCGGATAAAAGTTTGCCTACACAAACAGAAGGACTCGAACGAGTTTTTAACGGTTACACCACCACTCGGCATACCGAGGCAAATAGAAGTTTCGATTGCAAATAAAGTTTTGCTTCTCAAGCACCAGTGGGACTAGCGAGCTCGACGAAGGTATCCAGATCAATCCCATCTGTGATACGAGTGGCTGCTTCGATGAAGGTCTCCATGAAGTCTTCAAACTGGAGTTTCTTCTTGTTGGCCACTTGGAGAGCCTTCAGATTGTCTTCCTTAACCTCCTTGCAATGCACATGGACGAGTGATAGCGCCACATCAGCGCCGCAGCGAGCAGCAGATTTCTTCCATGCTTGCACTCGATCAGGGATTTCTTCGAAGCGGGTCATCATCGACTCAAGATCAGTCTGGAGAGTGTCTTCTGGCCATAACTCTTTGTCGATTTTCGTCAGTGCCACCTTCAGTCGAGTGATATACCCCTGAACTTTTCCAAGACTGTAGTCGAGTCAAAGCATGTTCAAAGCCACAGCATCCCTGACACGCGACTTAGAGGGATCCAGACCCGTCTCGATCTCTTCAGTTTCCTTGTCAAAATCCTGAAAGAATTCTGCAAGAAAGAAAAGATTGATTACATCACTGTCACTTTGAGTTGAAGAGGAGTCACTCGACAGGAGGAAGTTACCTTCACGCATGCCATACATCTTCTGCGCAAAGTCTCCCAAGTACTTCTCCAAACCGTCCCTTCTCTTGTTCAGCTGACCAAACTTTTTTGCCCATTCGGCCTTCTCCTTCTTGAGTTTAGAGTTCTCCTCTTCCAGTTTGCTAGCTGCGGCGAATTTCTTCTCCGCAGCTTCAGCTTTCTCCCTCGCCACTTTCTCAGCGTCGGCAAGCGCTTTGTCTTTGTCTTCAAGCGCCTTCTTCATAGTATCTAAAGAAACAACATTGTTGAGTCGCACTTGGAGTCGACGATTCTCACCACGCACGTCTGCTCGAGTGAAGTCACTCGGTTCAAAGATAGAAGAAAAAAGTAATGGTGCATTCGGTCGGCGAAGTTTACCTCCCGAAGCCTTCAGATCAGCCTGCATGCGCTCCAGGTCCTTCTTGGCCACCTTCAGGTCCAGTTTAAGCTGGTTCTTCTCTTTTTCCAAATTTGCGTATTGAGTTCCGAGTTCGCAACTCTTCTGAGATCAACAACAAACACAATTCAGTCGACAGAAATATTCTTCCGCACCCGAATGAAAGCACAACACCAACCCAACCTTATGCAGCGTCATATCATGGTTGATGGAAAGGTCCGAACTAACAAGACCTACTCTGCTGGTTTCATGGACATCATTTCCATTTTTACATTAAGCATTTAGGAGGGAAGACTCTAAGACAAGACATCCGCTCGGCACGCCGAGTGGAGAATGTGTTTCAAACACAAAACTGGGCTCTGGGTCCAAGTTCTTAAGACTACTACCGATCGTAAACGATCAACAGCAGTCTCGGGGACTACACCCAGTGGGTGCACTCAGCGTGCCCCCACTAGAATGGTATCCACTCGGAACGGTCCGCCCGGTCTGAGTGATGGCCAAAAAATAATAATAAGACAAACTCTAAGACCCCCGCCGACTGCCCGCAGTCGACGGTGGTCTCGGGGAGTACACCCAGTGGGTGCACTCAGCGTGCCCCCACTGGACCCAACTTCACTCGACCAGGCCAGACCTGTCCGAGTGACAAAAGAACAGCAAGATGCATAACACCCCCGCCGATGTCATCAACATTCGACTACACCCAGTGGGTGCACTCAGCGTGCCCCCCCTGGACAAATGTCCACTCGACCAGGTCAGTCCTGGCCGAGTGTCTGACAAACAACTACCACTCGACCAGGTCAGTCCTGACCGAGTGTGTGACAAGCAACTACACCTCGACAGACAGAAACACCCAGTGGGTGTAGAGTCAAATCAAGATAAATGGAAAACGACATAATCAAAAATGAACTTACAAGCGCACTTACTCGAACGTTCTCTCGAAGCGCCAAGCTGGCGTCGTAAGCCAACTTGCTGGCCTCGTACGCCTCCTTCGTGTGCCGCATCATGTGCTCGGCCTGGATCATCGCCTCCTTTGCAGCTCCAGTCTGATCTTCTGGAACATGATACAGAGGAAAAGTAGATTGTGGAGGGGGTGGTGATATAGTCAGAAGGACCGGCGCTTGAGAGAATGGCGCTTGAGGCGGATTGGCGAGCTCCACGGTCATCAGATCTGGCGCCGAAACTGGTTCAGTCGGAGGAGGAGCTGCGTGATTGACGCCTCTCTGAAGCTCGTCCTCACCGTCACCAGCGATCTGGATGACAGTCCTTGGCTCTACAGTCACCAGACAACATTTCACACAACTGTCGAGTGGTCTGAGAAAAAACAATGTCGAATGGCCATATGTCATACCTTGGCGGGAAGTAGCTGCGCCAGACGTATCCTTCTCCGCGAGATCTTCCTCAGCCCACACCGGCGACGTCACCGAGGTAGCAGCCCTAACATTCAAGTTTCACTCGATCAGCAAAAATATGAAGTTCTGCAACAAGCAAGGAGCAAGAATACTTACGTCGAAACAATCGGCACGGCAACCTTCTTCCTGGGAAGAGCCTTCCGGGGCTTTGCAGGGGCAACCTTGGGCTGTTTTGCAACCTTTTCACTCGGTTCCGGCGTTGACGTTCGATTGCGCTTCGAGCTCCTGGTGGTCGACCCCCCAGCCCGACCTTGGTCGACTGCAGGATCGTGATGCTGCTTGGAGCGTCCCTCGATGCGCGGAGGAGGTTGAACTCCGACTTCCTCGCTCTCTTCCGAGCCATCATCGCTGCCTTCACTGTCCTTGGTGTAACTGATGTTGGCACTGTCGCCCTCGCTCTCAACTCCTTCGACGTTCTGTTCGCCATTCGGCACAGGTGAATACATGTTCGTCAACTCCTGCAAAGGTTCAAGTCAGTCAGTTGAAGACCCATTCACTCGACAAGATATAAAAGCAATCGGCAATGACATGACTCACCACGTTCGGCGGGTGCTCAGCGGAGAAGGGCAAGATCCTCTTGGATCTTTGGGGTTGTCATGCGCTCCAGTCATGCTGCGCAGCCACTGAGCGAGCATTTCTTCTGAGACACCCTCCGGATGAGTATGAGTGGTGTCGTCGACTCCTGAGTAATGCCACATGGGGTGGTCCCGCGCCTGGAGCGGCTGGATCTGTCGACCGAGGAACACCTCCAGCAGATCCAGTCCAGTCACTCCGCCACGAATCAGATTCACTACTCCATTCATCAAGATTCCTACGTTGGCCTTCTCTTCCTCGGTCACAGTCAGAGATTTGGGCACAGCGGGTCGAGCTAATGTGAAGGGAGGAAGACCAGTCGACATATTTGGGGACGCGACATCGTTGCAATAGAACCAAGTCGACTGCCACCCCCACATCGAGTCCGGAAAGGTTAACGCTGGGAAAGCACTCCCCGTCCTCTTTTGGAGGCCCAAACCCCCACACAACTGAATGACGTTGGTCTTGCTATCACTAGACTGGGCTTTCTTGACCGACTGGGAACGGATGGTGAAAATGTGCTTGAACAAACCCCAGTGAGGGGGACAACCTAGGAAACACTCACACATCGTCACAAATGCGGCAAGGTACGCGATAGCATTGGGAGGGAAATGATGAAGTTGAGCCCCGAAGAAATTCAAGAAACCTCGAAAGATGGGATGAGGAGGCAGAGAAAAACCTCTCTCCAAATGAGTGGTCAGGAGGACCCGCTCGCCCTCGCGCGGCTCCGGCCCAGCTTTCGCCCCCGGCAGCCTCCACGACCCGGCCGCTACCAGGCCATCAGCGACGAGGTTCTGGACATCCTCCTCCGTGATGGTGGACGGCAAGAAGTCGCCCTGGATCCATCCAGGCTGTGCCGCAGCTCGAGCTCCCGACGGCTTCTTCCCCTTCGACGTCTTCTTGGCGCGCTCCAACTTTGCCGTCTTGTCCTTCGCCATGGTTGCGGTGGCGGGCGGATTCGAGATGGGCGGCATGGCGGCGGGACAGAGGAAGCGGAGGAGACGAGGGGAAAATGGGTGCACTGTTGCGAATCCCCCCCCCCCCCCACTCTCATTTCTTATATCCGTCAACTCGAGTCACTAACTCGTGGGCCCGCTGAATCCCTATGTATCCTGATAACAGAGGAGGCATGATACATGGCATTAAAAGTGGAGCGAGGATCGAGGAGTCACTCGATAGGAGGAAGTTACCTTCAAGCATGCCATACATCTTCTGCGCAAAGTCTCCCAAGTACTTCTCCAAACCGTCCCTTCTCTTGTTCAGCTGACCAAACTTTTTGGCCCATTCGGCCTTCTCCTTCTTGAGTTTAGAGTTCTCCTCTTCCAGTTTGCTAGCTGCGGCGAATTTCTTCTCCGCAGCTTCAGCTTTCTCCCTCGCCACTTTCTCAGCGTCGGCAAGCGCTTTGTCTTTGTCTTCAAGCGCCTTCTTCATAGTATCTAAAGAAACAACATTGTTGAGTCGCACTTGGAGTCGACGATTCTCACCACGCACGTCTGCTCGAGTGAAGTCACTCGGTTCAAAGATAGAAGAAAAAAGTAATGGTGCATTCGGTCGGCGAAGTTTACCTCCCGAAGCCTTCCGATCAGCCTGCATGCGCTCCAGGTCCTTCTTGGCCACCTCCAGGTCCAGTTTAAGCTGGTTCTTCTCTTTTTCCAAATTTGCGTATTGAGTTCCGAGTTCGCAACTCTTCTGAGATCAACAACAAACACAATTCAGTCGACAGAAATATTCTTCCGCACCCGAATGAAAGCACAACACCAACCCAACCTTATGCAGCGTCATATCATGGTTGATGGAAAGGTCCGAACTAACAAGACCTACTCTGCTGGTTTCATGGACATCATTTCCATTTTTACATTAAGCATTTAGGAGGGAAGACTCTAAGACAAGACATCCGCTCGGCACGCCGAGTGGAGAATGTGTTTCAAACACAAAACTGGGCTCTGGGTCCAAGTTCTTAAGACTACTACCGATCGTAAACGATCAACAGCAGTCTCGGGGACTACACCCAGTGGGTGCACTCAGCGTGCCCCCACTAGAATGGTATCCACTCGGAACGGTCCGCCCGGTCTGAGTGATGGCCAAAAAATAATAATAAGACAAACTCTAAGACCCCCGCCGACTGCCCGCAGTCGACGGTGGTCTCGGGGAGTACACCCAGTGGGTGCACTCAGCGTGCCCCCACTGGACCCAACTTCACTCGACCAGGCCAGACCTGTCCGAGTGACAAAAGAACAGCAAGATGCATAACACCCCCGCCGATGTCATCAACATTCGACTACACCCAGTGGGTGCACTCAGTGTGCCCCCCCTGGACAAATGTCCACTCGACCAGGTCAGTCCTGGCCGAGTGTCTGACAAACAACTACCACTCGACCAGGTCAGTCCTGACCGAGTGTGTGACAAGCAACTACACCTCGACAGACAGAAACACCCAGTGGGTGTAGAGTCAAATCAAGATAAATGGAAAATGACATAATCAAAAATGAACTTACAAGCGCACTTACTCGAACGTTCTCTCGAAGCGCCAAGCTGGCGTCGTAAGCCAAGTTGCTGGCCTCGTACGCCTCCTTCGTGTGCCGCATCATGTGGTCGGCCTGGATCATCGCCTCCTTTGCAGCTCCAGTCTGATCTTCTGGAACATGATACAGAGGAAAAGTAGATTGTGGAGGGGGTGGTGATATAGTCAGAAGGACCGGCGCTTGAGAGAATGGCGCTTGAGAGACCGGCGCTTGAGGCGGATTGGCGAGCTCCACGGTCATCAGATCTGGCGCCGAAACTGGTTCAGTTGGAGGAGGAGCTGCGTGATTGACGCCTCTCTGAAGCTCGTCCTCACCGTCACCAGCGATCTGGATGACAGTCCTTGGCTCTACAGTCACCAGACAACATTTCACACAGCTGTCGAGTGGTCTGAGAAAAAACAATGTCGAATGGCCATATGTCATACCTCGGCGGGAAGTAGCTGCGCCAGACATATCCTTCTCCGCGAGATCTTCCTCAGCCCGCACCGGCGACGTCACCGAGGTAGCAGCCCTAACATTCAAGTTTCACTCGATCAGCAAAAATATGAAGTTCTGCAACAAGCAAGGAGCAAGAATACTTACGTCGAAACAATCGGCACGGCAACCTTCTTCCTGGGAAGAGCCTTCCGGGGCTTTGCAGGGGCAACCTTGGGCTGTTTTGCAACCTTTTCACTCGGTTCCGGCGTTGACGTTCGATTGCGCTTCGAGCTCCTGGTGGTCGACCCCCCAGCCCGACCTTGGTCGACTGCAGGATCGTGATGCTGCTTGGAGCGTCCCTCGATGCGCGGAGGAGGTTGAACTCCGACTTCCTCGCTCTCTTCCGAGCCATCATCGCTGCCTTCACTGTCCTTGGTGTAACTGATGTTGGCACTGTCGCCCTTGCTCTCAACTCCTTCGACGTTCTGTTCGCCATTCGGCACAGGTGAATACATGTTCGTCAACTCCTGCAAAGGTTGAAGTCAGTCAGTTGAAGACACGTTCACTCGACAAGATATAAAAGCAATCGGCAATGACATGACTCACCACGTTCGGTGGGTGCTCAGCGGAGAAGGGCAAGATCCTCTTGGATCTTTGGGGTTGTCATGCGCTCCAGTCATGCTGCGCAGCCATTGAGCGACCATTTCTTCTGGGACACCCTCCGGATGAGTACGAGTGGTGTCGTCGACTCCTGAGTAATGCCACATGGGGTGGTCCCGCGCCTGGAGCGGCTGGATCTGTCGATCGAGGAACACCTCCAGCAGATCCAGTCCAGTCACTCCGCCACGAATCAGATTCACTACTCCATTCATCAAGATTCCTACGTTGGCCTTCTCTTCCTCGGTCACAGTCAGAGATTTGGGCACAGCGGGTCGAGCTAATGTGAAGGGAGGAAGACCAGTCGACATATTTGGGGACGCGACATCGTTGCAATAGAACCAAGTCGACTGCCACCCCCACACCGAGTCCGGAAAGGTTAACGCTGGGAAAGCACTCCCCGTCCTCTTTTGGAGGCCCAAACCCCCACACAACTGAATGACGTTGGTCTTGCTATCACTAGACTGGGCTTTCTTGACCGACTGGGAACGGATGGTGAAAATGTGCTTGAACAAACCCCACTGAGGGGGACAACCTAGGAAACACTCACACATCATCACAAATGCGGCAAGGTACGCGATAGCATTGGGAGGGAAATGATGAAGTTGAGCCCCGAAGAAATTCAAGAAACCTCGGAAGAAGGGATGAGGAGGCAGAGAAAAACCTCTCTCCAAATGAGTGGTCAGGAGGACCCGCTCGCCCTCGCGCGGCTCCGGCTCAGCTTTCGCCCCCGGCAGCCTCCACGACCCGGCCGCTACCAGGCCATCGGCGACGAGGTTCTGGACGTCCTCCTCCGTGATGGTGGATGGCAAGAAGTCGCCCTGGATCCATCTAGGCTGTGCCGCGGCTCGAGCTCCCGACGGCTTCTTCCCCTTCGACGTCTTCTTGGCGCGCTCCAACTTTGCCGTCTTGTCCTTCGCCATGGTTGCGGTGGCGGGCGGATTCGAGATGGGCGGCGCGGTGGCGGGACAGAGGAAGCGGAGGAGACGAGGGGAAAATGGGTGCACTGTTGCGAATCCCCCCCCCCCCCACTCTCATTTCTTATATCCGTCAACTCGAGTCACTGACTCGTGGGCCCGCTGAATCCCTGTGTATCCTGATAACAGAGGAGGTGTGATACATGGCATTAAAAGTGGAGCGAGGATCGAGGAGTCATGCTCCCACTTGCCCCATTGGCTGCGTCATCCCGCTTAGCGCGCGCTCTCCAAAATTTCGTATCCCATGAAATCCGGACCAGGCGAAGCGTCCTGTCACATCTGAAGATCCTGCTGGCCACTCAGACTAAAACTTGCATCCAAATTCACTCGGAAGAACTAAAAAGTTGAATAGATCAAGGCGAATGCTAGAAGGTCCAGTCGTCACAGGCGGCAGTAAAATTTCGAAGCTCATTCGGAATGTTGAATTTGGCAGAACCTGCACTGTCCCTTTCCCACTCGAACCCTGATCCATTCGGGGGCTAATGATGTGGATATGTACTCGGGGTAGGGTCCTAAGCATGGCCCACGTACCCCACCTAAAGACACCACATACAAGATTACAAGACTACAAGGAAGATTCCGACTAGAATAAGCATAGCGTACGATCCACTCGACAGCCAGCTCACTCGGAAGCTTCTACATCTACTCGACAGAGCTGGAAGTCACCCGACCGCAGAAGATCTAAAGTCGCTCTGTGAAGGGCAACGGACAGGCGGTCGGGCATCGCCATAATTAGCATTTATTACTTACGTTATCAGTAACGTTCTCCTTTACTCCCCACGATCGAACCCTTGGTTGCCTGGCGTTTATGAGGGGCAGCGCACTCTATATAAGCCGCCCCTCCCCTCTGGCACAAGGGTTCGCACCCCCTGTTACTTTCATACTCCACACGACAGAAAAGCTCCCGCAGCACTGAGACGTAGGGCTGTTACCTCCACGAGAGGGGCCTGAACTCATACATCCGTGTGTACAATCTCACCGTAGCTAGGACTCTGCCCTCTCCTTACGTACCCCCTACTTCTACTGTCAGGCTCGTTCCCACAACACTACCCCCTCCCGCCCCTACCCGTAATTGTTATGTTCATTGTTGTCATTAGCTAGGTATATGTTTGTGCATATGATTCCTTGTTGTGATTAGCTAGCTAGGTCTATGTTTGCCACTAATATATCCATCTCTCATGTTTGTATATTACTATGTTGTAATATTTGCAGAAACTATGGATCAAAGAGACTTGGAACAAGAGCAATTGTTGGGGCATATAATCCTCGGCGGAGGTGATCCATTTTCGTTTCTCAACGACACCGATGGTCAGGAAGGACAGGATGACGGCTCCAGTGATCAAACAATGGAGGAGGAAGGAGATGATCATGACGGCTCCGGTGATCGAATGGCGGAGGAAGAAGGAGATCATGATGACGGCTCCGGTGAGCGAACGGAGGAGGGAGCTGTTGCAAAGTCCGGTGAGGTATATATATTAATTAAGCCTGTGCTGACTAATTGATGCATTAATTGTTTTTGTATGTACATATATTAACGCTTCTTTCTTCTTTTATAGCCCTCCGGATTGAACCAAACTTCCGTAATGAGACGAGGCCCGAAGAAAAGGTTGCGCCAGGATGAAAGGTTCATGATCACACAAATCGCGGACGATGGCCAACCGATTGAACCCAAGCGGACCAAGGACGCATTTGTTGCTCAGTGCGGAGCTATTGTTAGGGACAGCATCCTGATCAGGATCCAGCAATGGAATAAGAGTAAGGACGACCCTGAAGTTTCTTATGTCCATGATAGACAGAAAGATGATCTTTGGACCTCGCTGAAGGCAAATTTCACCCTACTGCCAGAGGAGGATCCAAATAAGCCAGTTATAGAGCCAAAGGTCAAGGCGTGTGCTCTTAAGAAGATGGCAGATCTATTCAGAAACTGGAAGAAAGAGTTGAACACAAAGTTTGTCAACAAAGGGAAGACTCCAGAATTCACCGGCCGATATGAGAAGATAAGAGATCACTGGCCCGCATTTGTGGCCTACAAGAATTCGGAGAAGGGTAAGAAAAGGTCAGAGACAAACAAGAAAAATGCTGCAAAGAAGAAGTATCACCATCACACGGGGTCAGGTGGCTACTACAAAGCCCGGCCGTTGTGGGACAAAGCTGAGCAAGACCTGCTTGCTAAAGGGGTCCAACCAGCGACATTGAACTGGCCAGACCGTTCAAGGACTTGGTTCTTCGGGGTTGAGGGAACTTTGGACCCAGAAACAGGGGAGTGTCGTTGGACGGACGAGCAACTTGCAATACCAATGAAGAAGCTCCAGGAATATATCACTGCAGTGCAGGAAAGGATGTTCATTCCCGACAGAGAGCAGGACGAGCTGACTGAGGCCCTCGGGAATCCTGAGCACCCTGGACGAACACGAGGCACACCAGGCTCCATTTCGTGGGTGGTTGGGTTTCCCGGCGTAGGCGGCTACAGAAGCCGAGAGAGAAAGAGGAAAGCGGAGCTGAGCGAAATGCAGAAGCTCAATGCAAGAATAGCGAAGGTAGAGGAACTTGCAGCTGCTGGCCAACCATCTCAGCGGCACGACGATCCTGCCCCAGAAGCTACCCCACCATCTCAACGGAGAAGCAGCGTGGCTTCCACGGAGCTCGTTCATCCTGATTTCACGGCTCCTCGCGACCCCGTGGATACTATCACGGAGGCTCAACATTGCGAGCTTATGACGAAATGGCAGAACCTGACTTTGAAGGCAGTTGTCGGCTCTGTTGCACCTCCTCTAGCTGACGGAACTTTTCACTGCCATCTGATTCCACATGGCTATGCTGTTGTGACGGTGGATGAAATAATGGAGGGATTTGAGGAGCTAGAGCTTGACCACCCTACAGGTGAAGGGGAGAATCAGCTGGTTTATGCTTTGAGGAGTACATGTCTATGGAGGAAGGAGTACATCAAGCTTCCAAACTGGACGCCTCCTCCTCCTCCTCCTCCTCCGGCGAGTCAGGGCACTCCTCCTCCTCCTCCGGCGAGTGATCAGGGCACTCCGCCTCCTTCGCCGCCTCCTCCGGCGCGTGAGGGCACTCCGCCTCCTCCTTCGCCTCCTCTGGCGCGTCAGAACACTCTGCCTCCTCCTCCGCCTCATCAGCAACGGCGGAAGACAGACGCCGCCGCTCCGGCTCCTCCGGCGCGTCGAAGCACTACGCCTCCTTCTCCGCCGCGTCAGCCACGGCGGAAGAGAGACGCCGCCGCTCCGGCGGCTAGCAGTACAAGCAGAGGTGGGAAGCAATTTAGATACGGTCCATTTCTCAAGCCTGTGGAAAAGTTACCATATGAGAGGACCAACAAGGAAAGCGAGGAAATCTGTGCTGCCAAACTGAGGGACTTTTTTGCAGAGAAACCTCCACCTCCGAAGGAGATGATAGATCCGGTGAAAGTGAACGCACTATCGATGCCCTGAAGCGACCACCACCGCCTCCGCCGCAATCCAACTATGAGCGCATTATTGAAAGGACATATAAGGAAGCGAAGCGGTCGGGAAGTACTTGATGTGATGCAAGGTTAGCAGAACGAAGAAGTGGGAAAAAATTCCCCAGCTCGGCGAACAGGCGAACCAATCGTGCTTCCAGCTCAAGGTGTCTAGCGATATCATCCGGGGATGGTGCCCGGTACCAATCCTGCTGATTACCTGAGCGATGATGTAGAGTTTGAAACAATGGAGGTGGACGAATTCAGATACCAGTACGGGCAGCCTCTCGTCAAACCTGATCATCCTCCTCTAACAACGATGATGCGAAGATTGCATGAATGGTACATGAAAACCTGAAGCGAGTATGGGAAGGATACTTTGATGCTGAGAATTAAAGAGGAGCACGACCTCGTTGGAACTGAGCTGTTGCCTGTTGAATTTGACGAGTTATTCCAGTTATACAATCAAATGGCCCTCGATAAACAACTCATGACTTGCTACTGTCTATAATTACTACTTTTGTAATTAAGTCTCTATATACAGCTCAGCTCTTTCATTGCATGTATATATAATTATCATCACTATATTATGCAGATTGAAGATCGTCGAATGCAGAAAAGCACAAATCTATGACATTGGGTTCATTAACCCAAATATCATACATGAATGGACGGTTAAAAACAGAGTCACAGATACCGAGGACAACTTGCTACAATCGTTGCTTAAAAATCAAAACAAAGAGAAAATACTCTTTCCTTACAACTTCAAGTGAGTGTTACTGTCTTGTGCATATTCGGTTTCCCTTACTCGAGGTTATAGTAATGTAATTGATGAGTTATGCATGCGTGCATAGGTTCCACTTTATTCTGCTAGAGATTAAGCTTGACCGGGGAGTAGTAATTGTCTTACACTCGAGACGAAAAGATCCCCAGGACTATGCGGACATGATTGAAATGCTCCAGAAGTAAGTTCAATCGATCATTATCGCACCATATCGGCAACTTTGTTCATTTCCTGATATCAAGTAATTATTTTCTTTGTCTGGCAGGGTTTGGAAAGAGTTCACCGGAATTGTTCCGGGGCTGCCGAGGGAGCTGCGATTTACACACCCGAAAGTAAGTACTAGTAGCTAGTTCCGCGCATCTCCCATTGATTCTAGTTTCATCAATACCATTTATCATGCTTGATTATCAGTTTGATTGAACTCTATTTCTCGTAAAGTGCTTGTGGCAGGAAGCCGGGAATGATTTTTGTGGATACTACGTTTGCGAGTTCATCTACAACGCGACGGCCTCTTAGCGGGGCTACTCTAAAAAACAATATGAAGTACGTAAACAATAATATTCACAATTTTATTTTATTACCATCATTTGTGTTGAGTTTCATTCATATATATGTATTGACCCCCTTCTTTAAATTAGATATGGCAGATGCGGGATGAACTCCTACCACATGATCGCATACGAGCAATTCAAGAGGAATTGGCGGGATTCTTTCTTGACCACATCATACATAAAGCCGGAGAATACCATGTGGAAATTGATATAGACTTTAGATGTTAGGGATTGTAAGAGATCTTATATTGTATATATGTAGCTAGTAGCGTCGGATAGATATACGAAAACTTGTTGTTCGACCAATCTCTCGGAGAAAGAGAGGTCGATCACTTCTCTCTGTATATGTTCATGATGATCTTGTGTACTTAATGGTTCCTTCATTTGCTTACTAGCTAGCGTGTTGAGTTCTCTCTATACGTATAGTAGCTAGCGTCGACCAAGCACAGATATAAAGAGAGGTCACTTCTTTCTATTAGCTAGCTAACACAATATGAAACCTCTAAATTAACCCTCCAAAACCCCTAAACCCCCCCCCCCCCCTTAAAAAAAACCCTAACTCCTGCCAGCTGCTGACGCGTGGATGCCTTTTGGTCCCGGTTGGTAACAGGTCCTCCTGCCTGGGCTCCCCGCAGCAGCCACGTGGAGCCCCTTCTGTCCCGGTTCGTAAGCGAACCGGGACTAAAGGTTTTGGGCTTTAGTCCCGACCCTTTAGTCCCGATTCCAGAACCGGGGCTAAAGGGCCTCTGGAACCGGAATAAATGGGTCGTTTTCTACTAGTGTTGTAAACCTATATTCAAAAAACCTATACGATTACTAGTTTACTATTCTATTCAAAAGACCATTCTACCTATGACATAAAAATCCTATATGCAAATTAATCCACACTTGATTTTTGTAATTCTTTTTCACTTGATTTTGCAAATACATAACTAAAAGTATAAAAAACTAAAAAACATTCATCTAACATTTATATATCTAGCATTTCTATATAACTAAAAGTATAAAAAACTAAAAAACATTCATCTAACATTTATATATCTAACATTTCTATATAACTAAAAGTATAAAAAACTAAAAAACATTCATCTAACATTTCTATATAACTAAAAGTATAAAAAACTAAAAAACATTCATCTAACATTTATATATCTAACATTCATCTAACATTTCTATAACTAAAAGTATAAAAAACTAAAAAACAGAAAAACAGAAAATAAGAATATGTGTGTGTGTGTGTGCGTGTGTGTGTGCGGGCTCGATGGGAGGGGCGGCCATGGCGGCAGGGGCTCACAGCGGGGCGACGGCCGGCGAGGCGAGGCGAGTCGTCGGCGACGGCGACTGCGACGGCGACGGCGACGGCGCGCAAGGTCGAGGAGAGGGGCGGCGCGATGGGGGCGGCGACGGCATGGGCGGCGCGTCAGGGGCGGCGACGGCGTCGGGGCAAGCGGCGCGTCGGGGGCGGCGGCGATCTCCTCTGTTCGTAGTGGTCGAAGAGACGAGAAGCAGAGGGAAACTGAAAAAAATTTAAGTGGTGTATATATATGTGGAGGCCTTTAGTCCCGGTTGGACCCACCAACCGGAACTAAAGGTCAATTTTGGCCAGGCCAAGCGGCGGGAAGCGACCACCTTTAGTCGCGGTTGGTGGCTCCAACCGGGACTAAAGGGGGCCCTTTAGTCGCGGTTGGAGCCACCAACCGCGACTAAAGGTGATGCGATGTCACAGCCGCGGTGCACGAAGTTTAGTCCCACCTCGCCCAGCGAAGGGCAGCCGCACTGGTTTATAAACTCAGCCACGGCTGCTCCTTCGAGCTCCTCTCTAAAGCAGGCCTTCTGGGCCTACCTCACCTGTGCTGCCCTGTGGGCCTTGCGGGCCTTGCGGGCTTGCATCCTGGCCCAGCTAAAGGTTGGGTTTCTAGTCGTATGCAGGCCGTTGTGGCCCACTAGGCGGGCTTTTTTACATATTTATTTATATTTTTATTTTGTTTTCTGCTTTATTTATTTTCTTTTATTTCTGAGTTGTTTTTTGCTTTATTTAGAGTTTCTTTGTGAATCTTTTTGCTTTAGGTAAAAAAAAATTATAAACTTTCTGTTAGTGCCAGTAGTTTTCAACTTTGAATAGTTTAAATTTGAATTATTTGAAATTTATTTGAATCACTAGTTTGTGAATAACTTTATTTTAAAAATAGATTTTTCAGTGATTCTTTTTTCTTCTGTTTAATATTAGTGTGTTTTATCATTATATTCAATTTGGTAATACTTAGGTTATTTAAAAAAATGAAATGTCTTTGTAACTGATGAGTTTTCGTCCGAAACCGTGATACTTCGAAAGAAATTGTCCATTTTGTACACGAAGTGCATCCAGTTTTTGCCGTAACCCTCTCAACTTTTTTGCACATGCTATGTGGGTGAAATCATGATACCATGCCAACTTTCAACCTTTTCAGAGTTCATTTGTAGTGCTTCTCAATTTCAGGATCATTTAGCTCAAAAAAATTAGTAAATGCATGAAAAATAGCAAATGAAGTCAGAAAGGGTTGAAAATTGATGACGTGGCTTTGAATGGTGCATACTGAATGCACAAAAAGTCTGGAGTTGAAATAAGTTTAAAAAAATGAAATGCCTTTGTAACAGATGAGTTTTAGCCCAAAACACTGATACTTCGAGAGAGATTGTCCATTTTGTACACGAAGTACATCGTGTTTTTGTCGTAACCCTCTCAACTTTTTTGCACATGCTATGTGGGTGAAATCATGATACCATGCCAACTTTCAACCTTTTCAGAGTTCATTTGTAGTGCTTTTCAACTTCAGGGTCATTTAGCTCAAAAAAATTAGAAAATGCATGAAAAATAGCAAATGAAGCCAGAAAGGGTTGAAAATTGATGACGTGGCTTTGAATGGTGCATACTGAACGCACAAAAAGTCTGGAGTTGAAATAAGTTTTAAAAAATGAAATGCCTTTGTAACAGATGAGTTTTAGCCCAAAACCCTGATACTTCGAAAGAGATTGTCCATTTTGTACACGAAGTGCATCCAGTTTTTGTCGTAACCCTTTCAAATTTTTTGCACATGCTATGTGGGTGAAATGATGATACCATGCCAACTTTCAACCTTTTCAGAGTTCATTTGTAGTGCTTTTCAATTTCAGTGTCATTTAGCTCAAAAAAATTAATAAATGCATGAAAAATAGCAAATGAAGTCAGAAAGGGTTAAAAATTTATGACGTGTCTTTGAATGGTGCATACTGAACAGACAAAAAGTCTGGAGTTGAAATAAGTTTAAAAAAATGAAATGCCTTTGTAACAGATGAGTTTTAGCCCGAAACCGTGATACTTCGAAAGAAATTGTCCATTTTGTACACGAAGTGCATCCAGTTTTTGCCGTAACCCTCTCAACTTTTTTGCTCATGCTATGTGGGTGAAATCATGATACCATGCCAACTTTCAACCTTTTCAGAGTTCATTTGTAGTGCTTTTCAATTTCAGGGTCATTTAGCTCAAAAAATTTAGTAAATGCATGAAAAATAGCAAATGAAGTCAGAAAGGGTTGAAAATTGATGACGTGGCTTTGAATGGTCCATACTGAACACACAAAAAGTCTGGAGTTGAAATAAGTTTAAAAAAATGAAATGCCTTTGTAATAGATGAGTTTTAGCCCAAAACCCTGATACTTCGAAAGAGATTGTCCATTTTGTACACAAAGTGCATCCTGTTTTTGTCGTAACCCTCTCGATTTTTCTCTACTGCGACCCGTCAGCAGGTACTCTCAACTTCCCATCTTTCTTACTGTCTTCTTTGTGCCATCGCATCAACTTCATTACACAGCACCAAAAAGACCAAATTAATACAAGTTCAGAGTATCGTTCATCGTATATCCATTGCCGGCTCATCTTCATTACACAGCACCGAAAAGACCAAATTAATACAAGTTCATACATAAAGTTCATACACACTTATTCTCATAAAACAACATACAAAATCTTTAGCTAAAGCATTTAAATGCAACAACAAATGCGATCAAGATCGCAACTAAGGTAACAATTGATCCAACAGCATAATGATACCAAGCCTCACTATCAATGGTATATTTTCTAATCTTTCTAATCTTCAAGCGCATTTTCTCCATCTTGATCTTGTGATCATCGACGACATCGGCAACATATAACTCCAGTTTCATCTTCTTTTCTTCAATTCTTTTCAATTTTTCTTTCAAATACTCGTTTTCTTTTTCAACTAAATTTAACCTCTCGACAAGAGGGTCGGTTGAAATTTCCGGTTCACATACCTCCTAGATAAAAATATATATGTCAACTTGATGGGCATAATTTGTCATAAACACGAAATACAACAAATAGTTATAAAAGAGAATATACTACATCCGAATCATAAACCGGACGAGGGCCGACGGGGACGGATATCAAAACCATGCCATTATGTATAACAAACAACGTACGGGTAAGAAAATTATACAATTAACTATATATCTAAATCACACAAACATGATTTTTTTTATATAAAAATGATAAGAACAAGAGACTCACCAAGGTGGTGCCGGCGACGGGACGGTGCGGGCGATCGACGGTGGTCGTTAGGATGGGGACGGGAAGGCATTAAGTAAACCACACCTACATATGCAAACTAAGAGTTAATTTGAGCTCAAATTGAATATAAATCAAATAAACTACCACATATAATTACTCCCAAACTAAAACCCACAAATTACTATACTTATAGAGCATTGCAAGATCTAATCTAGCAATGAGAGATGAAAGGACAAAGTTGCTAACCTTTGTGATCACTTGGATGGATGGGGGGCCTTCAAATCTTGACAAATTTTGGTAAAAATTAAGGATGAGCTCGTGCAATGGGGAAGAACAGAGGAGAGGAAGGAATGAAAGGGAAAAACAGAGAGAAATGGGCTCGGGCTCGACGAAGGATTTATATAGAGGCATATACAAACCGGGACTAAAGGTGCATCTCTAATCCCGGTTCGTGCCACGAACCGGGACTAAAGGGGTTGGTGGGGCTCCAGCCTGACACCAGCCTGCCACCACCTCTTTAGTCCCGGTTCGTGGCACGAACCGGTACTAGAGTTTCAACACGAACCGGGACTAATGAGCGCCGCCCACCTAGCCGTTGGAACCGGCACTAATGGTCACATTAGTGTCGGTCCGTAATTAAACCGGGACTAATGAGGTGAACATTAGGTCTTTTTCTGCTAGTAGGGGTTCTCTATCGTGCATATACAACACATCTATTGTTCTCAAGGAACATCACATTACTCTCCTGGCCTCTACATGAGATCCTCAGGCCCATGCTCGCCTGCCAAGATATGTAGTGTGTCTATAAATAATACAACCGTGTACATTTTGTGGAACCGAACTCAATCAGCAATGGTAGAAGCTAGATATCAGGTGTGCATCGTGCATGTGAAGCCATCGAGTGGCATAGGCTATTACACAGTGCGAACTCTTGAGGCGATGAGAGTGAGAGGCATTGGGAACTTTAGTTGAAGCCGATGAGAGGTATGTTGGCCACAGGCCCGACTTGTTCATCGGACTTCGCTCGCGGCGAGTGCTTTCCGCTGGAACACATTAAGTTAGTTCAGTGTCACTGAATAAAATTCAGTCTGTCAGCGTGTGCTTGTCCACGTAGAGATGCAGTAGTTTTCAGTGAGGAAGTTAGCAGCATTTTCACCCGTCCGAGGAAGCGCCATGGGATGGCATGGATCACGTGTCTCATGGCGGGCATGTAGGGTTCAATCGTGGCGAGCATTCTGGGATGGCACGATCAGTAAGCTCGTCGTGGGCGACCATTTCCTTCTTGTTTTCAGCAGCTTGTTTTGGGGCTAGCTTAATAACAGAAAAGCTGATGTGGCAGTTCGCAACGCAAACCTATTGTCTTCCACCTCTGGCACTCTCTCTTTCTCTCACAAATCTCTATCGTCAAGGTTGCCAGCTTCAGCAACAACAAGTGGCATTAGAGCCTTGTTGGTGTTCGGTCCATACTAGGCGCCGGCGGTGTCTGATCCGAGATGACTGGCAGCGATGACGAGACGACAAAGTTGGAGGAGAAGAAGGCGGCAGCAGAAATGGCAGCGCTGCAGAAAGCCCTGGCGCGGCTCTTCACAGAAGGAGGGTTAGGGATGCGCGTCGTACACGGCTGTGCCGGCAGCATGCCCCTGATGATGCTAACGCGAACGAACTACACCTTTTTTTTATAAAAGGAGGTCACTCCCGGCCTCTACATCAATCGATGCATACAGCCATATTATTAAATCAAAACGTAACAAAATCATGAGGTCCAAACAAGCTCATGAAATGAGCACTAGTCGAGATAAAATTTGAAAAACGCCACAACCGGCGATAAAGAACTGAAAAGTGCCACATCCGGCGATAAAACAACAAACTATGATGCCTACACACCTAGTCTATTATTAGCTCGCCATCCAAATCGGCTGAAGATAGCCCGTGCTACCGTATCCCAACGGTTGCACCCAATAACCATAAACTCCCTGAAGTCCACATGTGTGAGTAAGGACCACATACGGATCCAAGCTGTAGCTCTGTAGATAGCCTGCAAAAAATTGCTGAATTGTGTCCCATTAAAAATCATGTCATTTCTAGTGTTCCATATAGTCCAGAGTAGTGCACATACTCCTATCCAAATATGTTTAGCTAAGTGTATGTCCACACCATTAAGCCACGTCTCAAATAACTTGTTAATGCTCCTTGGGTGTTGAATGTTAAAAGCTATATGAATTGATCGACATAATAATTGTGCTAGAGGACATTCGAGAAAGAGGTGTTTAACCGTTTTATTTTGATCACAAAAATAACACCTAGAATTACCAACCCAATTCCTTTTTGCCAAGTTATCTTTGGTTAGAATGACTTCTTTATGTACAAATCACATAAAGATTTTAATACGAAGCGGAACTTTAATCTTCCAAATGTGCAACGACATCGACAATGACCCGGAGTTAATTAGGTCCGAATACATGGTTTTCACTGAGAATATTCCATTCGTAGTTAACTTCCAGTGAATTGTATCGGGCTGATCCGATAGGTGAACCTCCATCAACCTACGAACCAGGTGCAACCAAGCATTCCAACCACATTCCAACGTTCCCCTGCTAGCGATCTCCTAAATTGGATATTAAGCGGTATCGAGTTTAATAATGTAGCGACATAATCCTCCTTACGTTGCACAATGTTATATAAGGAGGGATATTGCAAAGCCAAAAAGGCATCTCCTCTAGCCATGTATCCTCTCAAAATCGAGTAGTATTATCATTACCAACCAGGAACTTCACTCGTCGGAAAAAAGTAACTTGTAGGACGATGAGCTGTGGCTTGTGGTTGAGATCGGTGAAGGTACGGACCGCGAAGACCGGCGCGCCATGGTTGCCCTGATAAGGGGTGTGCCACCACGCGGACGCTGGGTACTAAGGCCACGGCAAAGCAAGCACGTGACACCCTCAAGACCATGGGTTGACGCGGACGCTGGGCACGAACGTGTCGCTCTGAGCACGAGGGACTCCCGTACAAGGACGGCGAAGCGATCGAGTCATAAATTATGCGGCTTAGGGCCATCATCGACAAGCTTGAGGTCCTCAGTGAGCACAAAGTTGTCCTCAAGGTACTATGGACGGTGCCCTGCCGTACCATCACATGGCAGTGGTGATCGAGTCACTTGTCGTCACCAAACAGCTCTCCTTGGAGGACCTCTGTGGGCGCCTTCTTGTTGTCGAAGAACGTGAGCGTGAGGAGGCACCAGCTTCTGGGGGACGCCTTCTCCTCACTGAAGAGGAGTGGTTTGCGCGCCACAGGAAGCCTGACCAAGGCGGCCGCTCGTCTGCAGGAGAGCGGCATGGGCGCGGTAACGAGAAGCCAAAGGGCTTCCAAGGCGGCGGAGGTCGCGGCCAAGGCGGTGGTCGCAGCACCGGAGGTGCGGCAACGCCCATGCACAAGGGCGATTGCAGCTACTACGGCATCCCAAGGCATTGGGAGAAAGAGTACCACAAGAAGGTGCAGGTCGGCATCGAATAACTTGGGCTTCTCCTCGCTGCCTGCTAGGTGGCGGAGGTCACGAACGTAGTCACCCCAGCAGCGACACAGCCGGTGCCACAGGAGATCTTCTTCAATAAGGCACGCGTCAATCGTCATACCAATGGGCACGAACGGCGCCCGTTCCACCGTTACATGAACGCAGGTGGACGAATCCGTGTGCGGGACGCTGTGTTTTGGCGACGGCTCCGTGGTGCAGATCTGTAGGCGGGGGGTTGTGATGTTTTCGTGAAAGACCGGCGAGCACCGCACGCTCTCGGAAGTCTACTACGTCCTGCAACTCCGGACGAACATTGCAAGTCTCGGGCAGCTTGATGAGCACTGTTGCAAATCCGTGATCGAGGGCGGCGAGCTCTGCCTCTATGGCAGACAGTGCGTACTTCTGGCATGGGTGCGACGGACGAGCAACCGGTTGTATGTCGTGGCTCTGAACTTGGCCACGCCTGTGTGTGTCCTGGCAGGGGGTGGATTGGGAATTCATGTTCGCACAACTCCAGAAGGGTGTGCAGAGAGCAGTTCATGCACTACGTACGTCCTCCCAGTGACCAACATCAGCTAAAATTCCCAATGTGTCTCATTCCCTCAGAAAAAGGTCTTGCTGTGGAAATAGCATATGACACTCGGTTGATTCACATGCATGATGCCGCATGCTATCTAACTTGTACCATTGTTGCTCGAGAGTTGGTTCTACCACATGTACAAGGCTGTTATTTATAGATGTGCTAGTACCGGCGAGCATCTTATTGGCACACACTGAGGCCGGGACGTAATGGAATATTCCTCAAGAAAAAATAGATCTGGTGTATGTGACCTTCCATCAATCAAATATCTCAAGCACCTACTGCTGCGAGAACTAAATTTTGGTCCCTGCTCAAAGTACGTACTAGCTTGGCATTGTATAAAATTCAATAAAACTGCATGTACATGCCTGAGTACTTGCATTTGTAAACAAATTCTACAACCAATTGTTCTAGCCATGGCATATGCCTCTCTAGAAAAGGTCAGGCACGACCAGAAAAAAGAGACAGGGCACCGGTAGTCTCATAATCTATTGACCTTCGTCATTAAAATCAAACCCAATTACTAAAATGGATGATGTGCATAAATTAACCTTTTCTCCCTTGATTAATGCGACAATAGGCATTTGGCGGCCCAAGAGAGGTTCTATTATTTCAATCCTCACCATATATTAATCACCATCAATCATACAATCAGCATTTGCACACTCTGTTACGCGGGGCGGTACCCCATCGAACAAGCAAACCATCACATTCCGTATACAAAATTTGGATACCCATTGGCTACAGGCACTCAGATCATGCACGTGTTGGCCGTCGCGCATGAATCCTCCCGAACCTCGAACCAATTCCTTTAGGTCCACGTAGCATGACTGCCGCCCAACAACGCCACGGACGTGTGCCACACTCGCGGAGGCAATGACTCCGGCCCCGGGGGGTGGTTACTTACTCAGTCACCACCCACAACTCTGCTGTAGGTTGTGGCCCATGCTTGCATCGGGGTGGCACCCCATGAAGCGGCTACAGCTTGTATACAATAGGCAGATGTTTTGATGCCTACCTAATATAATGTTTTCATCTAGGAAAAAGAACTATCCTGCCTGCCTCTGAGGGATGCAAGCAGCGCCCCGCTTCTGCCTGCTCTGTAGTCAAAATCGGTCATATTAGTTGTAGCATTTTTTTCAGCAATTTAGTTCACTTTGTACACGCGAATCTGTATTAGGGATGTGAACCTGTATTATCCACGTGAATTTTCCTCTTTGTTCTCAATTAGGTTCACGTGGACAATACATATTCACGTCCCGATACACTCATAAAGGATCAGAGAATGGTTCTGAAATGTTTATTCATCGAATAGTAGAAGACGTGAACAGGCTCTATACAGAATGTGAGTGCTATAGCTTTGATATTAGCCCCCGCTATTAATTTACATGCAAGATCAATGACAGATGTAATGGTTAGTGAGGCTTATTATTCCTTTGCACATGTACACCAGTCATCCATACATATTAGTAGACTTGGCCTCGACTCCTACTCAATAGTAAGACAAATATGTAGTAGTAAAAAATTGCTTGCTGGCATTTACTAGGAGAACAGGATCGATGGAGGAGTACAATGACGACACTGAGAGGCACCTAATGTCGATGATATGTCTATTGGGATGGGATGCACCAAAAATTTAAGCGTCAGATTCGGACTACACTCCGGTTCTTGTTTAGGGTGTCTACAAAAAAGAGATTGACCAATCTTCAGTTTCCTTTTTTCTTTCTTGTGCTTTTATACGAGACAGAAGAGACTGGGAGTCTGGGACATGGCTGACTACAGCAACCCCAACAGCTAGAGCTAGTGGTAGTCCTTGTTCTTTTCCTGGTGCTTTGTAAATGTGCAGCTAGCTTGCTAGCCTGATGTGTGTTCTTCCAAAGCAGAGGTCTGTTTTGCTATGTGTTCAGTTCAGACGTTGGTTTGTTGTGTGACAACTAGGATGCTATAGAGTTTGCTAGCCTGCTCTGTAGATGATGAACTGTAATCCTGAATGATTTGGTTTCACTTGAAACGAAATCGGGAGAACGAGTTACTCAATTCAAAATAAAATAAAATGCGATGGTCAAGGCGTGCACTCTCTCTCTCTCCCCCTCTCCCTCTCTCCGTCTCCCTCGCTCCCTCTGAACAAGCATTCACCCTGCTTTATATATAAAGCCCAAAAGATCAAACTGATACAAAGTGATGAGAAAACAGTCAAACATGGAGGTCAAGATAAAAAAAAAAGGTAGCCAGGAGAGTGGCTCAAGTACAACTAACCCAACACCAAGTGTGAAAACAAGAGATGTCGGACCTAACAATATACCACCAAGACTACTGAACATGACCAGAGCCATGCTGCCTTGCGAAAACACCGTCCACCATAGCGCCGAACACATCGAGCTATCGTCGGAAAGGGCCGTGGAGCGCTTCTCCTGTTAGGAGATAGCAAGGTCTAAGAACGGAGCCCATGGGGACACATGTGCATGATAGGAGAACACTCGAACCACCCCACACCAGAGTCGAGGGTTCTACATGTCGAATCCGTTAGGAAGCTGCAACCAAAAGGGACTCGGGCTGCATGACGACACCCTCAAGAGGGTGATGACACCACGTGCCACCACTGTGGAGCCCGAGAGGTCGGACTAGGGTTTACACCCCAAAGTCCTGGTACCGTGAGGAGATCCACAACAACGACCCCAAAAGGGATGCGACACCCATAGGCGTCGCCGTCCCCTGCGCGGGAGCGGAGAGCTTTCGCTCGGGCCCTCACAAGTGCCTCCAGCGAAACCAAGCTGGCCGACCCAACCCACAAGGGGGACCACTGCCGCCAGCGTCAAGCCTCTAGGATCCAGACCAAGGGAGTCACCATCGCTGAAGCCACGACAATACCAGGATGACATCCACCCCCCCCCCCCCCCCCCCCGCGGCTACCCTCATAGCCAAGCGGAAGGACCACCGTATTAGCGGTTCGTCAAACCCATGACACCTTGACTCCTTGCTTCGTCTCCAACATCTGCTTTATATCATGAATCCAGGGGCCTACTGCCGAGAAGTTTCTGCCCTCTTGCTGGATCATCTGGACCACCTTCAAGCTATCTAACTCTAGATGGATATTTGGCGCACCAATTTCATCCACTACCTGCAGAGCTCTCCTACATGCAAGGATTTCTGCTGCTTCCGGGTCCACAATGTGTGGAAAAACATGACATACACCTGCCAAAAACGCCCCATTGTGGTCCCGTATCACTGCCCCACCTCCTGCCTTGTCGCCCACTTTTGACACCGCTCCGTCGGAGTTAATCTGAACCCAACCCTCCTCCGGTGCAGCCCATCTCTGATTTTCCTTGGGCTCATGCAAACTCACTTTTGGCAGGTGTGACTTGGTCCACTCAAGCATATGGGAGTGCACAGCCTCCATTATCACATGTGGCGAGACCATATGTGGCTTGGATCATTGCGCCCTTCTCTTCCTCGGACGCTCCGGAGAACCAGCCAAGTAGCCAACGAGCCAGTGCACCCTGGGTATCCATCTGACACGGCGGGGCTGCCACCGCGATACCTTTTTCCAAGCGCAACAGCTGCCAGAACTTGGCTGAATGCTGACATGCCCAAAAACGATGAAGTATGGTTTCTTCCCTGCCGCATGCAACACAAAAAACACCCGGTTTGATCCGTCTCCGAGGAAGTTCCGATCCCACAGCCAGTCCATTTCTAATGATACGCCACATATGGATCTTCACCTTCGGTGGGGCACTCGTGTCCCACAACGCCATATATCCCTTGTGGCTTTGGACCGAACTTGAGGACTCCTGCTGGCCTGTCCTCGCCTTCCTCTTTGACATCCAAAGATGATATGCTGATTTGACATTGAAGACACCATTCTTCGTGTAATTCCAAGCAGGGTAGTCTTCCATTCCCGGCCCACCCACTGCTATTTGCATAATGTCATAAACATCGGATTCTGAGAACATAGCAGCAAGCTTATTTGGGTCCCAGCCTGTTCCATCATGATTCAGGAGATCGGCAACCTTTGTCGATCCTTGTACATATAGTTTTTTTTTTTGAACCTTTTGTACATATAGTTGACCCAGTGGTCTCAAACTGCCTTGCCGGGGAATCCAATTATCATGATGTATGTTGATCCTGGAACCATCACCCACCCTCCACACCAGCCCCTCGCTAAGCAGGTCCCTCCCATGCAGAATGCTTCTGTAAGTGTTTGACGAATTGGAAGGGCAGGTGGCGCTCAAGATTGTATCATCTTTGAAATATCTTGCTTTCAACACCCTGGCGCAAAGAGAGGAGAGACATATGATCGAGGGCGGCGAGCTCTGCCTCTATGACAGACAGCTAGTACTTCTGGTGCTGGTGCGACGGATGAGACTAGTTGTATGTCGTGGCTCTGAACTTGGCCGCGCCCATGTGTCTCCTGACGGGCGGCATCGAAGAGGCCTGGCGCTGGCACACGCTCTTCGGCGACCTCCAATTCAGAGACCTTCACGATCTTGGCGCAAAAGGGGTGGTGTGTGGCATGTCAGCAATCCAACACATTGACCAGTTCTTCGAAGGCTGCCCGATCGGTAATATGCACTGCATGCCGTTCCTCCGCGATTTGGAGCACGTGCTAGACCTCGTCCACGGTGACCACTTCGGCCCCATCTCTCTGGCGACGATGAGAGGTAACAACTATTTTCTTCTCATTTTTGATGATCATGGTAGATATATGTGGCTGGAGGTTCTCGGGAGCAAGGATGAGGTGCTCCGTTTCTTCAGGAAGATCAAGGCCATCGTTGATACACAGAGCGGCGCCGAGCTCAGAGCATTACGCACGGATCGTGGCGGTGAATTTAATTCTAATGAGTTCACCGCATACTGCGAGGAGCCGGGCATCCAAAGGAACACGACGACACCATACTCACCATAGCAGAACCGTGTTGTCGAACGACGAAACCAGTCGGTGGTGGAGATGGCCCGCAGCCTGATGAAGAGCATGCGCGTGACGAGCGCCTTCTGGGGTGAGGCGTTGTGCACAGCGATTCATTAAACGTTGGCCTACGAGGAGTTTGCAGGGCGTCACACCCTAGGAGGCTTGGCGGAGGTGTAGCCGAAGAGGAAGTCGGCGGTCGACTACTTCCGTACTTCCGGCTGCGTAGCACACGTGAAGCTCATTGGCCCCGAAGTCAGCAAGCTTTTAGATCGCTCTGTCGCCAGTGTGTTTGTGAGCTATGATCCTGGCACGAAGGAGTACAGGGTCTACAATCTACGGCACATGCGACGTACGATTTGAAGAAGACCAATGCCGGGACTGCAGCAGCGCACACGCCGACGACGTGCGTGATCACGCCGGCGAGTTCACGGTGGTGTACATGGTGCCCGTGACGACCACGTACTCGGTGTCGCCTGACGCAACGACTCACAGGACACTAGCAACACCCCAGGCTCCGCACATGCTGTGTCTGTCACAACAGAACTGGGCACGCCAGGTGTGCCGGGTGTTGGATATTTTGATCTTAAAGACTAAACTGTAGCTATTATGTTCTTAAGATTATAGATTAAGGATTAAGCTTAAATGAAAATATCTGCTACAGTTTACTGCTACAGTAGGGCGGTACCTACAGTAGCTGGTTCACCTTATCTGGTGAGCTGCCCTGATCGGGGGCAGCACCACATCCAACCAGGTGTTAGGCCCCCTGGTGCACTGTGCATAAAAGAAATGAGAGATAAAAGGATAAGGAAGGAGGTGTGGCTGGCTGCTGCTGGTAGACACACACACATACACTCACTCCACACTCTCTCAGTTAAGCTGCCGATCAAGCACAACAGGAGCACTGGGAAAGACCCAACACAACCACCTGATCTAGCTCTAGGTGGTCAAGGAAGCAAGAAGGAGATGGCAGTATTATTAGATCAAGGTATAACCATCTCCTAATCATTCTTTGTGGCTCAAAACTTGTGCTAATGATCCTGGCAACCCAACAATGGCACCAGAGCCAATAGCATCAAGTTTGAGCTCATCCAGCTTAAGTTTATGTCTGTTCTGTTCAAGATCAGACTTGATCTGTTTAGATCAAGTTAAAGTTTTAAGGGGCTCTTCTGTTTATGCTTGAATTCAAGCTGTCCTTATGTTTAAATAAAAGCTTGAATTACTTGAGGCCCATAAATAACAGAATAGATTGATTTATTATGATTAAGATAAAGTATCAAGCTGTTCTTCTTGCTTATGTTTGGCTTGATTTTATTTAGCCCTAATTTTCTAAGGATTCAAGCCCTAACAGATAAGCTTAAAGCTCTAGGGTTCTAATTAAGCAATCAATTAAAGGGGTTTGAAGTTCTTATGTAAAATCCCCAAATTTTAAGAACCCTAGAGTTATAAATTCCCCTGTTTTTCCTCTCAATATTAAGTGACTTGTGGTTTCAGTAATGAATGGATCAAGGGGAAACATATTTATTGAGCATGCATAATATAGATTTTCCCAAATCTGAAACCCTAGCTGATGAAATTGATCGTTTTTTCCTGGTCTAATGTTGTGGTTTCGGTTAAAGGTTGATTAGGATGGGGATGAAGTGATCTAATGTAAATTCTAACGAAATCCCCAATTCCCGAAACCCTAACTAAAGAAATTCCCCAATTTCCTGACAAACCCTAACCCTAATTATAGAATTTTCCCCAAATTGGGGCAAATTTTAATCCTAATGATGAAATGGAGGGCAGTGGGATCTTACCTTGAGGCTGGGGTGCTCCTTGCCACCGTGCAACGCCGCCATGGTCTCTCCTTATGCCGGCAGGCTGGGCTCGAACTCGAGCCGCCTGGGCACCCACTGTGCCAGCCGCGGCTGATGCCCTCCTCGTACGCCTATTTTCGAGGTAGGGGCGGCGCTCCACTGGGCCTAATGCCGCTCGCCGTTGCAGCTGCTGCGGGGATGCCCGCGCGCGTGTGGCTGCGGTGCGGGGACGCACCGGCAAGCCCCGCTCGACGGAGCCTCGCGCAGGCCGAAGCCGCACGGGACTCCGACGAGGGGAGCTCACCGGTGCAGTCATCTCCTCTCTCTGTTACGGCTGGCCTTGTCGCCGCCGCGCTCTCTCTCCCTCGCTGTGGAGGAGGAGAAAAGGAGGAGATGGAGTGGATAGGGTTCGGGTGAAGGGGAACTGGGCTGGCCGATCGGTTTTGACCGAGCCAGCGGCAGCTGGGCCGGTGGGCTGACTCGGCCCAAGCCGGCAGCGGTGTCCAGGAAAGCAGGGGGAGACAGCTGGGCCAGCTGGGCCGTCTAAAGAAAATTTTCTGTTGAGGGCAGAAATAAGTTCAGGGAAAATACCAAATATTTTCCCCTGATAATGACCACATTTTATGCAATAAAGTGAATATTTTTAGGGCTAAATTTTATGCATAAATGATTATGATTATTTTTGGCAATTTAATTATTTAAGTATTTTAATTCCTGTTATATTTTAATATGTCATGTTATGCCATGCTAAAATTATTTATGTTATTATGTTCAATTTGTTTTCCATCATGGCATTTTTTTAATGTTGAAATTCATTATGATCATTATGGAATTATGCTGAAATTCAATTATGTTATAATTAATTGTTTTAAAGCATTCTGTATCATGTCTTGATTTTAGAGTAATGATATTTTAATTAAAGTTTAAGATGTGCTTCTCTAATTAATTCCATATTAGAGATGCTTAAGATTTAATTTTAATGTGGCCTCAATTAAATAATGTTTTGAGCAAACTAATTAAGTTGGGGCCTTTATGCTCTTTATGAGCAATTATCCTAATTATGAAATGGCCCTAAGATAATTAAGGTCTGTTGCTCAAATAATGTATTATTATTTTGAATGAGGCCTTTTATATTAACAATGTTCCCCAAAATTCAGTCAATGGTTTATTTGCTTAAGTAATTAAGTGGCCTTCTGATCTAAATTATGACTGAAGTTGTGGGCATAAAAAAATTACCTAATGCTGACTTTTCATGGGTATGTTCTAAACAAAACCATGGATTGTCACAACCAATTGCCCACTAAAGAATTTTGTCCTTAAGCCATGAATAATTAGTGAGCATGTTTTATTAAATGTCTCTGTTTAATTAAGTGTGGTCTATATTTACCATTCTGGCCAAAGCTGATTGGTGGGTACATGACTGCAAAATTTTATTGTTCTTGTCCACTTCTGACCAAAGTTGACGTGGACTAGTTCAATAAAAGAAGAATAAAGAGACATGATTTTAATTAAGTGCGGTTGATATTTGTCGTCCTGGCCAAAGCTGGTTGACGAATATCTGACTGCAATATTTTACTGCTCTTGCTCACTTCTGGCCAAAGCTGATGTGAGTTGGATCAGTAAAAGAAGTTTGAATAATGAGAGGCCATAAAGTGTGACTGGTATTTGTTATTCTGGCCAAAGCTGATTAATAAATACTTGATCACAAAAATTTGTTGTTATGATACACTTCTGGCCAAAGCTGATGTGGATCATATCAACAAAAGAATTTTATGATCTGGGAAAAGAATTCTCATGCATAAGGCTTTTGGACAAATTTTTGAAATAGGCCACGAATATTAAAATACTATGGGGAATTGAACTAAAGACAAAAATCAATTAATTGATTATTAAGTTATTGTAAGTTTATACTTATAATTGAATTGCATGCTTCCGCAATCAAGTGCCTCTGATTAATATTGTGATTCATGGCTGTATTTGTATAAAGTTATTAAAGTTTTAATTATAGCCATAAGTCATTTAATTAATTCCCAGATCAATTAATTTTGAAGCTATAAGCTTCTATGATCATTATCATGTCACTAAGTTGTCTCCAATTAAGGTGGAATCAAAGGGAAATTTTAGTTGGAGATTTAATGTTGTTTCAGGATAAGTTGTGGCACATGAATTCATTCTGACCAAAGTTGATTGGATCCATGTGCCATTCCCTAATGAGTAATGTTCACATGAGCAATAATGTTTTACATGATCACTATAGAATTTGTGATCATGCATTTTGTCCCTATTGCTAATGTTTTTCAATTCAGCCATAATGTTTTCGGCTGATTTAATGTTTCTCATAAATAATGATTTAAGTTTATGTATATATTATTGATCCATGAGGTCATGCATGATGAAAATCTTATGAGCTCCTATTAAAGAAAATTTTGATTATTGAGGTATTAACAAGAATCCGATAGGTTTCTTGTTTATTAATGTTTAAGGGAGCAAAACCCAGTAGAGGATCTGGGGGAGTATGCCAGTAAAGATCGGGGGGTAATTCCCTAGTTCAGTCATAATAAAGTTGTTTCTGGCATTAATGAAGTAGCTTGAATGGCTTCTTAAAATCATATGAGATCATATTGGTCTTATGAATACTCAAGATTTAAGTTTTGAGACTTGATGAATTTACGAAGCTTTTGAGTTCACGTTATTATGTTATTTACAATAAAAGTTATAAAGTGGACTGGAATTAAGCTCAAAAGGAATTTGTATCCATAAGAAAATTTGGATATTGTAAGTATGATATTACTATGACCTCATGGACAAACATTGTTTTGAGGAGAAAATTTAAAGTTGGACTGGAGGCTAATGTTAAAGCTAATGGAAGTTTTCCATTAGCACACAATGAAGTCTTGTATCCTCCATTCTTATAATGTGACTTATGTTATTTCTATAAGTCTTCTCCTCTGAAAATGGAATATCCATTATGGAAGTTCGTCAAAATGTTGAGCAATAGCTTCGTCCACATTTCGAGGGGGAGAAGTTGAACTTCCAGGTATGTTTTTATCCCACTTTTAAGAAATTTTGTGGTTATGTCTTGAAGAAATTCAAGTTGAATTTATAAATAAAAGTTGAGCATTCATTAAGTACCACTTCTAATCAAACTTTCTTAAGTTTTCATTTTGAATTCCCATCTCTTAAAGGTATTATTATTATTGTTGTTGTTATTACCTCAGTGCATGATGATTATGGTGATAAGGAACAATTAAATTGCCCTTTTAACGTTAATGCCATATGATTAGCTATTATGTTCCTTCTAATGTTCATGTCATATTAAGTGATAAATCTTGCATAAGTTTTCTTCTAAGCAAGATAAAAGATTTAATTATGCTCTCCATAATGATCCTCCTAAAGAACCAAAGGAGGATAATGAAAATTATGATACTCTGAAACAGAGTACGATGTTTAAAAAAAAACTAAAGGGAGAGCAGTTAAATTATAAGGGATTTATGGCAATTAAGAGCTCCACTGTTGACATTATTAAAGGAACTATTCCTAACTCCCAAATTGCCAAGGTAATCCGTGGCAAAAGTTTCTATTAAAGTTTAAGCAACACGTCTTGCTAAAAGACTTGTTGAAAGAAATTTAATGCAAATGGGAGTTGAGGGAATAAATTATGAAAAGGTGACATATGGTAACCAAACTTAAGATTTTAGAGATGGAAATTTCATAAAGGTTTTCCTTTTACATAATAAGGAATCAGTTATGATGATTAACTAATTTTGAGACAATGAGTATCTGACAGTGGTACAAAGCTCAATAAGAAATAAGTTTAATAAGGCATTTATGATTGGTCAATATTATGTTTATTGACCATAAGCAATAGGGATATTGCATAAAACCTGAGATTTTTCCTCGGGGTACTAAATTAATCTTAGTGATGTTCTTTGCATTTTAAAGGTTCACTAAGATTGGTCCATAAAGGGGAGTATTAAAGTTCATCCTAAAGATTTATGCTCACTCCCTCAAAGGGCAATAAGTTTTCCTCATGTTGTCACTAATGCTTAAGTTATTATGTGCCCTTTTAAGTTTTGAGACCGGGATAACTGACAGACAAAAGTCCAGGACTGGTCCCCTGGAAAATTATTAAGGAAAAGTTTTGCCATGTTGGCATAAGCACTAAAGTGATTATGCGTGTTATATATCACGCTAAGGGATAGCATGCTCACATTTTAAACATACGGTAACCACCAAAGCAATCCCAGAGTCGTACTATCCAGTTCTCATCACATGTTCTAGTTGTACCGATCGGGATACAACTCCGAGTGTCCGTTACCGTAGGACAGGCTATCGATAGAAGTTTCTTCCCTGCAGGGGTGCACCAACTTACCCACCACGCTCGCTTAACTCCGGCCGGACACACTTTTCTTGGTGATGCCCGGCCTCGGCTAAGCAACACGCCGCAACCCGACCTAGGCTTATAAGAGAGGTCAGCACGCCGGACTAAACCTATGCCCCCAGGGGTCTTGGGCCATCGCCCCGGGAACTCCTGCACGTTACGGGGCCACCGAGAGCAGACCTAGCAACCCCTTATACAAGCGCGGTTGCGTTACCAGTCCAACTCGGCGTGCGCCGCTCCTTACTGACGTCCAACAAGCTTCGGCTGATGTGTACGACGCAGAACGCCCATACTATGCCCACGTGATGGTTAGTGCTATCGGGCCAGAGGCCCCTCGGATCAAATATCCAAACCGTAGTGGATTAGGAGCGCGCGGAAACGAGCAGAGACTCACGATCGATGTGACCCCGTCGCCCCATCTCGAGGACTTGCGGCAAGGGCTAAGAATGCCCGGCCACGCCTCGTAGTTATCTCGCGGGCACCATCCAGGTCCACCCGACTCCACATCACTTCGCGTTAAGCTCGCGCGGGTACCCCTCAGGGCCGACCCGTCTTTAGTATCATAGTTTAGTGCAAGTCATAATATCCAAGGTAACTGTGTGTCTGACACCGAAGGGAACCCTGAGGAATCACCCTCGATGGAATTCCCGCTCGATGTTATCATCAAGGTGAACGAAGGAGGAATCACCCTCGAGGTCCACCTTGAGGAGTTGCGCGACGACGTCGTTATCGGGGGTGGTGTAGGAGGAATCACCCTCGCTTACCACGACCGAGTAACTAACCTACAAGGTTAACATCAGAAGTGCTGACGAGGTATCACCCTCGGCACTCGATGGTAACCCAGCAGTGTCGGCAACTAAGGGGAAGTGAGGTGCGGTGCCAGGGTCTAGTCTTCAATCCCGATGGTCGGGTCTTCTGATGTCCAGCAGGGCAGTCGGGATCAAAGGGGGTCTCTGTCGTGTCTCTACCCAGCCTATACTAAGCAGTCTAGGATAACCAGTAAGGTAGCAAGGCAGGTTACAATAAACAGGCTATGCAGCTGATATAGGAAAACAGTAGCAGTAGCAGTTCTAATGCAAGCATAAGAGAGAAGGGAATAGGCGATATAGGCATGCTCAAAATGGGGGTGCTTGCCTGTTTGCTCGTGGGCAAGGACAAGGTCTTCAGTGGTATCGTCGGGGACGTAGTCGTACTCCTGAGCTGCGTCTGCCTCTGGAGCTACGCCAACGTCGGGGTCTATCGAGAGAGAAGAGGGGGGGAGAAACAGGTAAACATAATGCAAACAAATGCAATACGGTGCGTGTGATGCTATGATGCAGTGCAGGGTTGCCTAAATATGCATCTAAGTCATTTTAGTTATTTTTAGAATTAATCTGGGATTTAATATCCGACGTGTGTGCACTATTCATCTGCCGGATTCGGGTCCGGAGTTACGAGTTCTTCTACGTAGGGGGTTCCGATGGAGAAACAGACGGCACGATCAGACTCGGCTCGTCGTTCTGAGCAACTTTCATGTTTTAACTTTTTCGATCCGAGCTACGGTTTAAAAGTTATTAATTTTCAAAGATTATATGAATTTCTGGAATTTATTTATTTACAGAAAATGAATTATGACGTCAGCATGACGTCATTGTGACGTCAGCGGTCAACAGCGCCGCTGACCAGTCAAATATGACATGTGGGTCCAGTGGGACCCACATGTCAGCCTCTGTTTAGGCTAATCAGTGGATTAATTTAATTACCAGGGTTAATTAGGGGGTGGACCCCACCTGTCAGTGAGACATTAGGTTAATCTAATTAGTTTCTATTTAATTAAATCTTTAATTAGGTTAATTAGTCGCGGGGCCCACCTGTCAGTGGCATTCCGCCGCCACGTCAGCGCGTTGACCACGGTCAGCGTGGTCAGCGGGGCCCGTGGGACCCACTGGCAGTGACCCAGGGGTGTCCCACGTGGCGGCCACGTCGGCGGCCGGCGCCGGAGTTGCGCCGGCGACCAAAATCGCGGCGGCGCGGCTCGGACGCCCGTCGGGTTTCGCCCACAGGCCACCAAAACGGCCGGGGCTGGTCGCGTTCGAACGAGGGAAAGGCGCCGCGTCGATCTAAGGCATGAGCGCGAGCTAAAACGGCCGGAAACGAGCGCTAGGTCGTCGCCGGCGGACGCCGGAATCGGGCATCGGTGGATTTAGGGGTACAACGCTCGGGGAGGCGCGCTAGTGATCGCGTTGGACTCGCACGAGCTCCAGGAGCTCGATGCAGGGTCCGGACGAGCACGACGGCGTCTGTGGCCGCGGCGGCGAAGTGCACAGCGGCGAGAAGAGCTCGGCAACGACGGCAGCTGGCTATAAGGCGCTAAGGGACCAACGAGGAGCAGCAGGGAGAGGAGAGGCTCACCGTGCGGCACCCACGTAGGCCCTCGATAGTTTTGTAGCAGCAGAAGGCCGGCGTCGGAGGCGAAGAAGACGACGGCGACCGTAGTTGAGGACGAAGGGGATCCGGTGGTTCCGTGCTCCCCAGCTCCAGCTGAGGCCTCCAGTAGATGAGGAAGACGACGGCGGAGCTGGCCGGCACGGCGGACGAGCACGGGGTCGCCGGTGGCCACGGCAAATGGCGAAGTGCGGCGACGACGGCGCTCGGTGGCCGGATCTGGGAGGGAGCGAGGGGCGGAGCGAGCGAGGGAGGAGAGGGGAAAGTGGCGAGGAGAGCCAGGGGAGACGCCGGGCCTCGACCTTATCCTCTCGGGTGGCTGCGGCGTCGGTGGCCGTCGGCATGTCGCCGCCCGGCTGGCGCTGGCGCGCGCGGCCAGGGGGGCGCCGACACGCACGAGGAGGGAGGTGAGGTGGGCCGCTGTTGGTCTGGGCCGCACACTGTGCACTTAGGCCCAGCCAACAGTAGCGTTTTATTTTTTTCTTATTTCTCTTCTCCCTTTTCTTTTATCCCTTTTTCGCAAGATCAAGCCTAAGGACTCACTTGAAGATATCACACACACAACTCTAAAACATAAATAAAGTCATACAAGCTTTATTACAAGCCAGGGCCTCGAGGGCTCGAATACCTAGCTCGATGGCATACAAGGTCAGCGGAAGCATTAGATATCTGGGTTACAGATATATTACATAGAGAGAATTAGGCCTTCACCGAGGCGGGTAAAATAAATACTACGATCGAAAGGCGTAGGCCTCCTGCCCTGAACCCTCCGACCCTACTCTGGTCGTCGAACGGCTCTCGTAGTAGTAGTACTCGCCAGGCGGATAGTAGTACTGGTCGTCGGCTGGGGTTCTGGCTCAGGGCTCCGTCGTCTGGTGGCATCAAATGGAATATGGGGGAAAAAAAAAAAAAGCAAACATGAGTACTCATCCGAAGTACTCAGCAAGCAAGGATCTACACTACATATGCATCATTGTCAAAGGAATGCTGTAAATGTGGACTGGGCTGCAGAAATGCCAGGTAGAGGGGGAAAGCCTAGTCCTATCGAAGACTAGCATCTTCAACAATCTTCGACAGTCTTGCAGCATCAGGAGAGAGCAGATGAACATAATGTAACGTAGTAGTAGAATATCATCAACCTCGACCTGAGATCCTTTCTCGACTCCCTGCGAGAAAGCAATCCCAGAGCCGTACTATCCATTATCAACATGTTCTGTTGTACCGAGGGATACAACTCCGAGTGTCCGTTACGTAGGACAGGCTATCGATAGAAGTTTCTTCCCTGCAGGGGTGCACCAACTTACCCACCACGCTGCTTAACTCCGGCCGGACACACTTTTCTTGGTGATGCCGGCCTCGGCTAAGCAACACGCCGCAACCGACCTAGCTTATAAGAGAGGTCAGCACGCCGGACTAAACCTATGCCCCCAGGGGTCTTGGGCCATGCCCCGGGAACTCCTGCACGTACGGGCCACCGAGAGCAGACCTAGCAACCCCTTATACAAGGCGGTTGCGTTACCAGTCCAACTCGGCGTGCGCCGCTCCTTACTGACGTCAACAACGTTCGGCTGATGTGTACGACGCAGAACGCCCAAACTATGCCCACGTGATGGTTAGTGCTATCGGGCCAGAGGCCCCTCGGATCAAATATCCAAACCGTAGTGGATTAGGAGCGCGCGGAGAATGAGCAGAGACTCACGATCGATGTGACCCCGTGCGCCCGTCTCGAGGACTTGCGGCAAGGGCTAAGATCTTGTTCTTCGGCATGCTGAATAATGTCCGGTCCAACAAGAGGTCGTTCCCCAGTTTCTGACCAATTCAGAGGGGTTCGACATTTACGTCCATAAAGAACCTCAAAGGGGGCCATTTTTAAGCTGGCTTGATAGCTGTTGTTATAGGAGAACTCGGCATACGGAAGAGATTCCTCCCATTTCTTACCGAAGGATATAACACAGGCTCGAAGCATATCTTCGAGTACTTGATTAACGCGCTCAACTTGACCTTGGGATTGTGGATGATAAGCTGAACTCCAGGTAATATGAGTTCCCATTGCTTTCTGGAAACTTTCCCAGAAATGGCCAGTGAAAATGCTGCCACGGTCTGAACTGATTTCTTTGGGAATACCATGGAGTGAAACATTTCTGGAGATATATAGCTCTGCTAGCTGACTAGCAGTAATAGTCTCCTTAACTGGCAGAAAGTGTGCAACCTTGGAAAGTTGGTCAACGACGACAAGAATAGCATCGTGACCCTTCTGAGACTTGGGAAGACCAGTGATGAAGTCCATTTGCACTTTATCCCACTTCCATAGAGGAATAGGGAGCGGTTGCAGAATTCCAGCAGGTTTTTGATGTTCTGCCTTCACGCGTCGACAAACGTCACACTCGGCAACATAACGAGCAATATCTTGCTTCATTCTAGACCACCAGTACCTTTGACGAAGATCTCGATACATTTTGGTACTACCCGGATGGATAGATAGCGGTGTATCATGGGCTTCCTTCATGACTTTGTCAGTCATCAGCTCGAAGCGAGGTACTACAATGTGGTCTCGGAAGTACAAGGTTCCATCTTCAGCAATCGAGAAATCCCTGTACTTTTGAAGGTGAAGCTCTTTCTTCATTAGATCAATTTCAGCATCCTTAGATTGCGCAATCTTGACAGCTTGCTCAAGATCTGGTTGTATCACAAGGTTATTAAGAGAACCTTGCGGAATAATGCAGAGATTCAGCTTGCGCAATTCTTCATATAGCTGGGGTTGAGCTTGCTTTACCATGAGGTTGATACAGTATGACTTGCAGCTCAAAGCATCAGCCATCACATTAGCTTTGCCGGGAGTGTATGAAATTCCACAGTCATAATCGGTGATTGTTTCCAACCAACGCTGCTGACGAAGATTAAGTTCCGGTTGAGTGAACAAGTACTTCAAGCTCTGATGATCGGTGTAAATCTCACACCGATTACCAAGGAGGTAATGTCGCCACTGCTTCAAAGCATAAATGACAGCAGCAAGTTCGAGGTCATGCACTGGGTAATTCTCTTCATGTGGACGCAGTTGTCGCGAAGCATAAGCAATAACTCTTCGCTCTTGCATTAGGACACAACCTAGTCCTTGGCGAGAGGCGTCGCAGAAGATCACAAAATCTTTGCGGGAGTCTGGAGGAGCAAGGACTGGAGCAGAAGTCAGCTTGTCCTTGAGGGTCTGGAAGCTTTCCTGACATTTGTCTGTCCACTCAAACTTAACGCCTTTGTGAAGCAGATTAGTCAGGGGCTTGGCAATCTTGGAGAAATTTTCGATGAATCGGCGACAATAACTTGCAAGCCCGAGGAAACTTCTGACTTGCTTGACATTCTTCGGAGGGGTCCAGTCAAGAATAGCCTGAACTCGCTCCGGGTTAACTGCAATACCAACCTTGGAGATGACATGTCCAAGGTAGGTTACCTCGGAAAGCCAGAATTCGCACTTAGAGTACTTGGCATATAATTGGTGCTCTCGAAGTCTCTCCAGAACTAGTCGAAGGTGCTCAGCATGTTCTTCTTTGTTCTTCGAATAAACCAGAATATCATCCAGATATACCACGACGAATTTGTCGAGGTAATCCATGAATATGTAATTCATTAGGCGGGAGAATGTAGCTGGAGCGTTTGTTAAACCAAACGACATGACTGTGTACTCGTAAGAGCCATAACGAGTAACGAATGCAGTCTTCGGAATATCCTCTTCGCGGACACGGATCTGGTGATAACCCAACCTCAAGTCGAGTTTAGAAAACACCGAAGATCCATCAACTCGCTGGATCCTACTCTCCACGTGCACTCTGATGCAGAATCCGGTCTCATCGAATGACAACTCGGAGTATAATACAACTCGAAGAGAAAGGTTAAACAAAACAATGGAAAGGAAAATGATTATCAGACTAATCAGATCAACGTCAGGGAAATCGCACTGAATCTAGCTCTCCGGGTGGATAGAATTAACGAGAACCTAAATGTCGGTGTTAGTAAATTTTATTAAACCCGAATAGACGAGAGATCAGAATCCCAGAGTAAAGACGAGGAATAAAAGATCCTAATACCACCCAGTTGGCGACGTGGCCCGTAAGCCACACAGCCAAGTTAGTAAAACAGTTTTTGACTTCTAGACTCAACTTCGGCCAAGGAATTGGGAAGGGGGACTCCTAGAGGCAGTCGGCTCTGATACCAACCTGTGACGACCCCGGCTTAATCGTGCACTAATCATACACGCAAATGCGCACGATCAAGCCTAAGGACTCACTTGAAGATATCACAACACAACTCTAAAACATAAATAAAGTCATACAAGCTTAATATTACAAGCCAGGGCCTCGAGGGCTCGAATACCTAGCTCGATGGCATACAAGCGTCAGCGGAAGCATTAGATATCTGGGTACAGATATATTACATAGAGAGAATTAGGCCTTCACAGAGGCGGGGTAAAATAAAATACTACGATCGAAAGGCGTAGGCCTCCTGCCCTGAACCCTCCGACCCTACTCCTGGTCGTCGAACGGCTCCTCGTAGTAGTAGTACTCGCCAGGCGGATAGTAGTACTGGTCGTCGGCTGGGGCTTCTGGCTCAGGGGCTCCGTCGTCTGGTGGCATCAAATGGAATATGGGGGAAAAAGAAAATAAAGCAAACATGAGTACTCATCCGAAGTACTCAGCAAGCAAGGATCTACACTACATATGCATCATTGTCAAAGGAATGGCTGTAAATGTGGACTGGGCTGCAGAAATGCCAGAGTAGAGGGGGAAAGCCTAGTCCTATCGAAGACTAGCATCTTCAACAATCTTCGACAGTCTTGCAGCATCAGGAGAGAGCAGATGAACATAATGTAACGTAGTAGTAGTAATATCATCAACCTCGACCTGAGATCCTTTCTCGACTCCCTGCGAGAAAGCAATCCCAGAGCCGTACTATCCAGTTCTCATCACATGTTCTAGTTGTACCGATCGGGATACAACTCCGAGTGTCCGTTACCGTAGGACAGGCTATCGATAGAAGTTTCTTCCCTGCAGGGGTGCACCAACTTACCCACCACGCTCGCTTAACTCCGGCCGGACACACTTTTCTTGGTGATGCCCGGCCTCGGCTAAGCAACACGCCGCAACCCGACCTAGGCTTATAAGAGAGGTCAGCACGCCGGACTAAACCTATGCCCCCAGGGGTCTTGGGCCATCGCCCCGGGAACTCCTGCACGTTACGGGGCCACCGAGAGCAGACCTAGCAACCCCTTATACAAGCGCGGTTGCGTTACCAGTCCAACTCGGCGTGCGCCGCTCCTTACTGACGTCCAACAAGCTTCGGCTGATGTGTACGACGCAGAACGCCCATACTATGCCCACGTGATGGTTAGTGCTATCGGGCCAGAGGCCCCTCGGATCAAATATCCAAACCGTAGTGGATTAGGAGCGCGCGGAAATGAGCAGAGACTCACGATCGATGTGACCCCGTCGCCCCGTCTCGAGGACTTGCGGCAAGGGCTAAGATTGCCCGGCCACGCCTCGTAGTTATCTCGCGGGCACCATCCAGGTCAACCCGACTCCACATCACTTCGCGTTAAGCTCGCGCGGGTACCCCTCAGGGCCGACCCGTCTTTAGTATCATAGTTTAGTGCAAGTCATAATATCCAAGGTAACTGTGTGTCTGACACCGAAGGGAACCCTGAGGAATCACCCTCGATGGAATTCCCGCTCGATGTTATCATCAAGGTGAACGAAGGAGGAATCACCCTCGAGGTCCACCTTGAGGAGTTGCGCGACGACGTCGTTATCGGGGGTGGTGTAGGAGGAATCACCCTCGCTTACCACGACCGAGTAACTAACCTACAAGGTTAACATCAGAAGTGCTGACGAGGTATCACCCTCGGCACTCGATGGTAACCCAGCAGTGTCGGCAACTAAGGGGAAGTGAGGTGCGGTGCCAGGGTCTAGTCTTCAATCCCGATGGTCGGGTCTTCTGATGTCCAGCAGGGCAGTCGGGATCAAGGGGGGTCTCTGTCGTGTCTCTACCCAGCCTATACTAAGCAGTCTAGGATAACCAGTAAGGTATCAAGGCAGGTTACAATAAACAGGCTATGCAACAGATATAGGAAACAGTAGCAACAGCAGTTCTAATGCAAGCATAAGAGAGAAGAGAGTAGGCGATATAGGCATGCTCAAAATGGGGGTGCTTGCCTCTTTGCTCGGGGGCAAGGGCAAGGTCTTCAGTAGTATCGTCGGGGACGTAGTCGTACTCCTGTGCGGCGTCTGCCTCGGGAGCTACGTCAACGTCGGGGTCTACCGAGAGAGAAGAGGGGGAAGAAACAGGTAAACATAATGCAAACAAATGCAATACGGTGCGTGTGATGCTATGATGCAGTGCAGGGTTGCCTAAATATGCATCTAAGTCATTTTAGTTATTTTTAGAATTAATCTGGGATTTAATATCCGACGTGTGTGCACTATTCATCTGCCGGATTCGGGTCCGGAGTTACGAGTTCTTCTATGTAGGGGGTTCCGATGGAGAAACAGACGGCACAATCAGACTCGGCTCGTCGTTCTGAGCAACTTTCATGTTTTAACTTTTTCGATCCGAGCTACGGTTTAAAAGTTATTAATTTTCAAAGATTATATGAATTTCTGGAATTTATTTATTTACAGAAAATGAATTATGACGTCAGCATGACGTCATTGTGACGTCAGCGGTCAACAGCGCCGCTGACCAGTCAAATATGACATGTGGGTCCAGTGGGACCCACATGTCAGCCTCTGTTTAGGCTAATCAGTGGATTAATTTAATTACCAGGGTTAATTAGGGGGTGGACCCCACCTGTCAGTGAGACATTAGGTTAATCTAATTAGTTTCTATTTAATTAAATCTTTAATTAGGTTAATTAGTCGCGGGGCCCACCTGTCAGTGGCATTCCGCCGCCACGTCAGCGCGTTGACCACGGTCAGCGTGGTCAGCGGGGCCCGTGGGACCCACTGGCAGTGACCCAGGGGTGTCCCACGTGGCGGCCACGTCGGCGGCCGGCGCCGGAGTTGCGCCGGCGACCAAAATCGCGGCGGCGCGGCTCGGACGCCCGTCGGGTTTCGCCCACAGGCCACCAAAACGGCCGGGGCTGGTCGCGTTCGAACGAGGGAAAGGCGCCGCGTCGATCTAAGGCATGAGCGCGAGCTAAAACGGCCGAAAACGAGCGCTAGGTCGTCGCCGGCGGACGCCGGAATCGGGCATCGGTGGATTTAGGGGTACAACGCTCGGGGAGGCGCGCTAGTGATCGCGTTGGACTCGCACGAGCTCCAGGAGCTCGATGCAGGGTCCGGACGAGCACGACGGCGTCTGTGGCCGCGGCGGCGAAGTGCACAGCGGCGAGAAGAGCTCGGCAACGACGGCAGCTGGCTATAAGGCGCTAAGGGACCAACGAGGAGCAGCAGGGAGAGGAGAGGCTCACCGTGCGGCACCCACGTAGGCCCTCGATAGTTTTGTAGCAGCAGAAGGCCGGCGTCGGAGGCGAAGAAGACGACGGCGACCGTAGTTGAGGACGAAGGGGATCCGGTGGTTCCGTGCTCCCCAGCTCCAGCTGAGGCCTCCAGTAGATGAGGAAGACGACGGCGGAGCTGGCCGGCACGGCGGACGAGCACGGGGTCGCCGGTGGCCACGGCAAATGGCGAAGTGCGGCGACGACGGCGCTCGGTGGCCGGATCTGGGAGGGAGCGAGGGGCGGAGCGAGCGAGGGAGGAGAGGGGAAAGTGGCGAGGAGAGCCAGGGGAGACGCCGGGCCTCGACCTTATCCTCTCGGGTGGCTGCGGCGTCGGTGGCCGTCGGCATGTCGCCGCCCGGCTGGCGCTGGCGCGCGCGGCCAGGGGGGCGCCGACACGCACGAGGAGGGAGGTGAGGTGGGCCGCTGTTGGTCTGGGCCGCACACTGTGCACTTAGGCCCAGCCAACAGTAGCGTTTTATTTTTTTCTTATTTCTCTTCTCCCTTTTCTTTTATCCCTTTTTCTGTTTCAAAATGATTAGGCCACTTGTGCTCTTTTGAAAAATGTGAATGTTGGCCCAAATATTGCAATGCAATATTATCTCTCATCAAAAGTGGTTTGGGCAGATTTGGAGTTCATTTGAATCTGTAATGATTTTAAATGAATTAATATTGCTGTTTTGGGTGCTGTTTCATCTTGTTTGAGTCACTTGCCCAACTCCAAATATTTTGATATTGATTTTAGAAATGTTCCTGAATTATTTGCCATTTAATGAACATTTTCCCAACAGTGTTTGATCAACTTTATAATTCACCTTTGAATTTGAGTTGATTTTCAGATGTGGATTTGAATTGGATCATTAACCCATGTGACTTGGCACTGCAAATGATCGTGACTTGGCAGTTTTAACAGAGTGTCACAGAGCTTATTACAAGGGGGTGTTACACCGATGAAGCGTGAGTAGTTTACCACAGACCTACGGGTCCATAGCTAGTAGCTAGATGGCTTCTTCTCTCTCTCTCTTTGATCTTCAATACAATGTTCTCCCCGATGTTCTTGCAGTTCTATCTGATGTAATATTCTTTTGCGGTGTGTTTGTCCAGATCCGATGAATTGTGGATTTATGATCAGATTATATATGAATATTATTTGAGTCTTTTCTAAACTCCTTTATGCATGATTAAATATCTTTGTATTTCTCTTCAAAGTATTGGTTTGGTTTGGCCAACTAGATTGGTTCTTCTTGCAATGGGAAAGGTGCTTAGTTTTGAGTTCAAACTTGCGGTGTCCTCACCCAGTGACAAAGTAGGGGTAGCGAGGCACGTATTGTATTGTTGCCATCGAGGGTAAAAAGATGGGGGTTTCATCATATTGCTTGAGTTTATCCCTCTACATCATGTCATCTTAATTAAGGCGTTACTCCATTCTTATGAATTTAATACTCTAGATGCATGCTGCATAGCGGTCGATGTGTGGAGTAATAGTAGTAGATGCAGGAAGGAGTCGGTCTACTTGACACGGACGTGATGCCTATATTCATAATCATTGCCTTGGATATCATCATAACTTTGCGCTTTTCTATCAATTGCTCGACAGTAATTTGTTCACACACCGTATGTTTTCTTTCAAGAGAGAAGCCTCTAGTGAAACCTATGGCCCCCGGGTCTATTTTTCATCATATACTTTCGGATCTATAGACCAAAAAAACCAAAAATACCTTGCTGCAATTTATTTGTTTTTACTTTGTTTTACGTTTTAGTAATCTTTTATATCTATCCCTATCAGATCTTATCCTTGCAAGTGACCGTGAAGGGATTGACAACCCCTTTATCGCGTTGGGTGCAAGTGTTTGATTGTTTGTGCAGGTGCATGGATTAGAGACTTGCTTGTACCTCCTACTGGATTGATACCTTGGTTCTCAAACTGAGGGAAATACTTATCTCTACTTTGCTGTGTCACCCTTTCCTCTTCAAGGGAAAAACCAACGCAAGCTCAAGAAGTAGCAGGAAGAATTTCTAGCGCCGTTGCCGGGGAGATTCTACATCAAGCCTACCAAGTACCCATCATAAACTCTCATCTCTTGCATTACATTATTTGCCATTTGCCTCTCGTTTTCCTCTCCCCCACTTCTAAAACGTTTTCAGAAAAACACAAAAAGATTTGCCTTTTTATTTGCCTTCTTTCCGTTTGCCTTTATGTCTTACTTGGTTTGTTTGCTCGTTCACTTGGTATAATTGTGTGTTTATTGAAAATCAGAAACAAAACGCTTATGGATCCTCATCCACTTGCTAATCTTTTTAAAAGATCCAATTATGATGAACCACTTGCTAGTGAGTTGAGTGCACTAGATTATCTTTATGAAGTTTTGCTTGAGATTCGTTAATCTGAAAATTGTGATGAAGTGTTAAAAGAAGAAATTTATGAAGTGATTCACGATAGCTCCTTGAATGAAAAGCATGATTGCAATGATGTTATTATAAATTCAGTTAATGTCAATTGTGCTAATAATATGCAAAACCCCAAGCTTGGGGATGCTAATTTTGTTATGTCCATTACTTATTGTAATGATCATGATTGGGGTGATTCTTCTTATGATGTGAAAATTTATTTAAGCCTCATGATGAATATGTTTGCGGTAATATTAAAAGTGGGCTTGGAGATGTCATGACTTTATTTGATGATAATCCCACTATATTGGAAGAGTGTCAACTTTGCATGCATGTGGATCACGTAGAAAGTATATTATGTGATAACTAGACTGTTGAATTTGAATATGATCCTACCTGTAACTATTATGAGAGAGGAAAATATGGTTGTAGAAATTTTTATGTTACCAAGTTACCTCTCGTTATGTTGAGATTGCTATTGTTTCTTTCTTCTTCCTTGCATATGCTAGTTTTTTCTTGTCTTGCTAATTTGTTTGCTTATAAACTATCTATGCATAGGAAGTATGTTAGACTTAAACTTCTTTTTCACATGCTACATGATGCTCTCTTCATGTTTCAATTGCTATTTTTCATGTGAGCATCATTAAAACTATCAACGTCTAGCTAAAAGACTTTAAAGAAAAGCGCTTGTTGGGAGACAACCCAATATTTTTATTTTTTGTTTTTATGAAAATACACATTATTACCTCTGTAGTAATTGTGTTTTGGTGTTTTAATTAGTGTTTGAGCCATGCAAGACCTTTGGGGTGGTCTACGGTGATAGTTGATTTGATTTTGCTGAAAAGCAGAAACTTTTGCGTCCAGTAACAGAATTTTAGAAATTTACAGAAGTGACGAAAAATTTTGAATTTTTTACACAAGATTGAAATACAAATTTACCAGGTTTTCCTACAGTGCATGACGAAAAATTCTATTCCACCTACAGTGCTATATCCATGGCTCACGCTCATGTATTGCGTGGAAGTTGAAAAAGCTTGAGAACATTAAAAGTATGAAACAATTGCTTGGCTTGTCATCGGGGTTGTGCATAATGAAATACATTGTGTGGTAAAGATGGAGCATAGCCAGACTATATGATTTTGTAGGGATAACTTTCTTTGGCCATGTTATTTTGAGAAGACATGATTGCTTTATTAGTATGCTTGAAGTATTATTGTCTTAATGTCAAATGATAGACTATTGTTTTGAATCACTCGTGTCTTAATATTCATGCCATGATTAGATTGTATGATCAAGATTATGCTAGGTAGCATTCCACATCAAAAATTATCTTTTTTATCATTACCTACTCGAGGACGAGCAGGAATTAAGCTTGGGGATGCTGATACGTCTCCGTCGTATCTATAATTTTTGATTGTTTCATGCCAATATTCTACAACTTTCATATACTTTTGGCAACTTTTTATATTATTTTTGGGACTAACATATTGATCCAGTGCCCAGTGCCAGTTTCTGTTTGTTGCATATTTTTTGTTTCGCAGAATATCCATACCAAATGAAGTCCAAACACGATAAAAACTTACAGAGATTTTGTTTGGAATATATGTGATTTTTGGGAATTCGAATCAACGCGAGACGATGCCCGAGGCAGCGGCAAGGGTGGAAGGCGTGCCCCAGGGGGTAGGGCGCGCCTGGGACCCTTGTGGCCACCCCGTAAGGCGGTTGGTGCCCTTCTTTCGCCGCAAGAAAGCTAAAATCCGGATAAAAATCGTGTTAAAATTTCAACCCAATCGGAGTTACGGATCTCCGGGAATTTAAGAAACGGTGAAATGCCAGAATCGGGAAGGCAGAAACGGAAGGAAACAGAGAGAGAGAGATCCAATCTCGAAGGGGCTCTCGCCCCTCTGCCGCCATGGAGGCCAAGGACCAGAGGGGAAACTCTCCTCCCATCTAGGGGGGAGGTCAAGGAAGAAGAAGATGGAGGGGGGCTCTCTCCCCCTCTCTCCCGGTGGCGCCGGAACGCCGCCGAGGCAATCATCGTGTGACGGCGATCTACACCAACACCTCCGTCATCTTCCCCAACATCTTCATCACCTTCCCCCATCTATATTCAGCGGTCCACTCTCCCGCAACCCGCTGTACCCTCTACTTGAACATGGTGCTTTATGCTTCATATTATTATCCAATGATGTGTTGCCATCCTATGATGTCTGATTAGATTTTTGTTGTCCTATCGGTGATTGGTGAATTGCTATGATTGGTTTAATTTTCTTGTGGTTATGTTGCTGTCCTTTGGTGCCCATCATATGAGCGCGCGCGTGGATCACACCATAGGGTTAGTTGTATGTTGATAGGACTATGTATTGGAGGGCAAGGGTGACGGCAGCTTCAGCCTAGCATAGAAATTGATGCATACGGGATTGAAGGGGGACCAATATATCTTAATGCTATGGTTGGGTTTTACCTTAATGAACGTTAGTAGTTGCGGATGCTTGCTAATAGTTCCAATCATAAGTGCATAAAATTCCAAGTAAGGGATGACATGCTAGCAGTGGCCTCTCCCACATAAAACTTGCTATCGGTCTAGTAACGTAGTCAATTGCTTAGGGGCAATTCCGCAACTCCTACCACCACTTTTCCACACTCGTTAAACTAATGTAATTGTTTCTTTATCTAAACATTTCCTAGTTTTTATTTACGTGCTCTTTATTATCTTGCAAACCAATCTTACCACACCTACAAAGTACTTCTAGTTTCATACTTGTTCTAGGTAAAGCGAACGTTAAGCGTGCGTAGAGTTGTATCGGTGGTCGATAGAACTTGAGGGAATATTTGTTCTACCTTTAGCTCCTCGTTGGGTTCGACACTCTTACTTATCGAAAGAGGATACAACTGATCCCCTATACTTGTGGGTTATCAAGACCTTTTTCTGGCGCCGTTGCCGGGGAGCAATAGCGTGGGGTGAATATTCTCGTGTGTGCTTGTCTGCTTTATCACTAAGTAGTTTTTTATTTTGTGCTATTGTTTTCTATCTTTATTTATGGGTAGGAAACGTAAAATATCAAAAAAATTAGTTGTACCTACTAAACCAATGGTTGAAGAACCACCCAAAATCTATCATACTCCTGAAGCTTTTTACTTGGATCATCTTTGATCCCTTTGTGCTCGTGCTGAAAACCCAACTAGCTTAATTGAGGGAAAATCATTAGATGAGCATGCTTATTTTGTGCGACACCGCTTACCTCAAAAAGGGAAACTTTTACTGCATCAAATTAATACTATGCAATGCTATGCTTGGAATTTATGTAAATTATATGATTTTACTTGTTGTCCTGAAGACCCTTAGAAACACCTTCCCTACCAATGTGAGTTTAGTGATAATGGAATCTTATCTTCTTATGCCAAGGGTGTTTATAATTACTATGATGTTGAACAAATTGAAGAATTTGTTGCTTTTAAGGGTGCTTATGAAATTGCTTCTTTGATTGAAAAGTATGATGCTACTTTTTACAAATCTAAAAATTTTGCCATGCTTAAATATTGCTACGAGAATTATGCTTCTAATGCTTACGTTAAACCATATATTGAGGACTCCTCCGCTGTCCAAGAGGAGACTAATATTTTGCAGGAAACTATGAAAGAAGAAATTGATGACACTGTGAGCTCATTGGATGAAAAAGATGAGGAGGAGAGCGAAGAACAAAAGGAGGAAGAGCGGATTAGCTACCCGTGCCCACCTTCTAATGAGAGTAACTGTTCAACTCATACATTGTTTAATTTCCCTTCGTGCTTACCGAAGGATGAATGCTATGATAATTGCTATGATACCTTGGATTCGTTTGAAATATCCCTTTTTGATGAAATTGATGCTTGCTATGCTTGTGGCCATGATGCCAATATGAATTATACTTATGGAGATGAACTTATTATAGTTACTTATGTTAAGAATGAAATTGTTGCTATTGCACCCACACATGATAGTCCTATTATCTTTTTGAATTCTCCCAACTACACTTTACCGGAGAAGTTTGCACTTATTAAGGATTATATTGATGGGTTGCGTTTTATTACTACACATGATGATTTTGATAAATATAATATGCATGTGCTTGCTGCTCCTACTTGCAATTATTATGAGAGAGGAACTACATCTCCGCCTCTCTATGTTTCCAATACGATAAAATTGCAAGAAATTGTCTATGCTATGTATCGGCCTTTACTATGTGTGCAAGAATTATTCTTTTATGACATGCCGATGCATAGGAAGAGAGTTAGACTTCGTTGTTGCATGATATATATAACTTTATGCTCAATACTAAATTACAAATCATTGTTAATTAAAATTGGCTTTGATATACCTTGGGATCCAGGTGGATCCATTACTTGAGCACTATATGCCTAGCTTAATGGTTTTAAAGAACGCGCTACCAGGGAGACAACCCGGAAGTTTTAGAGAGTCATTTATTTATGTTGTGTGCTTTTATAAAGTTTAAAAACAAAAAATAAAGTGGGGAACCTAAAACTTTTTTTCAAAAAGAAAAGCGAAAGTGAGAAAGATGAGCATTGTTAAAGTGGGAACTAGCCTTGAACTTTGTTCATGCCCATGGAAACTTTGTGAACCTTGATTACAGAAAGTTTTCAACAAAAATAATTATTCACTTGTACAAATTCATTCTACTATAAAAATAATGTGCCAAGATTTGCCTTTAGGCTGATTAGATTGCTTGTTTGGTATGTGCAGTGGAAAAACAGAAACTTTGGCTGTAGCGCGTGAATTTACATTTTTTACTGGAATGTTAAAAACTTATGAAACGTTTTGGACAGTACTTCTATACAAATTTTTTATTTTTTCCTATTTTTTCAGAATTTCTAGAGTTACAGAAGTATGGTGAATGTTCAGATTACTACAGACTGTCTTGTTTTTGACAGATTCGGTTTTTGATGCATTGTTTTGCTCGTTTTGATGAAACTATCGATTTTATCGGTGGTCTAAGCCATGGGGAAGTTATAATACAGTAGCTACAATGCAAAAAATATATATGAATGGGTTTGCAACAGTACTTAAAGTGGTGATTTGTTTTATTATACTAACGGATCTCACAAGGGTTTTGTTAAGTTTTGTGTGATTGAAGTTTTCAAGTTTTGGGTGAGATCACGATGGATGAAGGAATAAGGAGTGGCAAGAGCCTAAGCTTGGGGATGCCCGAGGCACCCCAAGGTAATATTCAAGGACTCCCAAGCAACTAAGCTTGGTGATGCCCCTGAAGGCATCCCCTCTTTCTTCTAACGATCATCGGTAATTTTACTTGGAGCTATATTTTTATTCGTCACATGATATGCGTAAATCTTGGAGCGTCGTGTGCTTTTTTATTTTTCTTTTAATAATGCACCATGCTTGTATGAGATAGTCCTTGGTTGATTTATAGAATGCTTCATGCACTTCGCTTATATCTTTTGAGTATGGCTTTATAGAATGCTTCATGTGCTTCACTTATATCTTTTGAAGTTTGGATTGCCTATTTCTCTTCATATAGAAAACCGCCATTTGTAGAATGCTCTTTTTCTTCACTTATATTTGTTAGAGCGTGGGCATATCTTTTGTAGAAAGAATTAAACTCTCATGCTTCGCTTATATCTATTTAGAGAGTTGATAGGAATTGGTCATTCACATGGTTAGTCATAAAATCCTACATAAAATTTGTAGATCACTGAATATGATATGTTTGATTCCTTGCAATAGTTTTGCGATATAAAGATGGTGATATTAGAGTCATGCTAGTGAGTAATTATGGACTGGTAGAAATACTTGTGTTAAGGTTTGTGATTCCCGAAGCATGCACGTATGGTGAACCATTATGTGATGAAGTCGGAGAATGATTTCTTATTTGATTGTCTTCCTTATGAGTGGCGATCTGGGACGAGTGATGGTCTTTTCCTACCAATCTATCCCCCTAGGAGCATGCATGTAGTACTTTGTTTCAATAGCTAATAGATTTTTGCAATAAGTATGTGAGTTCTATATGACTAATGTTGAGTCCATGGATTATACGCACTCTCACTCTTCCACCTTTGCTAGCTTCTCTTGTACCTCTCATCTTTCGCCGGTGCAATAAACCCACCATATACCTTCCTCAAAACAGCCACCATACATATCTATCATGGCATTTCCATAGCCATTCCGAGATATATTGCCATGCAACCTCCATCATCATCATATACATGACTTGAGCGTTCATTGTCATATTGCTTTGCATGATCGTAAGATAGCTAGCATGATATTTCCATTGCTTGTCCGTTTTTTGATATTTTTGCTTTGCTAGATCATTGCACATCCTGGTACACTGCCAGAGGCATTCATATTTTTGTTCCAGTATCGAGTTGTAATATTGAGTTGTAAGTAAATAAAAGTGTGATGATCATCATTATTAGAGCATTGCCTAGTGAGGAAAGGATAATGGAGACTATGATTCCCCCATAAGTCGGGATGACACTCCGGACGAAAAATTAAAAAAATTAAAAAAAGAGCCAAAAAAAGAGCCAAAAAAAGAGAAAACAAAAAAAGAGAGAAAAAGAGAGAAGGGGCAATGCTACTATCCTTTTACCACACTTGTGCTTCAAAGTAGCACCATGTTCTTCATAGAGAGAGTCTCCTATGTTGTCACTTTCATATACTAGTGGGAATTTTTCATTATAGAACTTGGCGTGTATATTCCTATGATGGGCTTCCTCAAATGCCCGAGGTCTTCATGAGCAAGCAAGTTGGATGCACACCCACTTAGTTTCATTTGTGAGCTTTCATACACTTATAGCTCTAGTGCATCCGTTGCATGGCAATCCCTACTCACTTGCATCGATATCAATTGATGGGCATCTCCATAGCCCATTAATTTGCCTAGTTGATGTGAGACTTTCTCCTTTTTCTCTTCTCCTCACAACCATCATATTCTATTCCACCTACAGTGTTATATCCATGGCTCATGCTCATGTATTGCGTGGAAGTTGAAAAAGCTTGAGAACATTAAAAGTATGAAACAATTGCTTGGCTTGTCATCGGGGTTGTGCATGATGAAATACTTTGTGTGGTAAAGATGGAGCATAGCCAGACTATATGATTTTGTAGGGATAACTTTCTTTGGCCATGTTATTTTGAGAAGACCTGATTGCTTTATTAGTATGCTTGAAGTATTATTGTCTTAATCTCAAATGATAGACTATTGCTTTGAATCACTCGTGTCTTAATATTCATGCCATGATTAGATTGTATGATCAAGATTATGCTAGGTAGCATTCCACATAAAAAATTATCTTTTTATCATTTACCTACTCGATGACGAGCAGGAATTAAGCTTGGGGATGTTGATACGTCTCCGTCGTATCTATAATTTTTGATTGTTTCATGCCAATATTCTACAACTTTCATATACTTTTGGCAACTTTTTATATTATTTTTGGGACTAACATATTGATCCAGTGTCCAGTGCCAGTTCCTGTTTGTTGCATGTTTTTTGTTTCGCAGAATATCCATACCAAACGAAGTCCAAACACGATAAAAACTTACGAAGTTTTTTTTGGAATATATATGATTTTTGGGAATTAGAATCAACGCGAGACGATGCCCGAGGCGGCAACAAGGGTGGAGGGTGTGCCTGTGACCCTTGTGGCCACCCCATAAGGCGGTTGGTGCCCTTCTTTCGCCGCAAGAAAGCTAATATCCGGATAAAAATCGTGTTAAAAATTCAGCCTAATCGGAGTTATGGATGTTCGGAAATTTAATAAACGGTGAAAGGCCAGAATCGCGAAGGCAGAAACAGAGAGAGAGATCCAATCTCGGAGCGGCTCTCGCCCCTCCGCCGCCATGGAGGCCAAGGACCAGAGGGGAAACCCTCCTCCCATCTAGGGGGGAGGTCAAGGAAGAAGAAGAAGGGGGGAGGCTCTCTCCCCCTCCCTCCCGGTGGCGCCGGAACGCCGCCGGGTCAATCATCGTGTAACGGCGATCTACCCCAACACCTCCGTCAACTTCCCCAACATCTTCATCACCTTCCCCCATCTATATTCAGCGGTCCACTCTCCCGCAACCCGCTGTACCCTCTACTTGAACATGGTGCTTTATGCTTCATATTATTATCCAATGATGTGTTGCCATCCTATGATGTCTGAGTAGATTTTTGTTATCCTGTCGGTGATTGGTGAATTGCTATGATTGGTTTAATTTGCTTGTGGTTATGTTGCTGTCCTTTGGTGCCCATCATATGAGCGCGAGCATGGATCACACCATAGGGTTAGTTGTATGTTGATAGGACTATGTATTGGACGGCAAGGGTGACGGCAGCTTCAGCCTAGCATAGAAATTGATGCATACGGGATTGAAGGGGGACCAATATATCTTAATGCTATGGATGGGTTTTACCTTAATGAACGTTAGTAGTTGCGGATGCTTGCTAATAGTTCTAATCATAAGTGCATAGAATTCCAAGTAAGGGATGACATGCTAGCAGTGGCCTCTCCCACATAAAACTTGCTATCGGTCTAGTAACGTAGTCAATTGCTTAGGGGCAATTCCGCAACTCCTACCACCACTTTTCCACACTCGTTAAACTAACATAATTGTTTCTTTATCTAAACAGCCCCTAGTTTTTATTTACGTGCTCTTTATTATCTTGCAAACCTATCTTACCACACCTACCAAGTACTTCTAGTTTCATACTTGTTCTAGGTAAAGCGAACGTTAAGCGTGCGTAGAGTTGTATCGGTGGTCGATAGAACTTGAGGGAATATTTGTTCTACCTTTAGCTCCTCGTTGGGTTCGACACTCTTACTTATCGAAAGAGGCTACAACTGATCCCCTATACTTGTGGGTTATCAACATCTTGGGCCTTTTCCGGCACCCTGCTGGAGGGTGATTTGATCACGGAGGGCCTCTACATCAACCTTGCTGCCCTTTCGATGAAGCGTGAGTAGTTTACCACAGACCTACGGGTCCATAGCTAGTAGCTAGATGGCTTCTTTTCTCTATTTGATCTTCAATACAATGTTCTCCTCGATGTTCTTGGAGTTCTATCCGATGTAATATTCTTTTGCGGTGTGTTTGTCGAGATCCGATGAATTTTGGATTTATGGTCAGATTATCTATGAATATTATTTGAGTCTTTTCTGAACTTCTTTATGCAGGATTAAATATCTTTGTATTTCTATTCGAATTATCGGTTTGGTTTGGCCAACTAGATTGGTTCTTCTTGCAATGGGAGAGGTGCTTAGTTTTGGGTTCAATCTTGTTGTGTCCTCACCAAGTGACAAAGTAGGGGTAGCGAGGCACGTATTGTATTCTTGCCATCAAGGGTAAAAAGATGGGGGTTTCATCATATTGCTTGAGTTTATCCCTCTACATCATGTCATCTTACTTAAGGCATTACTCTGTTCTTATGAACTTAATACTCTAGATGCATGTTGGATAGCGGTCGATGTATGGAGTAATAGTAGTAGATGCAGGCAGGAGTCGGTCTACTTGACACGGACGTGATGCCTATATTCATAATCATTACATTGGATATCATCATAACTTTGCGCTTTTCTATCAATTGCTCGACAATAATTTGTTCACCCACCGTATGTTTTCTTTCAAGAGAGAAGCCTCTAGTGAAACCTATGGCCCCCGGGTCTATTTTCCATCATACATTTTCAGATCTATAAACCAAAAAAACCAAAAATACTAATTGCAAGTTATTTGTTTTTACTTTGTTTTATGTTTTAGTAATCTTTTATATCTACCCTATCAGATCTCATCCTTGCAAGTGACCGTGAAGGGATTGACAACCCCTTTTATCGCGTTGGGTGCAAGTGTTTGATTGTTTGTGCAGGTGCATAGATTGGAGACTTGCTTGTACCTCCTAATGGATTGATACCTTGGTTCTCAAACTGAGTGAAATACTTATCTCTACTTTGTTGCATCACCCTTTCCTCTTCAAGGGAAAAACCAACGCAAGCTCAAGAAGTAGCAGTTACCAGAAAGTCTCTTTACTCGTTTCGTAATACAAGATCCCGTGACTAAAGTCACTAGTCACATGAAGCTTCTTATGATGTTGTATTACCGAGAAGGCCCAGAGATATCTCTCCGTCACACGGAGTGACAAATCCCAGTCTCGATCCATGCAACCTAACAGACACCTTCGGAGATACCTGTAGAGCACCTTTATGATCACCCAGTTAGGAACTGACGTTTGCTAGCACACAAGCTATAGAAAATAAACTTAGTGATACGATCTGTTGCTAAGATTACGGTTGGGTCTTGTCCATCACATCATTCTCCTAATGATGTGATCCCATTAGCAAATGACAACTCGTGTCTATGGTTAGGAAACCATAACCATGTTTGATCAACGAGCTAGTCTAGTAGAGGCTTACTAGGGACACGGTGTAGTTTATGTATTCACACATGTATTTAAGTTTCCGATCAATACAATTGTAGCATGAATAATAAACATTTATCATGAACGGGAAATATAATAATAACCATTTATTATTGCCTGTAAGGCATATTTCCAACAGTCTCCCACTTGCAGTATAGTCAATAATCTAGTTACATAGTAATGAATCTCACACCCATAGAATTCTGGTGCTGATCAGGTTTTGCTCGTGGAAGAGGTTTCGTCAACGGGTCTGCCACATTCAGATCCATGTTTACTTTGCAAATGTCTATGTCTCCATCCTTAATGTTATTACAAATGGAGTTGAAGCGGCGCTTGATGTGCTTTGTCTTCTTGTGAAACCTTGGCTCCTTGGCTATTGCAATGGCACCGGTGTTGTCACAATAGAGAGTCATCGGATCCAATGCACTAGGCACAACTTTTAGATTGGATATGAACTCCTTCATCCAGACTCCTTCATTCGCCGCTTCCGAAGCAGCTATGTATTCCGCTTCACATGTAGATGCCACTACGATGCTTTGCTTGGAACTGCACCAACTGACTGCTACACCATTCATAATATATACGTATCCGGTCTGAGACTTTGAGTCATCCGGATTAGTGTCAAAGCTAGCATCGACGTAATCCTTTACGACGTGCTCTCTGTCACCTCCATAAATGAGAAACATGTCCTTAGTCCTCTTTAGGTACTTAATGATATTTTTTACCGCTGTCCAGTGATCCACTCCTAGATTACTTTGGTAGCTCCCTACCAGACTTATGGCAAGGCACACATCAGGTCTGGTACACAACATGCATACATTATAGAGCCTATGGCTGAGGCATAAGGGATGACTTTCATCCTTTCTCTTTCTTCTGTCGTGGTCAGGCTTTGAGTCTGACTCAACTTCACACCTTGCAACACAAGCAAGATCCCCTCTTTGACTGGTCCATTTTGAACTTCTTCAAAATCTTGTCAAGGTATGTGCTTTGTGAAAGTCCTATTAGGCGTCTTGATCAGTCTCTATAGATCTTAATGCCCAATATGTAAGCAACTTCACCTAGGTCTCTCATCGAAAAACTCTTGTTCAAATAACCTTTTATGCTTTCCAGAAATTCTTTATCATTTCCAATCAACAATATGTCATCCACATATAATATTAGAAATGCTATAGAGCTCCCACTCACTTTCTTGTAAATACAAGCTTCTCCATAAGTTTGTTTAAAACCATAAGCTTTGATCACCTCATCAATGCGTATATTCCAACTCCGAGATGCTTGCACCAGTCCATAGATGGATCGCTGCAGCTTGCATACCTTGTTAGCATCCTTAGGATCGATGACAAAACCTTCCGGTTGCATCATATACAATTCTTCCTTAAGGAACCCGTTAAGGAACGCTGTTTTGACGTCCATCTGCCAGATTTCATAATCATAGTATGCGGCAATTGCTAACATAGTTCTAACAGACTTAAGCATCGCTACGGATGAGAAAGTCTCATCGTAGTCAACTCCTTGAATTTGTCAAAAACCTTTTGCGACAAGTCGAGCTTTATAGACGGTGACATTACCATCAGTGCATGTCTTCTTCTTGAAAATCCATTTATTTTCAATAGCTTGCCGATCATCGGGCAAGCCCACCAAAATCCATAATTTGTTCTCATACATGGATCCCATCTCGGATTTCATGGCCTGAAGCCATTTGTCGGAATCTGGGCTCATCATTGCTTCTTCATAGTTCGTAGGTTCGCCATTGTCCAGCAACATGACTTCCAGGACAGGATTACCATACCATTCTGGTGCGGAATGTACCCTGGTCGACCTACGAAGTTCAGTAGTAACTTGATCCGAAGTTTCATGATGTCATCATTAGCTTCCTCTTCGGTTGGTGTAGGCATCACGGGAACTGCTTTCTGTGATGTGCTACCTTCCAATTCGAGAGAAGGTACAATTACCTCATCAAGTTATACTTTCCTCCCACTCACTTGTCTCGAGAAAAACTCCTTCTCTAGAAAGGACCCATTCTTAGCAAGAAAAATCTTGCCCTCGGATCTATGTTAGAAGGTATACCCAATGGTCTCTTTAGGGTATCCTATGAAGACGCATTTCTCCGCTTTGGGTTCGAGCTTTTCATGCTGAAGCCTCGTGACATAAGCGTCGCATCCCCAAACTTTAAGAAACGACAACTTAGGTTTCTTGCCAAACCATAATTCAAACGGTGCTATCTCACCGGATTTAGACGGTGCCCTATTTAAAGTGCATGTAGCTTTCTCTAATGCAGAACCCCAAAACGATAATGGCAAATCGGTAAGAGACATTATAGAACGCACCATATCCAATAAAGTACAGTTACGATGTTCGAACACACCATTACGCTGTGGTGTTCTAGGTGGCGTGAGTTGTGAAACAATTCCACATTGTCTTAAATGAGCGCTAAACTCGTAACTCAAATATTCACCTCCACGATCGGGTCGTAAACTTTATTTTCTTGTTACGATGATTCTCCACTTCATTCTAAAATTCCTTGAACTTTTCACAGGTTTCAGACTTATGTTTCATTAGGTAAATATACCCATATCTACTCAAATCACCCGTGAAGGTAAGAAAATAACGATATCCACCGCGTGCTTCAACACTCATCGGATCGCATACATCAGTATGTATTATTTTCAGTAAGTCACTAGTCCGCTCCATTGTTCCGGAAAACGGGGTTTTAGTCATCTTGCCCATAAGGCATGGTTCACATGTATCAAATGATTCATAATCAAGTGATTCCAAAAGTCCATCAGCATGGAGTTTCTTCATGCGCTTTACACCAATATGACCTAAGTGACAGTGCCACAAATATGTGGTACTATCATCGTTAACTTTGCATCTTTTGGCATCAATATTATGAATATGTGTATCAGTACGGTCGAGATTCAACAAGAATAAACCATTCACAAGGGGTGCATGACCATAAAAGATATTATCCATATAAATAGAACAACCATTATTCTCTGACTTAAATTAATAACCGTCTCGCAATAAACAAGATCCAGATATAATGTTCATGCTTAACGCAGGCAGCAAATAACAATTATTTAGGTTCATAACTAATCCCGAAGGTAAACGTAGAGGGAGCGTGCCGACGGCGATCACATCAACCTTGGAACCATTTCCGACGCGCATCGTCACCTCGTCCTAAGCTAGTCTCTGTTTATTTCGCAGCTCCTGTTTTGAGTTACAAATATTAGCAACCGAACCAGTATCAAATACTCAGGCACTACTACGAGCACTAGTAAGGTACACAACAATAACATGTATATCACATATACCTTTGTTGGCATTGCCAGCCTTCTTATCTGCCAAGTACTTGGGGCAGTTCCGCTTCCAGTGACCATTCCCCTTGCAATAAAAGCACTCAGTCTTAGGTTTGGGTCCAGCCTTGGGTTTCTTCACGGGAGCGGCAACTGGCTTGCCATTCTTCTTGAAGTTCTCTTTCTTTCCCTTGCCTTTCTTCTTGAAACTGGTGGTCTTGTTGACCATCAACACTTGATGCTCTTTCTTGATTTCTATCTCCACGGCCTTAAGCATTGCGAAGAGCTCAGGGATTGTTTTCTCCATCCCTTGCATACTATAGTTCATCACGAAGCCCTTGTAGCTTGGTGGCAGTGACTGAAGAACCCTATCAATCGCTACTTAATCTGGAAGATTAACACCCAGCTGATTCAAGCGGTTGAAGTACCCCATACATTTTGAGTACGTGCTCGCTAACGGAGTTGTTCTCTTCCACCTTGCAGCTAAAGAACTTGTCGGAGGCGTCATACCTCTCAACCCGGGCGTGATCCTGAAATACCAATTTCAGCTCCTGGAACATCTCATATTCTCCGTGGTGCTCAAAACATCTTTGGAGCCCCGGTTCTAAGCCATAAAGCATGGCGCTCTGAACTATCGAGTAGTCATCAGAACGTGCTTGCCAGTCGTTCACAATATCCACAGACGACACTGGAGGGGGTGGCCCACCGAGCGGTGCATCAAGGACATAAGCCTTCTCTGCAGCAGTGAGGATAATTCTCAAATTACGGACCCAATCCGCATAGTTGCTTGATACATCTCCAACGTATCTATAATTTATGAAGTATTCATGTTGTTATATTATTATTCTTGGATGTTTTACAATCATTTTATAGCAACTTTATATCATTTTTTGGGACTAACCTACTGACATAGTGCCCAGTGCCAGTTGCTGTTTTTTGCTTGTTTTTTACATCGCAGAAAATCAATACTAAACGGAGTTCAAACGCAGCGCAACTTTTTGGAGAATTTTTATGGACCAGAAGACACAACTTGGGCCAAATAAGTACCAGAGGGGTGCCCTGAGGGGGGCACAACCCACCTGGGCGTGCCTGGGGGCCCAGGCGCGCCCTGGAGGGTTGTGCCCACCTCGGTGGCCTCCCGCACCGTCTCTTCGCCCTATAAATTGCCAAATATTCCAAAAACCCTCGGGGGTAACCCTAGATCAGAAGTTTCGCCGCCGCAGGCCTCTGTAGCCACGAAAAACCAATCTAGACCCCGTTCCGGCACCCTGCCGGAGGGGGAAATCATCACTGGTGGCCATCTTCATCATCCCGGCGGCCACCATGATGAGGAGGGAGTAGTCCACCCTCGGGGCTGAGGGTTTGTACCAGTAGCTATGTGTTTAATCTCTCTCTCTCTCTCTCGTCTTCTTGAGATGTCAAGATCTTGATGTATCGCGGGCTTTGTTAATATACTTGGATCATATGGTGTTTTCCCCTCTCTATCTTGTTGTGAATTGAGTTTTCCCTTTGAGATTTCGTTCTTATCGGATTGAATACTTTTATAGATTTGAGAACACTTTATGTATGTCTTGCTATGAATACCCGTGGTGACAATGGGGTATCATATTGATTCACTTGATATATGTTTTGGCACTCAACTCGCGGATTCCCGAGGTGACATTGGGGTAATCTATGCATAGGGGTTGATGTGCGTTCTTTTTTTTTCTCCGGTAGAAATCTTGGGGCACTCTTTGAGGTTCTTTGTGTTGATTGAGTATTATGAATCTGAAATTGTTTGATGCATATCGCATAATCAACTCACGGATACTCGCGGTGACATTGGAGTGTCTAGGTGACATTAGAGTTGGTTGATGTGTATCATATGGTGTTATTTTAGTACAAACTCTTGGTTAGATCGATCGGAAAGAACAGCTTGGTGTTATTTTAGTACGAACGCTAGGATAGATTGATCGGAAAGAATAGCTTTGAGGTGGTTTCGTACCCTACAAACAATTTCTTCTTATGTTCTCCGCTAGATAAGAACTTTGGAGTGATTCTTTATCACACGTTGAGGGATGGTTAAATGATCCAATTAGATTAGCATTGTTGAGAGATTCCACTAGCGAAAGTACGGACCCTACGCCTCATGTTTAATCATTGCAATACCGTTTGTGCTCACTTTTGTTACTTGCTACCTTGCTATTTTTTATTGCTCCTATTACAAAAATCAATATCTACTATCATTACTACGCTTTTATTACCATCTCTTCGCCTAACTAGTGCACCTATACAAATTACCATTGTATTTGGTGTGTTGGGGACACAAGAGACTTTTTATTATTTGGTTGCAGGGTTGTTTGAGAGAGACCACCTTCATCCTACGCCTCCCATGGATTGATAAACCTTAGGTCATCCACTTGAGGGAAATTTGCTACTATCCTACAAAACTCCGCGCTTGGAGGCCCAACACGAGTCTACCAGAACAAGTTGTGTAGTAGACATCATTGCTTCCATCATCTTTCAACTTAGTTTTCTCTAGGAACACATTAAAATTCAAGGGAGCTACAATCCGAGCAATTTATCTACAACATTAATTTGCAAAGACAATTAGACTATGTTCATGATAATTGGTTCTGTAATCAAATTACTAAAGAACTCTCACTTAAATCAACATCCCTTAAGTTGTCTAAGTGTTCACACGATCCATATCAACCAACTCATGTTCGATCATCACGTGAAATGGGGTGGTCATCAACGGTGAACATCTCCATGTTGATCATATCTGCTATATGACTCGTGTTCGACCTTTCAGTCCTCCGTGTTCCGACGCCATATCTGTACATGGTAGGCTCATCAAGTTTAACCCAAGTATTCTGCATGTGTAAAACTTGGTTACACCCTTTGTATGCGAACGTAGAGACTATCATACCCGATCATCACGAGGTACTTCGAAACGACGAAATTTCGCAATGGTGCATACTTAGGGAGAACACATTTATCTTGAAATTAAGTGAAGGGATCATCTTATAATGCTACCGTCGTTCTAAGCAACATAAGATGCATAAAAGATAAACATCACATGCTATCAAAAAATGTGACATGATATGACCATTATCATCTTGTGCTTTTGATCTCCATCTCCAAAGCACTGGCATGATCTCCATTGTCACCGGCATGACACCATGATCTCCATCATCATGTCATCACGTGGTTGTCTCGCCAACTATTGCTTCTACAACTATAGCTAACACATAGCGATAAAGTAAATTAATTACATGGCGTTATTCATTGACACGCAGGTCATACAATAAATTAAAGACAACCCTATGGCACCTGCCGGTTGCCGTGCTCATCGTGAACCTATTACAAAACATGATGATCTCATACATCAACATATATCACATCATGTTTTGGCCATACCACATCACAACATGCCCTGCAAAAACAAGTTAGACGTCCTCTACTTTGTTGATGCAATTTTTACGTGGCTGCTAGGGCAAACTAAAAGAACCATTCTTATTTACGCAAAACTATAACGGTGATATACAAGTTGCCTTTAACCTTCTACAAGGACCGTCCTCGTCAAATCAGATTCAACTAAAGTGGGAGAGACAGACACCCGCAAAGTCACTTTTATGCAATATAAGTTGCATGTCAAACAGTGAAACCGGTCTTATGTGCGTAGATATGTAAGGTTGGTCCGAGCCGCTTCATCCCACAATACCGCCGAGTCCAAATAAGTCAAGGGAAGTAAGCAATCTGAACATCAACGCCCACAACAACTTTGTGTTCTACTCATGCATATACATCTACACATAGACCTAGCTCATGATGCCACTGATGGGGAACGAAGCATGAAAATCAAAAAAATTCCTACGAAACACCCAAGATCTAATCTACGAGATGCATAGCAACAAGAGGGGAGTGTGTCTACATACTCTTGTAGACCAAAAGCGGAAGCGTATATAACATGGTTGACGTGGTCGTACTCTTCGCGATCCAATCATGATCCAATCCGATCTAGCGCCGAACGGACGACACCTCCGTGTTCAGCACACATGCGGCTCGATGACGTCTCCTCCTTCTTAATCCAGCAAGCAAGAGAGGAGAAGTAGATGGGATCTCAACCAGCACGACAGCGTGGTGGAGATGGTGGTGGTGCAATTCCGGCAGGGCTTCGCCAAACGCTGCCGGAATCACTCTAAGGAGAAAATGGAGTTTTGGGAGAGGTAGGGCTGCCGCCGGGGCATGGGATTTGGTGTGTCCAGCCCCTCCCTTTCCCCCACTATTTATAGAAGGCAATGGGATAGCTGGGGCGCAGCTTGGCCCCTGCTCCAAGGGAAGGGGCGCCGACCTACGGAGGAGTCCTCCCTCCACAAGGCACCTAGGAGGGTGTGCCTTCCCCCTTTAGGACTCTACCCCCTCTCCATGTTCTAGGCGCATGCGCCTCTTGGGGCTGGTGCCCCTGGCCCATGTAGGCCAGGGCGCACCCCCTACAGCCCATGTGGGCCCCTGGGGCAGGTGGACCCCCCCCCCCCCCCCCCCGGTGGATCCCGGACCTCTTTCGGCACTCCCGGTACAATACCGATAATGCCTGAAACTTTTTCGGCGACTAAAATAGGAATTCCTATATATGAATCTTTACCTCCGGACCATTCTGAACCTCCTCATGATGTTTGGGATCTCACCCGGGACTCCGAACAACATTCGGTTACCAATGCACAAATCCCAATACTACTCTAGCGTCATCGAATGTTAAGCGTGCGGACCCTACGGGTTCGAGAATCATGTAGACATGACCGAGACACCTCTCCGGTCAATAACCAATAGCGGGACCTAGATGCCCATATTGGTTCCTACAAATTCCACGAAGTTCTTTATCGGTTGAACCACGATGTCAAGGATTCAGTCAATCCCGTATGCAATTCCCTTTGTTCGCCGATATGTTACTTGCCCGAAATTCAATCGTTGGTATCTCCATACCTAGTTCAATCTCGTTATCGATAAGTCTCTTTACTTGTTTCGTAATACAAGATCCTGTGACTAAACTCATTAGTCACATGAAGCTTATTATGATATTGTATTATCGAGAGGGCCTAGAGATATCTCTCCGTCACACAGAGTGACAAATCGCAGTCTCGATCCATGCAACTCAACGGACACCTTCGGAGATACCTGTAGAGCACATTTATGATCACCCAGTTATGAAGTGACATTTGATAGTACACAAGGCATTTCTCCGGTATTCAGGAGTGGCATGATCTCATGGTCGAAGGAACTGATACTTGGCATGAAGAAAGCTATAGCAAATAAACTAAGCGATACGATCTGTTGCTAAGCTTACGGTTGGGTCTTGTCCATCACATCGTCCTCCTAATGATGTGATCCTGTTATCAAATGACAATTCATGTCTATGGTTAGGAAACCATAACCATCTTTGATCAACGAGCTAGTCTAGTAGAAGCTTACTAGGGACACGGTGTAGTTTATCTATTCACACATGTATTTCAGTTTCCGACCAATACAATTCTAGCATGAATAATAAACATTTATCATGAACGGGAAATATAATAATAACCATTTTATTATTGCCTCTGGGGCATATTTTCAAAAGTAGCCACTTGCAAAATCAGATGACTTTACACGCTTAGTCAGAGTGACAAATATGGTATATGGGCCGGGGGAGAAAGTAAGATCATGCAACGAATGCACAAACAAAAGTGCAACTTATTCTAGATTCAATTACAAGGGAAATGCGTTGTAGATAAGTTTTTCGTAATAGAGAAGAGAAATGCTATGGACATGACATATTTTGTCCAACTCGGCACACAGGTGTTCCATTACAACCGTCGATTGCTTCACAGATTTGGACCCAAAGCACATTTCACGGATTGTAGCATCAAACCATTGTGCCAAGATCTGACCCAAGGACAACTTCTATATTATTCGCTTATGCTCACAGCTTATCATACACATGACTCATGACACTCATGGATGCATGCACAAGCAGACACGTTGACCATACAATGCAACGCATGCTAGCTAGAGTAGCTCTAAGCTAGTTCTGAGAACTCCATGGTATGCAGTTGGGCGGGGAACACTGCTCGCTGCAGTTATCTCCACACTCCCCGCCCCGCCCCCTCCTGCAGGCGTCACAGTATCGGGTGGTGCAGGCGCTGATGCATGAATTGTTGATGGGGTCATTGCACTCGTCGCAGCTGCCGGTGCAGTTTCTGTCGGCCCTGCAGAGCGCGGACACCTGGGTCCTGCAGGAGTTGCAGGAAGGTTCAACGGCGTCGCAGGCACCGCTGCATTTCAAGGTAACGAAGGCATAACAGCACTGATAAGAACACTCATGGCATGGTATCACCGGTCCCGGCCCAGGCCCCGGTGCTGGAGTGGGTGCAGGGGTTGGTGGCAGCAGCACCGCTGGAGGTGGTGGTGTGAGAGCTGGCGGTAGCGGTGGTGGTGTGGGAGTTGGAGTTGGTGGCGGCGGTGACGATGGCGGCGGTGTGGGTGAACGGCAGCGCCCCAAGGAAGGCACGACTAGCATGGCGAGAACAGCAACGACGGCGGCCACCTTGAGAGCGAGAGCAGCTGAACCTGGAGCCATTGTGTCACGGAGACAGCAAGCAATGCAAGGCTAAGAGAGAAGGAGAAGGGAGACGCAGGATGAGATTTGAGATGTGAAGACTTGCTGGTGCACACATGGTACTATTTATATACAGGCACCCAAGATTGGAATCATAGGTATAGCTAATTAGTATTGGCATGTACTACTCCATGACTCTATAGATAAATTTTATTCGTAGCTTGGTAAACTGTACCAAAGTTGCATGTTGAGATCTGCGCCATGCATGTTACAAGTTTGACTTTTCACATGTTACTCATCTTGACCAGGCAATTTGGGTTGGATAATCTCAGTTTTTTTTTTTCAAAAAGGAGGTTATCCCCGGCCTCTGCATCAGAATGATGCATGCGGCGATTTTATTAATAAGCAAACAATTCAACAAAGCCTCCAAGTCTCAGAAAGTAAAAGGGCTCACAAGGAGCTAAAAAATATGAAAACGGGATAGCCACAACCGGCGGAATAAAGATAGATAGAAAACTAAACACCTATCCTATTACATGACCGCCATCCAAACCGGTTGAAAGATAAGTTGGATAATCTCAGTGAGGAGAACTAAATTAGTACGTACGTACTATCTAGGTATACATTGCACCAAATTCCAAGTTTGGATCTGCACCGACTTCGGGCCTTAAAAAAAAAGATTGGCTTCATATATATTACTCATCTTGACCCAGCACTTTGGATTGGATCTCAGTGGAGAGACAAAACTGAATCGCTCTACATTGTCTTTGAGTCTTGGCGGCTGCCTTGTTTTGGAAGATACTGAAATGTAGATTTAAGTTTGAAACTTTCTATTAATCAGTAACAAGAGCTGATCACCCTGCAGACATCATGTGAGGCACTCAAAAAAGAGAGAAAGGTAAATCTTTCCAAAGCAGTTCGGTCGTGGCCGACAAGGGGGCTACTACGGGACAAACATCTCCAGGTCATGGCGATTGGTTCCTCCTTATTTGCACCTGCTAGCAATTTTGACAGAAAATCTCGCATATAAAATATAGTATAATTTTCATTTCATTTGTTCTTGGATATATAACCAGTTATGTGTGCCTGTTTATGCTTTTGGTTGTGTCCAAATTGCATGTGTTATTCCAAAATTAAAACGAGTGCGGTTAATAAAGATGATTTTTTTTAGCTTGGACATACATGGAGTCTCGAGCGTGTTCTCTCTTCTGCTGTTTAATTGACCAAGTCCATGAACTTCCCAAATATTTTCTCTACCTTGTATAATCATTGTAATCATCTAATTACCAGTAGAAATGTATAGTACTCCTTATAGTTAATGGAATGCTAGATCTCTCTTGCCTCTATTTAAAAGAAATAATGCAAACATTTAGGTATCCCCCCCCCACCCGCCCCTCCCTCTCTCTCTCCTACTCTCCTCCTCTCTCTCTCTCTCTCTCTCTCTCTCACACACACGCACATGAGAGAGAGGGAGGGTACGTTTGGTCTGGTTGGAACAGTCTCAGATGAAAATACTGTGCATATTTGTACTCACAATCTCCAAAATCATATGACGTTACAGGTTTCTTCAGAGCACTATGTCACATCAACATGTGCGGCAAAAGCATGACTGGTTTGGATGCTAAATAAACCCGGTGAATGTGAGAAATTTGGATGGTAGATATTGGTATTGTATGGACTAAAAAAAGTAAGAGCAAATGCCAAATCCAGCCGTTGATGCATGGGATGAAAGTGCAGTGGTGCATTCAATTTAGCATCATGCACTTATCGGGCGCGGAAGGGTGTTCACACAGTAGTTTCGAGTCTACAAACCATTATGGAGTACATTTTGTCTACAAATTGTCTCTTTTTTGTACTTCGTAGTAAAATATTTTATAGAAAAATATGAATACCAAATAATGCATCGCCAAGATAAATGTGATTTATCATGACGTCCATAGCCTTGAACACAAAGAAAAAATCCCAAAAGTAAAAAAACAATGGCAGTTGTTAGAGAAGAGGAACTTGGGAGGGTTTAAGTATAGAAGAGTCTAGAATAAAGTATAATTATGTTTCGTGGTTTGAGCATAGTATCCATTGTCCTTCAGTCCAACCATAGAATCTTCTAGATAATACACTTAGCGGGATCAGGTGTAGTAGAGAGTTGATCGAATGGCCATGTAGATGTAGAGCTAGAATTTGCCATATTTCTACCGCCGGATCGGTTTCATCCAACAGCCGACATCAAAGTTATTCGCACACACACTATGCAGTGCTATTGATAATGATATTGATACAGATGTGGTGAATGCCCTTAGAGAAGTGAAATTTATTCTAGAGTGGAATACAAGAGGAAAGCGTGCAGTACATAGCTAAGTATTCATGATACTCAACGATTTTCCTTCATGATAAGAACATACAACTTCCCATATTATTCGATGCCATAGCATCTAATACACAATGTGCACATAGAAGCATCACAAGAAGACGCGTTGACCATGCAACGCACATGCTATAGCTAGTTTCCAGGCCTCTAGGGTACGCATTTGGGTGCGGAGCACTCCTCTCTGCACGCTTTATTGCACATCTGAGCCGCCCCGTAATGACACCCGATGCAGTTTCGGGTGGTGCAGGCGAAGGCGCATGAAAAGTTGGGTGCGTCGCTGCACTCGTCGCAGCTGCCGGTGCAGTTTTTGCTGGCCCTGCATTCCTCGATGGCCCCGGTCTTGCAGGAGTTGCAGGAATCTTCACGGTTGCAGTATAGGCTGCACTTCGAGGGAATGGAGGCGTCGCAGGACAAGTAGCACTGCGAATAACAGTCATTGCATGATATCGGTCCTGGCGCCGGCGCCGGAGTTGGTGGCAACGGCGCCGGAGGTGGTGGTGTGGGGGTTGGCGGTGGCCGTGCTGGCGACGGAGAGCCACGACAGCGCCCCAAGGAAGGCACGACCAGCATGGCGAGAACGGCAGCAACGGCGGCCGCCTTGAGAGCAAGAGCACCTGAACGCGGAGCCATAGTGTTGTGGACACAGCAACCAAGACTAATAAGGGAGATGGAGATGCAGGATGAGATGTTTAGACTTGCTGGTGGACATACCATCGAGGCTATTTATAGGCACCCAGGATTGGAAATTTAATTAGGAAGTGCTAATTAGTGCTATTATGTAATTAAACTATATACAGATGCGTTATCCAGCTTGGTAAATTATACCAAGTTGCAAGTTGAACAGTTGAGATCTGCGCCATGCATGTTACAAGTTTGACCTGACATAGTTACTCATCTTGACCGGGCAATTTGGGTTCGATAGTCTAAGCGGAGGAGAGAAAACTGAATTATACGAGAGTCCTGACAACTGCCTTGTTTTGGAAGATATTGAAATGTAGATTTTGGACACTTTACTTTGATTAGTAGGAAGAACTAAACTTTACTGGTGAAACATTCCGAAAGAGAGAAAGGTTAATTAGATGCCCAAAAAAACTGTGGTTGTGGCCGCCTAGGTTACTGTGATGGGAGTAGGGTAAATCAACTTCCGGACCATGGCAACTTGTTCCTCCTTATTTGCACACGCTAGCAATTTTCAAATAAAAACTAACAGTATATCGTATGTACTTTTCGTTGCAGCTAAAATACATTTTAGTGTAGTTCCTGAATAACCACTTGTGTGCGCGTGAGGTTGCCATAGTTTAGGGTCGACGCTTCCTTCCCGAAAAAAGTGGATCGCTCTCCTCTGCCGCTCCCGCGGGCGACGGGGGAGGCCTCCCGACGCCGCCGGCCCCGGCCCTCCTCTTCCTCCCCTCCCCTCGCCGTTGCCCAGGCGCGCCGGCGGGCAAAGCCTGCCTGGCGTGGGCGACGGTGGGGTGATTTCTCCCTCCCGCGCGGCGGGATCGACGTGGGGCGATCTGTCCGGGCTGGGGCGCGGCGCTATGCAGGGTGCAGCTGGGCCGGGGCGGCGGCAGTGCTAGCTGTCACGGCGGCGCGTGGATGGCTGCACGAGGGTGGCGGCTGCGTGACTCTGATCCTGGCGGTTCCGGCTGGTGGCGAGTTGTGCGGCGCCTCGTGTGTTGGCGGCGGTGGAGAACTGGCCCGGATCTGCTGTCTGATGGCACTTGGTGGCACGGGCTGCATACGGCATAGACTGGTGGCTGGTACGGTCCTCGAAGTGGTGATGGTGGCCGGGGGCTGTGCTCAGGCCGTGGTGACAGCACAGTGGCGGTCCTCGGAGTTTGGCGGTTGCGTGCGTCTCCTTGGCAAGGCACCACGTGGTTCCAGTCAGTTACTGGGTCGGGATGGCGTGACTGACGCTGAAAATCGCGTCGACTTCGGTCTTGATGGACGATGGCGGCGTCATTGACGCCGTTTCCTTGTTGGGGCATCGTCATTGCAGTTAACGTCATCTCCCTCGGGCTGCTCCGGGGGAACCCTATATCTGGGTCTTCCTGGACCGTACGATGACGGCATCTTCGATGCCGTTCTCCCTCCTGGGGGCATCGTTTTGGAGCAGGTGCTGACTGGAAGGGCCCAGAGGAGGAGCGGGGTTTCATCCTCCGCATCGATGATGGCGGATCTCAGCGGCGTGGTGCAGTGGAGTCTCGGCGTCCGATGCAGGTTGACAGACTCGCGCAGGAGGACGGCGCTATCTGGCGTTGTGGTGGCATCGACGACAGGCCTGGCAAGGTCGATGTGTTAGTTCCCGTTCTGAAGATGGATAGGTGAAAGACGGCGGCGGTAGCCTCTGAGAGTGCGTCGGACCTGTGTGTGCCCCAGACCCGGCGTTGTGGCTTGGTTGGGGCCTCCGACTTTAGATGTTAGGCTTTGGTGCGAAGTCTGTTTGGTATTCGGCTCAGATTTTCGGCACCCATTTATCAAGTGGATAGGAGTAGCGACAGATGTTGCCGAGATGGTGGCTTCGGACTTACTGATGTATTACTTTGCAAGGTCTTTGTGGATAATTAATAAAGTGGCTGCATGCATCGCCCAGATGCAGAGTCCGGGGTTCATCCTCCTTTTCCAAAAAAACTTGTGTGCGCGTGCTTATGATTTTCGGTTGTGTTTAATATTTTTGTGTAATTTGAAATAAAAATGGTTGTCCTTAATAATTATGATGAAACTTATTTTATCCTTGGTTGGACATAGAGTTTTCTCCATCCATTTAAACCTCTTCCATTGTTAAATTCATTGAGTCCATGGACTTCAATCCAGAAAACTTTTAGTTCATCTTTCATTTGTGAAAGCATGGAAGTCATCTAATTAATAATCATTAGAGATACTGTACTCCTATATTTAATGGAATGGTAGATATCCTTGTACAATGAGCCTTGCCTCCTTCGTCAGCACCCTTTGAGCAGCCTCCTTTATCTGCAAAATGGACCACCCGGTAATTCAATGGCACATTAGTTTGATCACAGGCATTGGATCATTGATAGTTTTCTTTTCAAATAATATATCACTCCTACATCTCCATATAGTCCAGAGGATAGCACAAATCTCAACGATCACAAGTTTCTTGTTCTGTTTAGGGAAGCTTATTATACAACTTCCAAAGCATTCATGCAAATTAACATGAGTAGAGATCGAAACATAATCACACTTCAATAGGCTCCAGATGAGTCTAGCTACTGAGCATTTTAAAAACACTCATCTTGACCACCGAACACACACATCTTACTCCCATTCCAACCCCTCTTAAGTAGGTTGTCCTTGGTAAGAATACTATTCCTGACCACCAGCCAGAGAAAAACCCGATTTTTAGAAGGTATTTTAGTTTTCCACATTTCTTTCAAGAAATCTGACTTCATTTTCAATCAAATTTTTATATAGGGATCTAACAGTAAACTTTTTGTCAGCAATAAGCATCCACTTTATATTGTCACTGCCCCTGGTATCTTAATTCTTCACATCTATCCTTAAGACTACTCCATAGATCCAAAGTCTCACCAAACAGAGCTCTCCTAAAAGAAAATCCACCCTATCCTTTCTCAAGAACCTCAGCCATAGAGATTTTATGATCAAAGCGAAGATTGCATAATCTGGCATAGGTGATTTTAAGTGGTCTATCTCCAACCAACCATCTTGTATTCTTTCCATCCCCAATCACTTTCTTGCAATGTTGATAAAAGGGATCTTTAACTTTTAGTAAGCTAGTCCAGAAATGAGAGTCTCCAACTCTAATTTTTTATCCTAGAAATACATTTATTTTTCACATATCTATTTAGCAACACATCTTGCCACAATCCAAACGTGGTTTCTACATTCCAAAATCACTTGGCTAGCAGAGCTTTAATTATGCACTCTAAATGTAGAATGCCTAAACCCCCTTGATCTTTAGGTTTACAACAAGTTTTCCAATTGACTAAATGATATTATTTTTGTTACCTTCATCAGCTACACAGACTAATCTGGCTACGAAGAAATCAATTATTTTCTAACCCCAACTAGAATGGAGTAGAAGGACATCAAATACAAGGGCATATTAGTCCGACAAGCCCAAACTAGATTGATTCTGACAGTAATATTGAGTAGTTTCCCCTGCCAGCATCCACACATTTTTTCTATTTTATCTTCCACCCCCTTCCAGCATCTACTTTTAATTCTGACATTAGAAACAAGGATGCACAAATATTTAAAAAGTAGAATATCCAAAGTAAAAGTAAATATCTCTTGGTACATGTTAGCTTTATTAATGGCATCTCCAAATAAGAAAAGTTCACTTTTCTGAAATTTCATAGTTAGCCAGACATTTGTCCACATCCACGCGGAAAGAAATTTACGTTTGTAACACTATATTCATCATATTGCAGAAAAAATGCATCATTGGCATACTAGAGCATATTAACTCAATGACTCAAAATCCCTCCTAGAACTCCTTTCACAATTCCATTCTGCCTAGCTTTGTTTATAATAATGGCCAAAGGATCAACAGCCAGGTCAAATAGAAGGGGACATAAAGCATCTCCTTGTCTCCGCCCTTTAGGATTTTTCAAATAAGTTCCTATATTGTCATTAACTTCATTCCCACATGTCCTCCCCTCATGGTATTCGAAATCCAATCACACCACTTACTAGAGAACCATGTCGAAAGTCCGAAATTTGTGCAACGATGGTTGTTAATTACACGTTGACTCATAACTAACATAATCATCTTGACTGATTCCACGCATAGATATTAGGACTGGACTAATTAAGCGACTATGTCATGAATGTACATTATTGTCGCAGAGCAAACACCTTGTCAGCTCCCTCATCTTCTTCCTGAGTGTACAGTTGTCCAGCTCATCCTCCACCGTGCGTACCCAAGTGAGATCGTGTAAATCAAAGAACATGTGTTGCGTATTTCTTGGTACTTTCTCAACAACTTCCATGAGCCCAAGTTTCGATTACCAATCGACACATGATCTAGTAGGTGCAGGGTGTGGTGCCCCCACACTCTTGACCGCCGAATGCAAATCGTATGGTGGGGGAGTAACTATGCATCTTGGTGGGGTAGCGGGTGACATTCGGCCAGGTAGCTCTTATAATTTCCATTGAAAATTAAAGTTCCCCTTGAAAATTGATAGAAGAAAATGAGGGGGATAGAAGAACACTGTATCGAAATTCTCCTTGAAATTCATATGCTATTAAATTCCTAAAAATGCCACTGAAAGGGAGCTCTCTAGATAAATCGCCTTATGGTCACCTCACCTCGGAGATTAAACGCCGTCTGGAACTACGCAGGGTTTGGCTATGTAAGATTAGTCGTGAACAGAATAGGGGTTGTCGACTGTCTGACTATCCATGGAAGAACGGAGGTGATGATCGCTTGTTGGCTACGCCAAAATCCTCTGTATCAAGCTGCTAGTGCCAGCTGATTGTATAACCCTGCAATGAATAAACACACGGTTTCTGCGCAAGAAAAAAAAAAGTCCTGACAATGCAGCGTACGAAAACTGGTGTCTGTCATGCCAATGTCCGTGCGAGACTCTAAGGAAACAGGCCCTCCCCGCTCGCTCCCGACCCAACCTCTCCCGCTAGGGTTTCCCAGTCGCCGGCGGCGCCCTAGCCCCCTCCCGCCACCGCCGGCCGCCGGCGCGTGTGCCCCGGCCCGCCCCGCTCCCCTCTCCCCTCCTCCCCGTCCCGTCCTTGCGCCGTCTCCCTGGGAGGCGGCCTGGGGCGGCGCGCGCCCCTTTCCCCCTCGTCCCTCATCCTCCTTCCTGCCCTCCCGCCGCCGCTGGTGGTCGCCCCCGGATCTGGCCGGGTGGTGTCGGCGGCGGCGGGTCTTCCAGTACCCGCGCGTGCTCCTCCTGCCCGGAGCGGGGGGGCGGTGATGTTCGGCTGGTGGCGGCCCGGCATCCTGGTGGTGGCGGCCGGCGGCGCGCGCAGTGGTGGTGCTTCCACTTAGCGGCAGGGCGGTCCGGTGGTGCTGGGTAGCCGGTGTCGCGACCCCGGCCCAGATCTGGGCCCGTAGGGCCCCATCTGGGTCCTAGCAGGCCGGCTCCGGGACGGCCTTGACGCTCTCTGTGCAGGGAGGCAGGGGAGCGGCTTGGACAAGGGCGGCGACGCCGACGGCGTGCCGGCTGCAGCGCGAAGGTGGGAACTTTACGGCCTTCCGAGAACCCGGCCGGGCATGTGCGGCCACGGGCCTGGTATGTTCCTGCTATTGCGTCCGGTCAGCTACCGTCGTTGACTGTGGAGGTGGGTCCCTCCCGCGTGCCGACGGTGCTGCTGCCCTAGTCCCGGCTCCTCTTCTTCATTGTGTAGGCCATGCTTCGCGGTGCCGTGGTGAGACAGCGTGGGAAGCTTCATGACCGGGTTGCGCAGGGTGGTGGTCGGTTTGGTGGCGAGCTCCGGAGTGCCTGAGGTGAAGGTTGGGATCGGGAGAAATCAATGTTGGCTTGGCCGACACTGACGCGGTGGCGCCTGAGGGTGCCGCCGGACCTTCCTGGAGGGCGTCGGGGCTACCCTTCCTCTCTCCTCACTGCGTACCGGGGGAAACCCTTGGCAGCAGCGTCGTCATCGTCGCGTCCCTTCTTGGAGGTGTTGATTGGTACCGGCGCTTCGGAGTCTCGGAGCTTGGTGGGCGATCTCCGGTGGATGCAGCGGTCGTGAGGCTTCTTCGTTTTTTGTCGATCCGCCGTTGTCGGCATTTGTTTCTCTTGTATTTTCTCTTTCATTTCTTTTGGGCGTGACTGTGCTGCTTCCGCCCCAGCACCTATCGTTGGTTGTCTCGGTTGGTTGCTTTGTATACAAAGCGGGGGAAACCCTTTTTCGGTAATGTCCGTGCGAATGATTTGCAGTCTTAAGCAATCGGAAAATACTGCTGTCGGATGGAACGATACAACGAATGGCGGATATGTTGGTGGTCTAGTGGCATTCGGATTTATTTGGTATCTTTTGTATCCCTTATTATTATTTGTATTTTTTACCATGTTTAAGCTATTTGGTTCGATCATTAAGAGTTCAAGTTTCAGTTCTTCATATATTGTGTGTCGAGAAAATATATGTATGCTTTGGCATGAGGTTTTCCTTAGATAGCTATGAAGGATTATTTGGCCACTGCAATCCGAGGTATTCTCTGAAAACTTCTTTAGTTATACAATTTTTCAAATTTTAGGACTCTATTTTGTGATTCGTCCCGGGGCCCCGAATTTCTGGAGACAGCCCTGATGGCACCGAATGATTATTGCTTACCAATTTGTATTAGCCTTTATCTAGTCCAACTCGAATGAAGGAAGAGGTTCAGTACGATTGAACCGAAATACTTCAGAAAATAGATTTATCCAAAGCTACATAGCATTCATCTTTATTCCTCGATGCATACGTAGAACCATGCACAACTAGAGTAGCAGACACGATTGACCATGCATGCAGCACATCCTAGCGAGCTAGCTATCCCGCCAATGTTTATTCCCGGAGGCAACTGAGAGCGGCACAGTCGCTGCTGCACGAGTCCCGGCACTGCATGCAATCCGCGCATGATATCTTCGGCCCCGACGGCGGTGGCGGCACTGCTGCTGAAACCGGCGCCGGTCCCAGCGATGGACAACGCCCCGAGGAAGGCAGGACCAGCATGGAGAGTACGGCAGCGAAGACGGCCGCCTTGAGAACAAGAGCCGCGGCACCAGAAGCCATTGTTGGGGAACAGCAAGGCCGGGCAAGCTTGCTAGCTAGCTAGGAGGAATATCTTTGTGGGTCAGCAAGAGAAGAAGATGCAGGATAGAAAATGTGCGATGACTCGCTCATACGCATCGATGCTATTTGTAGGCGCCCAAGGAGACACTCGAGATCGATACATCGTGGATGGATTATCTATGTAATTGCAGTACAAGTTGCAACTTGCAAGTCGAGATCTGCGCCATGCATGTTACCAGTTGACTTCGTGTATTACTATCTTGACCGGGAAATTTTGGTTGAATCTTGAACAGTGGAGGAGAGGGCCTTTTTTAGGGGATTGGATCAGTGGTGGAGAGAGCTCGAGTGTGTCCATATGTTCTTCTTTACGCGCGCTGTAAATGTCTTTTGAACTATTTTTCATGTATGTGATGCCGGAATCACACAAGGCCAGAACCAAGCAACGATCGTTAAGAATTGAAAAATAAATACTATTACTACTTCTACATGCTGTATTTCCCAGAACGCACCAAGGAAATCGCCGCAAGACAAATAATTTGCATCTCCTTGCACTTGCACACGTAAGTTCATGAAACCAAGGGAATATATTAATATCGCGATGATACAAACACTACTGGAAATTTCGTATACGCTGGGTGTCAGGGTCTTCGCCGAGAGCCAAAACACGGGCATTCGGCAAAGTAATGAACGCCGAGAGCTGCACTCGGCAAAGGGAGAATCTCGGCAAACACATGATAATGCCGAGAGTAGGCCTCGGCAAAAAGGCAACACTCGGCAAAGGCACTATTTGCCGAGGGCCAACTGGCCGCCACACGGCAAAGTTTTGCCATGTGGCACATCCGGCAGCGAATAACGGCACGGTCACGGTTGCAACTCTTTACCGAGAGTGGCTCTCGGCAAATATTTAGTCCCACCTCGCCTACCGACAAACAAAAAGACCTGTTTAAATAGTTCAATAGTCCAGTCGCATTAAGCTTCGGTCTTCATTATTAAGAATACGTATTGTCACTATGAATCTTCATGTTCCGGACAGAGAAAATTCGTATTGATAGTCCGTGTTCTGGACAGAGAAAATTCATATTGATAGTCCGTATTCTAAAGAATGGATGTTGGCGTTTTTTATGAATTTATGATCCAACCACGCCTTTACCGAGAGCAGCTCTCGGCAGAGAACAGTTACCAAGAGGAACTCTCGGTAAAGATTAGGCTCTCAGCAAACTTTAGTCCCACCTCGCTGAGAGACAAGCAACATGACCTGTTTAAAAAGTCAAAAGTACCTCGGTGGTATACAATTATGAATATGTATTAATTTTATGATCCAATAGTACCTGTTCCGAGAGTAGCTCTCGGTAAAGGAACTGTTGCCGAGAGTTGCTCTCGGTAAAGATTTAGTCCCACCTCGCCTAGAGACAAGCAACATAACCTGTTTAAATAGTGGGATAGTCCAGATGCAGTAAGCTTCGGTATTTATTACACTCTTATTAAGAAGATCAACTATCACTTTGAATCTTCACCTATTTCGGGCAGAGAAGATTCAAAGTGATAGACCATCTTCTTAATAGTGGATGCTGGCGTTTTTTTATGAATTCAACTATTATTTTCCCCTGAGGCCGCTTGTAAACCGCACCGTCTCCGAGCTAGTCTCTAGGTAACGAGAGGGAACGTGTCCGGTTTGTGCAGGAAGAGCGGGTCTTGTTGCTCCGTTGGCCTCGAAACTTCTCGTGCTCTAAAAGGCGGCAACTGCATGACACGTGCCACGCCCGCACATTTTTCGGGCACACGTGCAATATTCGAGAAATTTATTGCTCTGCTAGGGTTTCATCGCCGGAAATTGCAGATCAGCAAGGCGGCACATGAGATCATGCCCGGTAGCGGCATGGGAAATCCTTTGTGATGTCCTTTTGGCATGCCTAGGCCTTGCACAGACGAGGGAGGGGCATGTCCTGCCACCGGGTTACCGAAAGTACCTCGGTGTCATTCCTGATGCAACCGTTGAAATCCTCGGAAAATCGTACGATGGTAGGATTGCTCAGGATCTGGCACAGTGTCATCACATGGCCCCTGTAGGGTGTGGTAAAAGTTTGGGCGCATTTCGAGAAAGGCTTCCCTGAGGCTGCTTGTAAACCGCACCGTCTCCGAGCTAGTCTCTGGGTATCGAGAGGGAACGTGTCCGGTTTGTGCAGGAAGAGTGGGTCTTGTTGCTCCGTTGGCCTTGAAACTTCTTGTGCACTAAAAGGGGGCAACCGCATGACACGTGCCACACCCCCGCATTTTTCAGGCACGCGTGCAATATTCGAGAAATTTATTCCTCTGCTAGGGTTTCATTGCCAAAAATTGTAGATCAGCAAGGCGGCACATGAAATCATGCCCGGTAGCGGCATGGGAAATCCTTTGTGATGTCCTTGTGGCATGCCTAGGCCTTGCACAGATGAGGAAGGGGCATGCCCTACCACCGGGTTACCGAAAGTACCTCGGTGTCATTCCTGATGCAACCGTTGAAATCCTCGGAAAATCGTACGATGGTAGGATTGCTCGGGATCACATGGCCCCTGTAGGGTGTGGTAAAAGTTTGGGCACGTTTCGAGAAAGCCTCCCCTGAGGCCGCTTGTAAAACGCACCGTCTCCAAGCTAGTCTCTGGGTATCGAGAGGGAACGTGTCTGGTTTGTGCAGGAAGAGCGGGTCATGTTGCTCCGTTGGCATCAAAACTTCTCGTGCTCTAAAAGGAGGCAACCGCATGACACGTGCCACGCCCCCGCATTTTTCGGGCACGCGTGCAATATTCGAGAAATTTATTGCTCTGCTAGGGTTTCATCGCTGGAAATTGCAAATCAGCAAGGCGGCACATGAAATCTTGCCCGGTAGCGGCATGGGAAATCCTTTGTGATGTCTTCGTGGCATGCCTAGGGCTTGCACGGACGAGGGAGGACTGTCATTTCTGAGTGCCGCTCTCGGTATTTGTGACATTTCCGAGAGCTGCTCTCGGGAGAAGGTAACCTAGATCTAAGGTATTATACTTTACCGAGCGTGACTCTCGGAAAATGTGTAAACCCTAGATCTAGGGTTCGTACATTTTCCGAGAGCCGCACCGACAGACTCTCGGTAAAGGTCGACGAATACTTAAACTTCACCCGCGCGTTCTCTTCTTCTCTCTCTTTCTCCCACCCCACCGGCGCCCCCAACCACCACGCCGGCGCCCCCCCCCCCCCCCCTCCCCGCCCACCGGCGCCCTCCTCCCCCCGCCCGCCTCGGCTGGCCCTCGCAGGCACTGGCGCCCCCCCCCCCCACCTCGCCGGCGCCCTCCCACCCACCGGCACCCCCCACCCTCCTGCTCGCCCCCCAACCCGCCGGCGCCACTCCCCCGAGCTGCTCCCCCCCCCCCCCCCCCCCCCCTAGGTGAGCTTCGTCTCCCCCTCCCGGATCTTGTATGTATGCATGAATGTATGTATGGATGCATGAATATTTGTATGGATGCATGGATGTATGAATGTATATATGTATGTATTAATGCATGGATTGATGCATGGACTTTTTTTTGTAGTTTTCACTACACCATGACCAAAACTTAGAGGTCATCAGATCTGCCTGGAAAACTAACCATTGGAGGCAGACTAACTATCGGGAATGGGTTTTGCCGGCATATACAAACTGCCCTTGAAAGTGCTGTCGGGGAAAACAATTCCTGGCAGTTAGTGCAAACCCCGGCAGATTCTCTGCCCTCCATGTTTGTACCTTTGCCGGCAGTTAGAACTATTCCCGACATACAGCTTTTCCCCGGCAGACCAACAATTCAGGGCAGATTGAAGAGTTTCCCGGCGGTCAGACTGCCGGTATTTGTATCCACTACAAACACACTAATCTCCTATATGTATACATGTATTTCAACAGCTATCATCTATCTTCACTCCATTTTGTGCCATCTATATATAACAACACACATGCATACAGTAATATATACTCCCTCCGTCCGGAAATACTTGTCGGAGGAATGAATGTATCTAGACGTATTTTAGTTCTAGATACATCCATTTTTATGCATTTCTCCAACAAGTATTTCCAGACGGAGGGAGTATATAACATGGGCATAGATATAAGCAATCCATCATGCATACATAGGTTCACAAGTCTCCATCATGCATACATAGGTTCATAAGTCCAGTATTGCAGGACAGCCAAAAGCACAAAGAAGATTCATCATGCGTGCCTAGATGCACACATGGGCATACAAGTCCAGTAACACGACAGCCAAAAGCACAACCATTCATCAGGTCTACATGCACACATACATAGATTTGTAGATTCATAAGGTATTACAGTACATCATAGACAAAAGCGAAAAATATCCCAGCAGAAGATCCTTTTAGCTCAACAACCACACCTCTAGAAACTTGTGGATGCAAAGGCAATTATATTGTGACCTGTCAAAAAAAGGAAATGGATTAAAAAATCAGCTCGGATCAACATATGTTCCAAACATAGAAGTTGCATGGGCAGAAAAAGAAAATTGACTTATCCAAATGAAAAAGACACGTGTGTCGCCCTGTACTTTGCGTTCCACAAGGCACAAACAGAATGTGTGTGTGTACTCATCAGAACAGATTATGCACTATGTATGGATCATTAGGAAGATCGATATAACCTGTCACTATAAATATTTACGAATAGTCATCTTCTTTTGGTGTATTACTTTCTCTTGATTGCTGTGAAGTAAATAGAACATCCGAAAACTGCAGGTAAGGATTAGTTACTAGCAATCCAATGGCAATGCAGGGTGTCCTCCATTCAGTTTTTCTGTACATGTTTGTTCTGTGTAGTGTGTGCTAATGCTAGACAGTGAGAATCAATAGTTATGAGAATGTATAACAACTGAACAACCCTCTGATTAAATCTGCTTCTTGGTTTCAGGAAAAAATGTTGATTCAACAAAAAGAAAAAGAATTTATACGCCCATAAATCATTTGCTGAAATGAATATAGGTTGTTCAAAATAAAAGAATGTTGGTCAAGTCAATCACTGTTTCTGACTGTTTTGTGTAACTTAAAAGGAAAGATATATCAAAAGAGATATTCTTTCACTACAAAACAATAAAGCATGAATATATCGTTTGATAAGTGCTCCACCTTTTTTGCTGAATATATTTCATGGTTAGAGAATCTTAGTATGCTCAAATGGATGTAGTACTGTTAAACCATGAGAGAAAATTTTATATATGAAGTTAGAGAATAACTGCACCAAAGATTTTGGGATAACATTAAAGATGGACATGGGTATTCAGTTTTCTTATATTACAGGTATTTCTATATCTGATAACCCTTTACTTGAGTGTTTCAGGAACAAGCATATCAGGTTAAATGCTGCCTACAGGAAGGTAAATCGTTGCAACATCCATGGTATATATGCATCTCTTGATCTCTTTTATTGATGGTTTAAGAAATCAGGCCATAGCCCTGCTTTATAGATAAAGAAAAGTAGCATCCACAAGACCCTAACATACGAGTGATCCACAAGATATAAATTTTGGAAGAGCTAGCTCATATACGCATTGTCCAGAGGATAATGAAAACGAAATTAACTTGTCTTTAGTCTAATATTACCGAATTCTAAGAATATGTAATACCTCGTAGATGCGGGGACTGCTTCCGGCTGTGATGGTTGCTTCTGCATAACTTTACTATCAACTTCTATCTGCATATATAAGATTGTCAAATACATTGCAAATTTCAGAAACCTACATACATTTTAATGTGAGCAAAGTGTACCACATTTTCAGCAGCCATGTCCTCCAGTCATGCTTTGTAAGTGATATTATCTCAGATCTTAGTCGGCATCTAGGCATTTTGACAGCTGACTGATTAGATGTGTCGCCTTTCCTACAGATAAGCACAACTTGTTGTTAAATGGCTTCATACATCTGCAAAGATGTATTAACACACAAAGGCCGCCGTCACCTTTGTCTTGTTGTTTTGTTCACGCAAGACTTGGAATGAATTCATGCAACCTTTCTGTGAAATGTCTTACATTCCCTGTTTGCAAGTCTTCATACATAGCAGCATCAGCTCATCCTCCTCTGTTTGCCATTCTTTTCATGAAAAGAAGTATGATCTCAGAATTATTACAAGTGTTATGCAATCTGAAATAGAAGAACAAAGAGGTACTCTGAAGGAACACTTAAATATAAAAGATGGAATTAGCAATAGTGCATCTTTGCCCACTTGTCGTGTATACGGTTGTCAAACCAATCACATTCAAAAGAGCAATATATCCTTTGTGGTGATAGTCCAATTCCAGAATTTCCATTATCACACCATAATATATTTTACCACCACATGATACAACCATGTAACGATTGAAAACAAATTACGAAATATTCCAAATGTAGTCAAACGATACCACGCGATGGAAGTACCAATTTAACTCTTCAACTAGGATCAAGAATCTCACCAAAACCATGAAGTGGTACTTGTTCGATTATTTATGGCTGCAAGTTGGATCCCTCCTCCACTTGCGAACCTAGACCTGAACATCAACAGTAAAATGTTATTCCTGAAGACCTTGTTTAAAAATATCAATCTATCTATTAAACTAAAAATAGGTCTTAGAAAAAAAACTGAGATCATCTAGACATAATACTAATGAATTACTAACTTGAACAGGTCTGTAAAATGGCATCTTGTACTCTAGCTAAAATATCAATCTATGTATTAATTAAAAATAAGTGTGAGAAACAATAGAGATCCTATCTAGTCAATTCATGCTATATTCAGAGTACTTAAGAACATTTGCATACAAGCAAAAATATGAACGAATATAGCCACTTTGATTCCCAGCAATAGAAATATCCTTTTTCTCATGACTGTTGTATTAACTTATCACACATTGTTCCTTAGCTTAATTTATTAGATTCATAGCTCCCAGCCAAATTTACTACCTTAGAAGAACTAAAAATCCTTTGATGTCACAGCACAACAAAACATGGTTGAAAATTCGAAACCACACAACTGAAACTTCTAAATGCATACCTATTCAGAGACTGGGGGAGCACAAACAGAGGTAAGCGGTGCTGTAGCTACTTGTTCTGCTGCTACTGCTGCTTCAGATGTTCATGTTCTCCCACTGATTTGTGGGGGTTGCAAATGGAGAGGATGTGATACGCAGTATGGAGCAGGTACTGAGGAGATGTGGTGCTGCTGTGTGAGGGGCGAAACAGGGGCCCGTAGGTTGTAGGTGTGCCCGCGGGGTTGTTGCTGCGGCGGTCTGAATAGGGATGGGGCAGCGGCGTTGGTGCGGGATGCGGGTGCAGCGGCGTCGGTGGGGATGGGTGGCAGCGTGGGATGGGGGTCGCGGGCGCGGCGGCGAAGATCGGGGATGGGGCGTACGGCGGCGCGGGTGACGGATGCGGGTGGGGGCGAAGATGGGGATGGGCCGTGCGCCGTGATGTGGAAGTAGGGTGGCGACGGCGGGGGGTGAGGGCAGCGGTGTGGTTGGGGAATGGGGCAGCGGCGCTGGGTCGGGCATTGTGGATGCAGGATGCGGCGGCGGCGGCGTTGCTGTTAGGGTTGGCAGCGGGGTGGGTTGGGTCAGGGTGAGAGAAGAAGTGGTGGGGAACGGGAAAAAATAGGAGTACATTTTTTGTGGAAAAAAAATAGGAGTACCTAATTAGGGCCGCGTAGCACGGAGTACATTTGTCACGCACGATGGACTCGCCCAGCTTGACCATCACCGAAAGTCGAAATATCCGTGAGAGAGTGTCCACCATATATACCACCACCAAAGAGAGTTCCACCATATATACGTGAGAGATATGAGAGTTGTTCTTGGAGAAAGAAAATCGTCTTTTGTCGATGGCGGTCGACCTGTGCGAGTTCGTCCTGTGATATACATTTTTCACGCACGATAGACTCGCCCAGCTCGACCATCACCGAAAGTCCAAAAATCCGTGAGAGAGTGTCCGTCATGATTAATTTGATTAGGAGTAATCTTTAATGTTTGATTCTTATGTTATTTTTCATTGTGTGATGAAAGGTGTTAGCACCGATCGATTTCGCGGCTATGGCTTCCTCCGACGACGCATCTTTCATTAGGGTCGACTCCGCGGTCAAGGAGAACACTAGTAGAAAAAGGCCCATTTGTCCCGGTTCCAGAGGCCCATTTGTCCCGGTTCTGGAACCGGGACTAAAGGGTCGGGACTAAAGCCCAATACCTTTAGTCCCGGTTCGCCTACGAACCGGGACAGATGGAGCTCCACGTGGCCACTGCGGCTTGCCCAGGCAGGAGGGCCTTTTGTCCCGGTTGGTAGCAAAAAGCCTCCACGCATCAGCAGTTCAGGGGCTGGGGTTTTTGTTTTTTTTTTTTGAAAGGGGGGGGCGGGGTTGGGGGTTTTGGGGGTTTTGTGGGTAGAATATTGTGTTAGCTATGTAATAGAGAGAAGTGACCTCTCTTATCTCCGTGCTTGGTCGACGCTCCGTACTATACGTATAGAGAGGACTCGCGACACGCTAGCTAGTAAGGAAATGAAGGAAACCATTAAGTATACAAGATCGTCATGAACATATATATACAGAGAGAAGTGATCGACCTCCTCCTTCTCCGAGAGATTGGTCGAACAACAAGTTTTCGTATATCTATCCGACGCTACTAGCTACATATATACAATATAAGATCTCTTACAATCCCTAACATCTGATGTCAAGTTCCACATGGTATTCTCCGGCTTTATTGATGACGTGGTCAAGAAAGAATCCCGTCAATTTCTCTTGAATTGCTTTTATGCGATCTTGTGGTAGGAGTTCATCCTGCATCTGCCACATCTAATTTGAAGAAGGGGGTCAATACATATATATGAATGAAACTCAACACAAATGATGGTAATAAAATAAAATTGTGAATATTATTGCTTAGGCACTTCATATTGTTTTTCAGAGTAGCCCCGCTCACAGGTCGTGTGGCGGATGAACTCGCAAATGTAGTATCCACAAAAATCAGTCCCGCCTTCCTGCCACAACCACTTTACAAGAAATAGAGGTCAATCAAACTGATAAGCAAGCATGCTAAATGGTATTGATGAAACTAGTTAGAATCAATGGGAGATGCGCGGAACTAGCTAGTAGTACTTACTTTCGGGTGTGTAAATCGGAGCTCCCCCGGCAGTCCCGGAGCTTTAGCGGTGAACTCTTTCCAAACCCTACCAGACAAAGAAAACAATTACTTGATATCAGGAAATGAACAAAGTTGCCGATATGGTGCGATAACGATCGATTGAACTTACTTCTCGAGCATTTTAGTCATGGCCGCATACTCCTTGGGATCTTTTCGTCTCGAGTCTAAGACGGTTACTAGTCCCTGCTCAAGCTTAATCTCTAGGAGAATAAAGTGGAAGCTGCGCACGCATGCATAACTCATCAATTACATTACTATAACCTCGAGTAGCAAGGGAAACCGAATATGCACAAGACAGTAACACTCACTTGAAGTTGTAAGGAAAGAGTATTTTATCTTTGTTTTGATTTCGAAGCAACGATTGTAGCAAGTTGGCCTCGGTTTCTTTGGCATTATATTTAACCGTCCATTCATCTATGAGATTTGTGTTAATGAACCCAATATCATAGATTTGTGCTTTTCTGCATTCGACGATCTTCAATCTGCATAATATAGTGAGGATAATTATATATACATGCAATGAAAGAGCTGAGCTATATATAGAGACTTAATTACAGAAGTAGTACTTACAGACAGTAGCAAGTGATGATTATTTTATCGAGGGCCTTTTGATTGAAAAACTGGAAGAACTCCTCAAATGGAACAGACAACAGATCAATTCCAACGAGGTCGTGCTCCTCTTTAACTCTCAGCGTCAAAGTATCCGTCCCAGACTCCTTGCAGGTGTCCATGTACCACTCATGGAATCTTCGCATCATCGTTGTTAGAGGAGGATGACCAAGTTTGACGAGAGGCTTCCCGTGCCGGTATTTGTGTTCGTCCACCTCCATTATATCAAAATATGCATCGTCGGGCAGGTAATCTGCAGGATTGGTACCGGGCACCATCCCCGGATGATTAGCGACGATATCGCTAGACACCTTGAGCGGGGGGCACGATTGGTTCGCTTGTTCGCCGAGCTGGGGAATTTTTTTCCCACTTCTTCATTCTGCTAACCTTCGATCACTGCAAGTACTTCCTGACCGCTCCGCTTCCTGATATGTCCTTTCAATAATGCGCTCATAGTTGGTTTGCGGCGGAGACGGTGGTGGTCGCTTCAGGGCATCGAGAGTGCGCTTCGCTTTCACATGATCTATCTTCTCCTCCGGAGGTGGAGGTTTCTTTGCAAAAAAGTCCCTCACTTGGGCTTTACAGATCTCCGTATTTTCCTCCTCGGTCATCTCGTATGGTAACTTCTCTAGAGGCTTGAGAGATGGACCGAATTTTTATTGCCTCCCGCCTCTGGCTGTACTGCTAGACGCCGGAGCGGCGACGTTTCTCTTCCGTTGCTGCTGACGAGTAGTAGAAGGAGGCGGAGTGCTCCGACGCGCCGGAGCAGCCGGAGCGGCGGCTTCTGTCTTCCGCCGTTGCTGACGAGACGGAGGAGGAGGTGGGCTGCTCGGACGCGCCGGAGCAGGCGGAGTAGGAGGCGGAGTGCCGCCCTCATGCCCCGGAGCAGCCGGAGAAGGAGGCGGAGTGCCCTGATCACTCACCGGAGGAGGAGGAGGAGGAGGCCGAGTGCCCTGACTCGCCGGAGGCGGAGGCGTCCAGTTCGGAAGCTTGATGTGCTCCTTCCGCCATAGACATGGAGTCTTCAGAGCAAGACCCAGCCGAGTCTCCCCTTCACCTGTAGGGTGGTCAAGCTCGAGCTCCTCAAATCCCTCCGTTACTTCATCCACCATCACAACAGCATAGCCTTGTGGAATCGGACGGCAGTGAAAAGTTCCGTCGGGTTGAGGAGGTGCAACAGAGCCGACAGTCGCCTTGACTTTGAGGTTCTGCCATTGCGTCATAAGCTGGCAATGTTGAGCCTCCGTGATAGCATCCACGGGGTAGCTAGGAGCCGTGAAGTCAGGCTGCTGAACGAGCTCGGTGGAAGCCACGCTGCTTCTCCGCTGAGATGGCGGGGTAGCTTCTGGGGTAGCTCCGGCAGCTCGCTGGCTCTCAACTTGTTCCTCTAGCTTTTGTACTCTTGCATTTAACTTCTGCATTTCAGTGAGCTCCAGTTTCCTCTTCCTCTCCCGGGTTTTGTAACCGCCTGCGCCGGGAAACGCAACCTTCCACGCAACGGAGCCTGGCGTGCCTTGTGTTCGTCCAGGGTGCTCAGGATTCCCGAGGGCCTCGGTAAGCTCGTCATTCTCTCTGTCGGGAATGAACGTCCCTTGCTGCGCTGCGGCGATACACTTCTGAAGCTTCTTGACGGGTATTGCAAGTTGCTCGTCCGTCGAAACGCACTTCCCTATTTCAGGGTCCAAGGTTCCCCCAACCCCGAAGAACCAAGTCCTTGAACGGTCTGGCCAGTTCAATGTCTCTAGTTCGACCCCTTTAGCAAGCAGGTCATTCTCAGCTTTGTCCCATAGCGGCCGGGCTTTGAGGTAGCCACCTGACCCCGTGCGATGGTGAAACTTCTTCTTTGCAGCATTTATCTTATTTGTCTCTGACATCTTCTTACTCTTATCCGATGTCTTGTAGGCCACAAATGCGGGCCAACGATCTCTTATCTTCTCAAATCGGCTGGTGAATTCTGGAGTCTTCCCTTTGTCGACAAACGTTGATTTTAACTCATTCTTCCACCTCCTGAATAGATCTGCCATCTTCTTAAGAGCACACGCCTTGACCAATGGCTCTATAACTGGCTTATCCGGATCCTCCTCTGGCGGTAGGGTGAAATTTGCCTTCAGCGAGGTCCAAAGATCATCTTTCTGTCTATCGGTGACATAAGAAACTTGAGGGTCTCCGTTCTTCTTAGGCTCATTCCATAGCTGGATGCTGATCGGGATGCTGTCCCTAACAATAGCTCCGCACTGAGCTGAAAATGCATCCTTGGTCCGCCTCGGTTCAATCGGCTGGCCATCGTTCGCGATTGCTTTGATCATGAACCTTTCATCCTGACGCAACCTTTTCTTCGGGCCTCGTCTCGTTACCAAAGTTTGGCTCGATCCGGAGGGCTTTAAAAGAAGAAAGAAGAGTTAATATATGTACATACCAAAACAATTAATGCATCAATTAGCTAGTCAGCATAGGCTTAATTAATATATATACCTCGCTGGACTTTGCAACAGCTCCCTCCTCCGTTCGATCACCGGAGCCATCATCATGGTCTCCTTCTTCCTCCGGCATTTGGTCACCGGAGCCATCATGATCATGTCCTTCCTCCTCCATTGTTCGATCAACGGAGCCTTCACCCTCTCCTTCCAGACAATCAGTGTCGTTGAGATAGGACAAGACATCACCTCCGCCGAGGATGATGTCCCCCAACAACTCTTCTGTTTCCAAGTCTCTTTGTTGATCCATAGTTTCTGCAAATATTACAACATGGCAATTAATATACAAACATGAGAGATGGATATATTAGTGGCAAACATAGACCTAGCTAGCTAATCACAACAAGGAATATTAATTAGTGGCCTCGACGCTTCTACGGTTTGGGGTGGCCTCGACAACGCTTCTAGGGTTTGGGGTGGCCTCGACAACGCTCTTTTAACTTGGTAAATTTGGGTGGCCTCGACGCTTCTAGGGTTTGGGGTGGCCTCGGCAACGCTTCTAGGGTTTGGGGTGGCCTCGATGCTTCTAGGGTTTGGTCGGGCGAGAGGGGGTTGATCGACGTCCCCCCTCATGTTGAAGAGTTACCGGAGTTCTCTCATGAATGTCCGACGTCCGGACCGCCTCTCTCATGAATGTCAAACAAGGGATTTAACAAAATGGCTCCATTCTGGATATGCAGAAAATGGTCCATATTTTTCCTGATCTCATCTACCCTTCTATATGTCACGTTGTCAGTGTCAAAGGATGCAAGAAAACCATGGCTTCATCATTAGCCGGAAGTAACAGGCGCATAATGGTACGAAGCTCTCCAAAATTGTTTTGGAACGGAGTCCCGGATAGGATAATTAGTTTTTTGGTACGAAGTTCAGCAAGAGCCTTCCGAATATCGCTATTTGGAAGGCCTTTGCTGAAATTCGTACCAAAAAGCGAATTATTCTATCCGAAACTCCGTTCCAAAACAACTTTGAAGAGCTTCGTAGCATCATACGCCTGTTACTTCCGGCTAATGATGAGGCCATGGATTTCTTCAATACTTTGACAGACAACGTGACATATAGAAGAATATATATATATATGAGATTAGGAAAAAATTGGATCAACTTGTGCACATCCATAATGGGGGCATTCTTGATAAATCTATATATGTCAAAATTCAAACTTTGACATATGATCAAATGTTGCATATGTCAAAATTCAAACTTTGACATATGATCAAACTTTGATATATGATCAAATGTTGCATATGTCAAAATTCAAACTTTGACATATGATCAAACTTTGATATATGTCCACCGCGATATAAAATGATACATAGACTTGTTCGGGCGAGAGGGGGTTGATCGACGTCCCCCCTCATGTCAAAGTTGCCGGAGTTATCTTCTAGTGGTTTGGGTGGCCTCGAGAGTTTGTCGGGTAGGGGCGGGAGGGGGTAGGAGATCGACAACGCTTTTTTTCTAGGGTTTGGGTGGCCTCGAGAGTTAGTCGCCCGGTATATCGAGAGGGGGGTGAACATTTTACCTTAGTAACTTAGAAAAAAAATATTATTGGGGAGGGGGTATATCGACCCCCCCCCCCCCTCATGTCGAAGTTATCGGGGAGGGGCTATATCGACAACGACATACATATAGCCACATACATATAAAAAAAATCTAAGAACATCCATACATACATATAGCCACATACATATATATGGCTATGAAAAAAAATCATCAAATAAAAAAATGTTATCGGGGACGGGGTATATCGACCCCCCCTCATGTCGAAGTTATCGGGGAGGGGCTATATCGACAACGACATATACATATAGCCACATACATATAAAAAAATTCTATGAACATCCATATATACATACATATAACCACATACATATATATGGCTATGAAAAATGCTATGAAAAAAAATTCATGATATAAAAAAAATACTATGAACAAACAATTAATACATATATGAACAAAACATTTTATGACATCCATACATACATGCCACATACTATATAATATATATATTATATAATACATTTATATGAACAAAACATTTTCATCATATAAAAAATATCAACATATATAAAAAAACACAGAGCCGGGCGGCGGCTCACACTGTGGGGGCGGGCCGGGCAGGGGCGCGCGCGCCGGGCGCGCTCGGGTGGGGCAGCAGCCGGCGGGGGCAGGGGCGCGGGGTCGGGGACGACGACGACGGCGACGGCGACGGCACGCGGGGGCGGGCCAGGCACAGGTCGCGCGCGGCCGGCGAGGGTGCGTTGGCGAGGGTGCGTCGGCGAGGGGCGTCGGCGAGGGCTCGGGAGGAGAGCGCGTCGGTGAGGGCGAGGGCGCGGTCCGGCAGCCTGGCGGCGTCGTGCTGTTCGGCGCGGCGTCGGGGGAGGAAGATGAACTGGGACTGAAAATTTCTAAGTGCTACCTTATATAGCCAGAGCATTGGTCCTAGTTCGTGGCACCAACCGGGACCAATGCCCACCTTTAGTCCCGGTTGGTGGCACCAACCGGACTAAAGGTGGGCATTGGTCCCGGTTGGTGCCACGAACCGGGACCAAAGGTGACATTGGTCCCGGTTCGTGGCACCAACCGGGACCAATGCCCACCTTTAGTCCCGGTTGGTGCACCAACCGGGACTAAAGGTGGGCATGGTCCCGGTTGGTGCCACGAACCGGGACCAATGCTCACCTTTGGTCCCGGTTCGTGGCACCAACCGGGACCAATGCCCACCTTTAGTCCCGGTTGGTGACCAATGGGCTTGCACAGCAGCGTGGTGGTGGGAGTTTAGTCCCACCTCGCTAGTTGAGAGCGCCCCGCACCGGTTTATAAGCTCGACTGCCTCATCGCTATTGAACTCTTCTGAACTGCAGGCCTATGGGCCTAATCTGACACTGCTATGCCTGTGGGCCTGCTGGGCCTTCTGTGGGCCTGAATCCTGGCCCAACTAGCTGGGTTTCTAGTTGTATTCAGGCCGTGGTGGCCCAGTAGGTGGCATTTTTTTTTTTTTGCTTTATTTTTTTTCTTTATCTTTTTTTTTTGCAGTTTTCAAGTGATTCTTTTTGCTGTTAGGTCACAAAAATTATAGACTTTCTGTTTGTGCCATTAATTTTCAAATTTGAATAGTTTAAATTTGAATTCTTTTAAATTTGTGTGAATCACTAGTTTGTGAATAACTTTACTATAAAAATAGATTTTTGAGTGATTCTTTTTTCTGCTATTTAATATTATTGTGTTTTATCATTATATTAAATTTGGTAATTTTTAGGTTATTTTAAATGTCTGTTTTAATCAAGAACAGATTTTGTTATTCTAGTTTGCTATTAAAGTTTCTAACAAAAAAATTCTTTATGAAAATTTCTTTTTGCCATTAATGTTTTGAACAGAAAATACTTTGATAATTTTAGTTGCATAAATTTTATATAATTTTAGTTTAAAAAATACTAGAGGTTTATAAAAGCTTTTTAGTTGATTCCTTTTGCTATTAGAGTTTTATAAAAGCTTTTTAGTTGATTCTTTTTGCTATTGAAGAATATTATAGTTTTGTTTTAGTTGATCATAACAGAATATTTTAATTGATTATTTTAAGTTCATTCTTTTTGCTATTAGTTCATTCTTTTTGCGCTAAATGACCCTGAAATTGAAAAGCACTACAAATGAACTCTAAAAAGGTTGAAAGTTGGTATGGTATCATCATTTCACCCACATAGCATGTGCTAAAAAGTTGAGAGGATTACGGCAAAAAATGGATGCACTTCGTGTACAAAACGGGCAATCTCTTTCGAAGTATCAGGGTTTCGAACGAAAACTCGTCTGTTACAAAGGGATTTCATTTTTTTGAACTTATTTGAACTCCAGACTTTTTGTATGTTCAAAATGCACCATTCAAAGCCACATCATCAATTTTCAACCCTTTCTGACTTCATTTGTTATTTTTCATGCATTTACTGATTTTTTTGAGCTATCTGACCCTGAAATTGAAAAGCACTACAAATGAACTCTGAAAAGGTTGAAAGTTGGCATGGTATCATCATTTCACCCACATAGCATGTGCTAAAAAGTTGAGAGGGTTACGGAAAAAACTGGATGCACTTCGTGTACAAAACGGACAATCTCTTTCGAAGTATCAGGGTTTCATACGGAAACTCGTCTGTTACAAAGGGATTTCATTTTTTGAACTTATTTGAACTCCAGACTTTTTGTGTGTTCAAAATGCACCATTCAAAGCCACATCATCAATTTTCAACCCTTTCTGACTTCATTTGTTATTTTTCATGCATTTACTAATTTTTTTGAGCTATATGACCCTGAAATTGAAAAGCACTTCAAATGAACTCTGAAAAGGTTGAAAGTTGGCATGATATCATCATTTCACCCACATAGCATGTGCTAAAAAGTTGAGAGGGTTACGGCAAAAACTGGATGCACTTCATGTACAAAACGGACAATCTCTTTCGAAGTATCAGGGTTTCATACGGAAACTCGTCTGTTACAAAAGGCATTTCATTTCTTCACATGTAACTGCAGTGATATTCTAGATCAAAGGCATCATCATAATAGTTGTGGAGAGAAAGTCTTCACTTTTTCTTCGCTTGTGTCATTTTCTTATTGCGCCGTAACCATGGATATTCTTCATCGCTTAACAGGGTGCTTGGGTCAGCCTTGACTTTGAAAGGAGAAATTTCATGAAACTTTTCATAATCTTCAGACATGTCTGTCTTGCCCTCCAATCCCACGATGTCTCTTTTTCCTGAAAGAACTATGTGGCGCTTTGGCTCATCGTATGATGTATTTGCTTCCTTATCTTTTCTTTTTCTCGGTTTGGTAGACATGTCCTTCACATAGAAAACCTGCGCCACATCATTGGCTAGGACGAATGGTTCGTCTGTGTACCCAAGATTGTTCAGATCCACTGTTGTCATTCCGTACTGTGGGTCTACCTGTACCCCGCCTCCTGACATATTGACCCATTTGCACTTAAACAAAGGGACCTTAAAATCATGTCTGTAGTCAAGTTCCCATATGTCCACTATGTAACCATAATATGTGTCATTTCCCCTCTTGGTTGCTGCATCAAAGCGGACACCGCTGTTTTGGTTGGTGCTCTTTTGATCTTGGGCGATCGTGTAAAATGTATTCCCATTTATCTCGTATCCTTTGTAAGTCAGTACAGTCGAAGATGGTCCCCTGGACAACGAGTACAGCTCATCAGAAACAGTGTTGTCACCTCTGAGACGTGTTTCCATCCAACTGCCGAAAGTCCTGATGTGTTCACATGTAATCCAGTCGTCACACTGCTCTGGGTGTTTGGAGCGCAGAATGTTCTTGTGTTCATCGACATACGGGGTCACCAAGGTAGAATTCTGTAGAACTGTGTAGTGTGCTTGAGACCAAGAATGCCCGTCCCTACATATTATTGAGTCCCCTCCTAGCGTGCCTTTTCCAGTCAGTCTCCCCTCATACCGCGATTGAGGGAGGCCAATCTTCTTAAGGCCAGGAATGAAGTCAACACAAAACCCAATGACATCCTCTGTTTGATGGCCCATGGAGATGCTTCCTTCTGGCCTAGCGCGGTTACGGACATATTTCTTTAGGACTCCCATGAACCTCTCAAAGGGGAACATATTGTGTAGAAATACAGGGCCCAGAATGACAATCTCGTCGACTAGATGAACTAGGACGTGCGTCATGATATTGAAGAAGGATGGTGGGAACACCAGCTCAAAACTGACAAGACATTGCGCCACATCACTCCTTAGCCTTGGTAGGATTTGTGGATCGATCACCTTCTGAGAGATTGCATTGAGGAATGCACATAGCTTCACAATGGCTAATCGAACGTTTTTCGGAAGAAGCCCCCTCAATGCAACCGGAAGCAGTTGCGTCATAATCACGTGGCAGTCATGAGACTTTAGGTTCTGGAACTTTTTCTCTGGGATATTTATTATTCCCTTTATATTGGACGAGAAGCCAGACGGGACCTTCATAGTGAGCAGGCATTCAAAGAAGATTTCATTCTCTTCTTTGGTAAGAGCGTAGTTGGCAGGCCCTTCATACTGCTTTGGAGGCATGCCGTCTTTTTCGTGCAAATGTTGCAGGTCCTCCCGTGCCTCCGGTGTATCTTTTGTCTTCCCATACACGCCCAAGAAGCCTAGCAGGTTCACGCAAAGGTTCTTTGTCACGTGCATCACGTCGATTGAAGAGCAGACCTCTAGGTCTTTCCAGTAGGGTAGGTCCCAAATATAGATTTCTTCTTCCACATGGGTGCGCGTCCCTCAGCGTCATTCGGAACAGATAGTCCGCCGGGACCCTTTCCAAAGATTACCTGTAAATCATTGACCATAGCAAGTACGTAATCACCGGTACGCATGGCGGGCTTCTTCCGGTGATTTGCCTTGCCTTTGAAATGCTTGCCTTTCTTTCGACATTGATGGTTGGTCGGAAGAAATCGACGATGCCCCAGGTACACATTCTTCCTGCATTTGTCCAGGTATATACTTTCGGTGTCAGCTAAACAGTGCGTGCATGCGTGGTATCCCTTGTTTGTCTGTCCTGAAAGGTTACTGAGAGCAGGCCACTCATTGATGATTACAAACGGCAACGCATGCAGGTCAAATTCCTCCTGTCTGTGCTCATCCCACACACGTACACCGTTTCCATTCCACAGCTGTAAAAGTTCTTCAACTAATGGCCTTAGGTACACATCAATGTCGTTGCCGGGTTGCTTAGGGCCTTGGATGAGTACTGGCATCACAATGAACTTCCGCTTCATGCACAGCCAAGGAGGAAGGTTATAGATACATAGAGTCACGGGCCAGGTGCTGTGATTGCTGCTCTGCTCCCCAAAAGGATTAATGCCATCCGCGCTTAAACCAAACCATACGTTCCTTGCGTCACCTGCAAACTCCTCCCAGTACTTTCTCTCGATTTTTCTCCACTGCGACCCGTCAGTGGGTGCTCTCAACTTCCCGTCTTTCTTACGGTCCTCTCTGTGCCATCGCATCAACTTGGCATGCTCTTTGTTTCTGAACAGACGTTTCAACCGTGGTATTATAGGAGCATACCACATCACCTTCACAGGAACCCTCTTCCTGGGGGGCTCGCCGTCAACATCACCAGGGTCATCTCGTCTGATCTTATACCGCAATGCACCGCATACCGGGCATGCGTTCAAATCCTAGTACGCACCGCGGTACAGGATGCAGTCATTAGGGCATGCATGTATCTTCTGCACCTCCAATCCTAGAGGGCATACGACCTTCTTTGTTGCGTATGTACTGTCAGGTAATTCGTTATCCTTTGGAAGCTTCTTCTTCAATATTTTCAGTAGCTTCTCAAATCCTTTGTCAGGAACAGCATTCTCTGCCTTCCACTGCAGCAATTCCAGTACGGTATCGAGCTTTGTGTTGCCGTCTTCGCAATTGGGATACAACCCTTTTTGGTGATCCTCTAACATGCGATCGAACTTCAGCTTCTCCTTTTCACTTTCACACTGTCTCTTTGCATCAACAATGATCCGGCGGAGATCATCATCGGGCACATCGTCTGGTTCCTCTTGATCTTCAGCTTCCCCCGTTGTAGGATCACCATATTCAGGGGGCACATAGTTGTCATCATCCTCTTCTTCTTCGCTGTCTTCCATCATAACCCCTCTTTCTCCGTGCTTGGTCCAAACATTATAGTGTGGCATGAAACCCTTATAAAGCAGGTGGGTGTGAAGGATTTTCCGGTCAGAGTAAGACTTCGTATTCCCACATATAGGGCATGGACAACACATAAAACCATTCTGCTTGTTTGCCTCAGCCACTTCGAGAAAATTATGCACACCCTTAATGTACTCGGAGGTGCGTCTGTCACCATACATCCATTGTCGGTTCATCTGCGTGCATTATATATAATTAAGTGTGTCAAAAACCATTACAGAACATCATGAATAGATAAGTGACCAAATTAATAGAAGTTCATCATCACATTAAAACCAAAGTACATACATAGTTCTCATTGAACAACATATAGCTCTACAGAGCATCTAATTAAACCATACATTGAAACTATGTAAAACATTTCAATGCAGCAACAAATGCAATCATAATCGCAACCAAGGTAACAATTGATCCAACGGCATAATGATACCAAGCCTCGGTATGAATGGCATATTTCTATACTTTCTAATCTTGAAGCGCATTGCATCCATCTTGATCTTGTGATCATCGACGACATCCGCAACATGCAACTCCAATATCATCTTCTCCTCCTCAATTTTTTTCAATTTTTCCTTCAAGTAATTGTTTTCTTCTTCAACTAAATTTAACCTCTCGACAATAGGGTCGGTTGGAATTTTCGGTTCACATACCTCCTAGATAAAAAAATCTATGTCACGTTGGTCGGCATAATTGTCATAAACAATAAATGAACCAAATACTTATAAAATATAATATATACCACATCCGAATCATAGACAGGATGAGGGCCGACGGGGGCGGATACCAAAACCATCGCACTATATAATAACAAACAATAATAAAAGTAAGAAAATTATACAAGTATCTATCTAAATCATACAAGTAAGAATTTTTCTCTTTTAGAAAGAAGATAAGAACAAGAGGCTCACCACGGTGGTGCCGGCGACGAGATCGACGCAGGCGATCGACGGCGGTGAAGACGGGGACGGGACGTGACGGACCGCTAAACCTAAACAAATCTTGAGGAAAATGGAGCTTGGAGGTCGAGCTTGGAGAGAAGAAATCTTAAGTAGTGTGGCTCGGGCATTTCATCGAACACCTCATGTGCATAGGAGGTGAGCTAGAGCACCACAAAGCCCTCCCCTAGCCGACCAAAAAAAACAGAGCAGTGGAGTGCTCTGCTTGCGGGCGAGGGGGTATATATAGGCACCTCATTGGTCCCGGTTGGTGGCTAGAACCGGGACTAAAGGACCTCCTTTGGTCCCGGTTCCAGCCATGAACTGGGACCAATGGATGTGGGCCAGAAGCGAGGCCCATTGGTCCCGGTTCGTGTCTGGAACCGGGACCAAAGGGTCCAGACGAACCGGGACCAATGCCCCACGAGGCCCGGCCGGCCCCCTGGGCGCATGAACCGGGACGTATGCCCCCATGGGTCCCGGTTCGTCACTGAACCGGGACTAATGGGCTGGCCAGGCCTGGACCAAAGCCTTGTTTTCTACTAGTGGAAGCTCGCCGAGGACCGCTTGGCGGCGCTCATTGAGAAGCATCAGCAGCTGATCCTAATAAAGTATTTTGAGGATCTGGCCAAGAAGAATCCGCCAACTAAGGAGAAGAAGGCCCCACCACGTAAGGAGTGTGACGACTCGATGCCATTGAGTCCACCGACGTACATTCCCAACGACGCTTGGTCCTCCATCGTGGGGGATGCCTCGACGTGCTCTGACTCCACGATCACCGGTTTCACCGATTACACCTCCGAGTAGTCCACCTAGATAGTTTAGCGTTGATTTAGTGATATAGTCATGTAGGTGCTGATATGGACTTAGATTGCCACTTGCGATACTTTTGATTCTATGAGTGATGAACGCTTACGTGGATTATGTATGATGTGATATTTTTAACCTTGCACTCCTTCTCTGCCTTTTTTTCTCTATCCTTGTAGATGAAGTGGTATGCGGTGTACAGAGGTAGATGTCCAGGAGTCTACAATTCATGGTTTGAATGCAATGAACAAGTGCTTCTCTACGAAGGCAGCTCCCACGACTCGTTCAATAGCAGAGAGAAGGCAGGGTATCATTACAATCAGCATGTGCTTAAGCAGAAGAGAAAATCTGAATTAGTGGCTTCAGTGGATGGGTTCAGCGGATGTGCTAGCCAGAAATGGCTTATCGGGTTCAGTGGATGGAAGAACTTGATAATTCTTCTTCAGTTTGTGATAATTGTGGTGTTGCTTTTATCATGTGGTCGCATGCAGACATGCATTGACCACTTTATTGTTTAGTAAGTAGGCATTTGTATTAAAGAACTACCTTGTGATTTCAAATGAAGTTCGTGTGAACTATTTTATATAATGGTTATGTGAGTTTGTTATTAGACATTGAGACTTGAAATGCATGTTTATGCATTGTATATGTATTTTTGCGGCAGGGATCCGAGGGGAAAGCAGTAGAAAGTGGTCTAGGAACGGATCTTTACCGAGAGCGGCTCTCGGCAAAGTGGCATGCGCTGGCAGTTGGTTGTGGCAGTTTTGCCGAGCGCCACTCTCGGCAAAGAGCTAACGGAACCAGCCGACGTGAAGTCCACTTTATATTGCCGAGTGGTACTGTTTGGCTCTCGGCAAACTCTTTGCCGAGTGCCCATGTCCTGGCTCTCGGCAAATTCATGTTTGCCTGAGAGGTGTACGCCGGGTGGCCTTTGTCGAGTGCGACTCTCGGCAAAGGTGTTGCTGGCGGTTATTGGCCCTTTGCTGAGTATCCGTGGCGCTCGGCGTATAGGGCGATTCCAGTAGTGAAAATACACCCATCCTCTACATCAATAAGATGTCCAAAGACATCAGGGATGCACATAGCCAAGAAATAAAATAAAGAAAGAGAAAAAAGAAAACAAAGACCCTATCACGGTTGTGTTGAACCACTCGCAACAGTAGCACTCTAACCACCACCGAAGACAACACATGTAATACAAACGAGATTCTCCAAAAGCAACACCTCCAAGAAGGAAAGAAAGCACAAACGTTGTCGTTCTCCGATCAAAGATCTTGGGTTTTCACCCTGGAGAAAGTCCGAGTTCCAAAACAATGCCTTCAGCAAGGTCATTGCCAGGTACAAACAATGAAGGCCAGACCTTGGGTTTACACCCTGAAAATCGCGGCTCGGCACTCGAAGAGCACCACCAAGAATGCAGTGCACCTGTGTTGTCACCCCCGCTTGCCAAGGCTGCTAAAGCGAGTCCCCAAACATCCGGCACACAGGGAGAACATGTGCCGCATTGTCTTCAACACAACTAGTACCCTCTCTGCCAATACCAACCTCCGATCACAGCCACCATGATGTCTCCGCCTCTGTCGGTTTCATGAAAATCTATATTAAGACATGTCACATGGTACCGATAGGAAGGTGAAGCTTCACGCCTCGCCTAAATGAAGCCACTCTAGCTGAAGATAAGGGCGTGCGTGACCACATCAATTCCGCTCTAGATATCGAATATCATCCCAGAAAGAAAAAGAGGATGTCCCAGGAGTCAATGAATATATGTCGGATCGCAGCCACCATGATGTCTCCGCCTCTGTCGGTTTCATGCAAATCTATATTAAGACATTTCACATGGTACCGACAGGAAGGCGAAGCTTCACGCCTCGCCCAAATGAAAGCCACTCTAGCTGAAGATAAGGGCGCGCGCGACCGCATCGATTCCGCTCTAGATATCGAATATCATCCCTGAAAGAAAAAGAGGATGTCCCGGGAGTCAATGAATATATGTCGCAGTAAACATGGTGATACCTCTGAAACAATGTACTTAGTTCAACATGAACCATCAGATACCCAACATTCTAGCACCACACGAATGATGATCTGGAAATTGCATAGTGCTCTGCATGTAGGCCTTCTTGGCAATTACAGGATCAGGTAATCTCCGTTCTGCCAGTGAAACGTTTGGATATCTGCAGACTCCAACGGCCTGATTTGACCCTGAAAATGAGTTCCATACCTTTTGCTTCAATTTACTTGACTAATATGCTAAAATTTTACTTTCTTTATGATAGGCAGATCCCCCCGCCCCCACCCCACCACACACACACACCCAAGTGTCATGTTACTCCATCATTGACGGCTACGCATGATAGGTGCTCATGTACAATTGAGAAGAGCTGATTATTTAACTTACTTTATACACCATACCATTTATTAAATTCATTTCTTACTTCACACAAAGGTCAATATTTGCTAGTCTAGGTTTTCATGTACTGTAGATCCTAGAGTTTGAATTATTGAAATGGTTTCATAGATCGATGATTGCAGATCGATGGTTGCCAAAGAAATTGGAAGCTCTTACTCAGTTGGAAAAACAATTATTGAATATAAGTAGAATAATAGAATGAAAAATATTTTCCCATGCATGGTTGCATATGGGGGTGGGTCTTTTCTCATGCATGGTTGCATATTGAGGTGGGTCTTATCTCACCATAACTATATGATGATGTGGCATGCTTGCATGTTGAGATAAATATGTTTGTGGGGATCAATCTCTTAGGTATATAGGATTAGTATATTAAATCTCTACCACGTTACAGACGATGTGGTGTTACAACTTTCAAATACTAGATGATATCCGGCGCGTTCTGCAGGAATCGATTGAAGTATATTTTAGTGAAATTTGATTTTGTAGAATATAAGTATTTAGATTTATAACATGTGAACCAAAATTAAAAATAGATATGGCTTATTATATTTTATTATGTATAGTTGTAAAAACAATTATTGAATATAAGTAGAATAATAGAATGAAAAATATTTTCCCATGCATGGTTGCACATGGGGGTGGGTCTTTTCCCATGCATGGTTGCATATTGAGGTGGGTCTTATCACGTTGATATGGCATGCTTGCATGTTGAGATAAATAAGTTAGTGGGGATCAATCCCTTAGGTATATAGGATATAGGACATAGGATAGGATACTATGTTGTGCTAAAAGACCGTAAATTCACAATGATGTTGTCAAGTGTCAACTTGAAGCATCACTAGTCAAGTATTAATCCAACTGCATAGTTCTGATAGGGGTTGTGCCAAAAAAAATTATACATTTATCTTAAGCAAAAACACGCATGATCATTGCAACTTACATAAAAGTTTAAGGTATAACCGTACCATAAGGGCCGTAATTAGAGCTTGGGCTTGAGCATTGTTATTGAATCAATTACCAACATGCTGGAATTCAGGAAAAATATACACATGAATTGTCAGAACAGGACAGAGTACTACTTAAAATAAGACAATATAGCGAACCAACATGTGGTTGGATGGTTAGGTGGACAGTGGTATCCCCAGTCCACCAGGACTCAAGTTCTGGTGCTCGCATTTATTCCGGTATGTATGATTTTCGGTGATGCGAGTTCAGTGGGAGAGATGTTCCCGTCGACTATGAGGCATCTTTGGCAACTTCGTCAATCTCAAGATGATATTGTCGGCTCAGCCTCTCGGGGGTGCTCACAGGGGTAGGGCATGCATGCATGTGTTCATATAGATAAGTGTATGCACGTATATATGAGCGTCTGTGTTTTTACTGTGTTCAAAAAGAAATAAGACAATATAGCTACTTTTATTTAGGAAAATGTCTAGGTGTCCAAATGAATATTTTTTAAAGTCTAGTCATGCATAAATAATAGCAGAAACAATATCTAGTCAGGTCAGGAAAACATCACTAGTTGTCTCAGTTCTGAAAAGTGTTCTCCTTGTCCATCCACATAAGGTACTTATAATTGTGAAGACAGGCGACGATCTCTGATCTGGGAAAGCCGCCGATAACGGGAAGGGCCACCGCTGCAATGGGCCAAGACTGCAGGGGCATGGGCTTCTACCACCCTGTAGCCAACGGCGAGTGGCAGTAGAAGACGAGCCCCTTGTTACCTAGAGTATACCGGTCAACACGGTCCAGACAAGGCAGGACACCACAAACTGGCGTCAACGGATGTGGGCAACACAGTGATGCACAAGGCCAAACCAGATCACGACGTAGGATGAACTCGAAGTCGATCAAACCAAAAAAGGATGGAAATTGACGGCAATGAAGAGCTCAAATCCAAACGAAATCGACGCCAGAAACAAAGAGAAGAGGAAGAAGGATGCACACCTGGACAGATTAGGCCGGGGAAGACGACCTTGCTGCTGAGGAAGAAGAAGACAAGCTGCTATTGCCATGGAGATATAAGAGAAGCTCGCCAAAGGGACACATGGCCACACCCCCACACGGGACAAGAAGGAAACAGCTACCACTACATCTAGACAAAGATCGATACCGCAACAATTATAGTGGGCAATTCTCATCTTCTTAATTAATCGATGAGGCAAGTTTTTTGTCTTCATTTAAAAAAATGTGTACATGTGATTTTATTGAACTTTTCAGAATGCACGGCTATTACTTTTAGGTGGGATTAGCATTTAGTATCTGCAGTAGCAGATCTGCAGGCGTATGATATATTTGATTGATGAAAGCCGACATACGATGTATCTATTTTTTATTTTTTATTAGGAAAAATGTATCTATTTTTTCGTAAGAAATATTCCATTTCTCTCCGGTCCTCTACATGCTCCAAGATGATGCTCACAGCCATTATATATATAGCACATCTATAAGTAACATCATTGTACATGTAGTGGAACCAACACTCAAGCAACAATGGCAGAAACTTTAATAGCAAGTGCATCATGCATGTGAACCGTTCCAATGGCATATATAGGATGTTCTACAGCGAGAACCAGTGAGGGGATGAGACGCATTGGGAATGTTCCTTGAAGCTATACTTCGAGAGGAGGTACTGCGTGAGATGGAGCGGGTCCGGGGTAGTTAATTTCCTCCATGGCGTTGTGGAGATGCACGAGCCAGAGTGTCATTACCCGTTGCACCAGATCAAATTAGGTAGGAGACGAGCATGCACCTTTTCATCCGGTGGCAGACGCGCGAGCCCGTTGCTTTACTAAGGGCTCCTGATCCACTAGCCCGTTTCTTCCATTTGACATCAAACTTGGGGATGTTTGTAAGAGTCCGGACATCCGCCTGGTTTGTTGTTAGTTGGATCACACCTCCCCACAACCTATGTGTCTCGCTCACTTTTTTTTATCTCGTCTTACCTACTGTCAGTCACAGGCCACTATTCAAATTGGATGACCACCGCCTAACCCGCTGTCCGCAGACACATCCGGGCATATTCGCGGACATTTATTGCCGTCCGTGAACCGGCGTTAGAGTTGCCCTTATCTCCCAAACAACCAAACGAACCGAAAAATAGTTGCCAACCCAAGAAGAGCAAACCGGTATCCTGGACCAAAGGCAGTCGTGAAGTGCCGCTCAAGTTTGCGGAGGAGCAGCAGCCAGTGCAGGGTTAAATAGTTGAGTCGGTGTCGAGTTATGCATGGAGTGTGTAAATTGTAATATCTAGCTAACACCAGCTTGGTTTTGGTTCTATGCCTTGAGCCCCTTCTTCTCTGAACCTATGAACATGTATGATGCATCTCTCTTGGGAAGCGGATTCGATGCCATGGGTTGCACTTGAACCAGAAACAGAGGCAAAAGGCAGAGGCCTAGTGCGAGGAACTCGGATGATTCACTCACATAATCTAAACGAAAAAGGTGTTTGTGATGTATTACTCCCAACCTCCTTCACAGAAATTCAAATTACAGGTCGAAGCCAGTCTGGACGAAACTAATTCCTGGGTTGGTTCCATCAAATCGAGGAAGTTCCACACGAAAACCCATTCGATTCGAGTCAGAAAATTCAGGTCAAGAAATTCATGTAATTGAGACGAGGAAGGCTGGGATTTCAGAGTGTAAACGCACCCCTGACCAGAGGAGGTATATCGATAATATGTTCTCTCCCCGGTGTTCCATGTATACGCTTGGTCATCCTACGCCTGAGCCCTCCTGCCGAGGAAGAGCTGCCATGGTGTCGCCTGGCCGGCTGACTACGCACCCAACCCCTTGTCCAATTTGAAACCAACTGCACCATATCGTTGCCCAAATCCTCCCAGTGGTCCACCACGCTTGGTGATGACAGATTTCAGCATGGTAGATGTTTCGTAGGGCATCTTTTGCACGGCCTGTTGGTCATGTCAATATGTCATTGTGCTGTTCCTTGAGGTGGCGATCGATGGTGTCGGTGACGTCGCCCTTGAGGAGGTTGTAGATCGCGCGCGCTTCGGTGTGAGCTCTTCCATCGCTTGGTCTCTACGCTGATCCTTGAACTTGGGGTGGTGCAGATGCTTCAGAAGCTCCAGGACAACAGCTCTGAATACTGACTATGAAGATCTTACATGATTCACTCTCATGATCTGGATGGTAATGATGGTTGTGTGGTATTCCTTCCAACCTCCCTCACATTAATTCAAATTACAGGCCGAAGTCAGTCCAAATCAAAGCCAATTCCTTTCCATCCAAACAAGAATGACGAGGAAATACTAATTATACAGCGAAATCATAGTTAAAGAGTATCTCTTGTAAATGTCACTCATGCCTCCTCTTGCAATTAGAGAGTTTTGGTCAGGTTTCTTTACCACGGGAAGAGATGGGTGAGTTTATTTGTGTTCTTTTTCGTAGATTCAATTTTATAATGATTTATCCCTGAAACTGTGTGTACAAGTCATGAACCGTTTTCACTATTGTGTTCTTCATACCGAGATCTTCAAAACTACATCTCATGTTGATAGGTTTCGACAAACTTTTTTTGGCAAAAAAAAATGCACCAAAACCGTACTAACTCGTGCTTCATTTCTGGGGAAGCACAGCTATGCTTTCACGTGTTGTGGAAGCTTAAAGACCAGAGCGGGCCACCGGTTCGATCGGAAAAACCCACTCCGGTGATTTTTAAAACTATACAGACTGCCCTGCAATCAGACCGGAAAGAACCGAGTAAACCTAAGATAAAACCACCGATTGAACCGGTACCTTGTGTCATGAGGGATTCAAACCCAGGTCTGGAAGGACAAGAGGTCAAAGCGCCCTGTTTGGCCCAATAACCAACTGGCCTAGCATGAGTTGGTGTCAAATGGAAGAAATTGAGCCTATTTAACTCGTTTTACAACAAGACTAGTACATAAAACAATTTTTTATGACCTAAAAAAAACAGACAGCGAACCGGTGAACTGATGGTACAACCGGTGAAAACCAGAACCAATGACGTCATCGGTTTGATCATCGGTCCGGTTTTTTAAACTATGCATAAAAGCACAATTATGCTTTGCACGGAAGCACATTTGTGCTTCACTTTTGGGGAGGCACAGTTGTGCTTTCACACGAGAAGCTTAACTATGCTTCACACGGAAGCACATGCTCCTGTCAGACATAAACCCAAAAAAACCTGGTGAAACTAAAAAGCTTAAAAATAAAAATAAATAAAAAACATGAAAACCGAGAAAAACTGCGGAAAACGCAAAAAAGAAAAAAAATATCCCAGTGAGGAAATGGCTAGCGTGCGACACGTGACAGCGCTGGAGCATGCTAGAGCGCTCCCGCACCCTGAAAAGTGCCCGTTGAAACTCACAGACAAGGGGTAAAGCCCAGTTAGTTGCTCTCGTTATGTATCTATAAACGGTTGAGGCAGATTACAACCCTTGACAACCTCAATTTGGCCTGCAAGGCTGCAAGCCACTAGGGTAACTCGGCCTGTCTAGTGGGCTGGGCTTGAGGCCCACGAGTTGAAACTTCCTGCTCCTGCTCACTATCGATCTTCTTATGGCTTGAGCTGTTGACACCTAGAATGTTACGACAGAAACCTAAACAACTGAAAATTAGCAATGGTAAAACTTATAAATATCCAAGCAATGCGGTGATACATACATAGATGTACAAGAGCAAACAGACATGTGTACATGCACTGTCAACCTGGCAGTCGGGTCGGGAGTACATGCACTAAACCCGGGTCGACCTAAACCAAACCCATGCCCGACACTACTATCGGGTGCCTCACCGACCCACGACCCTACCCATGGTTCTTAAATCGCACCCATGCCCGAACCCGCCGGGCAACCCGACACAGTCGGGCACCCATCGGGTAAAGCAGCGAACAACCTTTTTATAAATTCCATTGGCAACAGACTCTGCTATCACCGCGACAAAAAACAAAGCTACACTGTGGCACAGAGACCATTGAGCTGTTAAGTGTAGTGGTTCTCTTTTATAGGCACCCATTCCTTCCATTCCTTCTTCCCTAGACGAGGTGGTACTAAACTCATACCAGCATCACAGCGGGACTGCAGTCTGTAGGAGCCAGCGAGAGGCATCAAACATGGGCCAGGCGCCTCTGTTTGCATGTTCATGGTGGCCCATATATGGTTGTACGTATCATTGGGCTGCCAATTGTTTTGACTTTTTTCCTGTGCTATGGGTCAAGTGCTTCTCTATGTACGTGCATGCATGTGGCCAGTGTACCGCTGAGTTGCCAACTTTTTTTTGCTTTCATCGTTTCTTTGCTATGGCTTGTAGTACGCTCAAAAAATGCTATGGCTTGTATGTATATGCATGATGAATAAACACGTACAAATTATACCACAGTGTGTATGTGACCCACATTTCATACTAATCGGGTAGCCCATCGGGTAACCCATGGGCGTAGACCTATGCCCATACCCTACCCACGACTAATCGGGTTACCCATGGGTCGTACCCATGGGCGTTGATGGCGACCCATACCCTACCCATTCGGGTCGGGTGCCCATGGGCGTCCGTACCCATGGGTCGAATTGCCGGGTTGAATGCACTGTCCATCATAAACTCTTATGTTATGAATCCGGGAATCAATGACAGCCATTGACGTAATTGGCCTTGTAGTCATCGGGAAAGACAATAGTGCACCACCTTGTGACGGTGTCGTGGCTGCAGCCATGGCATCCTCTGGACGGGTCATATGAAGAGTAGGTCTAGGCGCTCCTGCACCTGTTCTCGGCAGCATCATCAGAATAGACGTCAGCACAAAAGTCGGTGAAGTCGCATTTGCTGTCACAGGATCTACCATAGTCATTGTTGTAAATGTTTGGGAATTGCTGCAGTATCGTTGACGTGCAGAGTTTGCACTCTAGCGGGTCGTAGTATTTTCTGCACATCGAACTGCACCGTCAGTCATAGTATCTGCACAGGGGTTCTTCCAGGGCCGGGCCAAAGCAGGTGCAACTGGCTGGTATATCTTCACGGTGGCAAGATGAACTGGAACGCGACGATGATGGCGACAATGAGTCCTAAGTGAAGCCATTATTCGACCTAAGTGAAGATGACAATGGGTCCTGAATTAATCTTAAAAATTACTAATTAGCCGTTGATTTGATGAACAAACACTTATTTTTCAAATTGAGGTGCTCCTGCTCCTGATTCTTTCCAAGTTAAACCAAAGTTCCTAAGATTACAAGTCATCATCCACGTGCCAGGCTAACAAAGTCTATAGCATCCTAGCCCTCACACAATGAATGAGCAATTCAGAATCTGAACCAGTAGTCCACGGCGATGGAACGACACACAGAAGGCTGGCAAACTTCACTTTTACAAAGCCCAAAAGAGCAACAGGTACCATAACCACTAACCACAACTCCCAGCCTCTTATGTCTCGTATCTATCATTCAACTTTGTTCAACACAAAGATGAAATGATAAATATGAGACAAAAGCATGTGAAAGAACCAGAGATTGGCGAATCTCCCTTTGGTAGACACCCTAAACAAGAACCGGAATGTAATCTGGATCTGATGTTTAAATTCTTGGTGCATCGCATTCCAATAGACACATCCTCGACATTAGGTGCATCTCAGTGTCCTCATCGTACTCCTCCATCGATCTTGTTCTCCTAACTAGTAAAAGCTAGCAAGCAATTTTGTACTACGGCTCTGTCTTACTATTGAGTAGGAGCCGAGGCCAAGTCTGCTATATATATGGATGACTGGTGTACATGTGCATAGGACTAATAGGCCTCACCAACCATTAGATCTGTCGTTTATCTTGCATGTAAATTAATAGCAGGGCAATATCAAAAGCTATAGCACCCACACTCCTTATTGGACTTATTCATGTTTTCATGCAAGAGTTGAATAATCGTGTGCCACGTATTTTCTACTGTTCCGTGAATCAACATTTCAGAACCATTTGCTAAACCTGTTTGAATGTATAGAAACGTGAACTTGTATTTTCCGCATGAATCTAATTGATGCGGTGAGTACTATATCATCCACGTTGGAGAATTGCAAAGAGGAAGATTTCCATCTTCTGGTTAAAAAAAAATGTGAAGGCAGCTTTCAGTAAATTATATGTGAGCATCTGAACAAACAAACAACACGGCATCCACGAAGTGTGAATCGTGCAGTCCTAATATTTTAAAATAAGTGTCGCTCCAAATTTGCAATTTCAACAAGTTTTGCTTGTGATTTTGGAGAAATGCTTAAGTTATTTTAATGTCTAGAAACATGCCCCCACTCAAACAACACCCTAGTCTGCTTGTTTTTGTGTTGTTTTTTGTTTTTTGTGTTTTCAATTATATTTCTAATTTCTTTTCTTTTTTATGTTTTCTTTTATTTTCACTCTGCACTCATTTTTGTCAGGAAACATGTAAACACCTTTAAAATATGTGAACATATATTCTGACACACATGAATAACTTTTCTCAAACATATAAAGGACAGACCCAGTGGGGAGGAACTACAGGAACCTAGTGTTACCCCTGCAAAGTGCAATGCAGAGAGGCTGGTTCGAACCCAGGACCTCTTGGCACAAGTGGGGAGGACTTCACCACTGCGCCAGGCCTGCCCTCTCTTTTCTCGAACATATAAGTTTTTAAAATATATGAATATTTTTGGCATCTACAGAACCGTTTTCAAATGAAATAAATGTTTTAAAATATGTGAACGCTTATATTTAGGTGCATAAACTTTTTCTTATTTTATCATCAAACTAATCATTTGACAATGTTTATAAAATATTTTGAATTATTTATGGATCATGCAGTAGTTGTCCTATTGTGGTTCTCACTCAGGTAATCGCCACTAGGAGCGGCTTGGAGCTGCGATAGCTCGCTTGTACTAGCAAGCAGCAGCTCACATTCGCCCACGTCCACTTCTGATAAGCCAGCTCATTGACTCAGATCACTAGGGTTTTTTTTCCTACCGTTAGTTTAGAAGTAAGATTATATTACACTTCGTAAAATTGCTGGTTTTTTCCTTTTTAATTTAATTTTTTTCTATTTATTTATTTTAAAATGAACCTATTTCAACTGAAATTTTCCGTGCTGTATTTGATTGTTTTTAACCATATATATAGAAATTGCTGAGTACATATTTAAAAAAAATTCATGGTGTTAAATTTTCAACATGTATTCAAACACATGTTCATTGCGTATATATCGTGTATATGAAAAATGGTCATGTGGTATTTGTATTAAAAAAATCAAAGCGTATTTGAAAATATCATTGCATATTTGAAAACTATTCATCGGGTATGTAGAAAATATTTGTTCTATATTGGAAGTTCGTATATCAGATATTAAATAAATTCATCACACATTTGTTCATCACCTATTTGAAAAATATTTTTTGGGTATTTAGAAAAATGTCTGTCACGTATTGTAAAATTATTCATCACATATTCAAAAAATGTTCATTGTGTAGTTGGAAAATGTTTATGGCGTACTTAAAACATGGTTCACAATTTAGTTAAAAAATGCCCACCGTCTATTTCAATCTAAGTTTTTGGGTATTTAAAAAAATGTTTGTTACATATTAAAAACTGTTCATAAGGTATTCAAAAAAATGTCATCACGTATTTGGACAATGTCTGCCCATATAAAAATTTAGTAATAGTGTATTTTATAAAAATGTCCATCCCCTTTATGGAAAATATTCGTAATGCAACTTTTTTTATTGTGTATAGAAAATTATTCAGCATGTAATTTGTTCATGTAATTATTACATGTTAATGTATTTTTAAACATCCATATAATTTTGTGAAACTGTTCTTGCATTTTGAAAAAATGTTCATGTAGAAAAACTCTCTGACATTTTTTTCAAAGAATATTGTATTTTGAAGAAGTGATAACACATTCATAAAAATGTCACTATATTTCTAAAATAGAAAACAGAAAATGAAAATGAAAACATAAAATGGATAAAGAAAAGGGGTGAAAGGGCATGTAGCCCCTAAGTGTGGTTTTGGTGATTAATGACAATCTCTATGGACTAATGTTTTCACTGAGATATATTTGAAGGTATTGTCCATAGATGGTGCATCAAGGATATTAGAAGGATTCAAGCATGAAGTTCATATATATGAAGATATATTTGCTCTAAGCTTTGGTATTCATGGACAATTCCTATGGAGCATCAAGTGCATTGAATCCTATATGAAGAAATGTTCCATAGTGATGCATGAAGCATGTTGGATTTATGTGGGAAGAATGCCATCAAAACATTCGAAGAAGTCCCCATGGTATCCCTCTCTGGATACCCCGTGCACACGAGCCTCCTGACCCCCGTGCGCACGGGGTCGAGTGTCAACTCTCTGGATACCCCGTGCGCACGGGGTCCCTGACCCCCGTGCACACGGAGCCTAGGTTTTGGCACTCGAGGTCCCATATCCAGTGAGGTTTCAAGTTGGTCTTTGGGGATTTCTGTTGAAGCCATCGAGATTGATTTTAATGTCTAACCAAATATATTCAAGGTGGAGTTCGTTAGAGGATCTCAAAGATGACATATGTGGGCTTTTAAGGACCAAGAGCTTGAGAGTATAAACAAATAGAAGAATTCAAGTTATGGTTTCAAGACAAGATCATGGTAAGCTCATGTGTTGGGTTTTCGGTTGATCAAGTATTGAAGCAAGCAACTAGAGTGAAGAATTCATTATGCCTCTCAAGAGATTACGATGGAGTTTTAGAAGAGCATGTGGTGACCAAGATGATATTCATAGTGGAACTTGATATGGTCATGAAAGAGTCTTTGGTGATATAGTCTTGGAGCAATGAAGGGAAATGAAGATTTCACTGTGGCTTTCAAGAAATCAAGATGGGACATGAAGTAAAGATGCTGGTTGACCAAGATAAAGCTCGAAGATAATCTAGATGGTCAACTCTCAAAGCGCAATGTTTGTACCACGTGGGATCAAGTGATCTAGTGGTATGGTAAGTAATTGTGAATTGTTCTTTGCTACCTAACCCATGCTATGTGTTTGTTATGTCTATGTGGGTTAGGTGTTTCTTATGAGCTTGCATCAAAAGGAAAGATTTCAAGTAGCCTATGTGTGGATGACATCAAGTGGTGATGGTCATCAGGTTTGAGGAGTCCAAGTGCAAGATGAGAAGCCAAAGGTTATATGCTTTCAAGCTTCTGGTCCACATCATGATAGTGTTCATGTGAAGATGGGCTTAAGTTAAGGCTTCCCTCATTGCAATATGAGGAAGCATTTCGAGTATCTTCACCAAGTGATTGTGGACAAGAAAAGGATTCCAACTTGAGGCAAGCATTAAAGTCATCATCAAGCTCAAGTGTAATGTGCAAGGCAAAGGTATACCTTAGCTAGGTTTTCCTAGTTTTGCCGGTCTCATGATGCTTTGAGGGAGACCGGCTTATAGGTTTGATAGTCATACTATCAAGAGGGACTTTCGGGTGAGTAGCTTGATCACGTCGCATAAAGAGAACTCAAACCTTTGCATAATTTGCATCATTATTTCTTGTTGATCTTGGGTGGTTCTCTATGTGAGGACCTTGGGATTTTCCATAGCTTTAAAATGAGCCCAAGATCATCGAATTTGGAGTTCGTATGCCAAAGTTGTGCATGTTTTAGTGGGCTGCTGCAGGCTGTCCTGGGTACCCCATGGGCACGGGGTTTTGACCCCGTGGGCACGGGGCCCCCGTGCCCATGGGCTTGTACCATGCGCATGGGACCCCGTGGGCACAGGACCCCGTGGTCATGGGGTCTCAACCCCCGTGGGCACGGGGTGCCCAGGAAGTGTCCGTTGGAGCCCCAACGGCTAGTTTTGGAAGTTGGCTATAAAAGAGCCCTTCCTCCCCACCGGTTTGGGGGCTGTTCATTCACATTCTAATCATCATTTTGATCCTCTTACCACCTCTCCCAAACCCCTATCTCCCCTCTAAGTGAAGGGGGATTTGTGGATGGATCTTGGAGTCATTTGTTGATTTCCTCCATTGCATCCCCTCTCTTCAATCTCCCACTTTCTTGAGTTGCATCTTGTGAGATTGAGAGAGTGAGTTGAGCATTTGTTGCTTGATCGTGCATTGCATTTGTTGCATTGGTTTGAGCTCCCCACATCGATTAGTTCGAGTGAGAGCCCGTGAGTTTATTACTCTTGGAGGCTTCCGTCTCCTAGACGGTTTGGTGATACATTGAGAAGATTGTGAAGAGGCCTATGTGGCCAAGGTTCCCCCGGAAGCTTCCTTTTGTGGTGTGCTCCGGGGAAGGGTGTTGAAGTGGCCTAGGTGGTCAAGTACCTCCAGAAGCTTCCGTGTTTGTGGTGTGCTCCGGAGAAGATTGTAAAGGTGTGGTGGTCGCCTTCAAGACCAACCCCGAGTGAATCGAGGCTCATCCGTTGGGGGTGACTCGAAAGGGAGAATACGGTGAGTCACTTGGTGACGCCCCAAAGCTTTGGCTTCGGCACCGCTCCAATGGAGATTAGCACTCTCACGAGTGTGAACTTCAGGATAAATCTGCGTCCCTGACTCACTTGTGGTTATCTCATACCCACACCCTTTACTTTCCGCAATTCATACTTGCTCATATTGATATATCTTGTGCTAGTTGAATTGCTTAGTTGTTCCTACAATTCCATATCTTGTGATACAGTTTGTACTTGCTAGTTTCCTTAAGTGCCTATCTTGCTTTGCATAGGTTGTTGGTGCACTTAGTTGAGCCTAGCATATTTAGGATTTGTGCTTGAAAAGTATCCGTTAGTTTAATTCCGCATTAGGATAAAGCCAATTCCATAAAAGTTTTAAAACACCTATTCACCCCCCCCCCTCTAGTCGTCATCTAGTTCCTTTCAATTGGTATCAGAGCTTTGGTCTCTCCTTGGTAGGCTTCACCGCCTAGAGAGTAAAGATGTCAACTAGTGGTATCGTGCACGATGACACTTTTTGTTTTAGTGGCACAAACTATCACTTGTGGAAAATTTGCATGCTTTGTCATCTTCGGACCATGGGTCCAAATTTTGTGCGAATTGTTCTTGTAGGGGCTTCTCCGTGGAAGGATGAACTTTCTCCATCTATTGAGGAAAACGATGATATGCTTTGCGGGTATGGTGCTAAAAATGCCATAATCCGGTCTATATCCCTCGAAGTGTTTGAGTCAATCATGACTTATGTGACGGCTCATGAGATGTGGACCAAACTTGAAGAAATATATAGTGGGTCCAATCTTGGTGAGGTTCATCATCTTTTGGTGGAGTCAATTGAGGAGTTCTCCACATCTACAAAACATGAAGAATTCCATATTGCTTCTTCCTCCATGTGCTTGGACATTTCTAGTTCTTCCACATCACCATCATATGGCATATCCCAAGGTAATGACATGGTGAGTGGAAATATCATTTGTGATGATGATGTTGTGCTAAACATTGATGATATTTCATGTATACATGCTAGTGTTGTAGTTTCTTTGGACTTGAACACATCTAGGAAAAATAACATACATTCTTGTGTTGAAAGTCAATGCATACCATTTAGAGATTCCTTGAATACTTTTTGTGATGATATGCTTGATACTCCTTGTTGCCATGATCCATATGCTTCTATTTCCTCTAGTTGTTCTTTGACTAACCATGTAGAGGAAATAAGAGAAAGTAGTGCACACAACACTAATGGAGAAATGGCTAGAAGAGCAAAGAAGGAAATCACCATGTTGGAGAGGAAATGCTATGAGCGTCAAGAGGATGGTCATGAATCTCCTACTCTTGTTTATGAAGAATCCTCCTCTCCAAAAGAATCATCATCAACCTCCAATGTTTATATGTGCCTCATGGCAAGAGGTAACACCGAGTTATCATCTACTCTTTGTAATGATATTGATGAGAGTGATGATGAATGTGATAGGGATATGAGTCAAGAAATATATGAAATTGGTAATTCTCTTCATGGGGTAAATAAGAACACTTATGAGATGTTTAAAGATCTCATTACTCATTTTGTAAAGTGTAATGATTTACTTCACGAAGAGCAAGAACAAAATGAAAAACTTGATTGTAACCTTCTTGATGCTCTAGAAACTCTTAGAGACTTAGAATCTTCTAAAGAAGAGATTGAAGTTGCTCATGATCAACTTAAAGAGGATTTTGAGCACCTTGACCTTGGCTACAAGAATGTCAAGGGAGAGCTCATCAAACTCTCTAAGTCTTATGAGGAACTTCAAGCTACTCATGTGAAGTCCCTAGTTTCTTCTAGCTCTCATATTGTTAATGATGCTTGTGCTACTAACTCTACTTCTTGTGAAGCATCTATCTTGAAGGAGAATGTTGAGCTAAGGGCTCAACTTGCTTTGCTAACTAGCAATTATGGAAAATTAGAGGAAAGTCATGAAAAGCTCTCGGGCTCTCATGATGACCTTCTAATCTCCCATGAAAGGCTAAAGTTAGCTCATGAGGCTATTGTGTCTAAGGTAACATCTTGTGAGCCTCATGTGGACATTGGCACTATTTCTACTCAAAATGCTTTATTGACATGTGCTAGTCCTAGTGATTCATCTAGACATATTATTGCCAATTCTTGTGATGAATTGCTCTCCTTGCCTTGTTGCTCTAACAATGAAGCTTCTACTTCCTCTAGTACTTTTATTGATACTAACCTTGTAGAAGAAAACAAAGAGCTCAAGGCCCAAGTCATACTTGGCAAGCAGTTTACGGAAAGCACCATGAATAAAGTGTGAACCACCATCAGTCATTAAATATCTAGGGACTCCAAACCTTGGGAAAATAACTTCCTTAAGCATTTTAATAGAGGTGTTGTGATCAGCACTACTAGTTGGAATAGCTTCTACCCACTTAGTAACATAATCAACAGCAACCAAAATATGAGTATACCCATTAGAGGAAGGAAAAGGTCCCGTGAAATCAAATCCCCAAACATCAAATGGTTCAACAGCAAGAGAATAATTCATAGGCATTTCTTGACGCTTACCGATATTACCTATTCTTTGACATTCATCACAAGATAAGACGAACTTACGAGCATCCTTGAAGAGAGTAGGCCAATAAAAACCAGATTACAATACCTTATGAGCAGTTCTGTCTCCCGCATGATGTCCTCTATAAGCTTCGGAGTGACATTTCTGTAGGATTTGTCCCTGTTCATGCTCAGGTACACAACGTCTAATAATACCATCTACTCCTTCTTTATAAAGATGTGGGTCATCCCAGAAGTAATGTCTTAAATCATAGAAGAATTTTTTCTTTTGTTGGTATGTAAAGCTAGGTGGTAAATATTTAGCAACAATGTAATTAGCATAATCAGCATACCAAGGAGTGTTATTAGAAACATTTATTGCAGCTAACTGCTCATCAGGAAAGCTATCATCAATAGGTAGTGGGTCATTAAGGACATTTTCAAGCCTAGACAAGTTATCAGCTACGGGATTCTCTGCTCCTTTTCTATCAGTAATATGCAAATCAAATTCTTGTAGCAAGAGAACCCACCTAATGAGTCTAGGTTTAGCATCTTTCTTTTCCATAAGATATTTTGTAGCAGCATGATCGGTGTGAACAGTCACTTTAGAATCAACAATGTAGGATCTAAATTTATCACAAGCAAACACAACTACTAAGAATTCTTTTTCAGTAGTAGCATAATTTCGTTGGGCACTGTCTAGAGTTTTACTAGCATAATGGATATCATTTAGTTTCTTATCAACTCTTTGTCCTAGAACAGCACCAACAGCATAATCACTAGCATCACACATAATTTCAAAAGGCAAGTTCCAATCAGGTGGTTGAACAATAGGTGCAGTAATTAAGGCTTTCTTGAGTGTTTCGAAGGCTTCTAAACAATCATCATCAAAAACGAAAGGAGTGTCCTTTTGCAAAAGATTTGTAAGAGGCCTAGAAATTTTAGAAAAGTCTTTGATAAATCTCCTATAGAAACTAGCATGACCAAGGAAACTACGAATACCTTTGATATATTTAGGACATGGCATTTTCTCAATTGCATCAACCTTAGCTTTGTCCACCTCAATACCTCTTTCAAAAAATTTATGGCCCAAAACAATACCTTCATTAACCATAAAGTGGCACTTCTCCCAATTCAAAACAAGATTTGTTTGCTCACATCTCTGCAAAACTCGATCAAGATTGCTTAAACAATCATCAAAAGACTTCCCATAAACAGAAAAGTCATCCATGAAAACCTCAACAATCTTTTCACAAAAGTCAGAGAATATACCAGTCATACATCTTTGAAAGGTAGCAGGTGCATTACATAAACCAAAAGGCATACGTCTATAAGCATAAGTTCCAAAGGGACAAGTGAAAGTGGTCTTTTCTTGATCAGGTTGAGAAACAGGTATTTGTGAAAAACCAGAATATCCATCAAGGAAACAAAAATGTGTGTGCTTTGACAATCTTTCTAGCATTTGATCAATAAAAGGCAAAGGGTAATGATCTTTTCTAGTTGCTTTGTTTAATTTTCTAAAATCGATTACCATTCTATAGCCTGTAACAATTCTTTGTGGGATGAGTTCATTTTTATCATTAGGAACAACAGTAATTCCTCCCTTCTTAGGGACACAATGAACAGGACTTACCCACCTACTATCAGCTATAGGATAGATTATACCTGCTTCCAGAAGTTTTAATATTTCCGTTCTTACCACTTCTTTCATCTTCGGATTTAGCCGACGTTGGTGATCAACAACGGGTTTAGCATCAGGTTCCATATTAATTTTGTGCTGACAAAGAGTGGGACTAATGCCCTTAAGATCATCAAGAGTATATCCAATAGCAGCTCGGTGCTTCCTTAGAACTTTCAATAGTCTTTCTTCTTCATGTTCTGAAAGGTTAGCACTAATAATAACAGGATATATCTTTTTCTCATCAAGATAAGCATATTTCAAAGTGTCTGGCAATTGTTTTAATTCAAACACAGGATCGCCTTTAGGTGGAGGAGGACCTCCTAGAGTATCAATAGGCAAATTGTGTTTAAGCAGAGGACGTTGTTCAAAGAAAATCTCATCTATTTCATTTCTTTCATGCATATGTAAATCATTTTCATGGTCTAGCAGATATTGTTCTAAAGGATCAGTAGGAGGCACAGCAATAGAAACGAGACCAATTATTTCATCCTTACTAGGCAATTATTTTTTATGAGGTTTTCTACTAAACTTGGAAAAGTTAAACTCATGAGACTCATCACCAAAACTGACACCGACAATTTGTTTCTTACAATCTATTTTAGCGTTAACGGTGTTCAAGAAAGGTCTACCAAAGATAATGGGACAAAAATCATCTTGTGGGGAACCAAGAACAAGAAAATCAGTAGGGTATTTTATTTTCCCACACAAGACTTCAACATCTCTAACAATCCCAATTGGTGATATGGTGTCTCTATTAGCAAGTTTAATAGTAACATCTATGTCTTCTATCTCAGCGGGTGCTATGTCATTCATAATTTCTTGATATAAGGTAAAGGGAATATCACTCACGCTAGCACCTATGCCGCATAAACCATGATAACAGTGATCTCCTATTTTGACTGAGATAACGGGCATGCCAACAACGGGTCTACGAATATCTGACTTATCAGGTTTGACAATTCTAGTAGCTTCATTACAGAAGTAAATAACATGACCATCTATGTTTTCTTCCAGGAGATCCTTAACCATAGCAACACTAGGTTCTACTTTGATTTGTTCATCAGGTTTAGGTGTTCTAATATAACTTTTATTGACCATAGTTGAAACTTTAGCATGTTCCTTTATCCTAACAGGGAAAGGTGGTTTCTCAATATAAGCAGTAGGAACAACTGGATCAACATTATAAATAATAGTTTCCTCTTTAGCTGGTACCGGTTCTTTAATTTCTTTTTTAATAGGTGGGTGATATTTAAACCACTTCTCCTTGGGGAGATCAACATGAGTAGCGAATGATTCACAAAAGGAGGCTACTATCGCAGAGTCAAGTCCATATTTAGTGCTAAACTTTTGAAAAGCATCGGTATTCATAAAAGATTTAACACAATCATACTTAAGCTTAATACCTGACTCTTTACCTTCGTCGAGTTCCCAATCTTCAGAGTTGCGTTTAATTCTTTCCAAAAGATCCCACCTGAATTCAATGGTCTTCTTCATAAAGGAACCAGTACAAGAAGTATCAAGCATGGATTGATCATCACGAGAAAGCCGAGCATAAAAATTCTGAATAATAATTTCTCTTGAGAGCTCATGATTGGGGCATGAATATAATATTGACTTAAGCCTCCCCCAAGCTAGAGCGATACTTTCTCCTTCACGAGGCCAAAAATTATATATGTAATTCCGGTCACGATGAACTAGATGCATAGGATAATTTTTTTGGTGAAACTCCAATTTCAATCGATTACATTTCCAAGATCCAATATCATCGCATAGCCTATACCATGCCAATGCCTTTCCCTTCAAAGATAAAGGGAAAACCTTCTTCTTAACTTCATCCCCGGGTAAACCTGCAAGCTTAAACAATCCACAAATTTCTTCCACATATATCAAGTGCATATCAGGATGTTCGGTTCCATCTCCTGCATAAGGATTAGCTAGCAGTTGTTCTATCATACCCGAAGAAATTTCATATTCAATATTTTTAGTAGGTGCAGTAGGTTGAGGGGTAACTAATTGTGGTTCCGGTCGAGGTGAAGATACCCCGAACAAACCCCTCAAAGGATTGTTTTCCATAGTAACAAGTGACAATAAATTTCAGCACGTAGTAATAATTTTTCCTTACCAATTTCCACTTACCAAAAGCACTTCACTCCTCGGTAACGGCACCTGAAAATAGTCTTGATGACCCACAAGTATATGGGATCAATTGTAGCTTTTCAATAAGTAAGAGTGTCGAACCCAACGAGGAGCAGAAGGAAATGACAAGCGATTTTCAGCAAGGTAATGTCTGCAAGTACTGAAATTGTAAGTAGCAGAGTAGTTTGATAGCCAGATAATTTATAACGAGCAAGTAACAATAGTAGTAACAAAAGTGCAGCAAGGTAGCCCAATCCTTTTGAGGCAAAGGACAGGCCAAAACGGTTTCTTATAATAAGCAAGCGTTCTTGAGGGTACACGGGAATTTCATCTAGTCACTTTCATCATGTTGGTTCGATTCGTGTTCGCTACTTTGATAATTTGATATGTGGGTGGACCGGTGCTTAGGTGCTGTTCTTACTTGAACAAACCTCCTACTTATGATTAACCCCCTCGCAAGCATCCGCAACTACGAGAAAAGTATTAAGAATAAATTCTAACCATAGCATTAAACTTTTGGATCCAATCGGTCCCTTACGGAATAGCGCATAAAATAGGGTTTAAGCTTCTGTCACTCTCGCAACCCATCATCTAATAACTACTCCACAATGCATTCCCTTAGGCCCAAATATGGTGAAGTGTCATGTAGTCGACGTTCACATGACACCTCTAAGGGAATCACAACACACATACTATCAAAATATCGAACACATATCAAGTTCACATGATTACTTGCAACATGATTTCTCCCGTGACCTCAAGAACAAAAGTAACTACTCACAAATGATAATCATGCTCAAGATCAGAGGGGTATTAAATAGCATATTGGATCTGAACATATAATCTTCCACCAAATAAACCATATAGTAATCAACTACAAGATGTAATCAACACTACTAGTCACCCACAAGCACCAATCTATAGTTCTGGTGCAAAGATTGAACAGAAGAGATGAACTAGGGTTTGAGAGGAGATGGTTCTGTTGAAGATGTTGATGGAGATTGCCCTCCCCAAGATGGGAGAGTTGTTGGTGATGATGATGACGATGATTTCCCCCTCCGGGAGGGAAGTTCCCCCGGCGGAATCGCTCCGCCGAAGGGCAAAAGTGCTCCTGCCCAAGTTCCGCCTCGAGACGGCGACGCTCTGTCCCAAAAGTCCTCTCCTTATTTTTTCTAGGTCAAAATGAGTTATATACCAGAAGATGGGCACCGGAGGTGGGACGAGGGGAGCACAACCCACCAGGGCGCGCCTGGGCTTCCTGGCATGCCCAGGTGGGTTGTGCCCACCTAGTGGGCCCCCTCTAGTACTTATTGGCTCCAATATTTCTCATTTATTCCATAAAAAATCCCTGTAAAGTTTTAGCTCATTTAGAGTTGTGCAGAATAGGTAGCCTGACGTAGCTTTTTCAGGTCCAGATTTCCAGCTGCCGGAATTCTCCCTCTTTGTGTGTACCTTGCATATTATGAGAGAAAAGGCATTAGAATTACTCCAAAAAGCATTATTATGCATAAAAACATCATAAATAACAGTAGGAAAACATGATGCAAAATGGACGTATCAACGGCTCTTGAGATGTGGACCAAACTTGAAGAAATATATAGTGGGTCCAATCTTGGTGAGGTTCATCATCTTTTGGTGGAGTCAATTGAGGAGTTCTCCACATCTACAAAACATGAAGAAGTTCATATTGCTTCTTCCTGCGTGTGCTTGGACATTTCTACTTCTTCCAGATCACCATCATATGGCATGTCCCAAGGTAATGACATGGTGAGTGGAAATTTCATTTGTGATGATGATGTTGTGCTAAACATTGATGATATTTCATGTATACATGCTAGTGCTGTAGTTTCTTTGGACTTGAACACATCTAGGAAAAATGACATACATTCTTGTGTTGAAAGTTAATGCATACCATTTAGAGATTCCTTGAATACTTTTTGTGATGATATGCTTGATACTCCTTGTTGCCATGATCCATATGCTTCTATTTCCTCTAGTTGTTCTTTGACTAACCATGTAGAGGAAATAAGAGAAAGTAGTGCACACAACACTAATGGAGAAATGGCTAGAAGAGCAAATAAGGAAATCACCATGTTGGAGAGGAAATGCTATAAGAGTCAAGAGGATGGTCATGAATATCCTACTCTTGTTTATGAAGAATCCTCCTCTCCAAAAGAATCATCATCAACCTCCAATGTTTATATGTGCCTCATGGCAAGAGGTAACACCGAGTTATCATCTACTCTTTGTAATGATATTGATGAGAGTGATGGGGTAAATAAGAACACTTATGAGATGTTTAAAGATCTCATTACTCATTTTGGAAAGTGTAATGATTTACTTCATGAAGAGCAAAAACAAAATGAAAAACTTGATTGTAACCTTCTTGATGCTCTAGAAACTCTTAGAGACTTAGAATCTTCTAAAGAAGAGATTGAAGTTGCTCATGATCAACTTAAAGAGGATTTTGAGCACCTTGACCTTGGCTACAAGAATGTCAAGGGAGAGCTCATCAAACTCTCTAAGTCTTATGAGGAACTTCAAGCTACTCATGTGAACTCCCTAGTTTCTTCTAGCTCTCATATTGTCAATGATGCTTGTGCTACTAACTCTACTTCTTGTGAAGCATCTATCTTGAAGGAGAATGTTGAGCTAAGGGCTCAACTTGCTTTGCTAACTAGCAATTATGGAAAATTAGAGGAAAGTCATGAAAAGCTCTCGGGCTCTCATGATGACCTTCAAACTCCCGTGAAAGGCTAAAGTTAGCTCATGAGGCTATTGTGTCTAAGGTAACATCTTGTGAGCCTCGTGTGGACATTGGCACTATTTCTACTCAAAATGCTTTATTGACATGTGCTAGTCCTAGTGATTCGTCTAGACATATTATTGCCAATTCTTGTGATGAATTGCTCTCCTTGCCTTGTTGCTCTAACAATGAAGCTTCTACTTCCTCTAGTACTTTTGTTGATACTAACCTTGTAGAGGAAAACAAAGAGCTCAAGGCCCAAGTCACTATTTTGAAGAAAGACTTGGAAATGTGTCATGAAGGAAATACCACTCTCAACACTCTCTTGAGTGTTCAAAAATCACCTCATGAGAAGGGCTGACTTGGTTTCATTCCCAACAACAAGAAGTCTAATAATAAGAAGAAGGGACAAGACCAAGTCAAGAATGAGGCCAACATTACATGCTTCAAGTGCAAGAATGTTGGACACCATGTGAGATCTTGTCCATTAAAGAAGAAGGTTTCAAATGTGAAGCAACAAGAGAAGCGGCCTCAAGTTCAACCTTAAGGTCAACCTCAAGTTGAAGAAAGGCCACTACCAATGATAAACCAAGAGAATGCTCCCCAAGTTGAGAAAATAAAGAAGAAGAGAAGGGGGAGCACATGTTGCTATAATTGTCGTGGGAAGGGACACATATCCTCATCATGTCCCAACGGTAACATCCCTCAGCCTCCTCTAGTCAATGATCATTATTTGCTTACGATGGATGTTGTTGGCAATTTGTTTGCCAAATTTGTTGGTGCCCAAAGTGGTTTGGAAATGGAAAAGACCATTTGGGTTGCCATGCCTATTGTGACTAACTTATTAGGAACCAACTTGGTTGGGGACCATCAAGCTCAAACTTGATCAATAGGTGTGTGGAGGACATTGGAGATTTGGCTAGTTCATGAAGAAAAGGATATCCACCATTTATTTGTTCGAGCCAAGTCTTGTGGATTATATATCCAATGTTCCTCTTTGAGGTAACTTGTGTTTATATTGGTTACATTGAAAGTTACTCGCCCCTTGCATGTTTAGGTTTTGTATCTAGCTTGTGCATTTTGCATTGGACATCATATAGTGGTGTTTGTTGTCTTGAGCCCTTATTGTATCATATTTGAATCTTGTTTGGCTTTTGTGAGATATTAGTGGATCATCACATTATGGAGGAGTGTTATGTTTTGTGCACATCACAAACCCGAAATGTGAATATGAGAAATACCACGTAGTATTGATATTCAATATTATCTAGTCACTATGTGGTATGTCAAGCTCATTTGAAATTCAAATTCTCAAAGTATCCATTAATTATCTCTTGTTGGTGTTTATTTTGCCTTCGTAGTGTGCTAGGCCGAGGTGTCCTTAGAGTTTCACAGAATCTTCTGGACACCCCGTGCGCACGGGGTCTGTTGACCCCCATGCGCGCGGGGTGGGGTTTCAGTCTCTGAGTACCCCGTGGGCACGGGGCTGACTTAGCCCGTGCTCACGGGTCCAACGGGCAGAAATGCCCACCCGGCCAAGAACACTATGAAACTCTCTTCTTATCCTTTGGATTATGATTTTGATCTTGTGCATCTTCGAAATCTACCACTGAGTGTTAATTCCAAATACCATTGTTATTCTCTTACAATTGGTAATTCTTCATGTGGTAGAACTTTATGATCATCTTCTTCTCGGCTCGTGCTTCAACTTGCCTTATCTCACTACTTGCTCTATCTATTATCTACTTGAGTGAGATAAACCTTTGAGCATGTGTGTAGTGTATATCCTATGCTCATTGGTTTTTGCTTAGTTCATATGTTGTTCTTTGTGTGCGGTCTTGTGTGGATTCGTCACTTTGATATAATTTGGACAACTTGAATGCTTTGTGATATTAGAGGTGCATTCATCGTGTATGTGTTCTTTTGTCCAAATTGTATCTCTTTGGATCTTGGTAGGCTTGTGCACGCATATTTATTTATATACTTCTTCTTGACTTGCTTGCTCTACTTGATCCTTTATATAGGATAAACTCCATAATATCCTTAATGGTTAAAGATGTGCATGAATTTTGAGTTCATATCCATATGCACATATTTAATGTGGAGTTTGCCCTATGTATTGTAGTTGGTCTAACAACTTCGGACCCAACAAGTTTGGGGACCAAATTGTGCCTTAATGTGTTTTAGGTACTTTGGAGAAGCATTGGATGCTTGGCTTATTCATGAGGAAGGTGGAAACACCATGGAAACTTACTAGAGCCAAGCTTGGTTGATTCTTTGATTTGAGGGAGAAGATAATTAAAAACCCGGTCCAGTTGTAAGTGTTTCATTCTCATCATGAAAACCCGGTTAAATAAAATTTGGGTCAATTTGTTGGATATGCATCAAACTCCCACACTTATCGTATTCTCAATGAATCCACGGGATGTATTGAGGAAACGACGAATGTGGAGTGTGATGAGAATAACGGCTTCCATGTGGAGCAATTTGTTTCAAGTGTTGTAGGTGATGACGCTCCTTCCCAAGCTACAAGTACAATGGGGATTGATCATATTCTTCCACAAGAAACACCCCATGTCCATGTAGAAGAAGGAGTAAAAGCCCCTCTTGTGGATCCACCACAAGGGAAGTCATCACCCCCAACACAAGAGCAAGATGCTATGGGAGATCATGTACCTATCCAAGAACAAGATCAAGTCCCTCATGTTCGTGTACTAGATCAAGGGCCTCTTGAACCAATGCTCTCTCGGTAACAAGTACTCGCTTCATGCAATTATTTAAATTAGAGTCAACATTGTGTATGTTGCATCTTGGCATGATTAGTACTTGTTGAGTTTGTGTTTCTTGCAAAATCTTAAACCTCCTTTTTGCATCTATGAGCCATTTGAAAAGGAGCATATCATGGGGATCTCTAAAACCATGCTCATGGTTCACTTATCCTAAATATGCCAATTAAGCAATGTATTGCATACAATTTCCTCAAAGTGCTCTTATGTGCAATATTGATAAATTTGCAAAAACACTCATTTTGGTTGTGGTATTATCTCTCATGCTTAGTAATTCATTTTTATGCAAATGAGATAATTTATGCCATGTGCCTTGTGCCATGTGCCATGTGAAAAAGCTCTTATGCTAAAGATCAAGTTTGGATAATAATGGATTCATTCATGGATATCAAGTTCTTATCTTTTGTACCTTTTTGTGTGTGCAAGGTTCTTTGTGGATGCTCATCTTGATGATTATTTGCCACATAAGAAACTTATACACATGAGAAAGTGCATATCTTTCGTTGATATCTGTTCGTTTACTACCGGTCCTTGGGATTGTCTCTTTTTTATTCTTTGATGGATCTGGTAAGAGGATGAGTAGTGAGTGCTTGTATGTATTTCTTATATCTTTGCACTCATGAGTTGTTGGATATATTTTGGATCCATTGTTAGCATGATGATCCTATTAGATACTTCCCGTATATCTTGGCCAGAATATGTTCTTTTGATCTTTTGAATGTGTGACTCTCATGTTTTATCTTCTTGTCGCATTCTATGGATCCCCAATATAGTTTGAGCTCCTCCATTTATTCATAAATGGGTATGTGCATTTGATTCCACTCACATTTGAGAAAGGCACAAATTAAGGAGGAACTCATACTATATTGGCCTTCTAGATTTCTTCCATTTTGGCATTTGATGCCAATGGGGGAGAAGTTTAGAGGGTTTAGGAGAAGTGGGTTGGTTCTTGTCATTCATGCATATCTACATTTGTTGTGTTTGCTTGTTGCATGGATGTGTATATAGAGAAAACTCCACCAAGTTATTTCACGTGCATATATTGGGGGGGAGTTTGCTCTATATAGTGTGGTTCTACTAGCATCAAATTCTTGTGTAGTATTTCGATGCTAGTACAACCGGTTTTGATAACATCAACGATCTTTGTGATATTTGAGGCTATCAAAACCACATCAAGTGTACAATTTATTCTCGGATATATTGCATACTTGTTTTAAATTCCTTATATAAACCCTCTTGTTGAGATTGTCACCAATTACCAAAATGGGCGAGATTGAAAGGGCATGTAGCCCCTAAGTGTGGTTTTGGTGATTAATGACAATCTCTATGGACTAATGTTTTCACTGAGATATATTTGAAGGTATTGTTCATAGATGGTGCATCAAGGATATTAGAAGGAATCAAGCATGAAGTCCATATATATGAAGATATATTTGCTCTAAGCTTTGGTATTCATGGACAATTCCTATGGAGCATCAAGTGCATTGAATCCTATATGAAGAAATGTTCCATAGTGATGCATGAAGCATGTTGGATTGTGGGAAGAATGCCATCAAAACATTCGAAGAAGTCCTCATGGTATCCCTCTCTGGATACCCCGTGCACATGAGCCTCCTGACCCCCGTGCGCACGGGGTCGAGTGTCAACTCTCTGGATACCCCGTGCGCACGGGGTCCCTGACCCCCGTGCACACGGGGCCTAGGTTTTGGCACTCGAGGTCCCATATCCAGTGAGGTTTCAAGTTGGTCTTTGGGGATTTATGTTGAAGCCATCGAGATTGATTTTAATGTCTAACCAAATATATTCAAGGTGGAGTTCGTTAGAGGATCTCAAAGATTGACATACGTGGGCTTTTAAGGACCAAGAGCTTGAGAGTATAAACAAATAGAAGAATTCATGTTATGGTTTCAAGACAAGATCATGGTAAGCTCATGTGTTGGGTTTTCGGTTGATCAAGTCTTGAAGCAAGCAACTAGAGTGAAGAATTCATTATGCCTCTAAAGAGATTACGATGGAGTTTTAGAAGAGCATGTGGTGACCAAGATGATATTCATAGTGGAACTTGATATGGTCATGAAAGAGTCTTTGGTGATATAGTCTTGGAGCAATGAAGGGAAATGAAGGTTTCATTGTGGCTTTCAAGAAACCAAGATTGGACATGAAGTAAAGATGTTGGTTGACCAAGATAAAGCTCGAAGATAATCTAGATGGTCAACTCTCAAAGCGCAATGTTTGTACCACGTAGGATCAAGCGATCTAGTGGTATGGTAAGTAACTGTGAATTGTTCTTTGCTACCTAACCCATGCTATGTGTTTGTTATGTCTATGTGGGTTAGGTGTTTCTCATGAGCTTGCATCAAAAGGAAAGATTTCAAGTAGCCTATGTGTGGATGACATCAAGTGGTGATGGTCATCGGGTTCGAGGAGTCCAAGTGCAAGATGAGAAGCCGAAGGTTATATGCTTTCAAGCTTGTGGTCCACATCATGATAGTGTTCGTGTGATGATGGGCTTAAGTTAAGGCTTCCCTCATTGCAATATGAGGAAGCATTTCGAGTATCTTCACCAAGTGATTGTGGACAAGAAAAGGATTCCAACTTGAGGCAAGCATTAAAGTCATCATCAACCTCAAGTGTAATGTGCAAGGCAAAGGTATACCTTAGCTAGGTTTTCCTAGTTTTGCTGGTCTCATGGTGCTTGGAGGGAGACCGGATTATAGGTTTGATAGCCGTACTATCAAGAGGGACTTTCGGGCGAGTAGCTTGATCACATCGCATAAAGAGAACTCAAACCTTTGCATAATTTGCACCATTCTTTCTTGTTGATCTTGGGTGGTTCTCTATGTGAGGACCTTGGGCTTTTCCATAGCTTTAAAACAAGCCCAAGATCATCGAATTCGGGGTTCGTATGCCAAAGTTGTGCATGTTTTAGTGGGCTGCTGCAGGCTGTCCTGGGTACCCCGTGGGCACGGGGTTTTGACCCCGTGGCCTCGGGGCCCCCGTGCCCACAGGCTTGAACCATGCGCACGTGGCCCCGTGGGCACGGGGTGCCCAGGAAGTATCCGTTGGAGCCCCAACGGCTAGTTTTGGAAGTTGGCTATAAAAGAGCCCTTCCTCCCCACCGGTTTGGGGGCTGTTCATTCACATTCTAATCATCATTTTGAGCCTCTGACCACCTCTCCCAAACCCCTATCTCCCCTCTAAGTGAAGGGGGATTTGTGGATGGATCTTGGAGTCATTTGTTGATTTCCTCCATTGCATCCCCTCTCTTCAATCTCCCACTTTCTTGAGTTGCATCTTGTGAGATTGAGAGAGTGAGTTGAGCATTTGTTGCTTGACCTTGCATTGCATTTGTTGCATTGGTTTGAGCTCCCCACATCGATTAGTTTGAGTGAGAGCCCGTGAGTTTATTACTCTTGGAGGCTTCCGCCTCCTAGACGGTTTGGTGATACATTGAGAAGATTGTGAAGAGGCCTATGTGGCCAAGGTTCCCCCGGAAGCTTCCTTTTGTGGTGTGCTCCGGGGAAGGGTGTTAAAGTGGCCTAGGTGGTCAAGTTCCTCCGGAAGCTTCCGTGTTTTTGGTGTGCTCCGGAGAAGATTGTAAAGGTGTGGTGGTCGCCTTCAAGACCAACCCCGAGTGAATCGAGGCTCATCCGTTGGGGGTGACTCGAAAGGGAGAATACGGTGAGTCACTTGGTGACGCCCCAAAGCTTTGGCTTCGGCACCGCTCCAATGGAGATTAGCACTCTCACGAGTGTGAACTTCGGGGTAAATCTGCGTCCCCGACTCACTTGTGGTTATCTCATACCCACACCCTTTACTTTCCGCAATTCATACTTGCTCATATTGATATATCTTGTGCTAGTTGAATTGCTTAGTTGTTCCTACAATTCCATATCTTGTGATACAGTTTGTGCTTGCTAGTTTCCTTAAGTGCTTATCTTGCTTAGCATAGGTTGTTGGTGCACTTAGTTGAGCCTAGCATATTTAGGATTTGTGCTTGAAAAGTATCCGTTAGTTTAATTCCGCATTAGGATAAAGCCAATTCCGTAAAAGTTTTAAAACACCTATTCACCCCCCCCCCTCTAGTCGTCATCTAGTTCCTTTCAAGGGGGAAGAGGAAACAAACGGAATAGGAAGAAAAAAAATAGAACATGAAAAGAGAAGGGAAAGAAAGAAACAGGAAAAGCAAGAAGATCGAATGAAATAAAAATTAGGAGAAAACTAGTAGAAAAAACAAGATTGGAGAACCAACAACAGAAAAATCGAAAAAATCTATGAACTGGTCAGGGCCACGACCGTCGTGTCTATAGGCGAGCTCGATGTATGACTAGCAATAGGAGAGATTTAACTTTTACAATGGATGAGTTCCTGGTGTGGAAGGGTGGGGTGGGCAGTGGGCAGCAAGAATAGGAAGGAAAGGCTCATTTTTCACTCGGCTACTTGCAACAACTTTTGTTGTCCACATGTAGTGGTACCCTGGCATGTAAGACTGAACGCATGCCGTGTTTGGATGTTTGTATTGGAGGCTTCGTATTGAATTGGTTTCAGTTGAAATTCTATGAGAAGACTATAATGGACATGAATATGAATTTGCTTGTTTGGATGCTCGTTGAATTGACTCATGCAATCTCAGTGAAGTTTCAATACCAAATCATGTTTGGATGGCAAACTATGGAATTGGAAGTGCTTTGCTCTATATGCACCAAATCAATTTTTTGTACAATGTGTGACTACAATTTGATAATTATATAGCAATGTGTGACTATAATTCAATACAACTTAGAATAGCATATGAAGTTCACATTTTTCACCATCACATGACCATTCAACAACAACATGCAAAATTTCTCAAAAAAAAACAACATGCAAAAGATAAATCTATGGTTAGTAAATTGATGGCAAAAGATAATTCTATAAAGGGGCGAGGAAGAAGTTAGCAGGGGCTTACTAGTCAAAGAATGATAGGAAGGGGGTCATCAGAAGGGGGAGAAGAAGATGGCATAAGGGTCGCTACGGGCATGGGAGGAGACGGGCTGCCATGACCGGAGATGGGCGGGATGGAAGGCTGCAGGAGGAGGGAGCAGAGGAACGTTGTAGGAGGAGGCAAGAAAAGACGGCGATCAAGAGGACTAGAAGGTGAGCCGCTACTGAAAAGAGGAGGAGGGGCCGGGGAGTCCGGATGGATACCTGCGGCGCCACCGCCTCCTGAAGCTTTTGGTCTCACGCTGGGATGGCGACAAGTCCCCGGCGTCTGTATCCAATCATTTTCTTTTGGGGGATTTGGTTAATTAGACCCAAATCGGAGCCAGGAAGGTCTGTATCGCTATCGTGGGAGGGCTGCAGGAGTGAGGGCAATTATGCTCCTGAATTTGGCATGTTTCAGTCCGGACATTTCGGTGCACACTCAAACACTCGAATTGGTACCTAGAAAGTACTGAATCCATTTCATAGGGTTCAATACAGACATCCAAACACAGCACTAGACATTTATCAAGCTAGATCGGTTTTAGCTCGATCTTGCAAAAGCCCGACCTTCAAAAGAGAAGTTTGATCTTGGCTTGCAGACTGAAAAAGACTATCCTCTCAAAAAAAGGCATGAGCTTAGTACAACAATCTCTAAGCCCGAAAGCCCAACCCGAGCGTCCTACTTGAGTAAGCATGAATAACTCAAAACCACGTGATTTCCTGTCCAAAACCATCCAGGGACTGATTGATCCAATTTTGACAAGTTCGAGGGGGGGGGGGGGGGGGAGGTGATTTAACCGATTTTAGAGTTTACGGAGGGGATATGATCCGCGGGAGGGATTTTAGGGGGAAACGTATACTTTCCTAAGGTACCTTTTCAACAATTAAGTTGAAAAGACAGCAAACAACAGAAGCCTGAGTCTGGCCCAAAATAAATTTTGAGGTGCAAAACATGGCGTAAGCCTGGGAAGCTCATATTTGGCGCCCACAGGCGGCAAACAGTCCAGCGTTCGCTGAAGGGCGGGCACGAACGAGCCGACCCAAGTGTCCTTCCCTCGCTGGTTTCTTTTGTTTTCTGGTTTTCTATTTTATCTTCTTTTCCTTTTTCTTTCTTTTCTTTTTTAGAATTGGTTTTTCTTTTGTTATTTTCCTTTTGCATTTCTCTCTTTGTACCTTTTGCAATATACGGGGAACATTTTTTTCTAATATATGGTCATTTTTTAAATGTACAATGAATTTTTTTAGTATACAGTGAGCATTTTACATATACACACTGAACTTTTTTATGATATACGATGAACATTTTTGTTGTATACATCAAATATTTTTTAATACACATTGAACAGTTTTTTAATACATGAATAACTTTTTAAATATGCACTAAACTTTTTTAATTATATATGATGAACATTTTTGTTGTATAGATCACACATATTTTAATATACAATGAACATTTTTGTTGTATACATCGAATAATTCTTCTAGTACACATTGAATAGTTTTTAAATACATGGTTAATTTGTTTTAATATACACTGACTTTTTAGAAAAGCATACTGAAGTATTTATAAAATATATGTTTCTATTTTCAATAGAGTTTTAAATATCTAGCTCCTAAAATTTATCAGGCTGTTTTCCTTGAAATAAAAAACTACTAAAAAACTAAAGAGAAAAAAAAACAGCTCGCCCGCTGATTTTCTGGGCCACATCGTTGGGCTAGGCTGGTCAGGTCCGGATCGGTGCCGGCCCTGCTGCTAGCCCGCAAATGCCCTCTGGTTCTCTTCTCCAGCATATTTTTTTAATATACGATGATCATTTTTGTTGTGTACATCGAACATATTTTAATATACGATGAACATTTTTGTTGTATACATCAAACAATTTTTATAATACATGGTGAACTCTTCTTAATATACAATGAACTTTTTTATAAACACATACTGAATAATTTTCTAAAATATATGACTATATTTTCAATATGGTTTTAAATATCTAACCCCTGAAATTTATCAGGCTGTTATTCATGAAAAAAAAACGACTAAAAAAAGAAAGAGTGCGAAAAACAGCTCGCCTGCCCATTTTTTGGGCCAGCTCGTTGGGCCGGGCTGCCCAAGTCCTGCTCGGGGCCGGCCCTGCTGCTAGCCCGCAAATGCCCTCTGGTTCTCTTCTCCAACAAACTCCCTTGGCGCCGCCGCTGCCGCTAGCTCTGCTACCGCCGCCCTCCGTCCAGACCGTTCCTCGTCTTCCTCTCGCCGGAGCACCTGCACCGCTGCCACCTCCTCCACCGGCTGATCGGCGGTTGCCTGCGGCTCCTGAACTTCAAGCAGCAGCGTGCCGCCGCCCCTTCCCGGCTCCTCCAAGTCCCCAGCGATGCCTCCCAACTCGCGGCCCCGTCTCCGCGTCGGTTTTGCCACCCGAATGGCGAGGTATAATCTACTTCAATTCGGTTCATGCCCCCTTAGAATCTGAATCCCTCTTTACAAATCCTGCAACAGCTCCTATCCAAATAGCAAAACTATGCTAACCTGTTGATTTATCATCATCTTCTGATGCCGCTCTAGGCAACAACGTATGCTGGAAACGAACTCTACGGAGCAACCCGAGATTCCCACCATGGATAGCTGGACCGATGTGGCTGCCAGCATCGACAGGTGATCGCATGGATTGCAATGTTTCTGTCATAAGTTGTTGAGATATGACATGTGAGTTTCTCATGTAATACTTTTGTAGGGACTCAATGGAGTCGAGTTGCTATGAGAGGATCGCGGCCCTGAGGAGCATCGGGGATCAATGCATCTATGGGGATGAATTCCGGCTCCTGCTCCACAAGAAGAATGCTCCCATTTGCTACGTTTGGTTTGAGCCAACCCCCTGGATGGACATAACCCAGGTATATAACTACAAAAAAAAAATCCGCTTTTACATTATCAGATGCTTGTTATTGACAAACAAGGATGGTCCCGGTTTGAGTTATACTGAACTTTGTCATCTTATCTTGTTAAGGCGTCAGACACCACACACCTCTCTTCTCTTGTCTGCCCATGTTCATTCTCACTGCAGTCCAGCTTGATTTAGCCTGTTATCTGCTCTATCTTTCAGGGGCTTCTGAAGACAATTTATGTCAACAAGATGGTCAAAGCTGGTTACATAGTTAAAATATTGATAGCAGATTGGTTTGCCCAGCGGAACCATAGAATTTGCAGCAATAAATATGTAATAAGGAAAATTGGCTGCTACAATATTGAGATGTGGAAAGCAGCTGGCATGGATCTTGACAGAGTAGAGCTTGTATGGTTCTCAGATGTGTTGGAAAGGCATGCAGCCGATTACTGGTCACTTGCCTTGGATGTCTCCCGAAAATGCACTCTAAAAAGAATGGCCAGGTATCCCCCTTTTATGCTATGTTAGGTCCTTTTCACTTGCAAACCCTTGAACATTGTATTGCCATTTTTGTAAGAAGCAAGCTAATTTATTGTTTAATGAGCAGCTGTTGCACAGAAACAGCCCCATATGAACCGCGACTGCCTGTCGCTGAGATATTTTACCCATGCATGCAAGTTGCTGCTATACTATGTCAGAAGGTTGGTTTCTTTAGTAATAAATTCACCGTATCCTTTCAAACAAAGATTACTTTACTACGTTAGCTTCCATTTTTTCTAGGCACCTTTTGTGTTTTCAACCTTTGTTGCTTTTGTTGGTTCTAAGTACAGTCATGGCTTATACAAAAACTGAATTTTGCAGTCAACTGAGGGAAACAAAGGTCCCATCATAACTGAAGCAAGACAAACATATACTAGTTGTAATATACTGTAGGGGACTACATATTATATTATTATGTTACATGAATAGGACAGACATGAGACTGAGCACCCTTCATGGATACCTCTACTTGTGCGGCTACTTTAACAGTAGAGATTTTAAAAGCTAGACCAGTTCTTGTTTGTTCAGGAAAGTTAGTGAACACAACACAAATACCATACTTTTGGACCTTATTGAGTCCTCTTAGTAAGTCATCTTGTTCGTTTGTTCGAAGAACCCTGAAAAGGAGACCAAGTATTTGTCTTCTGCTGAACTGAAATGAACCTGAACAGAGTTGGTAGCAAACAGGGCAGGATTTCACTCCTTGACATAGTCACTGTAAGATAGCACTTTGATATGAACTATGAAGTAACCTGAACAGAGTTTGTAGCAAAAAGGTAGGCTTGGCATATTCGATGTAAGCTAGCACTTCAGCATGAAGTATCCTTTCTGTACCACCGGCAATATATCACAATTTTTTCTTTCGAGTAGATGCCTTTTAGTTCTAGTTTAGATCTTGTAAAAATGTTTAGGTTACCATAGTTTTTTTGTGATCATCTCAGTATCCCATTATAGAGAATTTTAATGAATAAAAAAACCATTTGCACCTGATACAAACGACTTGTGTTTATGAGCAGCCTGCTTATGTGTATATAATCTTGATCCTGCATTAACTACTCAAATCCTTCTGTGTTTGTAGTTGCAGGCGGATATATGGCTGTTCAGCATGGATCAGCAAGAAATTGTCATGCTAACTAGAGAGTACTGTGAAGACATAAAAAGGGAAAGCAAACCAACTATTATGTTGCACAGTATCTTGATTCTGGCCTTTTTTTTTCTTTGCAGTCCAGATTGTGTATGATGCATCTTTGTGTTTGTACTTTGTTGTTTGGAGCTTGGATGATGATGTTTATTTCATGAGATAGATCCTTAACTTGGAAGTACAGATACACTACCTAATTTAGTAGATAGTCCTTATATTGTACTAAAGGACCCTTATAACACAAGGGAACCAAAATGGAACATCTTCATGCACGATAAGGAGGCATGTGTTATAGTCATTCAGCAATAGAGAAGTTAGCGTTTATTGGTAACTCTGGTTTTATCTATATATATTGGCGCACCTTTTGCATTCCAAGCTAAATTTGCCTAGACTTTTTCAGTTGTAGAATTTTGGAGGTCAGTATCATGAGGTTGTCAATTTTATGTTAACTCTTTACTGTACAGGAGTTGTGCGTCAACTTCTGAATTTTGGTCCTTCTAAATATGAGTAGTTCAGTTTTGCACGGGCTTTTTTTTTTTTGGATAATCTTGCCATGTAAAACGTCATACATAGAGACATTGCTTCTTCTACATTTTCTAATGGTCAATCATTGCTCTCCTGTCCACAGTTTTGTACAATAAGGTTGTCTGAAATTGCAGTTTGGTATGTTGCAGTTCGCTTTGAATGGAAAAATAAGCAGGGCTGTCTGTCCTCCAAAAGTCGCAGTATGCAACCCATGTTTGGAGTACATCAAATATGTTATCTTCCCTTGGTTTGGGAAGTTTGAGGTAGTGCAGAAGGAACAGAGTGGTGGTAACAAGTAAAGTTCTTTGACACTTCTACCAAAAGTTGCTCGTATCTGTTTCTTGTGAAACATCAAAGGTCAATGGCGTATTTCACCAGTAGAATGTGTGAAGTCACAATGATCAAATTATTGCAATCAGAATCTACAGTATGTAGCAGCCATGAACTAAATAAATTCTAGCTCACTAAGGAATTATGTGCCAAGTGCTAACAATGCTGTAGATATGCTGCTACAAATCAACATTATATCCAAGCATTTTTGACAATTGTTTACTATGTACAGGTTATTCGAATGCATGGAAGATCTTATTGTTGATTATGAAAGTGGCGATCTTGATCCTGTCGACGTTAAGTTGGCTTTTGAAAAAGCAATATGCAAAATATTAGAGGTAACTATTGCTTCCTTACGAGGTAGTATCCTTGTGACAGGTTCTCTCCTGGCGCCGCCACCCTCCGTCACTGCTGCATTGGTCCAGGGAGGAGCAATCTCCACTCCTGATGGCGGCATCGATCTTTATCTAGATGTAGTGGTAGCTCGTTCCTTCTTGTCTCGTGTGGCCATGTGTTCCTTTGGCGAGCTTCTGTCATGTACCCATGATAGCAGCAGCTTGTCTTCGTCTTCCTCAGCAGCAAGGTCACCTTCGCGGGCCAAATCTGTCTGGGTGTGCATCCTTTGTCCTCTCCTTGTTTCTGGCATCGATTTTGTTTGGATTTGAGCTCTTTATCATCGTCAATCTCCATCCTCGTCTGATCTGGTCGACTTGGAGGCATGGCCTTCTGCATCACCGTTCTGGCCGGATCTGTTGATGCCAGGTTGTGGTGTTCTCCCTCGTCTGGACCGCGCTGCCCGGTCGGCGGCAGTTTCCCCAGATCAGGGCTCGTTGCTGCTCTTCATCCAGCGTCATCGCCAACCCGTGCATATCAATATATCATCACCAGCTCCCGGAACCGTCCTGCTGATGCTGGTGTGTCGCAGCCGCTGCCACACACCAGAAGAAGAGCTGACTGCAAGTTGCAACGCTATCACTTGTACTGGGTGTCAGGCCTTACTGCGATGTTGATGCTGGGTGAGGTTCTTCTGCACTGGGTCATTTTGGCCATGGTTCTACTGTCGTGTTCGCTCGATGGTTTGTAGGGCTGGTGTGCTACTTCGGTTCATAGCCATCGTGCTGCATGTGTTATATGTGTGCTGGTGTGCTACTTCAGTTCTTCACTGGGTTATAAGTGTGCTGGTGTGCTACTTCGGTTCTGCCTGCTCTTCTCCTCTGTTGTGCTGCATGTTCGTCCATAATCACTGTTGCTGCATCTTTGTGTCCATAGCCATCGTGTCCATCATCCATCTGACTCCATCGAAGTCATCTCATTTTGAATCTGTCTGCATGGTGCGGAATTCATCCATTTCACCGTAAATCATTTAGTCGCTTTTTTGGGGGTTTCCCATTGTCTTTTCAATTGAATCAAACTCAGTGCCCCTATCATTGTTGTTGATGTGACTTTGCCCTCTTGATCCTTTCTGTAGCCTTTTTGTGACCTGACATTGTCCGTCGCCTTCTTACTGGTCACTTGTTGCTACTTTCAACCTATCGCTTCCTTATCACCATCTGCACGACTTGGCCAGATTGTCCCTTTCATCTTGGTCATGAGCACCTTCATTGACTAAACTAAGCAGATATTTATTCTTGTTGGTTTCCAACATCTCCAACCAAGTGTCTGATGATCGGAAGAACAATCTGTGAAAGCTTTGGATTACCATTTTGGAGTTGGTACATTGGAATATTAAGGGTATATGTGGGTGGCACCTCTAATGTCTAAGGGTAAGCACTTGAAAGTATGAGGGTAATACCTAAATTCAGTTGCTTAATTAACAAAAAACGTCCAGTTTAAAGGATTGGGGTTGAAACGGCATGTCCTTTTTGAAACAGTAGATGAACTTCTCAACAAAACAAAATTCAGTAGATGAACTGCTGAGGGGGATTTGATGGGTGCTTTCAGATATTTATAAGATTTATTTTTTGTTCAGATTTTTTTTATAGTTTCGTGTGGTAATATCCAGGCATATTTAATATATATACGCAAGTTTAAGTACATGCCTACTGTTTTCTGCAGTGCCAAAATTATTCGAGCACTGGATAGCTAGAAACTTAGTAGAAATGGAGTCACTCAAAAGTTTCACTAACAAATTTATGTAACATAGAAACCAAGTCATGTGCCAAAACCATGACTTGGTTTTGATCTTATGGGTTTCAACTCTAGCCTACCCCAACTTGTTTGGGACTGAAAGGCTTTGTTGTCGTTGTTGTTTTATTACTTGTATGCATTTGTAGACTTCAAAAAATATTTCTTTGGACACATAAATGTTTTCCTAAATAAAATTATCTATTTTGTTTTTATTTCCAGCAACACTCTGTCCTGTTCTGATGATTCATGCCTACGGTTTTTCCTTGATTCCAGCATGTTGGTAACTGTCTCAACAGCAACCCCGAAGCCCAAGCTCTAATTATCGACCTTATGGTATGGTTATTACCCTAAACTTTTAAATAAGTTACAATGATTATCTATATTTTTTCTTAAAATAATGATGTATCCATTTCTTTTGGTAGAACACCTATCAGAACCATGCAGTTGGATTACTACTTGACTAGTGATGTTTCAAGCTGACACTTGACAGCATCATTGTGAATTTGCGGTCTTTAACAGAACATAATTGTATTTGTAAGTTGTAACACCACGTCATTTGTAGCATAGGAGAGATTTAAGATACTAAGAGAGTAAGAGTTTGCAATTTCTTTGGTAAGCCCTTCTCAGTTGTACATGAGCACCTATCATGCATAGCCATCATTGATGGAGTAACATGACAGTTAGGTGGATGTTAGGGGGAATCTTCCTGTCACAAAGAAGATGGAAATTTTAGCATAGTAGTGAAATAAATTTAAGCAAAAAGTTACAGACACTTACCTTCTGCAACTCATTTTCAGGGTCAAATCAGGCCAATGGAGTCCGAAGATATCCATAAGTTTCACTGGTAGAACAGAAATTATCTGATCCTGTAAGTTTGCTTGTGAAGAACGCTTGTATTTATTATTGTGGTGCTATGAACGTTTGGTGTTTGATGTACATTGTTTTCCCTTTCCAAAAAAAGTGTACATTGTTTCCAAGGCAATACAATCTTTACCGCAACATATATTTATAGACTCCTGAGACATTCTTTTTTCTTTCAGGGATACTAGTGCCAGTGGGTTGAGGAGATTACATATTTGTGCAAGTGCAAGGAGATGCAAATTCTTTGCGATTTCCATGGTGCGTCCTGGGAAATACAACGTGCAGAAGTAAATAGTATTTATGAATTTATTATGCAAGACGTCCTAGCTTGGTTTTGGCCTTGTGTGATTCCAGTATCACATAAATCAATGAAAAATACTAAGTTCACAAAAGACAGGTACAGTTAAGATAGCTGGTTCTCGCCTCATCTACAGGCACTCCGAAGTTTCATAGTTTTTGAAGAAAATTCATGGTATAGTGCTATGTTGTGCCCTCTCTTGCCCGCGTGTTTGTGTCCGTCAGAGAAGAAACATATCCCCAGAACAAGAAAATCCATATCATATGAAGTCTTCGTTTCACGTGAGAAAGAAAGAAGGTTGAACCACCAGGTTAAGAGCCAGACTCATTATGTGTTGGTGTCTTATAAGAGCTAAGTACTTCCCTAATGGAAACCTTCTTAATTGGGAAACGGGAGCTCCTATGGCAAAGTCTTTGGGCAGGGATTACTTTCAACAGAGGACATATATGGAGGGTGGGTGATGGCTCACAAATAAATGATGACCCTTAGGTACCCAGCAGTTCAAATACGAGAGTGGCGACTATACGGGGCCTCTTCTTCACAAATAAATAATGAGGCAGTGTGATGAAGCTCTTATCCGGGGCCTCTTCTGACCCATTGATGCTCAACACATTTTGAATATTCCTCTTGCTCTGGGCAATGATGGAAGATTTTGTTTCATGGCATTTCTGACAAAACCGCTTACCACGCAGTGTGGGAGCACCAACGCAGCCATTGGTTGGGGGAGTAAAATGCATCAGTGGTCATTGAACTTGTCATGTACGCTCATTGTGGTCATCGTATTTAAGAACACGATCAATACGATCGCTATATACGAGTTAAGGTGATTATACGATCACTACCATACCGTATAGCTTCGTGTTTCATGTTTGCATCAATGTTTTAAATAGCGGGCTATGGAAAATAGCGGCGGGCCTCCAAATCAGCTATAACGAACTATTTGTGAAGGCGATCATTTAGCGGCACTTAAAACTATGGTTTGCATTCACATGACCTGCCATGGTAGGGTGGCTGTTGCTTGCTGTGCGCGAATGCCGTGCCTGTGCTTGTGGGTACTAGCTGATTTTATATGTTTGATTTTTTTTTTTTTTAGATCGTATAGCTACACTGAATCAGTCTTTTAGTTAAGCATTTGGTATTCGTTGACTGTTTGACCGGTCAATTAAACGAAATATGGAGCCGTACGGTGTTGCAGTGACCATATAATCATCTCAACACGTATATAGTGACTGTATTAATCGTATTTTTTAGTACAATGACCAAAATGAGCGTACGCGACAAGTTCAGTGACCACCAATGCATTTTACTCTTGGTCGGGCACTGTTGGACAGGATTTGGATTTCGAGGTGCTGACATGGCCGAAGACCGAACTCTGGCTGTAAAAATCCTTCACATCCGTTGAGCTCGGCGCTGTTCCTAGAATCCATGGTTTTAGGCTTGGATAAGGTATGCTAGACACCATACACGAATTGACATGACTTGCTCCCTTGGTTCACCTCCTTGAAGAAGAGCGTAAATCGACTTGTGTGCAAACTTGAAAGAGGTTGGTTAATGGATAAAAAAAAAAAAAATTACCTGAAACAAACTAGATACATATCCATCGCAGCAGCAACAACTACATTAGCTCCATCAATCAGACTGTAGTTTCTACACGGTTAGAATAAACCCTGCGTACATATTTACTCTGGGTAACAAGGCTCTCGGTTTATTAGTATCAATCAGCACATATACTTTCAGCCATGTACGAAGTATGATATCGTAAAGAATATAACCTTATGTGGTACCTTTCAATGCATTTGTATGTAAGCACATGTGAAATACAAAAATGAAAACATTATGACCAACACTAATACCCAGAAGCCAGAAACTGGAATGTAATCGGTTCAGGTTTGGCACAAAGATGACATGCATCAGATCATAGTCACACACATCACTGCCATAAAATCTGAAACTGAGTACAAGATACCATAATCCAACCACACATCCAAGTGATGCCAAAATAACGACGACAAATTTCCTATCAACGATCACATGATTTTGCTATGGACATATTTCATACATTCTGACACATTCTTATAGAAGAAGCTGCTCCAGCTAGCAAATATAGCCATGCATAAAAAGAATGCACATCCATCACAGACACACAGAGAACATGCTGGGGACAACCCACATAGGCTGCACCATGCTGCCTTGGCTCATTGAAACAAAGTTGTCTGGATCGGAGGCGGGCTTGCCCAGCTCAAATACAGCCCAATGTTCAGAATCATGGGAATAGCAGTATACTCGGTTGCTCTTTCCTCCCCACCTCTCCGGGTTCATGAAAGATAATGGCTGGCTTCTTTTGTCGGTGCTGATGAAGATTGCCCAATTCCCCAACTCCTCCACCTTCAACCACTTTGGATGCCCAGTTGACTGGTCGAGGCTGAAGGCTTCAAAGGCATCCCCTCTCGCCGGAAATGATCCCCGACAACCGACCATGAGAAGCATATCCCCGCACGCCACCAGGCATACATTGGCAAGATGCCGTATGGTGGACATGATTTCCTCCCAACTTACTATCATTTTTTGTATGCAGATCTGAGGTGCCAAATGCACGGCAAAGAGCATGCCACCAGAGTCCATCCCAAAGATCTGGCCTCTGAAGGTCACGATCTGCTTGACCGTTCCATCGCAGGGACAAGGCCTCAACCAAGAATGACCAGCAACACGCCAGAAGAAACAGTGGGATCCGTTGGTGACAAGGAGATGTGAGTTGGGTGACCATAGGGGAGCCGTGAGGGCACCGTAGTAGACCTCGGTGTATTCGTCGCCCGGTAGCTGTGGCAGTGAAATACTAACACCTGTAAACGCATCAACAATGAGACATGACCTGTTGCTGGAGAAGATGAGATGGCCATAAGAAGCACCCACAAAGCAGAAACTACCCAGCGGACTCTGGGGGTCATTACTTAGACGAGAAAGATTAATTAGGGGAATCTGAGAGCAAAGGCGCGAGTGTTGGCTGGCTAGATCAAGGACACGAGATGGATATTTGCCACCAAACTTTGGCGGTACACGGGAAGAGCGCACGAAGACATTAGGTTGGAGGAGGAGAGGTGGGAAGAGCGTTGAGAATGTAGATTTCGATGGATACGAAGAGAGGGCATCACACCATGAGCGGCAGGTGGCAGCGAAGGCAAGAAGGTCAGAGAAGGAGCCCAGCAGAGCAACAATCGAATGAAGCAGAACATCTGGCAGCTCTGCCCAACCTTGATGTCCAGACATGGCGAGGACGCAACACACAACAGCCCTCTCTTGGTTTTGCAGGTTGCAGCTTCTCTGCGACAAATTATGAATTCAGAGAAAAATATCAGTACTAAAAGAAAAGAAGTGGATGCTAAGAATTAAAATAGACTGTGCTAACTAAGAAACATGACAGCGCACACATATGGTTCCTTTGACGCTGGTTATAGGCGTGGAAACGCTATGCATTAGCACAAGCACAAATTTGTTTACAGAATAAAGTGGCTAAGTGTTGAAGAAAGCAGGACTAGATTACCGTTGGCATGGCAGCCTCAGAGCTGTAATCTGAAAAGTGTGTGCTCTTGTCTCGTTCTGAGTGAATAGTGATGCACTGATGCGTGAATGTTACTACCAACCATGGAGGCTGGAGCTCACGCGATTCGAACGGCGGCGATACATGGGCAATGATTCAGCCATGAGGAATCAAATTACTCCGTAGGTTCCCTCAATATATATATTTTTTACTCCATGGGTTGAGTAAGCTACTTCTGGACGAAGAGTGGGCATCCTAGTCAGTTGCCGGGAACGGGGAACGGTGCCACGTCCCCTGTACCGGGAACATCGACCCGGATCGAGGGTCGGGGTCGACACAGGGAACGATGCGATTCGGTGACGGGAACGCGACCCCGGAATCGTAGGTTTGTAGCTCCGATTCAGGGATCCAATTACTTGAAGGAACGGAAAGCCAACTGGATAGAGTTGAGACATACCTGGAATCCATGGCATCGGCCTTCCACCGTCGACCAAAACGACAGCTCGGGCAGGTTCAAGCGCTGCTGATAGATGCGTACAGGCGACTGATGTGGACGTGCGGACTGCTGATACGGTGCCGGCGGCTGGCGTGGACGTGGACGTGCGGACGCGGTGCCCGGCGGCGCCGGTGGCTGGTGTGGACGTGCCGATGCGGACGTTGTGGCCGGATTCCCGCTGCTCCGGTATGTGCCGCATGGCTGCCCATCCGGGATCTTGATTGGTGTTTGGGAATCGTACGTATGGGGAAACTGTGTGGAGTAGATAACTTTCTGCCGTGAAAACTTGCGGGATATCGTCACACTTTCCCTTCCTTCATGTCATCTTCCAAAAAAATGTACAGCGAAAAGAAATGTAGTTTCTATATATTCTCTGAAAGAAGGATAATTTGTGTTTGTAAAAAAGCAGAACAAAAAAAAATAATGTGCAGAAAGGACATTGTTGCCAAATTAAAGAAGGGTCAAGTTCCTCGACCTGCCGTATCGTTCCGGGGTCATCGTTCCCAAATTGTTGGGGTCACGTTCCACCTATCGATCGGTTCGGTCGGAAGATGTATACCCCCATCGTTCCCTACTATCGGTCGTCAGCGATCTTCGACCCTCGTTCCCGTCCCTCGACCCCATCGATCTGGGAACCTGGCAACTATGGATGCGCTTGCTCTGCTTATTCCCCCTCCAGTTGGGAGACTCCACTCCACTCACCGTCCCGCTCGCCCGTCGACCCCGGCCGCCGCCGCCCCGGCGGGAGCCTGGGATGGATGGGTTCAGCCCGCCGCTGATCGCTCGACGATGAGCCTTTGCCGATCCGCCACCAAGCAATAGAGCCGCCTCCAGCACAGCCGCGGCTGCCTCCCAGTCCCAGATACGACCGGGGACGCCGTCGCCGCTGCCCAGTTTTTTTTAGATCGGGACTCGTGTAAAGGTCAGATCGATGGATCCCTGCGTTGCCCTCACCTGGCCATATATGGGCGGCACGGCCAAGCCCAGCCCGACCATATATATGGGCGGAACAGTAGGCCCTTTGGCCGCATGGTGGTCACGTTATGGGCGATTTGGTGATCTAGAAGAAAGGCATGAAGAGATTTTTTATTCCCTCAAAAATAAAATGAAGAGATTTTTGAAACCCCTTTTGCAATCAATTCTTGCGTCAAGTTTTTCCTTCGGGACCTTGACATCATGGACAGCAGAGCTCCTGTTGCAAGCAGGGAAGCAACAATCAGGCAGCGAGTGTGGCAGCCCCCACCTGATGGATTTGTTAAACTAAACGTGGACTTTGCCGTCACTACTGAAGTACTGATGGTTCTCATGGTGCGGTGGCAGTTGTTGGCAGAGATCAGGGAGGTAACTTTCGAGGCGCCTCTACAATTACTTTCAGATACATTGTAGAACCAACCAGGGTTTTCCGTTTCCGAAGACTAGTAAAATAGGCGGATTCTGGAACCCCAAAGATTCAATGGTACTTTCATCGAATACGGCTTTCCACAGAATTCTATAGGGATCTATGAGATCGAGTATGGAATTCTGTTTACTCACTTTAAATTGAGTATCCGTTTCCCTTCTTTTCCCGCTAGGACATTATGGAATTAAGATTTCCCAGGTTTAGATTTCGTTGAAATTGTTCGTTTGGAAATTTCCCGAAAAGCTAATTATAGGTTCTTCTCTCCATCGGAACAATAGGGCCGTTATGCTTATTACTAAACTTGTTGAAGAGATGAAATAGATGCCGGATTAATCGTATTCTGGGCCGGAGCAATGAACCTATTTGAAGTGGCCCATTTCGTACCAGAAAAGCCCAAATCTACAATTGAAGTATCTGAAGCCGCATCAATCGAGGATACACGACGGAAGGAATTGTTAGTTCGCCTCACCTTCCCGAAGCGTGAGTTTGTTTGCTTTACAAATTTGGTTCTCATATGAATCTCTTATCTCCCGCTATTGGGGATCCTATTTGCGTACCAACCCAAGAAGCTCGTGGGTTAGAGATATAGAAAAGAAAAAGTAGAAAAGGATTAAAAAAGAGGGAATTCCTAATCCAATCAAAAAACCCATTTTGGTCTTAGTGTGGATAGAGGATCTTCTTTTTATAGAGAATCAAAGTTGATTTACCAATGAGTCGCGAAATGCTATGGTTCTTCCATATGATTTCTGAATTTATTCAGAAGTAATTCGTCGAGATCGTGCACCCTTTTCTTATTTATCCGAAAAATACTAAAAAATATTATAAAGTTCCGCAGATAAGAATATTTGTCCATCTGTAATGGAGATTACATTAGTAGGAATATAGGCGGAAACGTCTCCAGATTGGATATTTTTCGACTAGATAGAAATAGTAAATTTTAATTGAGACACCTATTCCATGACGGATTTAAACTTACCTTCTATTTTCGTGCGGAAAACCGAACTATTATACAATACTTACCTTATGTAACAAGGATATAGAGAGATTGTAGAATTTTGCATTTCTCGACAAATATAATCTGTTTGGCTATTCTAAGTGGTTCTTTTTTTCTGGGTAAAGAGGAACTTGTCATTTTGAATTCTTGGGTTCAGGAATTCTTCTATAATTTAAATGACTCAATAAAAGCTTTTTTTATTCTTTTAGTTACTGATTTTTTTGTTGGATTTCACTCCACTCGTGGTTGGGAACTAGTAATTCGTTGGGTCTACAACGATTTTGGATGGGCTCCTAACGAGTAAGTTGTAAGAAAGAGCCATTATACCAATTAAGAATTTCTACTAGAAATGACGAATGGTTAAAAAAAGTTCTATAGATAAGAAAATTAGACTTTCTCCCACGGTTTTTTTTCTTCTTAATCTTTCTATTCAGAATTCAGTTAACGACGAGATTTAGTATCCTTTCTTGCATTTTCATAACTCGTGAAATGCCGAGTAGGCACGAATTCCCCCAATTTGCGAAAGTTTGACTTTACTTCGATTTAGAATAGCGTGCTTACTTTAATTTCTAAAAATAATTTGAGGGTTCTTTTTTATTTCGGATCGGAGTAGTATAATTGCTAGAAAATTAAGTATTTCATTGTGGAATTCTAAAATAAAGTAAGTCCCTTTTTTAAGTCAATGACCAAGAAAAGAATTCCTAATTAGTCTGGAAAAGAGTCGTAGAATACCAGGAATCCCAAAGAAAGATTTTTCTTTTCTGAATTTTAATTATTCAGTCAATTCAAATAAGGCCGAGTGGAAGGGCCGTCGCTCAACGGATAAAAGTTACTCTAGGGATAACAGGCTGATCTTCCCCAAGAGTCCACATCGACGGGAAGGTTTGGCACCTCGATGTCGGCTCTTCGCCACCTGGAGCTGTAGGTGGTTCCAAGGGTTGGGCTGTTCGCCCATTAATGCGGTACGCTTTCTCTATATTTTTAGAGAATTTTATGACTTAGTGCGGGTAAGGAGTCCTATTGAAACCAAGAAATATAGGCCTGCTTGCCATCCACACCAGAATAGATAGAGTTTTCCGAAGAAACCTGCTAGTGGAGGAAGGCCTCCTAGGCCCCTCATTCTTTGAGAATCAGAAGGATCCTTTTCGAGTTTCCATTTCTTCATTTGGAATCTGGGCTCTTCTATCTTCGACTTATTTTTTTGGCTTTATTCTTTATTTATTTCATTTCGATTTTTCCCTCTTCCTCTATCCCTATCCTCTAGGTACAGCTGATCATGATCAAATTTGTAAGCCCACTTGGTAAATTCCACCCGCCCAAGTAGAGAACTGTTACAAATAAAGAAGAAACTAATAAATTTAGGTAAGAAACAAGATAAAATAAACCATATTTGAGGAGTAGGTAACCCGTTCGCTATCCTTGTTAAAAATCTTTTTTGTGTAATTCCAAATGTGAAGGAAAATAGTATTGATTTCTATTTATTTTAATATGTGCGCCTTTGTTTAGAGGATTCTATGTCTAATTATTCAAAAGTCTAATTATTCAATAAATTAGATTGTGCATGATATATACATCATCCATTTGTATCTGGATTTTTCGATTTCCTAAAAGAGTTTTGGTCTAACAGTTTTTTCTCGGAAGAAGACAAAAAATAAAAGAAAGAATAAAATATGAAAGAAAAGCGTCCATTGTAACCTATTCCTAATAGATTGATACCAAAATAACAAATCCAAATTATAAGAAATTCTATCGAAGCTATAAGTGCAGAATTCGTACCCTTCCAATTTTGATTTGTTCTACTATGTAAATAAATTGCGAATATGGTCCAAGTAATAAATGCCCAAGCTCTACGGATAGAGGAATACATAAAGTTGAACATAATAAAATGAGAAATTGAAAGATTTCGTTGAAATTGTTCGTTTGGAAATTTCCCGAAAAGAAAAAGTAGAAAAGGATTAAAAAAGAGGGAATTCCTAATCCAATCAAAAAACCCATTTTGGTCTTAGTGTTCCGGGAGGGTTTGACAATTGCAGAGGATCTCTATGTTACGCAGATTCAAATCGCGTCGGATTGCCTGACAATGGTGAAGGATATCAAACACAACTCTCCAGCGACTTATGGAGCTATTGTGCATGAAATAATAGAGCGTTCGAGGGGTTTTTCATCTTGTAATATAGTCCATGAATTTAGGAGCTCGAATTTCGAGGCTCATAGTCTTGCTAAGTATGCTTTAACCCTTGGGGTTGGCCGCCATGTCTGGTTAGGCCAACCGAAGGAAATTCATTTCATACCTGTAAACGTTCTGGAAGTTTAATAAAGCTTAGCAAGTGTGTCTCAAAAAAAAGTAGGCCCTTTTATATAGGGTCCTGTTGTTCTGGCCCGAGGGCTCGGCCTAACGGATTGGCCTGGCACGCCCGCTAAAAGGGCCCGACATGGCTACTTAAATTTAGTTCGATCGGCCCAGGTTACTTCAATTTAGTTCGATCCCGTCCTTCACCACAAACGAAGCACAACCTAGTTCCAATTCCTATTTGGCGCCTTAAGCTCCATTTAAAAATCATGAACTTTTTCAAATTTATGAATTTCATTAAATTTTGTGAATTGTTTTCAAATTTATGAAGCTTTTTGAATAGGCGAACTTTTTCTCAAATTCGTTAACTTTTTTAGAAAAAAAATGACCTTTTCAAACTCATGAGATTTTCAAATTTGTGGATGTTTTTCATATTTATGAAAAGTTTATGAATCCGCAAACTCTTTCAAATTTGTGAACTTCATTTGTGCAAAACTTTGTGGACTTCTTAAAATTCATGAACAATTTTCAAATTCGTGAACTTTTCTCAAATTATACCAGGATCCCCTCTGTGCCTATGAGAGTTACACCTGACTGAGAATCACAATGGGATAGCTACTACATGACCTATTAAATAATACAAAAAATGTTTTAAATTTGGTAAATTTTAGAAACATTGTCAAATGATTAGTTTGATGGTGAAAAAATTAAAATAATACAAAATGTTCATGTACCCAAAAATTAATTTTCATATATTTTCAAAATATTTATTATAGTTTAAAACAGTACACTATATACGCCAAAAAATCATGCATTTTTTAAAAGTTCATACACTCCAGAAAAGCTATTCATGTGTGTCAGAATAAATGTCGCCCGAGATCCCCGTGGACAGGGGAAGACCCAAACTGTTGACCTGCCATGTCATCACTCCCCCCCCCCCCTCGCAAAGATGCCTTTATATACCTGCCCACGTTCTCCACCTCCTGGTACTGCCCCTCACCTCGCCTCCCTGTCCAAGCGCGTTGCGGAAAACCCCCAGAGCTCGAGACGCTTCTAGAGGAGGGTGCCCGCTCGATCAAGATGGCCACGGGCTCCGTCTCCTCCGCGGCGTCGATATCTCCGTCCACCGCCAGGCCAACTTCTCCCAACGGTCTTGTGGTAAGCACTTCTAGTTCGCCACATTTCCCCTCCTCCCGGCCTGTTCACCTTCGCTGATGGGCTGTTGTGTGCGCTTGATTTGGTTCCTTGTATTTGCATCCATGTAGCTAGATTCATCAGGGGTGGGCCGAGTTTGCGTTCACAACTCTTTTTGAAATCGTGAACATTTTACGAAATTATGAATATTTTTTAAATCATGAACATTTTTTAAACTCTCGACCATTTTTAAAATTCACGTAATGATTTTACAAGTTCATAACCATTTTTAAAAAATCGTGCCTATTTTAAAAAATTTAAATATGTTTTGAAATTGCATACATTTTTTGGACTTGTGAACAGTTTTTTGAACTAGCGAGCTTTTGCTGAAATTTGCGAATTTTTTTGAAGTTTATAAAAAGAAATTAAAAACAATTTCTGAATTCACAAATATGTATTGAATGATTCATCATTTTTTAATACTGTCAACTGTTTCTAAATATTCATGAGCATTTTTTAAAAAAATTGAACCTTTTTTTGGAATTGTGAACATTTTTTAATAGACGAACATTACTTTTGAAATAACAAATTTTTTTGAATCCATGAGCATTTATCATTCCCCAAAAAATCAAATCATGAACATTGTTTGAATTCAAGATTCTTTTTCACAGTTCACAACTTTTTTGAAATCCCTGATTGTGTCTAAAAATAAAAAACTTACAAAAGTAGAAAAAACCAAGGGTCTTCCTGTCGTGCAGATGGGCCGGCCCATGAGGGTGTGCGGGACAGTTGGGGGTGCGCGCTTCAGTGGTTTCTTGCGCGTAGGTCGCCATATAGGTGGTCTCATGCGCCACATAGGAGCTTCCCATTTGGCACCTTAAGCGCCATTTATAGGCTATTTTGCTAACAGGCGGCAATCCCTCTGCAACACTAGGTAGGAAGCGGGCCAGCACATGCAAGTTTTTTTCGTCGGATTTATAGGTTTCGCTTGTTTTTCGGAGGTTTTTCTTTCTTTTTTTTTCCCACAAAGGGGGCGTGCGTGGGCGTCGGTTCCTCCAAGCGGCGCTTAAGGCACAACAACCACTCCTTTTTGACGCGTAGGTTGCTAATTATCGACCTAGCGCATACCCTGCTCACGCGCTGGAACTTATATGGCCCGACCAATTTTTGGATTTCATTTCTCCCGGTTGAACCGGTTTTTATATTTTTTTCCTTTCATTTTTTAGTTTTTCTTTATATTTATTTTCCTTTTTTCTATTTTTTTGATTTTATGTTTTATTTTATTTTCCTAATTTATTTTCAATTTTCGATTTTACTTATTAGTGTGGGGGCAAATTTGAAATTCCTGAACATTTTTTTAAAATGTGAACATTTTAAAACTTTTTGAACATTTTTAAAATTCATGAACTTTTTAAATTATCGGTCATTTCTAAAATTCACGAATACTTTTACAAATACCTCAACATTTTCTTTAAATCATGATCATTTTTAAAATTCACGAATATGTATTGAAATTGCGTACATTTTTTGAACTCGTGAACAATTTTTTCAACTGGCGAACTTTTCTGAAATTTTTGAAAATTTATAAACATTTTTGTTTTGACGAACATATTCTGAACTCAAAATATGTTTTGAATGTTCGAATATATTTTAAATATTTTAACCTTTTCTGAATATTTATGAGCCTTTTTTAAGAATTTGTGAACTTTTTTTTTAAATTGTGAACATTTCTTTAATCGACGGACATTGTTTTTGAGATCACAAACAGTTTTTGAATCGCTGAGCATTTATCATTTCCCAAAAAAATTCAGATCATGAACATTGTTTGAATTCACGATTTCTTTTCACAATTCACCACTTTTTCGAAATCCCTAATTATGTTTAAAAATTAAACAACTTAAAAATGAAAAAAAACAAAAAAAAAAAACAAGGGCCTTCGTGTCCCGCAGATGGGCTCGCACATGAGGGTGCGTGGGACAGTGAGGGGTATGCGCTACAGTGGTTTCTGGCGCGTAGATCGCCATATAGTAGGTCTCTGGCGCCACATAGGAGCTTCCCATTTGGCACCTTAAGCGCAATTTATAGGCTATTTTGCTAACAGGGACAACTCCTCTACAACACTAGTTAGGAAACGGGCCGTCACATGTAAGTTTTTTTCATCGGATTTATAGGTTCCGCTGGATTTTTGGAGGTTTTTCTTTCTGTTTTTCCCACGAAGGGAGCATGTGTGTGCGCCGGTTGCTCCAAGCGGTGCTTATGGTACCACAACCACTCCTATTTGGCATGTAGGTCGCCTATTATCGACCTAGCGCGTACCATGCTCACGCGCTGGTACTTATAAGGCTCGACGCATTTTCGGATTTGAAAGCCGGTTTTTACATTTTTCCTTTCAATTTTTTATTTTTCTATTTCTTTTTTCTTCTTTTTTAATTTTTTTGTTTCACTTTCATTTTTATTTTTCAATTTAAGAACATAATTTAAATTCCTGATTTTTTTTGAAATTATAGACATTTTACGAAATTAGGAATATATTTTCAAATCATGAACAATTTCTTAATTCTCCAACATTTTTTAATTCACCAATTTTTTTCAAATTCGTAAATATTCGTTTTAAATCGTGCACATTTTTAACATTCCTGAATATGTTTTGAATTTGTGTATCACTTTGGAACTTGTGAACAGTCTTTTGAACTGGCGAACTTCTGTCAAAATTTGGCAACAATGTTTGAAATTTATAAACATTTTTTGTTTTCAACGAACATTTTTTGATTTCAAGAATATGTATCAAATCATTGAATTTTTTTCTAATTATGCTGAAATTTTTCTAAGCTACCAGAATATTTTTTGAAAAATCGTGAACTTTTTTGAAATTGTGAGCATTGTCTAATAGACGAACATTTTTTGAATCCATGAGCATTTATCATTTCCCAAATGTTTTTTTCAAAATCATGAACATTGTTTGACTTTACAATTTTTTTTACAATTCACAACTTTTTGAAATCCTGAATTATGTTAGAAAGAAAAAAGTAAAAAAGAAAAAAACAAGGGCCTTCCTGTCCCGCCCATGGGTTGGCCCATGACGGGGTGCGGGGCAGCGGGTGGTGCGCGCTTCAGTTGTTTCTTGCGCGTAGGTCACCATATAGGAGGTCTCAGGCGCCACTGATACGTCTTCAACATATCTATAATTTTTAATTGTTTCATGCTATTATATTATCGATCTTCGATGTTTTATATGCAATTATATACTATTTTATATAATTTTTTTGACTAACCTATTAATCCAGTGCCCAGTGTGAGTTTCTTTTTTTTGCTTGTTTTTGACTTTTCAGAAAAACAGTACCAAACGAAGTCCAAACGCGATGAAACTTATGATGAAATTTTCTGGACAATGGCAGGACCCTAAAAGCTTCACGAGGAGGCTGGAAGAGTTATGAGAGAGCCACGAGCTCACAGGGCGCACCCAGGGGGTAGGCGCGCCCCCTGAGCTCGTGGGCCCCACGCAACTCCGTTTGACCCAATTCCAAGCCTATAAATTACCAAATATTTCCAAACCAACAGAGAGCCACCTGAAACACTTTTTTTTGCCGCCGCAAACTTCTGATCTTCCGCGATCCCATTTGGGGGCCTTTTTCGATACTCTGCCGAAGGGGGAATCGATCATGGAGGGCTTGTACATCATCCTTGCTGCCTTTCGATGTAGTTCACCACAGACCTACGGGTCCATAACTAGTACCTAGATGGCTTCTTCTCTCTCTTTGATCTTCAATACAATATTCTTCTCGATCTTCTTGGAGTTCTATTCGATCTAATCTTCTCTTGCGGTGTGTTTGTTGGGATTCGATGAATTGTGTGTTTATAATCACTATATTCATTGAAAGTAATTGAGTCTTGTCTGAACTTTATTATGCATGATTGTTATAGCTTTGTATTCCTCTCTGATCTATCCATTTGGTTTGGTCAACTAGATTGATTTATCTTAGTGGGAGAGGTGCTTTGTAATGGGTTCAATCTTGCGGTGCTCTATATCCCAGTGACAAAGTAGAAGACAAGACATGTATCTGTATTGCTGTCATTAAGGGTAAAATGACGAGGTTTATTCATATTGATTGGGTTTAGTTTGTCTATATCATGTCATCTTGCTTAAGGCGTCACTCCGTTTTTTATGAACTTAATATCATAGATGCATGCTGGATATCGGTCAGTTGGTGGAGTAATAGTACTAGATGCAGCCAGCAGTCGGTCTACTTGTCTCGGACGTGATGCCTATATACATGATCATTGCCGTGAATACGTCATAACTATGCGCTTTTCTATCAATTGCCCAACAGTAATTTCTTCACCCGCTGTATGCTATGTGTTCGAGAGAAAAGTCTCTAGTGAAAACTATGCCCCCCAGGTCTACTTTTATCATATTATAAATTTCAAAAATATCTTGCTGCTATTTATTTAATTTATAATTTATCAATCTATCTATACAAGATTTAATCCTTGCAAGTAACAAGTTCAAAGGGATTGACAACCCTCTTGCCGCGTTGGGTGCAAATATTTGCTTTTGTGCGTGATTCTTCTATTGATTCGATAAACCTTGATTCTCACTGAGGGAAATATTTATCTCTACTGTACTGCATCTTCCCTCCTCTTAGGAAAAAATCCCAACGCAGCTCACAAGTAGCAGCCACATAGGAGCTTCCCATTCGGCGCCTTAAGCACCATTTATAGGCTATTTTGCTAACAGACGACCACCCCTCTGCAACACTATGTAGGAAACGGGCCGTCACATGTAAGTTTTATTCGTCGAATTTGTAGGTTCCGTTGGTTTTTTAGGAGGGTTTTCTTTCTGTTTTTCCCAGCTCAGGTTTTGCTTGGTTTCACCTTTTTCTTTTCTTTTTTGCTTTTCTTTTACATTTTGTTTTCTTTTTTCCTTTTTTTCAAATGAGTGAACTTTTAAAAATTCATTAAATTTTTCAAATTTATGAATTCTTTAAAATTTCATGATATTTTTTTCAAATTTATGAATCTTTTTGAAACCCTAAACTTTTTCCCAAATTCATGAACTTTTTTCAGTTTTTATTAACCTTTTCAAATTCATGAACTTTTCAAATTTGTGATTATTTTCAAATTTATGAACAGTTTATGAAACCACGAACATTTTAAAAATTGGTGCACTTTTTTGCATTCTTGCAAAATTTTGTGGACTTTTTAAAATTCATGAACTTATCTCAAATTTGTAAACTTTTCTCAAATCATACCTGGACCTCCTGCATGCCGCTTCTAGCAGCAGCTATGAGAGTGACACCTGATTGAGAATCACAATGGGATAGGTACTGCATGACCTATTATAAAATTCAATTATTTTTTAAGTCAGTAATTTTTGGAAACATTGTCAAATGATTAGTTTGATGGTGAAAAAAAGGAAAACAATAAAAAAATGTTTATGTACCCAAATTATTTTTTAATATTTTTTAAAGTATTTATTTTAGTTAAAAACAATACACCATATACGCCAAAAAAATCATGCATTTTTTAAAAGTTCATACATTCGATAAAAGCTATTCATGTCTGTCAGAATAGATGTTCGCATATTTTAAGGTGTTTGCACGTTTCCTTCAAAATGAGTTCAGAGTGAAAATAAAATAAAACATAATTGAAATAAACAAAAAAATAAAATAAAAAATTTACTAAAAGTACAACACAAAAATGAGCAGCCTATTGTGGGGTGGACTTAGAATTTATTTGAGCTGGGGCACATTCTCTAGAAATTAAAATAATTTAAGCATATTTTTTAAAATCACAAGCAAATCTTATTTGAATTGCATATTGAAACAAAATAACTAATGAAGAGGTATCCTTTGCAAAAGATTATTCACAAACTTCTCTGGTGAATACAAGCCGTAGCACATGTGTGCCACTTGTCAGCACCAGATTTCCTCACCCCATGCGGGAAGGATGGGAGAGTTGGTACATGCTTTTTTAGATTGAAATGTCTTATGAACCGTGTGCCTAAGTTACGTGCGGTTTGATACGTCCATTTTGCATCATGTTTTCCTACTGTTATTTATAGTATTTTATGCTTTATAACACTTTATGGAGTAATTCTAATGCCTTTTCTCTCATAATATGCAAGGTTTACACAAACAAGGAGAATACCGGCAGCTGGAATTCTGGACATGAAAAAGCTATGCCAGAGATACCTATTCTGCACATCTCCAAATGAGCTGAAATTTTACGGAGAATTATTTTGGAATATATAATAAATATTGGAGAAAAGAACTACCAGAGGGGGGCTGCCAGGTGGCCACAAGGCATCAGGGCGCGCCAGGCCCTGCAAGCACGCCTTGGTGGGTAGTGGGCACCCAGGCCCACGTCTGGTGCCCATCTTCTGGTTGTAAGGTCTTTTGACCTAAAAAAAATAACGAAAGGACTTTCGGGACGGAGTGCCGCCGTCTCAAGGCGGAACTTGAGCAGGAGCACTTTTGCCCTCCGGCAGAGCGATTCTGCCGGGGGAACTTCCCTCCGGGAGGGGGAAATCGAAGCCATCGTCATCACCAACAACCCTCTCATCTTTGGGAGACCAATCTTCATCAACATCTTCAACAACACCATCTCATTTCAAACCCTAGTTCATTTCTTGTGTTTAATCTTTGTATCCAAACCTCAGATTGGTACCTGTGGGTGACTAGTAGTGTTGATTACATCTCGTAGTTGATGCTATATGGTTTATTTGGTGGAAGATCATATGTTCAGATCCATTATGTTATTTAATATCCCTCTGATCTTGAGCATGAATATTATTTTTGAGTAGTAGTCCTTGTTCTTGAAGCCACGGGAGAAGTCATGTTGCAAGTAATCATGTGAATTTGATATTCGTTTGATATTTTGATGGTATGTATGTTGTGATTCCCTTAGTGGTGTTATGTGAACGTCGACTACATAACACTTCATCATCTTTGGGCCTAAGGGAATGCATTGTGGAGTAGTTATTAGATGATGGGTTGCTAGAGTGACAGAAGCTTAAACCCTAGTTTATGCGCTATTTCATAAGGGGCTGATTTGGATCCACATGTTTAATGCTATGGTTAGATTGTTATCTTAATTCTTCTTTCGTAGTTGCGGATGCTTGCGAAGGGGTTAATCATAAGTGAGAGGCTTGTTCAAGTAAGAACAACACCCAAGCACCGGTCCACCCACATACCATATTATCAAAGTAGCGAACGCGAATCAAACCAACATGATGAAAGTGGCTAGATGAAATTCCCGTGTGTCCTCAAGAACGTTTTACTTATTATAAGAGACCGTTCTGGTCTGTCCTTTGACACAAAAGGATTGGGCTACTTTGCCGCACTTTTGTTATCGCTACCGTTATTTGCTCGTTACAAATTATCTTGCTATCAAACTATCTGTTACCTACAATTTCAGTGCTTGCAGAAATTACCTTGCTGAAAACCGCTTGTCATTTCCTTCTGCTCCTCGTTGGGTTCGACACTCTTACTTATCGAAAGGACTACGATTGATCCCCTATACTTGTGGGTCATCAAGACTCTTTTCTGGCACCGTTGCCGAGGAGTGAAGCGCTCTTGGTAAGGAAAAAAATTATATTACATGCTTAAATTTACTGTCACTTGTTACTATGGAAAACAATCCTTTGAGGGGTTTGTTCGGGGTATTTTCACCTCGACCGGAAACACAAAGAATTGCCCCTCAACCTACTGTACCTACTGAAAATATTGGTTATGAAATTCCTTCGAGTATGATAGACAAACTGCTAGCTAATCCTTATTCAGGAGATGGAACGAAACATCCTGACTTGCACCTTATATATGTGGATGGAATTTGTAGATTGTTGATACGTCCATTTTGCATCATGTTTTCCTACTGTTATTTATAATGTTTTTATGCATAATAATGCTTTTGGGAGTAATTCTAATGCCTTTTCTCTCATAATATGCAAGGTTTACATAAAGAGGGAGAATGCCGGCAGCTGGAATTCTGGACCTGAAAAAGCTACGTCAGAGTTACCTATTCTTCACATCTCCAAATGAGCTGAAAATCTACAGAGAATTATTTTGCAATATATGAAAAATACTGGAGCAAATAACTACCGGAGGAGGCCCACTAGGTGCACCAGGCCCCCCAGGCGCGCCCTAGTGGGTTGTGCTCTCCTCGGCCCACCTCCGGTGCCCATCTTCTGGTATATAAGTCATTTTGACCTAGAAAAAATAAAGAGGGGACTTTCGGGATGAAGCGCCGCCGTCTCGAGGCAGAACTTGGGCAGGAGAACTTTTGCCCTCCAGTGGAGCAATTCCGCCGGGGGAACTTCCCTCCCGGAGGGGGAAATCATCGCCATCGTCATCACCAACAACTCTCCCATCTTTGGGAGGGCCATCTCCATCAACATCTTCAACAACACCATCTCCTCTCAAACCCTAGTTCATCTCTTGTGTTCAATCTTTGTACCGGAACCTTAGATTGGTACTTGTGGGTGACTAGTAGTGTTGATTACATCTTGTAGTTGATTACTATATGGTTTATTTGGTGGAAGATTATATGTTCAGATTCATTATGCTATTTAATACCCCTCTGATCTTGAGCATGATTATTATTTGTGAGTAGTTACTTTCGTTCTTGAGGTCACGGGAGAAATCACGTTGCAAGTAATCATGTGAACTTGATATGTGTTCGATATTTTGATGATATGTATGTTGTGATTCCCTTAGTGGTGTCATGTGAACGTCGACTACATGGCACTTCACCATATTTGGGCCTAAGGGAATGCATTGTGGAGTAGTTATTAGATGATGGGTTGCTAGAGTGACAGAAGCTTAAACCCTAGTTTATGCGCTACTTCATAAGGGACTAATTTGGATCCAAAAGTTTAATGCTATGGTTAGATTTTATCTTAATAGTTTTCTCGTAGTTGCGGATGCTTGCGAGAGGGTTAATCATAAGTAGGAGGTTTGTTCAAGTAAGAACAACACCTAAGCACCGGTCCACCCACATATCAAATTATCAAAGTAGCGAACATGAATCAAACCAACATGATGAAAGTGATATGATGAAATTTCCGTGTACCCTCAAGAACGCTTTGCTTATCATAAGAGACCGTTTTGGCCTGTCCTTTGCCACAAAAGGATTGGGATACCTTGCTGCACTTTATTTACCATTCCCGTTACTTGCTTTTTACAAATTATCTTGCTATCAAACTACTTGTTACCGACTATTTCAGTGCTTGCAGAAAATACCTTGCTGAAAACCACTTCTCATTTCCTTCTGCTCCTCGTTGGGTTCGACACTCTTACTTATCGAAAGGACTACAATTGATCCCCTATACTTGTGGGTCATCAAGGATCTTTTCTGGCGCCGTTGCCGGGGAGTGAAGCGCTCTTGGTAAGTGGAATATGGTAAGGAAAAATTATTACTACGTGCTGAAATTTATTGTTACTTTTTACTATGGAGAATCATCCTTTGAGGGGTTTGTTCGGGGTATCTTCACCTCGACCGGAACCACAATTAGCTACCCCTCAATCTACTGCACCTACTGAAAATATTGGTTATGAAATTCCTTCGGGTATGATAGAACAACTGCTAGCTAATCCTTATGCAGGAGATGGAACTGAACATCCTGATATGCACTTGATATATGTGGATGAAATTTGTGGATTATTTAAGCTTGCAGGTTTATCCGGAGATGAAGCTAAGAAGAAGGTTTTCCCTTTATCTTTGAAGGGAAAAGCATTGACATGGTATATGCTATGCGATGATATTGGATCTTGGAACTGGAATCGATTGAAATTGGAATTTCACCAAATTTTTTATCTTATGCATCTAGTTCATCGTGATCAGAATTATATATATAATTTTTGGCCTTGTGAAGGAGAAAGTATCGCTCTAGCTTGGGGGAGGCTTAAGTCAATGTTATATTCATGCCCCAATCATGAGCTCTCTAGAGAAATTATTATTCAGAATTTTTATGCTCGGCTTTCTCGTGATGATCAATCCATGCTCGATACTTCTTGTACTAGTTCTTTTATGAAGAAGACTATTGAATTCAAGTGGGATCTTTTAGAAAGAATTAAACGCAACTTTGAAGATTGGGAACTTGACGAAGGTAAAGAGTCAGGTATTAAGCTTGAATTTGATTGTGTTAAATCTTTCATGAATACTGATGCTTTTCACAAGTTTAGCACTAAATATGGATTTGACTCTGAGATAGTAGCCTCTTTTTGTGAATCATTTGCTACTCATGTTGATCTACCTAAGGAGAAGTGGTTTAAATATCATCCCCCTATCAAAGAAGAAATTAAAGAACCCGACATAGCTAAAGATGAAACTATTATTTACAATGTTGATCCAGTTGTGCCTACTGCTTATATTGAAAAACCACCTTTCCCTGTAAGGATAAAGGAACATGCTAAGGTTTCGACTGTGGTTTGCAAAAGTAATATTAGAGCACCTAAACCTGCTGAACAAATTAAGGTAGAACCTAGTGTTGCTATGGTTAAAGATCTCCTGGTAGAAAATATTGATGGGCATGTTATTTACTTCTGTGATGAAGCTGCTAGAATTGCCAAACCCGATGAAAAAGATAAACATAGACCTGTTGTTGACATGCCTGTTGTCTCAGTTAAAATAGGAGATCATTGCTATCATGGTTTATGCGATTTAGGTGCTAGTGTGAGTGCTATTCCTTTTACCTTATACCAAGAAATTATGAATGACATAGCACCCACTGAAATAGAAGACATAGATGTTACTATTAAACTTGCTAATAGAGACACCATCACACCACTTGGGATTGTTAGAGATGTTGAAGTCTTGTGTGGGAAAATAAAATACCCTACTGATTTCTAGTTCTTGGTTCCCCACAAGATGACTTTTGTCCCATTATCTTTGGTAGACCTTTCTTGAACACTGTCAATGCTACTATAGATTGTCATAAACAAACTGTCAGTGTTAGCTTTGGTGATGAGTCTCATGAGTTTAAAGTTTCCAAGTTTAATAGACAACCTCACAAGAAAGAATTACTTAGTAAGGATGAAATAATTGGTCTTGCTTCTATTGCCGTGCCTCCTACTGATCCACTAGAACAATATTTGCTAGACCATGAAAATGATATGCATATGCATGAAAGAAATGAAATAGATAAAAATTTCTTTGAACAAAAAACTCTGCTCAAACACAATTTGCCTATTGAAACTCTAGGAGGTCCTCCTCCACCTAAAGGTGATCCTATGTTTGAATTAAAACAATTGCTTGACACTTTCAAATATGCTTATCTCGATGAGAAAAAGATATATCCTGTTATTATTAGTGCTAACTTTTCAGAACATGAAGAAGAAAGATTATTGAAAATTCTGAAGAAGCACCGTGCTGCCATTGGATATACTCTTGATGATCTTAAGGGCATTAGTCCCACTCTCTGTCAGCACAAGATTAATATGGAACCTGATGCTAAACCCGTTGTTGATCACCAACGACGCTTGAATCCTAAGATGAAAGAAGTGGTAAGAACTAAAATATTAAAGCTTCTGGAAGCAGGTATATTATATCCCATAGCTGATAGTAGATGGGTAAGCCCCGTTCATTGTGTCCCTAAGAAGGGAGGTATTACCGTTGTTCCTAATGATAAAAATGAACTCATTCCACAAAGAATTGTTACTGGCTATAGAATGGTTATTGATTTTAGAAAATTAAATAAAGCAACTAGAAAAGATCATTACCCTTTGCCTTTCATTGATCAAATGCTAGAAAGATTATCAAAGCACACACACTTTTGCTTCCTTGATGGATATTCTGGCTTTTCTCAAATACCTGTCTCACAACTTGATCAAGAGAAAACCACTTTTACTTGCCCTTTTGGAACTTATGCTTATAGACGTATGCCTTTTGGTTTATGTAATGCACCTGCTACCTTTCAAAGATGTATGACTGCTATATTCTCTGATTTTTGTGAAAAGATTGTTGAGGTCTTCATGGATGATTTTTCTGCATATGGAATTTCTTTTGATGATTGCTTGAGCAACCTTGATCGAGTTTTGCAGAGATGTGAGCAAACTAATCTTGTCTTGAATTAGGAGAAGTGCCACTTTATGTTTAATGAAGGTATTGTTTTGGGGCATAAAACTTCTGAACGAGGTATTGAGGTGGACCAAGCTAAAGTTGATGCAATTGAGAAAATGCCATGTCCTAAAGATATTAAAGGTATTCATAGTTTTCTCGGTCATGCTGGTTTTTATAGGAGGTTTATTAAAGACTTCTCTAAAATTTCTAGGCCTCTTACAAATCTTTTACAAAAGGATGTTCCATTTGTTTTTGGTGATGATTGTGTAGAAGCCTTTGAAACACTTAAGAAAGCCTTAACTTCTGCACCTATTGTTCAACCACCTGATTGGAACTTGCCTTTTGAAATTATGTGTGATGCTAGTGATTATGCTGTTGGTGCTGTTCTAGGACAAAGAGTTGATAAGAAATTAAATGTTATTCATTATGCTAGCAAAACACTAGACAGTGCCCAAAGAAATTATGCTACTACTGAAAAAGAATTTTTAGCAGTTGTGTTTGCTTGTGATAAATTCAGATCTTACATTGTTGATTCTAAAGTTACCGTTCACACCGATCATGCTGCTATTAAATATCTTATGGAAAAGAAAGATGCTAAACCTAGACTCATTAGGTGGGTTCTCTTGCTACAAGAATTTGATTTACATATCACTGATAGAAAAGGAGCCGAGAACCCCGTAGCTGATAACTTGTCTAGGTTAGAGAATATCCCTGATGACCCACTACCTATTGATGATAGCTTTCCTGATGAACAACTAGCTTCAATAAATGTTTCTCACAATACTCCTTGGTATGCTGACTACGCTAATTATATTGTTGCTAAATACATACCACCTAGTTTCCCTTACCAACAAAAGAAAAAATTCTTCTATGATTTAAGACATTACTTTTGGGATGACCCACATCTTTATAAAGAAGGAGTAGATGGTATTATTAGACATTGTGTACCTGAGCATGAACAGGAACAAATCCTACTGAAATGTCACTCCGAAGCTTATGGAGGGCATCACGCGGGAGATAGAACTGCTCACAAGGTATTGCAATCAGGTTTTTATTGGCCCACTCTTTTCAAGGATGCCTGTAAGTTTGTTTTATCTTGTGATGAATGTCAACTAATTGGTAATATTGGTAAGCGTCAAGAAATGCCTATGAATTATTCACTTACTGTTGAACCATTTGATGTTTGGGGTTTTGATTATATGGGACCTTTTCCTTCCTCTAATGGGTATACACATATTTTGGTTGCTGTTGATTATGTTACTAAGTGGGTAGAAGTTATTCCAACTAGTAGTGCTGATCATAACACTTCCATTAAAATGCTTAAAGAAGTTATTTTCCCGAGGTTTGGAGTCCCTAGATATTTAATGACTGATGGTGGTTCACACTTTATTCATGGTGCTCTCCGTAAAATGCTTGCTAAATATGATGTTAACCATAGAATTGCATCACCCTATCATCCTCAATCTAGTGGTCAAGTGGAACTTAGCAATAAAAAAATAAAACTCATATTACAGAAAACTGTTAATAGGTCCCGAAAGAATTGGTCTAAGAAATTAGATGATGCACTTTGGGCTTACAGAACAACATATAAAAATCCTATGGGTATGTCTCCCTATAAAATGGTTTATGGAAAAGCTTGTCATTTGCCTCTTGAGTTAGAACATAAAGTATTGGACAATTAAAGAACTCAACTATAATTTCAAACTTGCCGGTGAAAAGAGGTTATTTGATATTAGCTCACTAGATGAATGGAGAACCCAAGCCTATGAAAATGCCAAGTTATTTAAAGAAAAAGTTAAAAGATGGCATGATAAAAGAATCCAAAAGCGGGAATTCAAAGTTGGAGAATATGTTCTTTTGTACAACTCTTGTTTTAGATTCTTTGCAGGAAAACTTCTCTCTAAATGGCAAGGACCATATATTATTGAGGAGGTTTATCGCTCTGGAGCCATCAAAATAAATAATGCCGAAGGTACAAACCCGAAGGTGGTCAATGGGCAAAGAATTAAATACTATATCTCAGGTACACCTATTAATGTTGAAAGCAATATTATTCAAACCATGACACCGGAGGAACACATAAAGGAAACCTACCGGAACACTCTAGAATACTAAAAAGAGGAGGTACGTGATACGGTAAGTAAACGGACTCCGAAAAATCCGCAAAAATATTTTCTGTCAGTTTTGGAATATTACAAAAATTAGGAAAATAAGAAACAACCAGGAAGGCACCCGAGGGGGCACAAGACACGAGGGCGCGCCTGGGCCCCCTGGCACACCCAGGTGGGTTGTGCCCACCTCGGGAACCTTCCCTACTCCATTTTCCTCCCACTTGCTTGTTTCCCAAGATAAAAAAAATCTTTATATACCCCCCGAACGTATCGACCACCGTATCGCGGAGAAATCTTCTGTTCTTCTTTCTTGCTGTTTTCTGTCAGATCTGTTAGGCCAGGCATCATGTCTTCTTCCTCCTCCGACAAAGTAGAAGAAGATGCTTGGTTGATGAAGATGGAACTAAAGAGAGAGGATCCAGAGGAAACCATCAAGGGTGATAAGGTCAAGGAAGTCGCGGGTGATCGAGTTCCGGCAGTAGGGCAGGCTATTCCAGCAGCGGAAGAAGAAGACGTCCTTCAACCTTATTATGATTATCTTACCCCTACTAAAATTGAAGCTTTCAGGGTCATTGAAACGGTTCGTGTGCAAAATAAATATCACACTCGTGAAAATATTCTGTTGAAAGAGCACATCATCGCCCTCCGAAGCATCATCCGTAGATTGGAGAACCTCCTGAGCCTGAAGTGTGAAGCTACATCACCACCTTCATCATCTTCTCCAACAAAAGAAACTTGAGTACATGGTATGGGCACTCCCCTTGGCTTGTGCCAAGCTTGGGGGAGGTGCCCCGGTATCGTATCACCACCACTATCTTTGCTTTCATCTATTTTAGTTCGATCTTTAGTTATCCTATGATTTAGTTGAATAAAAGTTTAGTTCGATCCTTTCTTTTCGAGTGTTTGCTTAGTGATCTATCTATCGATGTAATCGTGTGCGAGATATATAATAAAGAGTAGTTTGAGTTTTGTTTCTTTACTCTTTTGTTCCAATAAAAGAAAGGAAAATAAAAGAAAAATATCATATGCTAATCTTATGGTAAGTAATGACATCACATAAGGAAAAGTATAAGTGGTAAAATTTATTGGAGATTGACAAACATAGCATTGGTCAATGATGTAATTCATGAAAGAATTAATAAGGGAAGAGAAGATTCACATGCAAATACACTATCTTGGACATCTTTTATGATTGTGAGCCCCCATTAAATATTTTATGTCAAAATAGTTGACGTTGGGCAAGGAAGACAACGTAATGATTTATGTTTGTTCATATTCACATAGAAGTTATATTGTCATAGATCCTTTAACATGTGGTGCTTGCTCAATATCTTTTCTAGCCAAAAATTCTGCACTAAGTAGAGATACTACTTGTGCATCCAAAAACCCTTAACCCAAATCTCATTTTGAGAGTCCACCATACCTACCTATGGATTGAGTAAGATCCTTCATGTAAGTTGTCATTGATGCAATAAGGCAATAAAAATTGCTTCTAAATGTGTTGGATCATTTAGTGTAAGAGAAAATTGAGCGTTGTACGAACTTGTGATGGCAAAGTAATAAAAGCGACAGACTGCATAATAAAGGATGCTATCATAAGGGGCAATATAATGTGACGTTCTTTTGCATTAAGGGATTTGGCATACAAACAAATAAGCGCATGACAACCGCTTCTTCCCTCTGCGAAGGGCCTATCTTTTACTTTTATGCATTTACTTTTATGTAAGAGTCAAAAGTTTTCTTCCCTATTCCTTTTTATTTTCTCTTTTTGCAAGCATCATGTGATGAGGAAAGATCTAGGCACATATATCCAGTTGGATATGAGTAGGCATGAATTATTATTGTTGACATCACCCTTGAGGTGAATACGATGGGAGGCGAAACTATAAGCCCCTATCTTTCTATGTGTCCGGTTGAAACTTTTTGTTCATGGGTATGTTGTGAGTGTTAGCAATCATAGAAGATTAAATGATGGTTGAGTATATGGACTTGCCTAAAGGCTCCGATACGTGACCCTTCCTGAAAATATGATGAATTGTAGTTGCAAAGTTGACTGAGAACATAGTTTGTTGGTTTTCAATAAGGTTTATGCTTTATACTTCAATGTTGTGATGAATTGTTACTCATTTATGAGAAGTTATATGATAAAAGTTGTGTGATATAGTTCTATGTTAAAGTTTGTTGTTGTTATAATAATATGCAATATGCTTCTATGTCTGTATTTTGTTTTTATCCACACCTCTCTCTCTAAGCATGTGGGCATGTTTTTCGATTTCGGTTTTTTGCTTGAGGACAAGCGAGGTCTAAGCTTGGGGGAGTTGATATGTCAATTTTGCATCATGTTTTCCTAATATTATTTATAATGTTTTTATGCATAATAATGCTTTTAGGAGTAATTCTAATGCCTTTTCTCTCATAATATGCAAGGTTTACACAAAGAGGGAGAATACCGGCAGCTGGAATTCTGGACCTGAAAAAGCTACGTCAGAGTTACCTATTCTGCACATCTCCAAATGAGCTGAAAATTTACGGAGAATTATTTTGCAATATATGAAAAATACTGGAGCAAATAACTACCGGAGGAGGCCCACCAGATGGGCACAACCCACCTGGGCGCGCCAGCCCCCCCCCCCCCCCCAGGCGCGCCCTGGTGGGTTGTGCTCTCCTCGGCCCACCTCCGATGTCCATCTTCTGGTATATAAGTCATTTTGACCTAGAAAAAATAAAGAGGGGACTTTCGGGATGAAGCACCACCGTCTTGAGGTGGAACTTGGGCAGGAGCACTTTTGCCCTCCGGCGGAGCGATTCCGTCGGGGGAACTTCCCTCCCGGAGGGGGAAATCATCGCCATCGTCATCACCAACAACTCTCCCATCTTTGGGAGGGCCATCTCCATCAACATCTTCAACAACACCATCTCCTCTCAAACCCTAGTTCATCTCTTGTGTTCAATCTTTGTACCGGAACCTTAGATTGGTACTTGTGGGTGACTAGTAGTGTTGATTACATCTTGTAGTTGATTACTATATGGTTTATTTGGTGGAAGATTATATGTTCAGATTCATTATGCTATTTAATATCCCTCTGATCTTGAGCATGATTATTATTTGTGAGTAGTTACTTTTGTTCTTGAGGTCACGGGAGAAATCACGTTGCAAGTAATCATGTGAACTTGATATGTGTTCGATATTTTGATGATATGTATGTTGTGATTCCCTTAGTGGTGTCATGTGAACGTCGACTACATGGCACTTCACCATATTTGGGCCTAAGGGAATGCATTGTGGAGTAGTTATTAGATGATGGGTTGCTAGAGTGACAGAAGCTTAAACTCTAGTTTATGCACTACTTCGTAAGGGACTGATTTGGATCCAAAAGTTTAATGCTATGGTTAGATTTTATCTTAATACTTTTCTCGTAGTTGCGGACGCTTGCGAGGGGGTTAATCATAAGTAGGAGGTTTGTTCAAGTAAGAACAGCACCTAAGCACCAGTCCACCCACATATCAAATTATCAAAGTAGCGAACACGAATCAAACCAACATGATGAAAGTGATATGATGAAATTGCCGTGTACCTTCAAGAACGCTTTGCTTATCATAAGAGACCGTTTTGGCCTGTCCTTTGCCACAAAAGGATTGGGCTACCTTGCTGCACTTTATTTACCGTTACCGTTACTTGCTTGTTACAAATTATCTTGCTATCAAACTACTTGTTATCGACTATTTCAGTGCTTGCAGAAAATACCTTGCTGAAAACCACTTGTCATTTCCTTCTGCGCCTCATTGGGTTTGACACTCTTACTTATTGAAAGGACTACGATTGATCCCCTATACTTGTGGGTCATCAATTGTTTAAGCTTGCAGGCTTGCCCAGAGATGCAGTTAAGAAGAAGGTTTCCCTTTATCTTTGGGGGGAAAAGCATGCACATGGTATAGGCTATGTGATGATATTGGAGCTTGGGATTGGAATCGATTGAAATTGGAATTTCACCAAAAAAAATATCCTATGCATTGAGTTCATCGTGATCGGAATTATATATATAATTTTTGGCCTCGTGAAAGAGAAAGTATCGCTCTAGCTTGGGGGAGGCCTAAGTCAATGTTATATTCATGCCCCAATCATGAGCTCTCAAGATAAATTATCATTCAGAATTTTTATGCTCGGCTTTCTCGTAATGATCAATCCATGCTCGATACTTTTGTGCTGGTTATTTTATGAAGAAGACTATTGAATTCGGGTTGGATCTTTTAGAAAGAATCAAACGCAACTCCCAAGATTGGGAACTCGACGAAGGTAAAGAGTCAGGTATTAAGCTTGAGTTTGATTGTGTTAAATCTTTTATGGATACCGATTCTTTTCACAAGTTTAGCACTAAATATGGACTTGACTCTGAGATAGTAGCCTCTTGTTGTGAATCATTTGCTACTCATGTTGACCTCCCAAAGGAGAAGTGGTTTAAATATCATCCCCTATTAAAGAAGAAATTAAAGAACCGGTAGTAGTTAAGGATGAAACTATCATTTACAATGTTGATCTAGTTGTGCCTACTGCTTATATTAAAAAACCACATTTCCCTGTTAGGATAAAGGAACATGCTAAGGTTTTAGCTGTGGTTCGCAAAAGTAATATTAGAGCACCTAAACCCTCTGAACAAATTAAAGTAGAACCTGGTATTGCTATGGCTAAAGATCTTTTAGTCGATAATATTGATGGGAATGTTATTTATTTTTGTGATGAAGCTGCTAGAATTGCTAAACCAGATACTAAATAAAAATAGACCAGTTGTTGGCATGCCTGTTGTCTCAGTTAAAATAGGAGATCACTGTTGGCATGCCTTTTACTCTTTACCAAGAAATTATGAATGATATAGCACCTCCTAAAATAGAAGATATTGAGGTTACCATCAAACTTGCTAATAGAGATACTATCACACCGCTTGCGATTGTTAGAGATGTTGAAGTCTTGTGTGAAAAAATAAAATACCCTACTGATTTTCTAGTCCTTGGTTCCCCACAACATGACTTTTGTCCCATTATCTTTGGTAGACCTTCCTTGAACACTGTTAATGCTAACATAGATTGCAAGAGAGAAACTGTTAGTGCTAATTTTGGTGATGTGTCTCATGAGCTTAATTTCTCCAAGTTTCATAGGCAACCTCGTAATAAAGAATTGCCAAGTAAGGATGAAATAATTGGTCTTGCTTCTATTGCCGTACCTCCTACTGGTCCACTAGAACAATATTTGCTTGACCATGAAAATGATATGCACTTGCATGAAAGAAATGAAATAGGTAAAATAATTTTTGAGCAACAACCTATCCTTAAACATAATTTGCTTGTTGAAACTCTAGGAGGTCCTCCTCCTCCTAAAGGTGATCCTGTGTTTGAATTGAAACAATTGCCTGATACTCTTAAATATGCTTATCTTGATGAAAAGAAGATATATCCTGTTATTATTAGTGCTAACCTTACAGAGCATGAAGAGAAAAGATTATTTAAAACTCTGAGGAAGCACCATGCTGCTATTGGATATACTCTTGATGATCTTAAGGGCATTAGTCCCACTCTCTGTCAGCACAAGATTAATATGGAACCTGATGCTAAACAAGTTGTTGATCATCAACGACGACTAAATCCCAAAATGAAAGAAGTGCTAAGAGCTGAAATATTAAAGCTTCTGGAAGCAGGTATAATCTATCTCATAGCTCATAGTAGATGGGTAAGCCCCGTTCATTGTGTCCATAAGAAAGCAGGTATTACTGTTGTTCCTAATGATAAAAATGAACTCATCCCACAAAGAATTGTTACTGGCTATAGAATGGTAATTGATTTTAGAAAATTAAATAAAGCTACTAGAAAGGATCATTATCCTTTGCCTTTTATTGATCAAATGTTAGAAAGACTGTCTAAGCACACACACTTTTGTTTTCTTGATGGATATTCTGGTTTCTCTCAAATACATGTATCACAACCCGATCAAGAGAAAACCACCTTTACTTGTCCTTTTGGAACTTATGCTTATAGACGTATGCCTTTTGGTTTATGTAATGCACCTGCTACCTTTCAAAGATGTATGACTAATATATTCTCTGATTTTTGTGAAAAGATTGTTGAGGTTTTCATGGATGATTTTTCCATTTACGGAACTTCTTTTGATGATTGCTTAAGCAACCTTGACCGAGTTCTACAGAGATGTGAGCAAACAAATCTTTTCTTGATTTGGGAGAAGTGCCACTTTATGGTGAATGAAGGTATTGTCTTAGGTCATAAAATTTCTGAGCGAGGTATTGAGGTGGATAAAGCTAAAGTCGATACAATTGAGAGAATGCCGTGTCCTAAAGATAATAAAGGTATTCAAAGTTTCCTTGGTCATGCTGGTTTCTATAGGAGGTTTATTAAAGACTTCTCTAAAATTTCTAGGCCTCTTACTAATCTTTTACAAAAGGATTTCCATTTGTTTTTGATGATGATCGCGTAGAAGCCTTTGAAACACTTAAGAAAGCCTTAACTTCTGCACCTATTGTTCAACCACCTGATTGGAACTTGCCTTTTGAAATCATGTGTGATGCTAGTGATTATGATGTTGGTGCTGTTCTAGGACAAAGAGTTGATAAGAAATTAAATGTTATTCACTATGCTAGTAAAACTCTAGACAGTGCCCAAAGAAATTATGCTACTACTGAAAAAGAATTTATGGCAGTTGTGTTTGCTTGTGATAAATTCAGATCTTATATAGTTGACTCTAAAGTAATTGTTCACACCGATCATGCTGCTATTAAATACCTTAGGGAAAAGAAAGATGCTAAGCCTAGACTCATTAGGTGGATTCTTTTGCTACAAGAATTTGACTTACACATCACTGATAGGAAAGGAGATGAGAACCCCGTAGCTGACAACATGTCTAGGCTAGAAAATATTTTTGATGACCCACTGCCTATTGATGATAGTTTCCCTGATGAACAGCTAGCTGTCATAAAAAATTCTCATAATACTCCTTGGTATACTGACTATGCTAATTATATTATTGCTAAATTTATACCACCTAGTTTTACGTACCAACAAAAGAAAAAAAATTCTTCTATGATTTAAGACATTACTTTTGGGATGACCCACATCTTTATAAAGAAGGAGTAGATGGTATTATTAGATGTTGTATACCTGAGCATGAACAGGAACAAATCCTACGGAAATGTCACTCCGAGGCCTACGGAGGGCATCATGCAGGAGATAGAACTGCACACAAGGTATTACAGTCTGGTTTTTATTGGCCTACTCTCTTCAAGGATGCCCGTAAGTTTGTTTTATCTTGTGATGAATGTCAAAGAATGGATAATATTGGTAGACGTCAGGAAATGCCTATGAATTATTCACTTGTTATTGAACCGTTTGATGTTTGGGGCTTTGATTATATGGGACCTTTTCCTTCCTCTAATGGGTACACACACATTTTGGTTGCTGTTGATTGTGTCACTAAGTGGGTAGAAGCTATCCCAACTAGCAGTGCTGATCATAACACTTCCATTAAAATGCTTAAGGAAGTTATTTTCCCTAGGTTTGGAGTCCCTAGATATTTAATGACTGATGGTGGTTCACACTTTATTCATGGTGCTTTCCGTGAACTACTTGCTAAATATGATGTCAACCATAGAATTGCATCACCTTATCATCCTCAGTCTAGTGGTCAAGTTGAACTTAGCAATAGAGAAATAAAATTAATATTACAAAAAAAAATGTCAATAGGTCCCGAAAGAATTGGTCTAAGAAACCTTATGATGCACTTTGGGCCTATAGAACAGCTTATAAAAATCCTATGGGTATGTCTTCATATAAAATGGTTTATGGGAAAGCTTGTCATTTGCCTTTCGAATTAGAACATAAAGCATATTGGGTAATTAAAGAGCTCAGTTACGATTTTAAACTTGTTGGTGAAAAGAGGTTATTTGATATTAGCTCACTAGATGAATGGAGAACCCAAGCTTATGAAAATGCCAAACTATTTAAAGAAAAAGTCAAAAGATGGCATGACAAAAGAATCCAAAAGCGGGAATTCAAGGTTGGTGAATATGTCTATTGTATAATTCTCGTTTTAGTTTTTTTTGCAGGAAAACTTCTTTCCAAATGGGAAGGACCATATATCATCGAAGAAGTTTATCGCTCTGGAGCTATCAAGATTAACAATGCCGAAGGTACCAACCCGAAGGTGGTCAATGGACAAAGAATTAAACACTATATTTCAGGTACGCCTATTAATGTTGAAACTAACATTATCCAAACCATGACACCGGAGGAGCACATAAAAGAAACCTTCCAGAACACTCCAGAATCCTGAAAAAGAAGAGGTACGTGATACGGTAAGTAAACGGACTCCGAAAAATCCGCAAAAATATTTTCTGTCAGTTTTGGAATATTAGAAAAAATAGAAAAATAAGAAACAACCGGGAAGGCAACCCAGGTGCCCACAAGGCACCAGGGTGCGCCTGCCCCACCAGGCGCGCCCTGGTGGGTAGTGGGCCCCTCGGGCACCTTCCTGATTCCGTTTTCCTTCCGTATACTTGTTTCCCAAGATAAAAAATCTTTATATATACCCCCGAATGATTTGACTACCGCATCGCGGAGAAATCCTTTGTTCTTGTTTCGCGATGTTTTCCTGTCAGATCTTGATCGCCATGGCTCCACCAATCTCCTCCAAGGACAAGTTCTTCAAGAAGGTCATCAACCCGTACCTACCGGAGGTGTTGAAGCACCCTCAAGCCATTGAGATGCGTGAGGGGGTGCTCCACATCCGGGATGTTCAAGGGCCCAAGAGGACATGAAGTGTGGAGGCCAGGCTTGAGGCGGTGGAGCAGGACATCTTCAAGTGCCAAGGGATGGTGGAGCGTGGACTCAGTGCCAATCACTCCATGATCACAGAATTAACCCGTGATCACATGGTTGATGGCCAGTCTATGAAGGACATTGTCTTCACCTTCAACGAGCAAATCAATTTTCTGCAAAGCCAAATCTATGATCTTCAAAATCAAGTTTTTGAGTATGAAGCAAGATTTAAAGGTATGAGTTTAGCTGCCAGTTGCAGGACTCAGGAGACTCGGGCATCCTCTTATGATGGTGAGCCCCTGCCCTAGAAGCCGGAGGACAAACTTACTACCTCAACACCACCACCACCATCATCATCACCAAAGAAGGAGACTTAAGCACACGGGTATGGGCACTCCCCTTGGCTTGTGCCAAGCTTGGGGGAGATGCCCCGGTATCGTATCACCATCACTTTTATTACCTTTACCTATCTTAGTTTGATCCTTAGTTATTTCATGATTTAGTCGAATAAAAGTTTAGTATGATCTATTTCGAGTGTCAGTTTCGTGATCTATCTATCTATGTAATCGAGCGAGAGTTATATAATAAAGTTTAGTTTAAGTTTTTGCTTCTTTACTTTCTTGTTTCAATCAAAATAAAGGAAATAATGAAAAATATCATATGCTAATCTTATGGAAAGTGATGTCATTACATAAAGAAAAGTGTAAGTGGTAAAATTTATTGAAAGTTGACAAACAAAGCATTGGTCAATGATGCAATTCATGAAAGAATTAATAAGGGAAGAGAAGATTCACATGCAAATATACTATCTTGGACATCTTTTATGATTGTGAGCCCCCATTAAATATCTTATGCCAAATTGTTGACATTGGACAAGGAAGACAACGTAATGATTTATGTTTGTTCATATTCACATAGAAGTTATATTGTCATAGATCCTCTAACATGTGGTGCTTGTCCAATATCTTTGCTAGCCAAAAATCCGCACTAAGTAGAGATACTACTTTTGCATCCAAAAACCTTAAACCCAAATTCATGTTTTGAGAGTCCACCATACCTACCTATGGATTAAGTAAGATCCTTCAAGTAAGTTGTCATGGGCGCAAAAAGGGAAATAAAAATTGCCTCTAAATGTGTTTAATCTTTTAGTGTAAGGGAAAATAAACGTTGTACAAACTTGTGATGGCAAAATAATAAAAGCGACGGACTGCATAATAAAGGTTGCTATCATAAGGGGCAATATAACGTGACGTTCTTTTGCATTAAGAGATTGTGCATATAAAACCAAAAAGCGCATGACAACCTCTGCTTCCCTTGCGAAGGGCCTATCTTTTACTTTTATGTACTTACTTTGTATGCAAGAGTCAAAGTATTCTCCTCTATTCCTTTTTATTTTCTCTTTTGCAAGCATCATGTGGTGGGGAAAGATCTAGGCACATATACCCAGTTGAATGTGAGTGATCATGAGTTATTATTGTTGACATCACCCTTGAGGTGAATAAGTTGGGAGGCGAAACTATAAGCCCCTATCTTTCTATGTGTCCGGTTGAAACTTTTTGCTCATATGTATGATGTGAGTGTTAGCAATTATAGAAGACTAAATGATGGTTGAGTATGTGGACTTGCCAAAAAGGCTTCGACACGAGACCCTTCCTGAAAATATGATGAATTGTAATTGCAAAGTTGACTGAGAACATAGTTTGTTTGCTTTCAAGAAAGTTTATGCTTTATACTTCGATGATGTGATGAGCTGTTACTTGCTCATGAGAAGTTATATGATAAAGTTTATTTGATGTTATAGTAATAAGCATGATGCTACTATGTCCGTATTTTGTTTTTATCAACACCTCCCTCTCTAAACATGTGGACATGATTTTCGATATCGGCTTTCGCTTGAGAACAAGCGAGGTCTAAGCTTGGGGGAGTTGATACGCCCATTTTGCATCATGTTTTCCTACTGTTATTTATAGTGTTTTGATGCTTTATAACACTTTACGGAGTAATTTTAATGCCTTTTCTCTTATAATATGAAGGTTTACACAAAGAGGGAGAATACCGGCAGTTGGAATTCTGGACCTGAAAAAGCTATGTCAGAGATACCTATTCTGCACATCTCCAAATGAGCTAAAATTTTACGAAGAATTATTTTGGAATATATAATCAATATTGGAGAAAAAAACTACCAGAGGGGGGCTGCCAGGTGGCCACAAGGCACCAGGGCACGCCATGCCCCCCAGGCGCGCCCTGGTGGGTAGTGGGCACCCAGGCCCACCTCTGGTGCCCATCATCTAGTATATAAGGTCTTTTGACCTAACAAAAATAACGAGAGGACTTTCGGGACGGAGCGCCGCCGTCTCGAGGTGGAACTTGGGCAGGAGCACTTTTGCCCTCCACCGGAGCGATTCTGCCGGGGGAACTTCCCTCCGGGAGGGGAAAATCGAAGCCATCGTTATCACCAACAACCCTTTCATCTTTGGGAGGCCAATCTTCATCAACATCTTCAACAACACCATCTCATCTCAAACCCTAGTTCATCTCTTGTGTTCAATCTTTGTATCCAAACCTCAGATTGGTACCTGTGGGTGACTAGTCGTGTTGATTATATCTCGTAGTTGAAGCTAGATGGTTTATTTGGTGGAAGATCATATGTTCAGATCCATTATGTTATTTAATATCCCTCTGATCTTGAGCATGAATATTATTTGTGAGTAGTTGTCCTTGTTCTTGAGGCCACGAGAGAAGTTATGTTGCAAGTAATCATGTGAATTTGATATTCGTTCGATATTTTGATGGTATGTATGTTGTAATTTCCTTAGTGGTGTTATGTGAACGTCGACTACATGACACTTCACCATCTTTGGGCCTAAGGGAATGCATTGTGGAGTAGTTATTAGATGATGGGTTGCTAGAGTGACAGAAGCTTAAACCCTAGTTTGTGTACTATTTCGTAAGGGGCTGATTTGGATCCACATGTTTAATGCTATGGTTAGGTTGTTATCTTAATTCTTCTTTCATAGTTGTGGATGCTTGCGATGGGGTTAATCATAAGTGGGAGGCTTGTTCAAGTAAGAACAGCACCCAAGCACTGGTCTACCCACATACCATATTATCAAAGTAGCGAACGCGAATCAAATCAACATGATGAGAGTGACTAGATGAAATTCACGTGTGTCCTAAAAAATGTTTTACTTATTATAAGAGACCGTTCTGGCCTGTCCTTTGACACAAAAGGATTGGGCTACCTTGTTGCACTTTTGTTAACGCTACCGTTATTTGCTCGTTACAAATTATCTTGCTATCAAACTATTTGTTACCTACAATTTCAGTGCTTGCAGAAATTATCTTGCTGAAAACCGCTTCTCATTTCCTTCTGCTCCTCGTTGGGTTCGACACTCTTACTTATCGAAAGGACTACGATTGATCCCTTATACTTGTGGGTCATCACAGTTTCTTCGTTGTGCTCCTCGTTCGACACCTTTAAAATTATATCTTAGCGTGATAGGTTTCAATGAACTTTTTTTACGTAGCTTGTACTCCTTATCATAGTAAAATAGCAGGTGGAGGCGTGGCGGCACGCTGCGCCGGTCGAGAAGCCTGTGCGTGTCTATGTTGTAATTTTTAATAAGAGAATAGGTGTTGGTCGGTTTGAGGGCGAGCACATAAAAATAGATTTTTTTATTAGCACTGATAGTTCGAGGGTGAGCTCGTAAAAATAGATTTTTTATTAGCGCTGATAAAAGCTGTGAAAAACAATTTAAAAACATAAAAGAGTGTTTTAATCTTGTAATGAACTCTGGCAAACCAAGTTGTCGTTAAATAAATTGGCCATGTTATTTTTTTCTCCTATCATTAGTAAATGGTTTTTTCTCACCTCTGAAAGGTGTTACTCAATTGAGCTATTTACTTTTTCCCTGCAAGCATTTTTTTAATTTCCTTAGAAAAATGTTGCTCAATTAAATTAAGCGCGTAGTCTATTTCTATAGATGTAAGATTTTTTGGATTTAAAATAACATTTTTATGTTGTTAACAAATTTGAAGTTTTACATATTAATAAATTGCAAGGATGAAACATTTTACATGAGGAGAATAAGTTTTACATGTTATATCTATTCTTTGGGCCATCAGTAAATTTAGGAATTGACTGGGTCAACAATGTACCAGGCCCAGCAATGGCGGAACCTTGTTATAGCTGTTCTTTTGGCCATCAGGCCACAATGTTTTTGTTGGCCATTGGAGAGAGAAAACTTAAAAACAGAAAAGGTGTTTTAATCTTGTAAGAAATTATGGTAGGCCAAGTTGTCGTTGTTTATAAAATGATCATGTTTCTTTTTTTCCCCATTCATGGTTAAATGGATTTTTTTTTCTCGCAACTGAAAGGTGTTACTCGATTGAGTTAAATGCGTGATCTATTTTTTAGTAATGCTACATGTATGATACTATTTGTACGATTTTTCTACGACGATTCACCACTGCCTTTCATCACGACAGCCGTATAGGGCTAGACCCTTGTATCATCAATTGTATATGGATTGAAAAGTTAAACATCGTGTGCAAAGTAGTTTCACTCTTTTTTTAGACACAACCATTTTTTCGGAATTTTCATAGACACTGTTATTAAACTAAATCAAGCGCATAGTCTATTTTTATAGATATAAGCATTTCTTGCATTTACAAACAATTTTTTGAAGGCATGAGCAAATTTCCAATTTTAAAAATTAATAAATAGTAAGGGTAAATCATTTTACAGCAAGAGAATACGCAGTTGTGGATGCAGCTATACTATGTCCGAAGTACACGTAGCACGCGTGCCGAAGAGGTGAAGCCGTACACCATCCGCACCGTTTTAGTAAAATATTTTTTTCCGTAAATAGTTAAATATGAAACTGGCTGATCGTAAACATATGGTCATATGTTTTTTTAACTGGGCCAACAATAGGAAAAGATATATGGGCGAGATACAGTGGCTACACTGGGCCGATGATCTGTAGCTATTAATAGTTTAATACATAGAGTGGTGAATCAAAACAAAACAGTAAAAAGTACACATGTCAACGCAGGAGGAAGGTTGCCCAACACCTCAAACTCACGGCAGCTGCTATAGCTTAGCCAGTTTAGAGCATCTCCACTCGTTCGGCCTCCAAGGGGCTACAAATAGCGCCGCCCTGGGGCGCGCCGGCTGAAATTTTGGCTTGGGGGCGATCGGGTTTCCAGCCGCCGCCCCCAGGTCGCCCCCAGGCGTTGATCTCGGCCCACTTTCAGCGTAAATTGGCCCACTTTTCAGCCCATTTTCGGCGCAAAATGGCCCACTGTCGGCGGAAATTGACCAATTTCGGCCCGTATTCGGCGTGTTTCGACATAAATTCAACATAAGCTATTTTTTATCACATAATTCATCACAGAAAATCAATAGAAATCAAATAGTTTAATAAAAATTATATAGTTCAACAAATAGTTTAACAAATAAAAAATCATATTTCATCGCACGTCGAGCTAGGCGTTGCCCTTGAGCCTCCATAGGGGCTCCACCAGATCCTGCTCTCGTGGAGGATGCCGCAGCGGAACCCTTTCTCTTTTCCGGCGGGGGAATGGCCTATCTAGCGTGGTGGGGGGGGGGGGGGGGGGGGTGGGCGGCGCCGGGATCGGCAAGGCAGCGGAGGGGTGTGCGCGCGCGCGCGCGCGGGGGGGGGGGGGGGGGGGGGGGGGGGTGGGGAGGGGGGCGAATCTGGACGTGCAAGATGACTTTTCATCTGACAGTGTGGCCCAGACGCGGTTTTCCCTTCCGCCGGAGCCCCCAACCGCCCCCCAGTGCGCTTGGTTCGGCCTAGAATCGCCGGGTCCAAAAATGGGCCGAGCCGCGGATTTCGGCGTCTTGGGGGCGCGACTGGGGGGTTTTTCAGCTCCAACGCCAAAAAAATCGCCCTGGAGACCTGTTAGGGGCGCGACTAGAGATGCTCTTAATATTTGTATATATATACTAGACGTTGAACCTGAATTAATATCATCAAACCTCTACCATGGATCTACTTTATTAAAGGGTCTGGGATGCTCACGGCCATACATGAATGCCCATGTGCTTCTTCTGCTAGTATTGAATGACATTAAAGCATCCATCACATGGTGGTATGTATGAGATGTCAGCATAATGGTGCCCCTATATAAAGGTGAGAAGCGAGATGGAACATGATCCAAATTTCACAAATAAATTTGTTCGTACCTAAGACCGACCAAGGGGTAGAGCTTAACCGTTTGTCGATCCAAATCAGACTACATCACATACATTAACAGACTCAACTATCAGACTCAGATGATATTACTTTTGCGATGCTATTTCGTACCCACGTACGTCCTAGGATTTGGAAGCATTGGGATTTATCTATATCTATATCTATATCTATACCTACTAATAAAGCAAGGTGCATTTTTCCGATTTTTTCATCTGTTCACCGCCGATTTTTTTCCCTATCCGAGGTGGTACTAAATTTTTGTGCGTCCGTTTGCTAGAAAAGAAAAAGCAATTTTCATACATGGGCCGTGCACGTTGTGGCCCGTCGAAGCACCCACTTATTTCCCTCCGCACACAGCTAAGAAAACCCTATTTACCGCACGTGGCGACAAATAGTCTGACCTTCGCAAAGGGCGCAAAGTAGTCCTGGCCATGGGCCGCCCGGCCCGAACAGCCCGGCTTGACCCAGCCCGAAAAAGCTCGGCCCGACGCTGCTCCCGGGCCGGGCCAGGGCCTAGGTTTTGAGCCCGAAGACTAACTTAGGGCTCCGCTCTCCCTTGAGAAGTCGGCCGCCGCCTCCATTATCGGGTCGGTGGAGACCTCTACCACCACCCGGCGAATCGACCCAGCAGCCGACCTCCGGGAGGCGCAGGAACGAAACGCGCGGGAGGCGCGCGAGGAGCAGGAAGCCGCCCGCATGGAGAAGGCGGAGGCGGACAGGGCGGAAGCCGCCGCGTTGAAGAGGCTGGCGGAGGCTGAAGCCGACGCCGCGGAGAAGAGGCTGGGTGAAGGAGCCGCGCGCTGTCAGGCGCCGCTGCTCGTCACTCCCTTGAGCTTCGCGCCGCCACCACCAGAGTTTACGGCCCCGACTGGGGGAGCCAGCGTCGAACAGCCGGTCATGGGGGGAGAAGGCGGCGATGTCGTCATGCCGGAGGTAGTCGTGCCTCCGTCGCCGCCGTCTGGAGGAGCGCGGGACAAACAGCCGGCTACCCCGCCGGTGCCGCCAGCCGGAAACGAGGTAGTGTCGGGCCCAATTCCTGAGGCCCGCACACCATCGCGCCGTCGAGGCGCGAAGGCGGCTTCGGTGCCGCGACCGCTAGAAGCCGGCGCTGCGAGCTCGTCCGTCCCAGACGCCGAAGCCACCAGCCCCGCACCCGCCGAGTGGGTGCGTGGAGGCGGGACCGGCGCCTTAAACCAGGTGATCCTAGACGTCCAAGCCAAACTCCGAGCTGAGGCCACCGCTCTTCGACAGTGCAACAATGCGTTCTTGGATTCGCGAGAGGCCATTCGGGTACGTCCTTTATTTCTTCGTCTTTGATTCTTGTATTCTCTCTGTGGGGGCGCGCCAGCGCACCCACGGGGTGTAGCCCTCGAGTTTCGGGCCGGCTGCTGAGCAGGCGGCTCGGAACTTTAATTGGCAAGCTCCGAGTGCTAACTTTATCTGCTATCTTCATTATAGGACTATCATAACCTTCGCGCGATCACCTTCAACTCCAACGTCCGAGAGCTGGACCGGCGGACCGCCGACTTGTCGGAAAGCCGGAGTAAGTCTTCGTTTTCTTTCTCTGCGGGGGCGCGCCAGCGCACCCGCGGGCTGTAGCCCCCGAGATTCGGGCCGACTGCTGAGCAGTCGGGCAGGATCTTCTTGGCAGCCGTACCTCTTTTTTGTTGATGGTTGATATTTTTTCCTTCCTCTGCTCTTGCAGAGGCCAACGCTACTTTGCAGCAGCAGCTGGGTGAGGCCAACACCGCGTTGCGCGCCAAGGAGGCAGAGTGCAACGAGCTGGCCCAAGAGCGTGACCGACTGGCCAAGCAGCTGACGGAGCAAGCGGAGCTTCTCCAGAAGGCCCAGAAGTAGGCGGAGGTAAAAGAGTCCAGTCTCCTCGCCGAGTTCGAGACCGAACGCTCCGCCTGGGCTGACAGGGAGGCGCTGCTGAAATCCGGTTTCGGCAGGATTGAAGACATAGTTGATGGTAAGCTTTCTTCTTTTTCTTTCTTTGAGCTGCCGGTTGCCGATCGAGCCGGCGTCTAGCTTCTGACTTCTGATTTCTTTGCTTTCTTCCTGAGCAGACTTCTTTCCTGGCCACTCTGACGCCGCCAACCAGGCTATTGAGGCTTATCGTAGAGAACGGAGAGCGGAAGGCATGCAGATCGCTGCCAACGCCCCCCAGACTCTTAGCGAACAGCTCCTCAGCATCCAGGCCCGCCTCCGGCTGGCTCATCGGATGTTGCGCCGTCTTCAGCGTGTCGGGGCCCAAGCGATCTCCGCCCTTTGGCCGGACATGCCAGCTCTGCGCACTCCCAGTCGGACTGCCGACTGGCTGGAGGTGGCGGCCGGCTCACTTGAGGCTTGGAAGGGTTCCTCAGCCTGGGCTGGCGCGCGCCGGGCCTTGGAATTCGTCAAGGCGTGGTACCCTGGGCTAAGTCTAGCCCAGTTGACCTCGTTTCGGCAGGAGGCCCAAGAGGAGCTGGTGGCGGTGGAGCTCGATCTTGTCAGACGGGCAGCGGCGATCGCCGAGTACACCAACACCAACATCTTTGTTCCCGAGCTGGCTGAGGACGGTGCCCAGGCGCCGCCGGAGTGGTTCGGGCTGAACCCGGAGGACGACGAAGACTCGGCCGAGATGATCGACTCCAACGGCGAGGGGGAAGGCGAGGAGGACGGGGAGAGCGAAGAAGATATGCCGGAGGTCGGGGCGGATGACCAGTCTCCGCTTGATCGTGCCTCAAACAACGAGCCATGCTCGAGTGCGCCGACTGCTGCTGGAGGCGACCAAGCGGAGACTGACCAGCCGTCCGCTCCACCAACCGGCACTACCGACTCCGCCAACCAGTCGGACCCCTCTGCTGCTCCCTAGGCCGCCGACTTGTCTTTTATTTTTCCTGTTTTATCAGTCTCGACAAACTTTGTTAAATTCGCACAATTCCACCCACGGGGTGTATTTCAAACTCTGTTGAATGCTGGCCAAGGGCCTATTGACATGCAGATATTCTTCTACATAAGTTGCGCTCTTGCCGAGCTCTGACTTTCCTTGCTTTCTGCTCCTTGGCTTTTTTCCTTTGCCGCCCTCCCTTGGCTGCTGTCTTGCCAGCCAAACAGCCGCTCTGTGGACTGCGGCTGGGTCAAGTACTTAGCTACTTTCGGGAGGGCAAGTACTTAGCCGACTAGAGCGTTAGTAAGATAAGTAGAAGCCGGCCACAAGGCTGCTCCGCAGCCGGTCAACGAGGCGGAAACTGGCCTGAACTATGTGCATGCTTTGGGTCCTTAGCCATTTTTCATGCGGACACCTTTTCTGCCTTTAACCCCTGCCCACCGGACAGTCGCTCTGCGAACTGTGGCTTTGGCAGGAGAAAGTTGAGGCGCCAATGCATTACTTGTCCGGCTGCAGGAAGCACCACATAGTACAAGGCGGCGAGCCCCCCGGGCCGACTGGTCGAACCCGATGCCAGCCGGAATAATGAAATGACACATTTATAGGCGTAATACTCATCACACAGATAAAAGAGGGTAGCCCCCGAGTTCTTCTTGGGGAACCCGGAGTCTTCGTACTTAATACAAAGGGTAGCGTGATACATACTTCATCAACTATAAATTCTTTGAAGGAGGTTTGCGTTCCACGGCCGCTCTGTCTCCTTGCCGGAGTCATCTCTCTTGCGTGCTCCGGGCTTCTGAGCATCGATCAGGTAGTAGGAGTCGTTGCCCAAAACTTTGCTGATGATGAAGGGGCCTTCCCAAGGTGCCAAGAGCTTGTGCTGGCCGGCTGTTCGCTGGATCAGCCGGAGCACAAGGTCTCCCTCTTGGAAAGATCTTGGCTTGACCTTCCGATTGTAGTATCGGCGTAGATTCTGCTGGTAGATGGCGGACCGGCTGAGTGCCAACAGCCGTCCCTCTTCCAGCAGATCGACGCCGTCTTCTCGTGCTTCTTTTGCCTCCTCCTCAGTGTACATGGTGACTCGAGGGGAGTCGAATTCTATGTCCGTCGGGATGACGGCTTCGGCACCGTAGACGAGGAAGAAGGGCGTGAAGCCGGTTGACTTGTTTGGAGTTGTATGCAGGCTCCAGAGGACGGCCGGCAGCTCATCGAGCCAACAGCCGGCTGAACGCTCCAGAGGCTCGATCAGTCGGGGCTTGATGCCGGACAAAATGAGGCCGTTTGCTCGCTCCACCTGGCGGTTTGACTGCGGATGGGCAACGGACGCTAAGTCCAGTCGGAGGCCTTGCGTCACGCAAAAACGAGCCAAGGCGCCCTTGGCGAAGTTTGTGCCGTTGTCGGTGATGATGCTGTGTGGTATGCCATACCGGGTGGTGATGTCTGCGATGAAAGTCACAGCGGTCGGACCATTCAACTTCTTGATTGGTTTGGCCTCTATCCACTTGGTGAACTTATCCACGGCGACAAGTAGATGAGTCATGCCGCCGCGCGCTGTCTTGAATGGTCCCACCATGTCCAGCCCCCAGACGGCAAAGGGCCAGGTAATGGGGATGGTCTTGAGTGCAGAAGCCGGTGAATGTGGCTTGGAGTGGAACTTCTGACACCCCTTACATTTCTGGACCAAATCCTTGGCGTCTTCTAGAGCAGTTGGCCAGAAGAAACCATGGCGGAAAGCTTTGGCAACAAGTGATCTTGAAGCCGCGTGGTGACCACACTCGCCTTGGTGGATATCTTTGAGGATTGCTTGGCCTTTCTTCGGCTCCACGCAGCACTGGTACACGCCAGTGACACTACGCCTCACAAGTTCTCTGTTAACAATGGTGTATGCTCCTGCCCGACGTTGCACTTGTCGGGCCGAGATTTCATCAGTCGGCAGCTCCTTGTTCACCAGAAAGTTGAGGACGGGCTGTGCCCATGAAGGTGCTGCTATTTCTTCGACTGCCAGAACTGCTATTTGCACGAGAGCGGTTGGGAGGGGAGGCGGCGGGGTGGAGCCAATGGCGTCTTGCTGTGTTGTTGAAGTCCCCGGGCCGACTGCTGCGGCCCCCGGGCCGGGTTGTGGAGTCCCCGGGCCGGGTGCGACTGCTGCAGTCCCCGGGCCGCTTGGTGAAGTCCCCGAGACGGCTGCCTCGGGGGGAGTCAGCACGAAGATGGAGTCTGATTCTGGTGACGGCCTGATAGACGGCTTGAGGAGGCGTTGCAGGGCGACGCCGGCTGGTACTGCTTGCCGGGTGGAGCCGATCCGTGCCAAGGCATCGGCTTGCTCATTGTCGTTTCTCGGCACATGGAGGAACTCGCACCCTTCAAAGTATCCACTGAGTTGCTGGGCGAGGAAGCGGTAGTTTGCCATGTTTGCATCCTTGGCGTCCCAGTCTCCTGACGACTGCTGGACCACCAAGTCGGAGTCACCGTAGCACAGGATCCGGTGAATGCCGAGTTCCTTGGCAAGCCGGAGCCCGTGTAAGAGTGCTTCGTACTCGGCCACATTGTTGGAGGCGGCAAAGTGGATTTGCAGCGCGTATTTGAGCTTGTCGCCTTTGGGAGAGGTGAGGATGATGCCGGCTCCCAGACCGGTGCGCATCTTCGAGCCATCGAAGTGCATCCGCCAATGAGTGGAGTTTGGAGCTGGCGGCAGGTACTGGGTCTCGGCCCAGTCGACGAGGAAGTCGGCCAGCGCCTGGGATTTGATGGCGGTGCGAGGTTGGTAGAAGATGGTGTAGGGGGCTAGCTCGATGGCCCACTTGGCCACTCGGCCCGATGCATCTCTGCTGCCTATGATCTCCGCAAGTGGGGTGGTGCAAACAACCGTGATTGGATGCTCTTGGAAGTATGGCTTCAGCTTCTTGGCGGCGAAATGCACGCCATAACACAACTTCTGATAGTGGGGGTAGTTCTGCTTGGAGGCTGACAACACCTCGCTCAAGTAGTACACCGGTCTCTGGACCGGCTGTGCCTTGCCGTCTTCTTTGCGTTCCACAACTATGACTGTGCTGACCACCCGGCTGGTGGCGGCGATGTAGAGAAGCATTGGCTCCTTAGCAGTCGGAGCCGCTAGGACAGGCGGAGTGGTCAACACCTTTTTGAGCAGGAGAAAAGCTTCATCCGCCTTGTCATTCCACTCGAAAAAAGTGGTTTTCTTCATAAGCTGGTACAGAGGAAGAGCCTTCTCGCCCAGTCGACTGATGAAACGGCTGATGGATGCCAAGCAGCCGGTGAATTTTTGCACATCCAGTAGTCGGGTGGGCACCTCCATTCTCTCGATGGCCTTGATCTTCACAGGATTGCACTCTATGCCGCGCTCTGAGACCAGGAAACCAAGAAGCTGGCCGGCTGGTACTCCAAAGACATATTTCTCCGGGTTGAGCTTGATTTGAAAACGACGCAAGTTTTCAAAGGTTTCCTTAAGGTCCTCTAGCAGGGTGCCATGCTTCTCCGTCTTCACCATGATATCGTCCACATAGACATGGGCGTTCTTGCCGAGTTTCTTGAGGAGACACTTCTGCATGCAACGCTGAAACGTGGCGCCGGCATTCCTCAAGCCGAACGTCATGGTCAGGTAACAGAAGGCTCCGAATGGTGTGATGAAGGCGGTCTTCAGCCTGTCGGCTGGGTTCAGTTTGATCTGGTGGTACCCTGAGTATGCATCCAAAAAACTCAACAGCTCGCATCCGGCTGTGGAGTCTATCACTTGGTCAATTCTTGGCAAAGCAAATGGATCTTTGGGGCAAGCTTTGTTGAGGCTGGTATAATCAATACACATGCGCCACTTCTTATTCTTTTTCAGCACAAGGACTGGGTTGGCTAACCACTCTGGGAAGAATACTTCCATAATGAAGCCCGCTGCTAGAAGCCGGGCTATTTCTTCTCCAATGACTCTTCTCTTTTCTTCCGACAGGCGGCGCAAGGGCTGCCTGACTGGCTTGACACCAGGTCGGACATGTAACTTGTGCTCGGCGAAATCCGTCGGAACACCCGGCATGTCTTTAGGAGAGCTCGCTTCTCACGGAGGAAATCGGCGAGCTCGCTTTCCTATTTGCTGTCAAGGTTTGCACCAATGACAGTGTACCTCTCCGGGTGCTCCGGGTCCAGGGGTATCTTCTTTGTTTCTTTCGCCGGCTTGAACGAGCCCTCAGCTTCTGGCTCCTTAGGTTCTGGCGGCATTTCCGGCTGCTTGCCTGCCATTGCCACAACCCGGTCAAGGAGCCTCCTCTCAGCAGCAATCACGAGGGACTCAGCCAGCCGACTGCTGGCAGCGGCACAGGCGACAGACTTCTAGTAGTCACCAGCCATGGTGATGATGCCCTTGGTGCTCGGTATCTTCATCTTGAGATAGGCGTAGTGGGGGACCGCCATGAACTTGGCCAGGGCGGGCCGGCCAAGCAACGCGTGGTAGGGGCTTTCAAGATCAACCACCTCGAACCAGATTGGCTCTCGGCGGAAGTGATCCTTCTCTCCGAAAAGGACATCTATCTTGATCTTGCCGATCGGCGAGCAGGACAGGCCAGGCACAATGCCATGGAAGACAGTCCGGCTGGGCTGGAGCTGTTTCTCTTTGATGTCCAACTTCTCCATGGTGTCACGGTAGAGGATGTTGATGCTGCTGCCGCCATCTATCAGAACTCGGGAGAAACGAGCAGCCCGCCTCTCCGTAGCGAAGGTGGCATCCAGCACCAGGGCATAAGAACCCGGAGCAGGCATCACCTCCGGGTGGTCAGATCGGCTCCAACTGATCGGCCTCTCCGACCAGTGCATGAATTCCGGAGCTTTAGAAGCGACAACGTTTACTTCCCGGCGCTGTTGACGCTGGCTGCACCTGTCGTCAGTCACGCTGGTGAAGACAACGTAAGCTCCGTGCTCTTCAGGGAACTCGTCTTGGATCGCTCCGACTGGCCGAACCGCCGGCTGCTGGGGCGGCGGAGGCGGCGGGCCAGCAGGTGGAGGAGGCAGGAGTCCGTCGCCCTTGGCGATCCTAGTGAGCCAGTGGCACTTCCGAGTGGCGTGGTTGGACAGCTTCGCGCCGCTGTGAAACTTGCAGGGTGCATCGAGAGTCTGTTCGTATGAGAAGGCGGGCAACCAGTTGGGCTTGCCGCCCTTCTGACGCTTGGGAGGAGGCTGTCCTTCCGGCTGCTGGTCTTCGACTGTCGCCACCTGCCGGCTTGTAGAAGCCGGTTGTGGCGCCTTGCGCTTGTTGTCGTTTTGCTGCTACCATCGACTGGCGTCACCAGCCGGGGTCCGAGGAACTTGAGGAGCCACTTTGCCGGATGCATCAACTTGAATCTCCGCCTTCATGGAGGAGTCGGCCGTGGTGTACTTGTCCGCTATGATCAGCAACTCGTCGAGGGTGGCCGGCTCATCGCAGAGGAGTCTGTGCTTGAGCAGTGTGCCTTCTCTGCACCCGGCTGTGAAATACTCAATGGCCTGCACCTCGTGCACGCCTTCGCAAGAGTTGCGCAGCTCGGCCCAGCGTGTGAGGTAGTCGCGAGTCGACTCGTCGGGGCCTTGGACGCACAAGGAGAGCTGGCGAGGCTTGGGTGGCCGCTTGTACGTGCTGGTGAAGTTGCGGTTGAAGGCCTCGGTGAAATCAACCCAGCTGTTGATGCTGCGGGGCTTCAGGCTATTCAGTCATGTCCGGGCGGTGCCTTGGAGCATGAGCGGAACATACTTCACGGCAACGCGCTTGTTGCCGTTTGCGATGCTGACGGCCGTGGAGTAGTCGACCAGCCAGTCGTCCGGCTTCACGGAGCCGGTGTACTTGGGCGTATCTCTTGGGAGAGTGAACCCTTTGGGGAAGGGCTCGTCACGGATGCGGGGGCCAAAGCAAGGCGGACCCAATGCGTCTTCTTCTTCTAGCGCCAGGGACCGGTTGAGGCGGTCGATCCGGTGGCGGGCATCGTTCTCCCCGACTCCTTCTCGGCGGCCAAGGCGGTCGCCGAGTGTCGGGTGGTCAACAGGCGGCGGGGAAACGCGTCTCTCCCTGCGCGGGGGAGGCGGACGACCGTCCCGCCGTTCCACTACTCGTGGGCGGCTGTCTTGGTCGCGCTCAATGGAGATGCGGGTGCGGCTGCGGCTCGCAACCGGCTCTGGGTCTCTTCTGTCGTGGGCGCCGTCTGTTGGCGTCCGAGAGGTCGCGCCGTGCTCTCGGCAAGGGGGAAGGTTCCCGGCCTGTAAGACGGGTTCCATCATGCGGCGGCCGGCTTCCTGCTGCGCGGCGGCCGCGTCAATGAGCTGTTGGACGCGCTCCGTCATGCAGCAATGCTCGTCGCCCTCCAGGCGGTCCAGTTCTTCTGCCGCCGCCTGGGCGGCGCACAAGTTCTCCATCGGCGTGGCGTAGACTGGGCGGTCGGCCCCCAACATGCTGGCGATGGCTGCGCCACGCTGTCAGACCGTGCCCGCGCGGCTGGGCTTGCCAGCAGCCGGCGTGCCGCAGACGGCGCGGTCGATCTCGCGGTGGTAAGCCTCGGTGAGGCGTCTCATGGCCGCCAACTTGTTGGCGCTGTCAAGAAGCGCGATGCGGCATGCTTCCAGCGTTTCACCGCTCGCACCGGGTGCTATGGGCGCAGACAGGTCCCGCATTGCCGCCTGCAGCGGATCCTGGCCACCTCCGCTAGAGTGCTTGCCATGCTTGATGACAAGCACCTCCGTGAAGGTGCCTCCACCACTGTTCGCGTGAGGGAGCGGTTCGTCGTAGACCACCACGCTGGCGGGGAATGTGTCGAGCGACGCCGTGTCGGAATCGACAAGCATCGGGTCGGTGGAGCCAACCGACTCCAAGTCTGCAGCAGGCTCGCTGCCGACGTGGAGCTGGTCGAGGAGGCCGAAGAGGCGGCTCTCGGGGTCATCTGTGCCCGCGTCAGATACGGGCTTGTCGGGAAGGCGAATCTCGCCAACAAGATCGGCGAGGCAACTGGCCGCGTAGACGACCTCCACGCCGCGCAGCGCGTCGGCGCAGGCGCCGTCTGGCGTGCCGGGCTGGCTGCGCTCGCCAGGAAGGAACAAGGTTCCCGTCCAGAACAGGTCTCCGGACGGCGGTGCACCTAGTCCCACGGTGGGCGCCAAATGTCGGGGGTTGGATGCGACATATGCCAAAGGATGGCTTATCATGGTGGGAGCTAGTAGAACGTCGCCGGTGCCTGGAAGCGGGATGAGGCATAGACACGAATGCCGGTGTACTTTACCCAGGTTCAGGGCTCTCCTAGGAGATTACACCCCAAGTCCTGCTCTGCGGGGTCTCCGCATGATCACTAAGGCACTAGTGAGTACAAGGTGCTCCTTGAGCTGTATGCCAGAGGTAGAAGAGAGCAGGGCCGACTCTCTCCTCACTCTGAATGAGTCTAGGCTTCACAGGTCTGAACCCTTTGCATGGGTGCCCTGGGGGGTTTATATAGGCCTACCCCCCAAGGGTACAATAGTCATCTGGCCGGGTGTAGGGTCCGGCGGTCAGCGTCCCTGGCCGCCGGCTTCTCTGTCAGCTGCTGGGGCCCGCCGCCTGTTGGGCCCCGCCGACTGGTCTAGCTCAGAGTCGATAGGTCGCTCCCGCCACTTGCGGGTCTCATCGGCTGCTTGTTGCTGTAGCCGTGATGCAGATGACGCGTGCTTGGTCGGGGGGGGGGGGGGGGGGCGTGGCTACAGTTGCGCCGTCGGGTGGGAGATCACTGTAGCCACATCGTGTCTTTTCTGGTTTAATGGCGTGCGGACTTCGAGGGAGGAGGGGCCACCTGCTAGAGGCCGGCCTCCCACCGGTCCGACTGGTCAGGCTCTGCCGCCCTCCAGTCTCTCGCTGCCTGGTAGGGCCCGCCGTCTGCAGGCCGTACCGACAGGCCGTCGTGGGAACAGGGCTTCGCCTGATAGGAATGACGTCAAGGGTGGGGTGGCCACAGTGCCACGTCGTGAGGAGATCTCTGCCTGTACGGAGCACTGTGGCCGCGCCGTGCCCTGGATATGGGGGAATGGGCTATACTGTAGCCACATCCTGTCTTGTCTTCTTAATGGGGGCGTAGACTTTTGAGGGCGTCGTGGGCCGCCTGTTCTAGGAGCCGGCCTCTCTGGAGGCCGCCTGCTAGGAGTCGGTCCGTCTTGGGGCCATCTTCCGGCGCTTGGCCGTCCTCTGGCATCCGGCCTCATGAGCCAGCCGGCCACCAAAAGGCGGCGCGTCATCCTTGATGCTTGAGGGGCGCAGCTGGCCCAATGTCTTGAAATGCTCAGGGACCCGGGTTAGGCTACCCGTGGCCCATTACTCCGACAGGACACATCCTACGGTATACTCCCTCTCTTCCAGTTTATTTGTTTTGAATTTTTTTGTTTTATAAGTTTCAAATTCAAATTTAGAGCTCCCCATCACATGTTGAGATTACAATGTGCATTAAATCGTTGCATGCATGTAGTAGTTTTTTATTGGTCATTTATATTGGTCACGCATGCATGCATTGCAAGTAACGTTTTTTACCACAATTTTTTAGGAAACTGAGTGCAATAATTGAGTAGTTTTGCAAACTACCAGTACTACACCTGAAACGGTACAAAATCAATACCACCACCACGCCCGCGTCTGATCGCCCAGGCCGACCCAAACTCCCTCCCTTGCCGGCGCGCGCTTCCCGCCTAAAACGGTCAGCGTCGCCCCGGAGCGTCAGTGCCGCATTAATGCCCGGCCAGAGCGGAGGCGACCTTTCACTAGCGCCGGCTTTGAAGCAGCACGACGGCCGAGAGAGCGCCGCTTCCCGGTGCACGCGACTGCTCCGTGTCGAGGCTAGCCATAGTGGTGGTAACTTAGCTGGTACATACACTCGGGAATAGCAGACATGGTGATGTGGCAGAGAATTAAAGAAGAGACAGGGGGTCATGCATGGCAATAAATATGATCATCTATGCTACTACTCTATGATACTATGCACTATAAAATTAGTATATCATACACTAGTATCATGCACTAGTATATTGTATATGATACTCCCCACTATGAGTAGCCTCAAACGACACCACGGCCGGCCGTCGTGCGTGCGCTGCCCACATTACAGTTGCAACTTGTTTAGAGTAGGTTTTACTCCGGTTTGTATGAAAACTGTAATGTATCTCGTCCGGTTTATATGAAAAGTTTTCAAAATGTAATGATTTTTGTCCGGTTTCTATGAATTCCGCCTTGTTTGCATGATTATGCAGGGCAAATTCATCCCCCGATCAAAATCAGATCGCCAATCGTGGATGTGCATGGTGCATTTGGTCTAACTTGGAACCTTGTAGCTGACGACACCCAGTTGGGACGTACTATCTTAGCAGTCGTTACCCATGGTACCATTGAAGGGCAACAAGGTGCCACGATCTATCACGATCGGACCCTAATCATGTACCCAGGTAATCCCTTCTCTCCGATCCAAGAGTAGTAGAGCCAGGAACTATCGTATATCTTATTGCCATGTCATCTTGTAACATTTCAGTACATGTCTCTTTGTACTCTAGGAGCAGGAGTAGTTCTTTCCTTCTTTTTTTATTGATTGGGATAGTCATCTACGCAACTTTATAATGCCATTTGTATAAGGACTTAACAATTTCAATTCCATGTAGTACTAGCTAGGTAGCCATAATCCCATCAAACAAAACTACTCCTACTTTAATTAATGTACATGGCCCAGGTAACACTCTCAAGTTGTTTGTCGTCGCCCGGGCCGCAGCTGGTCTATATATTGCTTCCGTTCCCCCTCATAGAAATAAGCAATATAAAGTATTTTATTTTAATCAGTATCCCCTGCTTACGTCACCTTATTATACTACATCGACCATAACCATGCATGTCAGCATGTATCAAGGTTTGAGATGCCAGGTGTACCAGATGGACGGTGGCGTGTTTGACCCCCGTGATGTTACCTGGGCGCAGATGAACACACTTGAAGAGTACTCGATTTTCATCGGGGACAACTACCCCATAGTGCAAACGATGCCACCTTCCATGCACGATGCCGACGGCCTGTCGTTCATGAAGAACGGGTGCGTTTTCATTGCGCACCGACGGATTCATATCTTGAACGCCCCTATCCCTGATCTATGCCGCTTCAGTTTGTATGAGTCTCCATCATGGGGAGCCACACTAAGAAGTTGCGATGATATGGACTCCCGTTGCCCACCGTTATGGATCGTTCCGTCTATGAAGAACACGTGGGACTGGAACTACGAGACGGACATGTACCTAGGGATGTACGAACCTGAGTAATGTAGCACAGTAAGTGAAGTAGAAAGTCACAAATAGTATGAACATGCGTGGCATATAGGCAGTTGTATCTTACTACCACTAAATGTTGTACTTGCAATGCACAGTGATATTATGATGTACGTGCCTAAGTACTCTACTACTATATTAATTGGAGGCACATATTAGGTTTTATATTTGTTTACGTGTATGGCCCGAGACCTTCCAACTAGATGTGTCTTTCTCTCCGGGTCGCACTTTGTATCGTTCATACTACTAGTACTACGTGTGGTCTCCGACCTAGAAGTGGAAGAAGTGGAGACGCTCTACCACGCTATTCATGTCCCACTCCTTTCGCTGACGTGTGGGACATCCAGCACGTGCCGTGTTTGGCACTCCTTCGTCGTAAGAGTTGAAACGCTAGCTTTCATGAAAAATAAAAAATAAATATAAATCAGTAGTGATACTATACCACATGGTTTCCTTACTCCTCGATATCGGAAAGAATACTTCCGTTCGCTGACATGTGGGACGTCGACCATCCTGGTCCACTTGCCATGCATGTAGAACTTCAAGGGAGAGTCACCCCGGTCGTCGCGCCGCAGTAATAATGACTAATGAGCCATCAAATCACAGGCCCAACCTTTCCCACTGTAAAGTTGCTCGGACGAAGGAACCATCATGACTTCGTTGAATTCCGCTTCTTGAAGAAAACTACTGTACCAGCAATACTGCTAGCTATAGTAGTACTGTACTCCAATGGAGGCCTCCTTTGGTTCATAGGATAGGAATTTTATAGGAATATGAAAATCATAGGAAGTGAGATGACATGCATCTCAATTCCTACGGAGGAAGAGATGCCATTTGATGCATAGGATAGGAATTTTTCCATTGAGTCTAGGCTAATGTACTGGTAATTTGCTCTAAAAAACTACAGTAGTAACTAGTACTGGTACATGCTCGTATTTAATTAAACAAATGTACGGGCGACACAGACACACACACACTAACTACTAATACTACTACTTCTCACATACTAGCCAGACGCCATCGTTCTCCTTCCCGGCTTTGTCGGCGACACCCCACCTTGCTTGGATCTCCGCCGAGCTCTGCGCAGCAGCGCGTGCGTCCTCTTCTTTCTGGCGGCGGCGGGCCTCTCTTTTCCTAAGTGCTTTCTGCCTTTTCCGCTCCCTCTGTGCGGCTTTGGCCGCCTCTTGCCCTACCGCCCATTCGGCCTTGGCAGCTTCAAAGTCCGCCCACGTAGGTGTGAGGTCGCGAGCGGCGATGAACTTGGCACGGCGGGATGCCATCGCTTCCCTACCATTTTGTGTGCTCGTGGGCGGCGAGGAACTCGGCGCGGCGGGATGCCATCGCTTCCTTACCGGTTAGTGTGTGGTGTGGTGGCATGAACGATGCTTCGTGAGAGCTCTGGTGTGGCACCCCGCCTGATTACCACTGTAGCCAGACGGTCGCCACGCATACCAGCCCAGGAAATCAGTCTGGCATGCGCGCTTACAACAAGTATCATGAACACAGGCATTTCTATTAATGGATATATAAGTCTTACATGAGGGTTTACAAGAGTGATGGCAGCGGAAAAGCTCTATCTAAGGCAGCATGGTCTTGGTGCGGCTCCAATCCACAGGGATCTGACTGGGTTACGCTCCTAACCCGCGAATGCTCCGGCTCCTCGTCGACGGACGACGGATCCTTATGTGAACCTGGCCACATTGAAGACCGCTGAGTACTTTTGAATGTACTCGCAAGCAAACCAAACTAACATATACACGAAGCAAAGCATACCATGGCATTCAAGCATGCATTTGTTATTAGAGAAATATTAAATATTCATGGCATAACATATCTATATATTAAAATTAATTATCATGTCATAACAGGTTCATCCAGCAAGGTAACTACTAAGGTAACATACAGTAAAGTAAAGCATATCAAGTAAATAATCAATACTCCGAACATCCTCGTGATCCAGTCTGAATCTGATCCAAATCCAACCCAAATCATGTGGTCATCCGACCACTCCTCTTATAGCCATCCCATGGCTAACATATCACATTCCTGACATCATCTGATGTCTATGCAGGACAAGTTCTTCCACCATTATTATCATTATTATGGTTGACCACCTAGTGAGGTCTGGACGGGCTATCCAATACCGTGGATGCGGCTATTTGAATAGATTTTACACTCTACAGAGGTTGCGCACTTTACCCACACCATGGAGCACCTGACCTCGTGATCCCATTCGAGTGGACCAGCGTTGCTCCAACGAAACCCGCCTAACCCGTGAATCTCCCATTGTACCACCGGCAATCATCCTCCCTCGGAGTCAAGCCCTGGGTGGCCCCTGTGTCACTCCTGACACCTGCCATCGTCGTGGCCAAACAACTGTCCCAAACGGCGGCTGCGCGCAAACAACCAACTGGGCTCACAAGGTTATCGCCGCCTACCTGGCCAGGGTAGCATGCACGCATAACCTTCCCTGTCGGGTGGTACCGGTGAAAGATCACGCGATCAGACCAAGTCAAGGCCGTCCCATACCGGCAAATGTGGTAGCACGGATAAGCCCGGACAGGTGACTCAAGATCAACCGACTAAGTTCATTTAGCAAGCTTGGTGGTTCATCACAATAACTTAACATGGTGGTAACTATGTGTGAGATAACAACTATGGAAACATAACAACCTATCTCCATATAACATCACAATGAGTCATTAGTGTAACAATATTTAAATGGCAAGTTATCAGTTTACAAGTTCTAGCTGTAAGTGACGACCATCGGAACCCTTGCACAAAACTGGCAAAGAAACCAGTAGCCACCAGAATAGTCTTTACAACTCAGATCTGGGACATTACCGGAGTAACTCAACCCCGGCTCAAGACGGCTGGAAAGCAGCTCAGAGTATGATACGGTGTTGATAAGAAGAATGTAGCAGCTCCCTAAGACGGCCGAGAAACAGCTCAGAGCATAGGGTCACTTCTACAAAAGAAATTCAACAGCTGCCCGTGATGGCCGAAAAGCAGCTCAGAACACGGACAGTTGCTGACGAGAAATAAAATTCGGCATCCACCCCGGACGGCCGAAAGCAGCTCAGACACAGGCGTGGTGCCGTCATCGAAGAAAGTGCAAGCAAGGGTTCGTCAGAGTCACATACAGCTCACTACTACATAGACAAGCACAAGCATATTAATTTAAACATGCAAGAAATATCACAGAGCAATGCTTTAGGGCATATATCAGATGGTCGGTTTGCCTGGGGTCGAAGAATACTCCGGGAAGAAGGGCAGAGAGTCCGCGGAAGGGATCGCCGGAAAAGGTTCCCTCTCGGAGGGGCTGAACGAAGGGCAAGGGCAAAATGGTCATTTTCACAGTGTAGCAACATTATGAAAATGATTCCATCGGAACGGGCTCGACGAGAAGAAGAAGTGGGCGTTGGTTTCACCTGAATCGGAGTTACGAGCGAAAAGTTGTGGCCGTTCGTTGTTTAGGCAGAAAAACAAATAAAACTTGTCCATTTCTGCTCTTAACCAGTGAACATCCACAAAATAAGGGTTTCGGCGCCGGGCTGGAGAGAGATAGCGTACTTCAGAGAAATATGCTTTCGCTGCAGTGGTCGCATACTCTCCGGAGTACGCTTCCACTTATCCGCGCTGGCAGGTGCCTCTCTCACTGACAGGTGGGGTCGGGGCCCACCTGTCAGGTCTTTCTTCTCTCTCCTCCCGCTCCCTTCTTCTTCCCCGATGCCCGCTCGCAGGACAGAGGGAGGCCGCCGGTGCCGGCGCTCGTCCGGCTGTCTCCGGCCACCTCTGGCGGAGCTGGAGACACCAGCGAGCTCAGGGAGGAGCGCCGCATCCGTCCCCGCACCGCACGGACGCCGAGGATAGCCAGGTCGACGGCGGCTTGAGCGGCGGCGGAAGAGGCCATCGGCCGAACTCGGAGCCAAGCCCACAGGCACCTTGGAGAAGAACGGAGGATATGGGGAGGTGCGCTAGGCTCTAGGGTGGCCTCTGGTCGTGGTAGGAAGGAGAGGGGAGGCCGGCACTGCCCGGATTTAGGCCGGAGAGGGCGGCGGCCATGGCGGCCAATTGATGGCACCGGAGCTCTTCGAGCTCAAGCGAGAGGCTAGGGGGAGCACTAGGGGGTGGAGAGGGAGATTGATCAGCTTGAGAGACCCAGGGAGCGGCTATATATAGCCTGGCCGCGGCGAGGCGATAAGAGCGGCTGCCGTGGCGGTCTTAGCCGCGCACTGGCGCTCCGGCGAGGTGGCAAGCGAGGAGTGTTGCCGACCTGACGATGATCAGAGAGAGAGGACAGCTCGGGGAGGAAAAAGCCAATGGAGAGGAAGGCGACGATGGGTCACGAGGCAACAGTAGCCATGGCGGTGCTCGCCGAGGCGTGAGGAGGAAGGAAGAGGAGTGGAGAAGGTGCGGGAGACGGGTAAGTGGATGCTGCGACGCCGTAGGACATGCCCGGACAAGTCAGGGCCGGCCGGAGTTGACCAAACAGAGCTCACAGAGAGCAGAGCGATGTTTTGGCATGCTCTCTGCATGGTCACCACGGGTGCCACGTGTTATGGAGCGCACCTGCATGTCCTGCCTTGCCAAACATGTTGCCCACTGCTCAAATGGATGATATAGATCACTAGATGGACCAGGAGGGGTGTGGTGAGGTTGTGGGGATCCAGAACAGTTTCTGGACAGAAACTTGGGCAGGAATTTTTGGTCAGATGGTTGTGGCAATGAGCTGGATAAGTTGTCACAGGAGAATGTGGTAGGAAGGACTAGATTCTGGTAAAATTTTAAAGCATTTGGACAAGATTTGCACACACTTCCTTTGTAATGCCAAATCTGGTCCAGAAAATAGATTTTGAAGCTGTGCTCAAATGGTTTGATGCAATTAGTTGAATTTTGGTGGAGGCTAATTATTTGGAAGTATGAAGATACTGGAAAAGTTTCAGCTTATTTGGAAATGCCAGAGTGGTACTTCCTTCACAGCACTTCCAAATGAACAGAAACTTGAGAAAAATGCTCTGGATTAATGGATGGAGGGATTGAGCTGATTTTTGGTATCCATCGGTTATTTAGCAATGTTAACCACCATGAAAAATTTCAGCTCAAATGGATCAAGGGTTCAAGCACTTCCTTTGCAAACTGGAAATCTAGACAGAATTTGCAAATGGATGCTGTGCTCAAACTTTGAACTATGGAGCTTTGATTTTGATGGAAATGGTGAATATATGGATAGTAGAAGCTCCAAAAATTATTTGGGATTTTTCTTGGCTACCAAAATGGTAGTTCCTTTAGAAAGGGCCCAAAATGCAATATTGGCATTAAATAGGAAAATGCAATTTCCCCTATTTAATTATGGCCAATATTTTTATGGGAGGTCAATATGATCACAAATAATATCCCCACAAGTTTTCATGAACTTTGGAGATGGATCGATATTTTCCTGGATTTAATTCCTTTAACTGGCAGAAAAAGGAATTAATTATAAATGAAAAATATTGCAAATGACTTGGCAATATTTTTACATATCCAGGGTTTATAGATATAGTATGATCACTGGGAAAAGTTTGGGAGGCAACAGATCAAAGGAAATTGGGGTTCCTTTGTAACTGAAAGAATCAGGGTTTCCCTTCCGGCAACTCGGAAGGTAGGGTTTCGACGGCAAAACCCTGAGAATAAATCTTAGGAGGTAGGATTGGTCTTGAGAGAATCTCCGGTTGGACAGGAAAGGCAAGGCTAAATGACCATCTTCATATACCCAAGAGCTTGAGAAAATCCGATAACACCGAGAAAAAAAAGACGGGAGTGAAATCCCGCGAAGGAAAAAAACAGGGAGCGAAAACTAGGGTGTCACATCTGGGGCGGAGTGGCCGGACAACCTATAGTGCATTGGTTTGTCAAGAGCTAAAGGACAGACGACGAAGGAAATTTGGATTCCCCTTCAATCCTGGTCATTTATTACCAAGTAAAATGCATTGGCGGTCATCGAACTTGTCTTGATAGCTTACTTTGATCATTGTACTTAAAAATATGGTCAATACGGTCATTATATATGAGATATGGTGATTATACGGTCACTGGCTCAGCGTATAGCTCCGTATTTGTCTGGTTGACCAGTCAAACAGTCCACATGCACCTCATCAGCTCGTGTTCTGTATCTATCTATCTATGCGGACCTACCTGTCACTGGAGAAAGAAATAAAAACCAAAATGATGCGTATGTGAGGAATCAAACCATGGACTCGTCGTTGCAACGCACACTCGTCAGCCAAATGAAAATGAAATACTTTGCATTAAATGCACAAACCGATTTTTTTATATTATACGTGATGCACACATTAGCGCACACCGTCCACAGACGCAATAGCATGTACGCGTGCAGACACTCACGCTCACGCTGCCAAACCATGGTAATGCATGCACGTCGCCCTCTCAATCAAAGTCCAGCTCATGGCGCAACTCAAAAGGCGAGCCCGTCACCTGCGTGTCCCGACGGTGCCTGACATTACTGTTTAGACGTTTGCTGGCGGCCTCCATGAACACCGAGCATGTATTCACCTGGCTCAACACCAATGTCATACTCGTGCTTGGGCGCCGAGCTGCTCGCCATTAGCCATGGCTCTGCACACGACACGACGACGTGACTTGGTGCCTTGCTCATGTATATCATCCATCACAACGACAATCTATAAACAGCCTAGCTAGAGAGGGTACTATGGTACCTATATATGTATCGTGAGCGACCGATCATAGTGCCACTACACACGAGTGTGTGTTTGATCGATTCATCCATTATTCGTAACTTATGCATGGTTGTGTGTGTCTAATGGTGGTCGTCGAAGGCTAGTTGGTGACAAGAGCGGTTGCATGGACGCCTGGTTATCTATACATGCCGCATACGCTTCAAAGGCTCGTCATCCATGAGTTCACATAATTTATTTCAGTACAATCATAAGCGTAACTGCGTAAGTGCGTCCGCGTGTGTGCTAGTATGTATTGTGTGCGTGCGTGTGCGTATTGCGTGTGTGTGGCTCGTCCGCATGCATGCATGTGCGTCGCGTTTGCTCCTTGCAAAAATACCTCATTTGGTTAGCTCGTGGGGCTTTACTAGAGAGGTTCGGGGTTAATTCCCCACCCATGCAATGCATAATTTAGCTTTTCTAATCTATTTATTTTTGACCCATTGACGGGTGGGGCCGTAGAACCTAGGTGAGGCGCATCTGGACTGTTTGACCGGTCAACCAGACAAAATACGAAGCTATACGCTAAGCCAGTGACCATATAATCATCTTAAGTCGTATATAGTGACCGTATTGATCGTATTCTTAAGTACAGTGACCAAAGTGAGCTATCGAGACAAGTTCGATAACCGCTAGTGCATTTTACTCTTTATTACCGCACACGGTTACTTTCCGTTGCCTGTGGAAACTGTGTGCGGTGACCCTATTGTGGGTTGCTTTCTGATTGGCCGCCCACCAGCCACGCGGATCGCACGCGTGCACCGTGATCGAACGGCATTCCACGTCCCTATCATCACACCTGTGTAGCTGTAGCTGGGATTTGATGTTTCTGCACCTCCGTCCTGGTTGATGCATGTAACTACAAATAATATCACTAGAAACTATGTTTATTAGTAAGGTACACGTGCATTGCACGCATGAGATTTGGCAACCAAATTATGAATAAATACCACACTATAGCATGTAAGCTTTGAGTCATATATGCATGATGTAGATGTTCGTTAATTCTTATAGTGGTAGTAAATTTCTACAAAATGCACATAATGGCCTAAATATGGTAAATGAACCCGGAGAAGTGCCAAATTTGAACACGGTGCTTTGTAGGGTGTATGTTGATTGTAGAAAAAAAAGTGAACTGCCACATTAATTGAGTACTTTTGCAAACTACAAAAACAATATACCACCACTCCAGCGTCTGACCGCCCTGGCCTACCGAAACCGCTTCCATCGCTAGCACGCGCTTCCCGCCTGAAACGGTCACCGTCGCTCCAGAACGTCAATGCCGCATTCACGCTCGACGCGACCACTCACTGGCGCCGGCATTGCAGCAGCGCGACGGTCGAGAGAGCGCCACCTGCGTGGCATCCCGGTGCAAGCGACTGCTCTGCGTTAATGACACCATGGCCATCCGTCCATCCGCCGCCCACGTTAATGACACGCGGCTGCCGACGAACCTACTCCGGCACCAGCCGTCCGTCCGTCTGCCGCGGCTCATTGCCATTCGCCCACTATATTAACTTCAACCCCAGCCCCCAGCCATAGCCAAAGACCCACAGTCATTCTCCTCCGGTCCCTTCCTTCTGTCGGCACCACTCCAACCATGGCCTCCTCGTGCTCCAAAGCTCTCTTGGACGTACTGTCGCAGGAGCAGACGAAGGACATCACCGGCTCTGCTCCGGGCGCGCTCCAAAGCTCTCTTGGACGTACTATCGCAGGAGCAGACAAAGGACATCACCGGCTCCCCCCGGCCGCCCTCCGCCGCCACAACCACGAAGCCGGCGCGCGTGCGCAGGCGCAACCGGCAGCGAGGAAGAGTAGTACATGGTAGGTCACCGCCGCTCTGGTCCCAGGAAGGCCACTGCTCCTCCACTCAGTCGACGCCAAGCTTGGTGGGGTAAACATCGGCGGCCGATTAGCCGCTTGACGGCGACGTGCAGGTAGAAATCTTCAGAACCTTGTGCTCCAGAGGAGGAGGTTATCGAGGCAGAGCTGGACAAAGCCGAGGCGGATGAGGAGGAGGCAAAGGCAATAGCCGGAGCATCAATTCTCGGGGCTCATGGCCGGACATGGTGGTCGGGCGCCGGTGATCGTTTAGATTAGGTTTATAGTAGGTTTTAGTACGCTTTGTGCGAAATATGTAATGAATTTCGTCCAGTTTATAGGAAAAGTTTTCGAAATGTAATGAATTTCATCCGGTTAATTTGAAATTTGCTTTGTTTGCACGAATTTCGTCCGGTTAGTTCATATAGTTGTCGAAAGGTATCGGGCAGCATTGGATGGCATCCTCTGGCATCAGTGTCCTCGGACAGATGCCGGCGTAAATTTGTGGGTTAGCGCTGGAGATGCCCTAACTATCATGCTATAATCGCTAACAGTGCTCCATTATTTTGCAGGGAACTGTTATCCCTCGATCAAAATCAGATCCGTCGTGTTTCGCACTCCTCCCACGTGAGAGTGGAGACGCTTGCTTACATAAAAATGGAGCAAGTGGACGGCACTGTAGCACGTTATATCACTCAAACCCACTAGGCCAAACTAGCCCGCCTAATGCGCGGGAAAGCCCCGCCCTCGTCATTTTGTTCTGGATTTCTATCAATCGATCGCACAAAAATGTTACACTTTGCAAGTTCAAAAGGAAAAGGCGGCACACTTAAAGCATGCCTGTCGCGTTTCGTCGCACCCCTGACAGTCCGGCTCGCACGCCGCTCACCAAAGGGGACATAGGTTGTCTTTCATTTTCACTGACATGTGGGACTGCAATTGCATAAACCGTCGATAGCCAAAATCTAATCGCTGGGCGGGCGTCGGCTGAGAAGAGAGAGACGGGGGAGGGAGAAGAGATCGCCCGCCCGCCGCGCACGGACTCCAAGAAATATGGTGATAATGTGAGGTGGGCCATGCGGGAGTCCGGACCGCTTCCAAGCCCGCTTCTGACCGCCCTGGCCCACCAGAAAACCCCTCCCCCCTCCCACGCGTGCTCCCCCCTTAGGCACCAGCTGCCCGCATTCATAGCAAGTACAATACTGGGCTATAAGCCCGCTTATGTGGAGGAGAGAGGCATTGAAAAAGTGAAGGAGTGGGCTCTGCAAGAGCCCGTCTCTACACGTGCTCCTAGGTATAAAAAAACTAATTCTCAAAAAAAAAGGTATAAAAAAACAATTGTTTCTAAAAAAAATAAGGTAAAAAACATTTGAGAGCAAATAGATAGAGAGAAAGTGAGAAAAAGTTGTAACCTTATAGCCAACCTTATAGTCAACACTATGGTACATGAGGAAGGAGGGAGTTGTGCATATGCCAAGTTCACTGGGCTGCCATGTTTCACACTCCTCCGTCGTAACAGTGGAGACAATAGCTTTCATAAAAAATAAACAATGAATACTCCTTGCTCGTCCTCGATATTGGAAAGAATACTTTCATTCGCCGACATGTGGGACGTCGACCATCTTGGTCCACTTGCCATGCGCAGAATTATCCTGGTCCACCCCAGTCATAGCGCAGGCCCAACCTTTCCCACTGTAATTTGGTCAGACGAAGGAACCATCATGACTTCATTGAATTCCGCTTCTTCAAGAAAACTTACTGTACCCGCAATACTGCTACCACACGCGAAGACTGGACGACACTGTAGCACGTCATATCACTGAAACCCACTAGGACAAACTAGCCCACCTAGGATTTGTACGTCTCTGTACTGCTATGATTTTGTGTTCTCAAAAAATATCCTTTGTCAATCTAACGATTAGGAGTAGAAAGAAATGAGGGTCTTTTTCTCTCTCTAGATCTCTCTCCATCCCACAACCCCTCTAGCACACGTACACACTCTCTCTAGCCACTCCGAAAGTACGACGTCACTACACATTCACGCTTCCAACAAAAAAATTACACATTCACGCATGTTACAAGTACGTGCCAATTTTGCCGGCTATTAATGTGAATGTATCCGTGAACCAACTCTTTGAGTTTGATGTGAATTTAATGTATAATTGTGGACTATTGTCTGATCGATCGCTAAGCCTACAATTTTAGGAGCTTGGGCTAGTGGCCGATCGACGACGGATCAGACCTATAAGCATACCACGAGCTCATCAGCCCCAACGTTTCTCTTCGGTGAGTGTTTTCAATTACTATAGCTCGCACAGTAGCTAGCCTACTAACACCAAGAATCATCACACAAGCCCTGCTGATATGATAAACAGTTCAAACTTACATCTAAGCATGGCATATATTACATCAAAAGCTGGTGAGGATACATCTGTTTCCATAACTCGGAGAGGGTTCGCATGATTCACTATCAAACAAAAGTAGCAAGTACCGCCCACACAAGACAGTGCACTAGCCCTAAGATGGTTTGATAACACGCATCGTTCTGGTAATTAAACACAATGCAAACTACCTTGAAGGATTAGCGCGACCAACTATTTCTTGTCATCGATCTCTCGGGCAATGGCCACAGCATGGACAGCGGCATGGGAATCGATCTCTGGGGCGATGTCCACAGGACGGACCACGACATCAGAATCGATCTCTGGGGCGATGTCCACAGGACGGACAGCGGCATCGGAATCGATCTCCGGGGCGATGTCCACAGGACGGACCTCGACACCGAAAATGATCTCTGGAGCGATGTCCACAGGACGGACCACGACATCGGAATCATCAAGGATGTCCACCGGCACCTGCACAACCCTAACATATTAGCAAGCACATTGCAAATAATCAAAAACTACAACTATGGTAAGCCATTTTTTTTTACGTTGTGCAGCTCACCGGGGGATCCCATCCCTCCGGGGGCCATCTCCTCGATGGGGGCCATCGCCTTGCCAGGGAAATACTGCTTCTCAACGGCGACTATCTCCTAAATCTCGGTCTTGAGCCTCTCATAGGTGGTCATTAGAGTTTCTGGGGTAGTCACGGTGGGGCCCTTGCTGTTCTTCCAGCTTTCTTTGAGGAGTTCATCCGCCAACATCGTCAACTCTTTGGCCAGTGCTTGTTTCTTGGAGTTCTTCGTCTCCATGGGTTGGCCCACCAACATGGCCAACTCGTTTGTCGGTGCTCGCTTCCTGGAGATCTCTGTCTCAAGTGGGTTGTCCACCGACAACTCTTTGTCTAGTGCTCCAGGATCCATCAATAAATTAACAAACAAAAAGCAATCGAAATGAAACCACAATCGCAATGAAAATGGGAAAAGAATAGGCAGTGAGAATCGGTCGGTGGTTCACAAAAAGAAGATTCTTGGGATGAAAATATAGTAGCATCACTGATTCGCCCACCTTTCCTTTATCGGTACAGAAGGAAAATGGCAGAAGTGAGTAGCCTGGAGTGAGGTTTTCTTCAAGAAAGGGGAGAAAGGGCTTCAACGAGTATTCCAGTGAAATGATGGTTGCTTTGTCCAGTCCAACTTCGAGGCCACTTTACCACTGCTGGTAAAGGTGTGGGTTTTGTGATATGATGGGTCATGACGGCCACACCGGGGTGACTGGTGAGTCTTGACTGTAGCACCTCGCTGTGATTTGGTGGATGGCACGCGGGTCCGAACGCTTGATGTCCCGCATGTAATAGAGCGGCTAGTCATATAGTAGTTTGGACGACAGAAGAGGAGCTCCGTCCTGGTTTATTGGTCCCTATGATAATCTGTGCCAAATTTTGACTATAAATTTAACCAACCAATTGTTCATGCATGTCACAAAAAATTACATCATTGAAAACTATGTTCAAATACGAATCCAAGGATATAATTTTTGTTAACATGCACTAACATTTTGCCACTTAAATCTTTGGTCAAAATTTAGCACAAATTACAAAGGGGCCCAATAAAGATTGTACTCTCACATTTTGTTTTCAGGATACTCCCACATAGAAAATATAAATAATAATGCATGTTGGTGCAACCCACGTTTCCGATAATTTTAGCCGTGGGCTTGTTCACAATTTTTACGAGGCGGTGGTTGTTCACTTAATGGAGGGTCTAGTACTAGACTTGAACGATACAAAGTGCGACTTGGCACACCGTAACACCACCTGGAATAAGCGGGTAGATATCTAAAAAAACAATCAACAACTCAAAAAGAAAAAATGGCGACCTGGCACATACACAATTTTAAACGATTGTTTTGATGGAGTGAAAAAAGAAAACTACCCCACTATACGTATATATATAGACAGGAGCCTCTGCGCTTGCTTTCTAGGGTTGCTCTATTCACACACTCTCATCCTCTCCAGATCTAAACAAGATAGCGGTGGTAACACTGTCTTTCTATCCGCACCGCTGGTTACAGATCCAGATGTATCCCCCTCCGCCGGTGAAGGGGAGGAGGGGCAGCGTTTAGGCCGTCGTCGACAGCGAGGGAGGAGACCCACTGCCGGCCGCTCCGTTATCTCTGGCCGAGCGCCGGCGCGGGAGGTCCTCCGATCCCTTCGTCGCTGCCCTAGTGTGGGCGGATCCGGCCTCCCGTCGCCGACCTATCTACACCCCGATGACCTTCAGGTATATTTTCCTTCGAAACCGGCCTAGCTCTACTTCCCCAGCTCGCTACGTCGCTGCATGTGCATAATTTTCTACCTATCAGCCCCCCTCGTAGCTAGGCTCGATCGGATGGTCCAACATCACCTAATTTTTTTTCTATTGTTAGGGGTAAAGCTACTTCATGGAGTCGAATCTTGTACTTGGTTCAAACAAGAAATAAAGGGGGAAAATTTAGTATGTACATCGGACTTGGTACAAATAGGAAAGAAAGGGGGTGAAAGTAGTACAGACTGGTCATCCAACCGGTCTCTTGGTCGAAAAGGGAAATACAGGGGAAACGCTGTACACAGTGGTATGACCAGGACTAGATTTGCTATCCACACATAGGAATAGGTGGCTAGAGTGAAAAAAATGGGACCAACCCAGATATGTTTCTTGGATGTTTGTTTCTCAGGGCAACAAACTCTGAATCACCACTTTATGCCCCGGTTTAGGTACATGGTGCTGGACTGCTGGTGCACCCACTGTCCCATGCCCTTATAGCAAATATTTAGTTGTTCTTAATCTAATGCCCCTGGTAAAATGAAGCGATGCCACTGTTATAAGCCATGACAAGTTTAACCAATTGTTTTTGCCAGTAATTGTTTGAGACTCTGACTGTTTCCTCTGTAGCTTTTTGTGCAAACAGGGATATCCATTTCACCTCGTTGCTATTGCGACCTTTTGGTGCACTGCACAAAACACTTCTTAAAAGAAGTGACTTTTGTGCTGTTTAACTGGAATGTCAGGATGGAACCGTTGGTTCATTTTGGTGGAACTGCACAAAGGGAGATCTGTGTTCCAATCTGCATCCTCCATATTGGCACCATAACCTTCCTTTAGGTAAGAATGATATTTAATGCATGAGTTACCTCTATTTTGCGACTGCCATGAGAAAATAATGCTATTGTTTACTAGTACACTTGTACTCCCTCACTGACAAAACCAATTCTGAAATAGAAGGCCAATCATGTACTTGGTTTCACCAATTGGTGAGGAGAAAGAGAAACAGAGCATGAAGAGGAAGACGAAGAAGAAGAAGAAGAAGAAGGAGGAAATGAAGAAGATCACATGATGGTACCGTCCTATGTTACCCTGACATCTTGCTAGTGGTATTGTATTGCTGTGTTGCTACTAGTCTTAATTTACTTGTAAGACTAGCAAGATGCCCGTGTGTTGCACGTAACATCAAGATGCATTTGTATGAATAGTTTATCTTGTGAGAGAAAAGGAAGAACGAGGGAAGGCCTTATTTGCAAATGTGGAGAGGGGTGTGGGTATCTTTTTGCAAAATTGCCATAGTTTCTTTCCTATCCGTCAGATATAAATCAGACGGCCTATGTTGCAGGATGGCAGGCACACCATCATCACCAACTCTATTTTTTATAAGAGTAGAGATAGATAGAGAAATGCAGTAGAGTAGTATGTACTTGGCTTGACGACACATCATACTAATTAACTGGATTCTGGATACATGTGTGACCCAGCTCTACACGATCAACAGTGACAAGGTGATCTGGCTGAAGCCGAGGCCTCAGTCGAGGCCATTCAAGGGTTTCGGCAACCACTCCCTTACATGTGAGACGATCCTCCAGGAGCCCTTCCACTTCTGCTGTCTCTCCTGCAAAGTCACTTAATTAATTAGGAGTACTTAAGTAGCACTGATTTATTGCTACCTTATTTTCCTGTCGGAGTTAAACAAATCTTTAGTAGCACCCTATGCCGAATCATGTACGTGTGTATGTGTGTCTGTGGAGGTGAATCATGTGGTGGAGCAGGGAGGGAATCTTGGTAGTGTCATGACATAATAATGCTATTGTTTTGCATGTCAATTTATTGCCACTGGTTCAATGAGGCAATGTTTTGCGTATTGTCCATCATGAATTTCATGCTACTGTTAAAGTAATATGCTAATGTCTTTCTATCCTTTCTCACTAAGCTAATGAAGGTTTCACCTTGTTCCTACTTGTGCAAACAGGGATCATGTTGTGCCAATCGTACATTTTAGTGGAACTGCACAAGAGAATACAATGAACTGTATCCCAGGCAGTGCTTTAACTCTGCTGGAAGTTCTTGATAATCTTTCGATATAATCTCACCACTGGTAAACAAGAGTGATGTCAACCATACATTTGAAGTGCACAAAAATATATACTATTGAATGATTCCAGTGAGTGCTTTATCATCTCTTCTGGGACTACTTGAGTATGCTTTTTTGCTCTGGTTTGTACCGGCCTAAGGCCTTCATCCATATTAGTTTGCTTTCATCTCTATTTGTATCGTGCTACTGTGTTACTACTGTCATGAGAAACTCCTTTATCTTTGCACATTAAAGTTTTGCAACCTATGATACATGGCAATGCTTTGAGTGTTGAGCTAATTGGAACTGATTAAATAAACTAATACCTCTCTTTAAGCTAGACTACTATGTTGCTAACTTTACCCATTAAGATAATGAGGGTGCTTCTATTTGTTAGTGTATATTTCATCAACTAGTCCCACTATTACAGTAATCTCACTCTCTCAATATATGTGCCAACAGGGATGCTCGATTTTGGTGGAACTGCACAAAAACTTTGGGTGCTTCATTGCCTTGACTGCATCCTTCCTTTCCTGTCAGTCGCTTATCCCGACTTCCAGTCAAAGGAAAAGTAATTGATATGCTACCTCACACAGGTTGGTACCGGTCTTTATCCTGATTATTGTGCTTGTCATATGTATTGGTAATTTGGTATTGTGCTATTGTTTGCCGATTTCATAAAGGAGTAACTTGGAGCCTGAACTCGCAGGCAAATCATTACATTGGGCGATTTCAGTAGAACTGCACAAAAAGATCAGATGGGCAGATAATTATGCTGCTGCTATGTACTCCAAAGTTCACTCAGACAAGCATCGATGTTGACAAGAAGAAGTGCCAGAGTGAACGCCAACAATATTGCTTGGCACATAGCCCAGCAAAATGCAGTCCAGTCTTTGGTCCCAACTTGTGCCTTTTGGTTATCGACACATATGGTAGCGAACTATATGGCATGGAGTCTAAAGATTCCAGACAAGTTGGTTGACGCGTACATTCATCTGGCACTTAATCAGTCTGCACGCCAGGGATGCTCCATTTCAGTTGAACTGCACAAAAAATTTGGGTGGTTCATTTTATCGACCACCTCCTTTCTTGTCTGCAATGTAGAATTTTGGCGAGCTACAGGACCAAGATGAGCCAGTAAACTAGTTGGATGAAAGTAGTGGCCAAGTTGCTCAAACCTCCCTCGGCATCGAGGCCACTATCTCGAGGATAAACCTACAAGCAAAGTTCAGATTGTCTGTGTTGCCTCTTATGTACTCAAAAGTTTACTCGTACAAGCATTAATTTTAGCAAGAAGTACCACTGAGTGAACACCATTTACCAGTCTGTACCCTAGGTAATTAAAGTGATATTGGTTGTGATCTCAATCATTTGGATGCATAAACATGCTGAACATGTGTATATCTGAATCTTTTTGTGAATTATCTATGAATATTGTCTTGTGATCTATCAATCATTTGGAAGCATAGACATGCTGAACTTGTGTATATATGAATCTTTTGAGTTGTTGATTGTGAATGTTGTCTATGAATATGAACGTGTCCTGTGAACCTGAGTTTGATACGAATGTTTACCTTTTCTGTTGTACTTGTGTGTGAACTTGTTAGAATGTCTACTGTGGGATTGTGACGTGTGAGTGTCAATGGCACACCTTCTTCCCGAGAAGAATTGCACCTGGTTGTTAGGGTAGCAATGGCGCATCAGCTCTTTTTTTTATCTTTTTTGCTTTGTCTTCCCCCTCCCCCGCTTAACCCCTGCCGTAATGTTTTCGGCCTCAAAACAGACATAGTACTGCATTGTTTTTGGGCCTTGATGAAAAATCAAGTGCTGCTTTCTGTAGGTTGGCCCGCCCAGCAAATGGGCTGCTGGTCCACCACGGACTGGGAGGCTAAAAATACAAGTTGTATGGTGCAGAGGCAAGTAAAAAAATGCCATCGAGAGCCATCCACTAAAAAAAAATCGCGTTTGATGTGCTTCTTCAGTCGCGCCGCCGGCCCCCTCTTTAATCCAGTTCGCTCCATTCCCCAACTGGCAGCACGGGACGAAAGTTTATTTCCCCCTCGCACTGCCGGGGGATTGAAGAAGCGCGGCATCGAACCCAACACCGGCGATGGCTGCTTGTCCAAGTGATTTTTAGATAAGAAACTGCATGTTTCAGAGGCAGAGCATTTAAATCAACACGCACGTTTGAAACATGGATAACAGAATGTTGGAAATTTTATTCATGGTAAAAAATGGAACTAACAACAAGTTAACATCATGCTGATCAACATTCATGTATAGCACATCTTCATATGATGCAAAGTCAAAAAAATATGCTATTTTCAAAATGGCAAGACAATGTTGAGTGTGCGAAAAACTAGGTAAACTAGGGACGAAATTTTGACAAGTGTTAGATATTTTTCAAATGCACCAGTTGGAATCGAACCCGGGCAGTAAAGCTTTTGGGTGAGAGGGCTGCAGCCACCGGGCTAGTGCGGTATGTTCGAAAGATTGAAGAAGTCTTCCCCATCTCCGGTTCTTTCCCGTCCATGTGCGCTCGCCGTGGCGCCGCCGTATGCCGTTGTCAACATGCTCAACAAACGAGAGGAATTCGGAGAGGACTGTACGCCGAGAGGCTGACAATGGGGACCCACCAAGTCCAAGCCGTACGCAACCAAGTGCCTCATTGGAAAAAAAGCTTCCTCCTAATTATATACTGACATTGGGACCCATGAGTTTGTCAACCTAGTCAATAAATGAAATAAATTTCCAACGATGATTGTCATCGAGGAGCTTTTTTTTCAGGGGTATCGGGGATCTTTTTTTTGTCGCGGGAAAGGGGTATCGGGTATCTAGCTGGTATCATTTTTTCAGAGGGCGAACAAGTATCAGCTAGGCCTAGGTTTTGTTTTTTAACATGCGTAGCCCACGACATACCGAGACAGTGGTTTCAACTTATTATTTGAGGTCCATCATGTACGTACCGGCCTATGGGCCTCCCAGCGTAGGTTTTACTTTTTCTTAAACATCGGCAGCCCAATGTATTTTTTTAATAAAATGCAGATCTCTGTTCTATTTATCTATATATAAGAATAATAATACAGTGTCCAATTTATGTTTTCCCTTCTAACCACATTATATATATTTATATTATTACTATTACCGTATACTTAATAGAGACTCATATATACATTATAAAAACATCCCACGTCTTATTAACTTATAAAAGTAAATGTTTAACAGAAGTTGGCAAGGAAAATCCTGGTTGTTTTTGAATCACAGGCAAGGAAATTCCTGGTGATTGCGTACAAAAGTTTGCGAAGATTTTAAGGACCAATGTAATAATAACGCGCTCATTTTTCTTTTGAGCAATAACTCGCTAATTTGTTAATTTTATATATAATAAAATTTGTAGCTCCGGTTAATTTTTTGATATTAACTGCTCCTTCTAACCTAACATTAAATATAGAACAAGCCCAGCTAATTCGTGTATTTCAAGAAAGTGCAAATGGGCTGGGATTTCTTAGAAAATATTAAATGGGCTGCATTGATGTGAAATTATTTGTTCACCTAGCCCAGCAAATGGACTGTAAATTCTAGAAAACATGGGTTAAATATATGCCACATTTTTTAAGGCTGACATGTGGGCCAATAGGTCGAAGCTTACACAAGGCGTTGTCAACTTAGTCAACAAATGATTCTGACATCCACAACCATTGGATTTATATCCAACGGCCGACATGCACCTTCAATCTCTCGTCTTCTTCCTCTAGCATCGCCGGGACCGCCTGCCCCGGCCTCCGGTGGCTAGCGGCTCTGCTTAGAACACATCGCTGCGAAGCGCTACCCCACTGCCGGCCAGGCTATCCCTCCACCCCTCCACACCTCCTATTATTCTCCACCGACTGCAGCCCCACGCCACACCAGAACCAGTTATAACCCTTGTACTCCTCTCAATCTGCGACTCCACTGCCACGTCTTCCCATCTCTGGGTCGTTCCCGTCTGGGGCCTCGCCGCTGTCCATCGCCTTGCGGCGCTCGGCGCGGCATGGGCAACAAACGAGAGTCATCGGAAGAGGACTGTACGTGGAGAGCCTGACAACTGGGACCCACGAGGTCCATGGTCGCACGCAAGGAAAGTTCCTCCTTATTAAGCTGAAAAAATGTTTCCTCCCCCTGACAGCTGGGACCCACCGTCTGTATCTTCGCACGGAAGGAAGTGCCTCCTTGTTATGCGAAAAAAACTATTCCTCCTGATGACAGCTGGGACCCGGCAGATTTGGTGGCTGACTTGTGGGCCTACTAAGCTGATGCGTACGCAGGGCTTTGTCAAATTAATCAACAAATGATTCTAGCAGCTGGACCATTGGATGTTAATCCAACAGCCGTGCTGCTTCTTCAACCTCTGTTCTTGCTCCTGTCTCCCGTGGACGGCAGTGCTGCCGCGAACCCGAACCAGTCAAGTTTCCCACTCCTCTCCCTCTGTGACTCCACTGTCGCGTCTTCCACATCTTCGGGTCATTCCAGTCTGGGGCCTCGCCGTCGTCCATCGGCCTTGGTGCGCTCGGCACGGTGTGGTCAACGTGGTCAACAAACCAGAGTCATCGGAAGATGACTGTACGTGACAGTGGGGACGCACCACGCCCATGGACGCATGCATGCAACTGCATCCTTTTTACCCAGAAAAATAATGTTTTCTCCCCCTGACAGCTGGGACCCACTAGTTACATCTTCGCACGCAAGGAAGTGCGTCCTTATTATGGGCAAAAAAAATGATTCCTCCCCATGACAGCTGGGACCCAACAGCTATATCTTCGCACGCAAGGAAGTGCATCCTTATCCTCCCTGATAGCTGGGACCCACCTGGTCGAAGCGTACGTAGCGTTGTTTGTCTTGTCGCGAACGTGTACGTACATACTGGTCGATCGGTCGCTCTGCAACGATGAACCGTGGCCGAGTAAGTAGCAGTACATGTCATAGTAGAGGCCCCCACGTAGCAGTTCAGGCTGTCCCGTCTAAACCGTGTACACGTACATACAGCCACACGCCAAAAAATATGGCCACGTACGTACATACGAGCGGGGTCTCGAAACGCGTACTCGCACATACGGACGGCCAGGGCTCGTGTACATGGAGAGGCAACGGACAGCAGCGACGTTGTCCTGTTCATCGGCAGCTAACCGACTGGGTCGGAACGAAGGAAACAACGTCGTGTTCACCAGGAGCCAAGTGACTGGGTCGGAACGCGTCCTGTTCATTGGGAGCGAAGCCACTGGGTCGGAATGGGTCGTGTTCAATGGGAGCCAACTGGCTTGGACAGAACAGCCGAAACGGGGTCTGGCGTACCGCAAAACGGAGGAAAACGGCCTTCTGTTCGACCGCGTACGGTCGAAACGGGGTCTTGTTCATCGGGAAAGGTTTGGCGTACCGCACAACGGAGGAAACGGACTTGTGTTCGAGTGCCTACGGTCGAAATGGAGTGTTGTTGATCGAGATGGGTGTGGCGTACCGCAAAACGGAGGAAACGGACTTGTGTTGGAGCGCCTACGGTCGAAACGAGGGTCCTGTTCATCGGGAGGGGTGTGGCGTACCGCAAAACGGGACTCCACGGGCTACTGTTCATCCACCGTCTACTACCTCGCTCCAGCTACCACGGTCTACTGTTCATCCACCGTCGACTACCTCCAGCCTCCACTTGCTACTATTCATCCACCGTCGACTTCCTCCAGCCTCCACCAGCTACTGTTCACCACGGGGTCATGTTCATCCAGCCTCCACCGGCTACTGTTCAACCAGCCCTCCACACGGGGTCCTGTTCAACCAGCCGTCCACGAGGTCCTGTTCATCCACCCCCAACCGGCTCGGGTGTGTGGCGGCCTCCTCTCGATCGGGGTCCTGTTCATCCAGCGGCAACGGCCTCTACTACCACGGGGTTCTGTTCATCCAACCACCACCGGGAACTGTTCATCCAACCCCAACAACGGTCAGTGTTCATCAAGAGGCAGCAGAAGGTTCGATCGGCTTCAGTTAGCAGCAGTAGCGAAGGAATCGCTCGGGTTCAGTTAACAGCCAGGGATCGACGCTCGGGTTCAGTAACGTAGCTAGTGCAATCGCTCGGGTTCAGTAAGCGAACACCTTGCTCGGGTTCAGTTAGAGCCCAACGCCTCGCACCCACGCGCGTACGTGTACGAGAGAAACGTGCAATCCCACCGTGCATCGCTCGGCCCCAACCACCCACCGTAACCGGGAACTCCCCAAAATTTTCCTCGCCCTCGCTTCTACCATGATTTTTTCCGTCATGGACGGCCCAAAGAATGTTATGCAGGTGCGTCCCCGGCCCGCCCAGGACGAAAAGCCCATTTTCTGTCATTATTTTTTGTCATAGAAGTAGGAGCCCACCACATCTATGATGATACGTGCTTTTGTCACAATTATCGTCATAGAAGTGTCATAAGCATGACAGAAAAAAATTTCGTTTGGCCCAAAATGTCACGGATGTAGGGAGTTGGTCCCATAGGGTGACCAGCGTGAAACGCCTTAAAGACAAGGAGGCAATTCCCATCAGTAAGGGGCGGCTTCCCATCCACTAGCCTAGTCGAATAGAACACAGAAGTTAAGCGTGCTCGGGCTGGAGTAGTCTAAGGATGGGTGACCCGGTGGGAAGTTACATATCTCAAGCTTCATTTAAACGCTATGATACGGTCATTATAGAGATAAATGTCTCTATAGTGACCTGTCATGATGATTATCTAAACCTTGGGATCCTTGTTTTGCTAATTTGTAGACTATGTTTTTTATTGGTTATTTTTTGTTCTCAAAAATCAAAGAATGATCGACATCTATAGGCCCACACAAATTATCCCTTTGACCCAACGCACGAGAAGGGTTTACTCTTTGCTCCGTGTGCTATGTTAGAGCAAATCAAGTTTCATCACATGCGTTGGACAGCACCTGGCCCCTACCCTCCCAGCCGCCTCGAAGTTGCGTTCCCGACATCGTACGTCTGTGGGGGTACGATGTTCAGTTTGTAATGTTACTGATGTAGTTGGAGCCCCATCGAACTTGTGCTTTCATGATTTGAACAAATCACACACCAGACCCATACAATTTTTTCGGACCGCATGCAGGGTATAGGGGGGCAGGTGTTCTGATCAAGCATGCATGTCTCCCTTGTGCGGTTTATAGATGCCGCACATATATGTGGGCTCCCTGAGGTATATTTATATATATATATATATCATCCTTGATGGATAACGAGGGGGGCCCACACAATCTATCCCTTTGACCCAACATACGAGAATGGTTTGACCATGATGGTTTCCTATTGCTATCACTGGTACAGCGAGGTGCTATACAAACGGTTTTTAACCCCTTTCCGCGACGGCATTCTGAACCGTCACTTAGTGAGTGACTACGATAGGGGGGTACTTCCCACACGACCCAGAAACCATCTGGGATATGCCCTCCTGGCACACGCTCTCGGCAAAATGAGGTCGTGTGCGACCGGCAAGCGATCAAATATGGTTATACGTACAGTAGTGCTAAAAAATACAATTATACATGCGAAATCGTTTCCGGTTGTAAGTACATCCCACACAGTCAGTCCCCGCTAAACGTTTCCGTTCGTATATACATCCCACACAGTCGCTCCAAGGAAAACATTTCCGTTCACAGGTACATCACACACAATTTTCCCCGTTAAATCGTTTCTGATAGCGTTGCCATTGCACACAATATTAACAATTTTATCATTTGCGTTATTGAATGCATCACACACGGTGCGTAGAAGAAACTGTGTGGCAAAGGCTGTCCATCACACACAGTTTTTATGTGGTAAACGTTTGCGCAAGGTGGCCTAACGCAAACAGTTTTCAAGAGGATGTCGTGTGTGATTGTTCATTGATCCAACACGGTTTATTCCTAGAAACTATGTGCGTTGCGTGAGGTCATCGCCCACGGTGTTTTCTCAATAACCATTTGCAATAGAAAAACCCAATTAGTAGGCTAATTGGCCTATTATTAATAATCCATTTATTAATCTAACTGACATTTCATATTAAGCACACAATATATTTCATTTCCATATTAAGGAAGCAGGATTTCATAATTGAAATACATCAGAGTACAACATCATATAGCTTCAGCACTCAGCTACCCCATTACACAACTTCACCAGCACCAAGTTTCACATGCAACATCTACAACCTTTCGAAATTAGCATCACATACGAAACATAGACAGATGAATCTCATCTGGAAAACTGCTGAAGCGGAAGGCGAATATTGAGTCTTCATTGATGTTGAAGGTCTTAAGCAACTTTAGGCTAGTGCATGTGGATGATTGATCATCCATCCTTCATCCTCTTCAGGAACACTTCAATATTGAACCGTGGGTGTTGTATGAAAACCTTCCTCGCCTCCTGACCATACAGGTGGTTTGAGAGGTAATCATCAGTGAACTACTTTGGAAAGGCCTGAAAACAAGGATATGCATAAATATCTTCTCCAGATTTAAAATGGCGCAAAGGAATTAAAAAGACAAGGTATAACAGTTAGTACCATCCCATAGTGAACTGATGTCTTCTTCATTTTGCAGACAAAGATCTTGTTGTTTTTTGTCGCTAATTTCTTTATCGTAACAATCTTTCTGAGTGTCTTGACTTGAATAATATTAATGGACAACTCATTTCCACATATGCAAAAAGGGTCAAACAGTGGGTCAAAACCTCTGACAGCAGGACCTACATGTGCAAGACCAAATTGTTAAAAACCTAATATTTAAAAAGAAGAAGTGGAAAGGTGTGTTATTAACAACAGGCCTAATATTTAAAAACAAGCAAACGTAGTCATTCAAACTTGTATTGTGCAGGTCTAAGTACACTAGTTATTGGCCCTGTTTGGATCCATGGGTTAGAGTTAGTTTGAGCTAGTTTGGGCTCAAATAGCCCTAAAGTATCCAAACATGTGGGCTAGTTTGAGCTAGTTGCGTCAAACCCACCCAAAACAACTATCCCACCCAAGAGGTGCTGATTGGGGTTAGTTCTCCTAGTGGATTTATTGTCAATCCAACACTGTCATCCAAACACCTCTTTGGCTAGAGTTAGTTCAGGGTTAGTCATTGTTGAGTATCATTGTTATTTAGGAATTGTAGGATAGCGTAGGATTTATTCTACCTTGACTTGTACTCCAAGATGACCATGTACTCCTATATATATGCCCACGAGGCTCAAGCAATACAATCAACTATTCCACCAATATCTCTCTCCCTTTTAACTTCATGAGCTAGAAACTAACTCTAACCTCTAGCTAAGTTAGACTATCCAAATAGTGCCATTGTTAAATCAAATGGAAAGGCGTGTTCAATACTCCCTCCGGTCCTTTTTACTCTGCATATAAGAATTTTCTGAAGTCAAACTTCATAAAGTTTGACATTATTAAATGAAAAAATATCAACATCTAGCATGCTAAAGTTATACAATATGAAAATTTAAGTCATGACACATGTACTAATATTTATTTCATATCGTGAATGTTGGTATTTTGTTCTATAAAGTTGGTCAAACTTTAAGAGGCCTGACTTTAGACAAATCTTATATGCGAACTAAAAAGATTCAGAGGGAGTACAACATGCTTAACAACAACCAAATATAGTCATTCATAGAGCTATTGTTAAATTTGGTATTGATGAAATTGAACTGCACAGTTCATACTAGCACATATAGAACATCACACTGTTAATAGCTGAAATAAACAAGGCATACTACGAACAACCAAAGATGGCAATTGAAACTGGACATATGCTAACTACAAACAACTGAACAACCATAAACCGTAGAAATAAACAAGGCGTAATGCAAACAACCTAATATAGCAATAAATACTGGACAGGTTCTCACTACAAAAGGGGTTCGAGAAAACAAATCATGGGTTTCCTCACTTGTCACAGATTGGCTCCCTCCTCGTGGTCCCGTCGATGAGGTCTGACTTGCCAGCTGAGGATCCCAGGCCAGCGTCGCAGAACGTGTCCTTCAGAAATGACAAAAGGGGCTCCATGGCAATGAAGGATGGCAAATTGTTCATAACGAGCCACAGGAAATCAGCGGCAGGGCCATTGATGAGATCGACGGCTGTCGAACCCGAAGAGTTGGGGGCGGGCAACTAAACCTGTGACATAACCCGCGTCAAGCCGTCGGTGTCAACGACTTCAATGTCGTAGCCGGCGTCCGCGACATGCCAGAATACTCTAGCCCGCTGATTGAAAGGCTTAATCCAGGTCCAGTCATCGTCGGCAGCTTCCTCGGCGGCCACCTCGCCGACGTCGGGCGAAGAGGCCGTGGTAAAGCTCTTTTGGGGCATTCGCTCCTTGAGCTCCCCGAGAAGCGTAGCCAGGCATAGCTACGATGCTCTGGAGTGGGGGAGGGGGTGGGGATGGGGATCTCTGGGAAAGGGGGCGTTTCACAGGCGTCTGATACGTCCATTTTGCATCATGCTTTTATATCAATATTTATTGCATTATGGGCTGTTAGTACACATTATGGCAAAATACTTATGCCTTTTCTCTCATATTTTACAAGGTTTACATGAAGAGGGAGAATGCCGGCAGCTGGAATTCTGGGTTGGAAAAGGAGCAAATATTAGAGACCTATTCTGCACAACTCCAAAAGTCCTGAAACTTCACGGAGAGTCATTTTGGATTTAATAAAAAATATTGGGCGAAGAAAGTACCAGAGGGGGGCCACCTGCCATCCATAAGGGTGGAGGGCGCGCCCTACCCCACTGGGCGCGCCCCCATCCTTGTGGGCCACCTGGAAGGCCCCTGACGCCCATCTTCCGCTATATGGTGTGTTTTGACCTGGGAAAAATAAGAAGGAAGCTTTCGGGACGAAGCGTCGCCGTCTCGAGGCGGAACCTGGGTAGAACCAATCTAGGGCTCCGGCGGAGCTGTTCTGCCGGGGAAACATCCCTCCGGGAGGGGGAAATCATCGCCATCATCATCACCATCGATCCTCTCATCGAGAGGGGCTCAATCTCCATCAACATCTTCACTAGCACCATCTCCTCTCAAACCCTAGTTCATCTCTTGTACCCGATCTTTGTCTCAAAACCTCAGATTGGTACCTGTGGGTTGCTAGTAGTGTTGATTACTCCTTGTAGTTGTTGCTAGTTGGTTTATTCGGTGGAAGATCATTTGTTCAGATCCTTAATGATAATTAATACTCCTCTGATTATGAACATGAATATGCTTTGTGAGTAGTTACGTTTGTTCCTGAGGACATGGGAGAAGTCTTGTTATAAGTAATAATGTGAATTTGGTATTCGTTCGATATTCTAATGAGATGTATGTTGCCTCTCCTCTAGTGGTGTTATGTGAACGTCGAATACATGACACTTCACCATGATTTGGGCCTAGGGGAAGGCATTGGGATGTAATAAGTAGACGATGGGTTGCTAGAGTGACAGAAGCTTAAACCCTAGTTTATGCGTTGCTTCGGAAGGGGCTGATTTGGATCCATATGTTTCATGCTATGGTTAGATTTATCTTAATTCTTCTTTCATAGTTGCGGATGCTTGCAAGAGGGGTTAATCATAAGTGGGAGGCTTGTCCAAGGAAGGGCAGCACCCAAGTACTGGTCCACCCACATATCATATTATCAAAGTAACGAACGCGAATCATATGAGCATGATGAAAACTAACTTGACAACAATTCCCATGTGTCCTCGGGAGCGTTTTGCTTTATATAAGAGTTTGTCCAGGCTTGTCCTTTGCTACAAAAAGGATTGGGCCACCTTGCTGCACCTTGTTTACTTTTGTTACTTATTACCCGTTACGAATTATCTTATCACACAACTATCTTTTATCGATAATTTCAGTGCTTGCAGAGAATACCATGCTGAAAACCGCTTGTCATTTCTTTCTGCTCCTCGTTGGGTTCAACACACTTACTTATTGAAAGGACTATGATAGATCCCCTATACTTGTGGGTCATCAAGACTCTTTTCTGGCGCCATTGCCGGGGAGTGAAGCGCCTTTGGTAAGTAGAATTTGGTAAGGAAACATTTATATAGTGTGCTGAAATTTACTGTCACTTGTTACTATGGAAAATAATCCGTTGAGGGGTTTGTTCGGGGTATCTTCACCCCGACCGGAAGAGCAATGAGTTGCCCCTCAACCTACCGCACCTACTGAAAATATTTATTATGAAATTCCTTCGGGTATGATAGAGAAACTGCTAGCTCATCCTTACACAGGAGATGGAACATTACATTCTGATATGCATCTAATCTATGTGGATGAAGTTTGTGGATTATTTAAGCTTGCAGGTTTGCCCGAGGATGAAGGCAAGAAGAAGGTCATCCTTTTATCTTTGAAGGAGAAGGCATTGACATGGTATAGGCTATGTGATGATATTGGATCATGGAACTACAACCGATTGAAATTGGAATTTCATCAGAAGTTTTATCCTATGCATCTGGTTCATCATGATCGGAATTATATATATAATTTTTGGCCTCGTGAAGGAGAAAGTATCGCTCAAGCTTGGGTGAGGCTTAAGTCAATGTTATATTCATGCCCCAATCATGAGCTCCCAAGAGAAATTATTATTCAAAATTTTTATGCTCGGCTTTCTCATAATGATCGATCCATGCTCGATACTTCTTGTACTGGTTCTTTTATGAAGAAGACTATTGAATTCAAATGGGATTTATTGGAAAGAATTCAACGCAACTCTGAAGATTGGGAACTCGACGAAGGTAAGGAGTCAGGTATAAACCTTAAGTTTGATTGTGTTAAATCTTTTATGGATACCGATGCTTTTCATGATTTTAGCACTAAATATGGACTTGACTCTGAGATAGTAGCTTTTTTCTGTGAATCTTTTGCTACTCATGTTGATCTCCCTAAGGAGAAGTGGTTTAAATATCATCCTCCCATTGAAGTTAAAGTAGTAGAACCTATTAAAGTTGAAGAAGAAACTATTACTTATAATGTTGATCCTATTGTTCCTACTGCTTATATCGAGAAACCACCTTTTCCTATTAGAATAAAGGATCATGCTAAAGCTTCAACTGTGGTTCATAAGAGTTATACTAGAACACCTACACCCCCTGAGCAAATTAAAGTTGAACCTAGTATTGCTATGGTTAAAGATCTCTTGGTTGATAATATTGATGGGCATGTTATTTATTTCTGTGATGAAGCTGCTAGAATTACTAAACCTGATAGTAAAGATAAACATAGACCCGTTGTTGGCATGCCTGTTGTTTCAGTTAAAATAGGAGATCATTGTTATCATGGCTTATGTGATGTGGGTGCTAGTGTGAGTGCAATTCCTTTTACCTTATATACAGAACTTATGAATGATATTGCACCTGCCGAGATAGAAGATATTGATGTCACTATTAAGCTTGCTAATAGAGATACTATTTCACCAATTGGGATTGTCAGAGATGTTGAAGTCTTGTGTGGGAAAATAAAATACCCTACTGATTTTCTTGTTCTTGCTTCCCCACAAGATGACTTTTGTCCCATTATATTTGGTAGACCTTTCTTGAATACCGTTAGTGCTAAGATAGACTGCAAGAAAGATATTGTTACTGTTGGTTTAGGGGATATGTCTCATGATTTTAATTTCTCTAAATTTCATAGACAACCCCACGATAAAGAATTGTCTAGTAAGGATGAAATTATTGGTCTTGCTTCTATTGCCGTGCCTCCTACTGATCCCTTAGAACAATATTTGCTAGACCATGAAAATGATATGTTTATGAAAGAAAGAAGGGAAATAGATGAAATATTCTTTAATCAAGGGCCTATCTTGAAACACAACTTGCCTGTTGAAATCCTTGGGGATCCTCCTCCACCCAAGGGTGATCCCGTGTTTGAGCTTAAACAATTACCTGATACTTTGAAATATGCTTATCTTTATGAAAAGAAGATATATCCTGTTATTATTAGTGCTAACCTTTCAGAGCATGAAGAAAAGAATTATTGAAAACTCTGAAGAAGCACCGTGCCGCTATTGGATATACTCTTGATGATCTTAAGGGCATTAGTCCCACTCTATGTCAGCACAAAATTAATTTGGAGAATGATGCTAAACCAGTTGTTGATCACCAACGACGGTTAAATCCTAAGATGAAAGAAGTGGTAAGAAATGAAATATTAAATCTTCTGGAGGCAGGTATAATTTATCCTATTGCTGATAGTAGATGGGTAAGTCCCGTTCATTGTGTCCCTAAGAAGGGAGGTATTACTGTTGTTCCTAATGATAATAATGAATTGATCCCACAAAGAATTGTTTCAGGTTATAGAATGGTAATTGATTTTCGCAAATTAAATAAAGCTACTAGAAAAGGTCATTACCCTCTACCTTTTATTTATCAAATGCTAGAAAGATTATCCAAACATACACATTTTTGCTTTCTAGATGGTTATTCTGGTTTTTCTCAAATACCTGTGTCAAAAGATGATTAGGAAAAGACCACTTTTACTTGCCCTTTCGGTACCTTTGCTTATAGACGTATGCCTTTTGGTTTATTCAATGCACCTGCTACCTTTCAAAGGTGTATGACTGCTATATTCTCTGATTTTTGTGAAAAGATTGTTGAGGTTTTCATGGATGATTTCTCCGTTTACGGAACTTCTTTTGATGATTGCTTAAGCAACCTTGATCGAGTTTTGCAGAGATGTGAAGAAACTAATCTTGTCTTGAATTGGGAGAAGTGCCACTTTATGGTTAATGAAGGTATTGTTTTGGGGCATAAAATTTCTGAAAGAGGTATTGAAGTTGATAAAGCTAAAGTAGATGCTATTGAAAAGATGCCGTGTCCTAAAGATATCAAAGGTATAAGAAGTTTCCTTGGTCATGCTTGTTTCTATAGGAGGTTTATTAAAGACTTCTCTAAAATTTCTAGGCCTCTCACTAATCTCTTGCAAAAATATGTTCCTTTTGTTTTTGATGATGATTATGTAGAAGCATTTGAAATACTTAAGAAAGCCTTGATTTCTGCACCTATTGTTCAGCCACCTGATTGGAATTTACCCTTTAAAATTATGTGTGATGCTAGTGATTATGTTGTTGGTGCTGTTCTAGGGCAAAGAGTTGATAAGAAATTAAATGTTATTCATTATGCTAGTAAAACTCTAGACAGTGCCCGGAGGAATTATGCTACTACTGAAAGAGAATTTTTAGCAGTTGTCTTTGCTTGTGATAAGTTCAGATCCTATATTGTTGATTCCAAAGTAACTGTTCACACTGATCATGCTGCTATTAAATATCTTATGGAAAAGAAAGATGCTAAACCTAGACTTATTAGATGGGTTCTCTTGCTACAAGAATTTGATTTGCATATTATTGATAGAAAGGGAGCTGAGAACCCCGTTGCAGACAACTTGTCTAGGTTAGAAAATGTTCTTGATGACCCACTGCCTATTGATGATAGCTTTCCTGATGAACAATTAGCTGTCATAAATGTTGCTCGTAATACTCCATGATATGCTGATTATGCTAATTACATTGTTGCTAAATTTATACCACCTAGTTTCACATACCAGCAAAAGAAAAAGTTTTTCTATGATTTAAGACATTACTTTTGGGATGACCCACACCTTTATAAAGAAGGAGTAGATGGTGTTATTAGATGTTGTGTACCTGAGCATGAACAGGAACAGATCCTACGCAAGTGCCACTCCGAGTCTTACGGAGGACACCACGCAGGAGATAGAACTGCACATAAGGTATTGCAATCTGGTTTTTATTGGCCTACTCTCTTCAAGGATGCTTGTAAGTTTGTCTTGTCTTGTGATGAATGCCAGAGAATTGGTAATATTAGTAGATGTCAAGAAATGCCTATGAATTATTCACTTGTTATTGAACCATTAGATGTTTGGGGCTTTGATTATATGGGACCTTTTCCTTCCTCTAATGGGTATACACATATTTTAGTTGCTGTTGATTACGTTACTAAGTGCGTAGAAGCTATTCCAACTAGTAGTGCTGATCATAACACTTCTATTAAGATGCTTAAAGAAGTTATTTTTCTGAGGTTTGGAGTCCCTAGATATTTGATGACTGATGGTGGTTCACATTTTATTCATGGTGCTTTCCGTAAATTGCTTGCTAAGAATGATGTTGACCATAGAATTGCATCTCCATATCATCCTCAGTCTAGTGGTCAAGTAGAATTGAGCAATAGAGATATTAAACTGATTTTGCAAAAGACTGTTAATAGATCTAGAAAGAATTGGTCTAAGAAACTTGATGATGCATTATGGGCTTATAGAACTGCATATAAAAACCCTATGGGTATATCTCCATATAAAATGGTTTATGGAAAGGCTTGTCACTTACCTCTTGAACTAGAACATAAAGCTTATTGGGCAATTAAAGAGCTCAACTATGATTTCAAACTTGCCGGTGAGAAGAGGATATTTGACATAAGCTCGCATGATGAATGGAGAACCCAAGCCTATGAGAATGCCAAGTTGTTTAAAGAAAAAGTTAAAAGATGGCATGACAAAAGGATACAAAAGCGTGAGTTTAATATAGGTGATCATGTTTTGCTATACAACTCTCGTTTAAGACTTTTTGCAGGAAAGCTTCTCTCTAAATGGGAAGGTCCTTACATTATCGAGGAGGTCTATCATTCCGGGGCCATAAAAATCAACAACGCTGAAGGCACAAATCTGAAGGTGGTAAACAATCAAAGAATCAAACATTATATCTCAGGTACTCCCATAAATGTTGAGACCAATATAATTGATACCGTAACACCGGAGGAGTACATAAGGAACACTTTCTAGAACATTTCAGACTCCGAAAAGGAATAGGTATGTGGTACGGTAAGTAAACCGACTCCAAAACGTTTCCAATGATAATTTTTCTCCGTTTTGGAATATTAAAAATTTTAGGAAAATTAAAAGTAGTCCGAAAGAGACACGAGGCGACCACAAGGGTGGAGGGCGCACCCTATCCCCCTGGGCGCGCCCCCCGACCTTGTGGCCACCTCATGTGCCCTCCGGACTCCGTTTTCTTGCACAATACTTCTTTTGGTCGGTAAAAATTCATTATATAATCTCCTGAAGATTTTGACCACCGTACCACGACAATATCTCCTGTTCTTGTTTCGAGCTGTTTTTCTGACAGATCCAAATGTCCATGACGTCTCCAAGCACCCCCAAGGACAAGTTTTTTGAGAAGGTCATCAACCCTTATCTCGCGGAGGTGCTGCAACACCCTCAAACCATTGAGATGCATGAGGGGGTGCTGCACAGCCGCGATGTTGAGGGGCCTAAGAAGACCAGAAGCGTGGAGACAAGGCTCGAAGCAGTGGAGTAGCAAGTCTTCAAGTACCAAGGGATAGTGGAACGCGGACTCAACGCCAGCCACATGATGATCGCTGAATTTACTAGTCGTCACAAGCTGAATGCCGAGAACATTGGGGAGGCCATCTTCAAGCTTCATGAGAAAATCGAGAATCTCCAAGCCCAGATCTATGACCTACAGAACCAAAACTGTGAGTATGAATATAGATTTAAGAGGATGAGTTTGGCTGCAGATTTGAGGATCCCGGAGACTCGTTCATATTTTTACGATGGTGAACCCATGCCTTGGAAGACGAAGGATAAAATTTCATCATCAACAACTCCATCATCATCACCTCCGAAGAAAGAAACATAAATACGTGGGTATGGGCACTCCCCTTGGCAACTGCCAAGCTTGGGGGAGGTGCCCCGGTATCATATCACCATCACACCTTTATTTTTATCATTTTTTTCTTAGTTTGATCCTTTTGGTAATGTCTTGATCTAGTAGAATAAAGTTTTAGTATGATCTAGCTTTGAGCTTTGCTTTATGTTCCCTCTTTGTAATCGAGTCCGTGAGCTATATATAATAAAGAGTAGTTTTAAGTTGAGGGCTTTGCTTTCTTGCTATGATCTTGAGGGAATAAAAATAAGAGAAAGAAATAAAAGGAAATAATGAGGTCATATATTGATCTTATGGAGAGTAATGACTTCACATATAAAGAGTATGATGAATAAAATTTGTTGGGAGTTGACAAACATAGTTTTGGTCATTGTTGCAATTAATAGGAAGTAATAAAGAAAGAGAGGCTTCACATATAAATATATTATCTTGGACATCTTTTGTAATTGTGAGCACTCATCAAAATATGACATGCTAAGAAGTTGATGTTGGACAAGGAAGACAATGTAATGGGTTATGTTTTCTTATATCCGAATAGAAGTTATATTGTCATGGATCCTCCAACATGTTGAGCTTGCCTTTCCCTCTCATGCTAGCCAAATTCTTTGCACCAAGTAGAGATACTACTTGTGCTTCCAACATCCCTAAACCCATTTTTGCCATGAGAGTCCACCATACCTACCTATGGATTGAGTAAGATCCTTCAAGTAAGTTGTCATCAGTGCAAGCAATAAAAATTGCTCTCTAAATATGTATGATCTATTAGTGTGAAGAAAATAAGCTTTATACGAACTTGTGATATGGAAGAAATAAAAGAGACGGACTGCATAATAAAGTTCTTTATCACAAGCGGTAATATAAAGTGACGTTCTTTTGCATTAAGATTTTGTGCATCCAACCATAAAAGCGCATGACAACCTCTGCTTCCCTCTGCGAAGGGCCTATCTTTTTACTTTTATCGTCTAACCTTATACAAGAGTCATGGTGATCTTCACCTTTCCTTTTTACACTTTTTCCTTTGGCAAGCACTACGTGTTGGAGAGATCCAGATATATATATCCCCTCGGATGTAGTTCAACATAAAGTATTATTGTTGACATTACCCTTGAGGTAAAAGGTTGGGAGGCGAAACTATAAGCCCCTATCTTTCCCTGTGTCCGACTGAAGCTTTGAACCCATAAGTATCGCGTGAGTGTTCGCAATTGTGAAAGACTAGATGATAGTTGAGTATGTGGACTTGCTGAAAAGCTCTTAAATTGACTCTTTCCGATGTTATGATAAATTGCAATTGCTTCAATGACTGAGATCATAGTTTGTTAGTTTTCAATGAAGTTCTTGATTCATACTTTACCTTGTGAATGAATTGTTACTTTGGCATAAGAAATTATATGACAATATATGTTGCTATTCTAAAGATGATCATGATGCCCTCATGTCCGTATTTTATTTTATCGACACCTCTATCTCTAAACATGTGGACATATTTTTCGATATCGGCTTTCGCTTGAGGACAAGTGAGGTCTAAGCTTGGGGGAGTTGATACGTCCATTTTGCATCATGCTTTTATATCAATATCTATTGCATTATGGGCTGTTAGTACACATTATGGCACAATACTTATGCCTTTTCTCTCTTATTTTACAAGGTTTACATGAAGAGGGAGAATGCCGGCAGCTGGAATTCTGGGCTGGAAAAGGAGCAAATATTAGAGACCTATTCTGCATAACTCCAAAAGTCCTGAAACTTCACGGAGAGTCATTTTGGATTTAATAAAAAATATTGGGCGAAGAAAGTACCAGAGGGGGGCCACCTGCCATCCACAAGGGTGGAGGGCACGCCCTACCCCCCTAGGCGCGCCCCCCCTCCTTGTGGGCCACCTGGCAGGCCCCCGACGCCCATCTTCCGCTATATGGTGTGTTTTGACCTGGAAAAAATAAGAAGGAAGCTTTCGGGACGAAGCGCCGCCGTCTTGAGGCAGAACCTGGGCAGAACCAATCCAGGGCTCCGGCGGAGATGTTCTACCGGGGAAACATCCCTCCGGGAGGGGGAAATCATCGCCATCATCATCACCATCGATCCTCTCATCGAGAGGGGGTCAATCTCCATCAACATCTTCACCAGCACCATCTCCTCTCAAACCCTAGTTCATCTCTTGTACCCGATCTTTGTCTCAAAACCTCATATTTGTACCTGTGGGTTGCTAGTAGTGTTGATTACTCCTTGTAGTTGATGCTAGTTGGTTTATTCGGTGGAAGATCATTTGTTCAGATCCTTAATGATAATTAATACTCCTATGATTATGAACATGAATATGCTTTGTGAGTAGTTACGTTTGTTCCTGAGGACATGGGAGAAGTCTTGTTATAAGTAATCATGTGAATTTGGTATTCGTTCGATATTTTGATGAGATGTATGTTGTCTCTCCTCTAGTGGTGTTATGTGAATGTTGACTACATGACACTTCACCATGATTTGGGCCTAGGGGAAGGCATTGGGAAGTAATAAGTAGATGATGGGTTGCTAGACTGACAGAAGCTGAAACCCTAGTTTATGCGTTGCTTCGTAAGGGGCTGATTTGGATCCATATGTTTCATGCTATGGTTAGATTTATCTTAATTCTTCTTTCGTAGTTGCGGATGCTTGCGAGAGGGGTTAATCATGAGTGGGAGGCTTGTCCAAGGAAGGGCAGCACCCAAGCACTGGTCCACCCACATATCATATTATCAAAGTAACGAACGCGAATCATATGAGCATGATGAAAACTAACTTGACAACAATTCCCATGTGTCCTCGGGAGCGCTTTGCTTTATATAAGAGTTCCTCCAAGCTTGTCCTTTGCTACAAAAAGGATTGGGCCACCTTGCTGCACCTTGTTTACTTTTGTTACTTATTACCCGTTACAAATTATCTTATCACACAACTATCTGTTACCGATAATTTCAGTGCTCGTAGAGAATACCTTACTGAAAACCGCTTGTCATTTCCTTCTGCTCCTCATTGGATTTGACACTCTTACTTTTCGAAAGGACTACGATAGATCCCCTATACTTGTGGGTCATCAGCATCATCTAAGAAACTCAGGGCGGCGAGGGTATGTATATCGGTGGGTAAACTGCACGGGCAGACCGGCAGAGGTTGACGATGGAGGCGGCGGCGACCTAGCTAGGTTTGGAGCGAGGGAGGGGTGGTCTGTATGTGTGTGAGCGGGGGATTTGGGGTGAGCGAAGGATTTGGGGTGTGTGTGTGGAGGGGTCCAAGGTGGTGTTTGAGGAAATGCCGCGGGTACTGAAAATTCTACTAGGCGGGAGTAAAATGGCGGGGCTACCGAAAATTTGGATCAAGGGATTGAAGCAGAGCGGGGTGGGAGTAAAATGCTGGGGCTACTGAAAATTTGGATCTACTGATTGAAGTAGAGCGGGAGTAATAGACATCGCACACGGTCCAGACATACTAATCATGTGCTATCAAACAGAAAAACCATCTACGCGGACGCGGGTAGATATTTTCGAGATTGTGAGGGAGTAGATATTTTCGAGAGGGGGAGGGAAGCCTCGTGGAGCCCAATCTACTGTGATCATGTGGGTGACAGGGGTAGGGGTGCGGCACACGGGTAGTCCTAGGGAACCATGTCTGTTTCATACCCGATAGTAGATGGTTGCTGCGTTCGACTCGTCTGCTGTTTATAAATTTGGCCAAAAAACACAGGAAAGGGTCAGAACACGAACACACTTGCATGTGGACCAAATATATGTATGAAAAGGGTGGTTTGATGTTCAAATACCCAATGCACAACTTTGATGTGGCACCTGTCGCACAAAGTGCACGTTATTATTGCTAGCCCCCCCTCCCCAAACACACAACCACACACTTCGGTGTGTCGGAGGGCAATTCTAGCTATGAACGCATGCCCCCAAATAGCTAGGTCTGACATCTCACCATACCGTAACACAAAATTGAAAGGAGTACATCAACCCCCCCTCCCCCCTTTGCTTCCGATCAAATGTGGACCGTGTGCGAACCCACAGATGTGTTCTTCTGGCGTTACCAATGATGTGGCACATGTGCATCGCAAATTAACCGGGCATCCCCGACCCCATGGAGGTTCATCTAGTAAGAAGTAGTACTGTGCCCCCCTCCCCCCTTTGCTTCCGATCAAATGTGGACCGTGTGCGGGCCCACAGATGTGTTCTTCTGGCGTTACCAAATCACAAGTTTGATGTGGCACATGTGCATCGCAAAATTAACCGGGCATCCCCGACCCCACGGAGGTTCATCTAGTACGAAGTAGTACTGTGCCCCCCCCCCCACACACTTTGAGTTGGTGGGAGGGGGCATCTCACCAAGGCGTATTGTAAGACTGACCAAGAAGAATCACCACCTTGGTCGTATAACCTGTCTTGTTTGTTGGGTCAAAATCATGCATTGACGTTCCACACGTGGCCCCACAAAATAGGCTAGTTTGTCACCGATAACCACACGAGGGAGTGCCTGAAGACAACCACTGCGTGCATGTGGCCCAAACACATGTATGAAGTGTCATGTGGTGTTTGAATATACCCAATGCACAACTTTAATGTGGCCGCGTGCTTTTGGAACTAGAAAGTCCCCACACGGAGCGAGGGTTCATGACGCATAGTATACTATATATATAGGGATTCATGTGTATGCGAGCCCTCGAACTTAGGTCTCGAATCTCACCATGATCGACATACGACTATACGGTAACGCGAACCAAGAGAAGAAGAATCCACCCTGGTAACCTCTCTTGCGTTGTTGGTCGAAGTGATGGACGTCCACGCGGGCCCATGAATATATAGGTCGTCGATGATAACCAAGCGAGGGAGAGTGTCCAAAGACAACCACTGCATGTATATATGTGCCCCAAACATATGTATGGACATGCGTGATGCATGCATATATGTTTGAATACCAAAAGCACAACATTTTGATGTGGCGCATGCATGCATCGAAAAACGCACAGTCCCCACACAGATCTGGTTCATGATGCGTCGCGTGCTCACCCCCCCCACCCCCCCCCCCACTTCGACCCGGTGGGAGGGATTCGTGCGTACACATGTGCGCGAAGTATATAGTTGCATGTACCGAACCATATAAGACGAACCAAAATTTAATCCCCTCCTAATTATAAGTCAAATTAACCTCTATCGCTGTCGGTCGAAGTGATTGACCAAGTGGGCACACAGAGATGGACGAAGCATCTCGCTGATAACCCTGTGAGTGAGTGCTAGAGGACAACCGCCATCGCTTGCCTATGGGGCAAACACATGTATGGAGATGTGTGGTTGTGATGTTTGAATACCTAATATATATGCAGAACTTTGATATGGCACCTGCCTCGGAAACCTTTAAGTCCCCCACACGAACCGAGGTTCATGACACGTAGTATATATATGTTGCCCTCCTCCCCTCTTCGACGCGTAATATATACTCCTACATACCGTAACACAACCCGAAAATAATCCTCCTTGTTCGTCAAATTACCTTTGTTGTTGTGTCATATATTAGATGGACGACGACCTCACGGGCCCATGGAGGGAAGAGTCATAGGCGAATGAGTGACAACCATCGTCCGCACATGGCCCAATGTGTTGGTGATGTTTTTAATACCCAATATGCACAACTTCTTTGCGACACCTGCCTCGGAAACCAAAAAGTCGCCACACAGAGCGAGATCGATTCATGACGTGTGTGTAACACCCTGGATTTTGCCCATTTTCTTTTTCTTTTGATTTTGGTCCGGATTCATTTTTCTGTGGCTTGATAGTCTTGCAACCTGGAGGGATCACCCTTCATTTTTCTTCCTGAGTGGCTTGCCAACCTCAAAACCATCCCAAGACCTTGCCATTTTCATCTTGGACCAATCTCATTATTCTTTTCCTTGGGAATATTCCTTTTTCTATTAAAGGAATAACCCTGTTTGTCCTGAGTTGCGAAGCAACCCACATTTCCATCATTCCCAAAATTGCCAAATAATTCTCATAAATTGTTTGGGCCAGATCTTCCTCAAATATGTCAAACTCTTCCTTGACATGTTCAAAAATATTTCCCAAATATTCATTTTTCTGATTCTGTCCTAGCTGGCAGTTTGAGAAGCAAGTACCATTTATATTTGCTTGCTTGCTCTCAAACTTTTTGTGCACTCTTTCCTATCCATATCATTGCCACATGCCAAAATTCAACTTTATTTGGATAATAATCTCCCTTGGCTAATTTCCAAAGTTTCTGGGCAACTGGAATCTTTGTGAAGCAAGTGCTAGCTAGGAGTATCCAAATAAGTTGAAATTTTGCAAGCATCTTCATATTCTCAAATCATGACTCTCCACCAAGTTTCAACCCTATCCAATTATATATGTGAGCACAGCCTCAAATCTTGGTTTCTGGTCAGATTTTCACATTGTGAAGCAACTATATTCTATATTGCTCCATAATTGCTGAAAATTTACCAGAGCATTCTTATACCCATATAACCCATATCCACAAAATTTGGGCTCATTTAATCCTCTCAATAATTCCCTAGAATTTTCCTAAGATTCTGGTCAGAGAGGATAGCTGTGAAGGAAGTACCATTTTGGCTTGTCCAAATGGCATGAAATTTTTATGGCACTCTCATATGACCAAATAATCATCCTATACCAAATTTCAGCTCAAGCTGCTACTCCATGTGAGTGGCACATCAAGATTCAGTCTCTGGACCAAATTGGACATTTGCAAAGCAACCCCATTAAATATTGGTCCATTTCTTTCCAAATTTCACAGGCTTGTAGTCCTTCCTACCCTAAAACCCCCAGACATCTTATATTGTTCTTATCAACTTCCTGTGGATCACAGTGGGGTGGTCAAGTTTGCTACAGCAAACTGGCAGTGAAGCCTCACATTCACTCTTGACCTCTTTTGATGAACTATCACTTCAGAGGGGCCCTTCCTTCAATATATTTTGTGCTAGACACGACTTGTCATGCCAGGGTGCACCACGTGCGCCAGTGCACGCGGTGACCATGCTGCTGGCATGCCAGCCAGCGCGCTCTGGCGATGGAACCTCTCGGTCTCATGTAGTTCCTTCTCCCCTCGCCATATAGTCATGTCCAGGGGCTTCCCCTCGTCGCCACTTCGCTCTGGATCCCTCTCCCCCTCCGGATTCCTCTCCGGCGAGTCCTCTGGTGGCCTCCACTCGGTCGGAGGTGGCCAGAGCCGTCCTGGTGAGCGCCGGCGCCAGTGCCCTGTCTCTGCCTCGCGGGCGCGAGCGGGGGGAAGAAGACAGGGGAGGGAGGGGAGAGAGAGGAGTCAGCGCGGGGCCCGCTCGTCAGCCAGACAAAGAAGTCAACGCCCGGCCCCGCACCTGTCCAGCTGGATAAGTGGAAGTGCATTTGGCGCTTTATGTTTTCCCCTTGGGAAAGCGTATTCTGCCTCAGTGCGCGACCCGCCGAGCTATCAGGGACCCCGTAATAAATATGTTAATTGCAGAAAGGCCCCTGGCAGAAAAACTATCACAACTTTTTAACTGAGACTCCGATCAAGGTGATTCCAAAGCCCACGTCTTCGTCTCGTCGAGCCCGTCGTGTTCGTATCATTTTCACTATGTGGTCCCACTATGAAAATGACCATTTTGCCCTTGCCTGTAGATAGCCCCCTCCGAGTGAGAACTGTTTCCGTCAATCGTTTCCGCGGACTCTCCGCACTTCTTCCCGATGGTCACTTCATCCCCAGGCAAGCCACAACTCTCATCTGCATCATCGCATTGCAATATCATAGTTTAACTATTTACTTTAACAACCAGTATGAGTATCTGTGAAATAAATGGGATTATGCAATACTTGAATAAATTCTCGGATAGGTGACTGTTAGGTTGAGCACAGGATTGTTAATGACTAGTAGTTTACCCACTTGTTGATACTATGATGTTGAGATTACTGTCTATGATTATTTTGGAGTTCATCCGGCAGTTTGTGGAGATGAATTAGTAGCAGTGGCTTAAGTATACCGTTTATCGAAGTGTCAGCTCTGACAAAAATATTATTCGGAGATGTGATATTTAGTCAGTTGACCTCGAGTCACCTGTCCGGACTTATCCGTGCAACCACATTTGCCGGTATGGGATGGCCTTGACTTGGTCTGATTGCGTGCTCTTTCACCGGTACCGCCCGACAGGGAAGGTTATGTGTGCACGCTACCCTGGCCCGGTAGGCGGCGATAACCTTGTGAGCCCAGTTGAGTTATTTGGATCCAGGTCCCCGTTTGGGACAATTTTGTTTGGCCACGATGGTGGCAGGTGTCATGGGGTGACACAAGGGCCACCCAGGGCTTGACTCCGGGGGAGGATGATTGCCGGTGGTACGATGGGAGAGTCACGGGTCAGGCAGGTTTCGTTGGAGCAACACTGGTAGACCCGAATGGGATCACGACGTCAGTGCTCCATAGTGTGGGTAAAGTGCGCAACCTCTGCAGAGTGTAAAATCTATTCGAATAGCCGTGTCCACGGTATTGGACAGTCCGTCCAGACCTCACTAGGTGGTCAACCATGGTAGTGATGATAATGATGGAAGAACTCGTCCTATGATCGGAAGTACTCGATGGATCATGAGTATTCTGAGGGTTGTGAGACAACCCGGAAGAGAGTAAGTTTGTCAGACTTGCTGTGCAGATGGAATCAGGTATATGATATGATAGCCATAGGATGGCTATGAGTTGAGTGGTCGGATGACCACATGCTTGGGAATTGGGATTTGGCACAGGTTGGGATTGCATCCTGAGAGTATTCGGAGTATGGATTAAACTACTTAATATGCTCTGCCTTACTGCATCTATTTTGGCTATGATGTTGTCTTGCTTTAATGCTGATGTTTGCTGTGAGCTTGCGAGTACATTCAAAGTACTCACCTGGCGTGTCATGCCAGTTTGCAGGTCATGCCATGATTGCTTGCTTGTCGAGGATCACGAGTTGCGACCTAGGATACGCGTTCTAGCCAGAGTCCCTGCGGAGTGGAGTCCATCATCGTCATCGCTGTTCCGCTGTCGAGAGAGTTACTCCGCTGTTAGCATAGAGCTACCCCGGGCAGGCGTAGTCTCGCCGTGCCGATGTAAACCTTGTACCTTTTGTAACCATATCCATTGTAATAAAGAGCTGATTTGTTCTATGCCAACAGTGCCGTATTCCAGAAGACTTATCCTTGGACTGGAATACGGGGCGTTCCGGTCTTCTCTGAGCCGGAGTGCCACAAGCGTTGGTATCAGAGCAGGTCTGGCTATAGGATGCGCGGTCTAGGTGCGAGCGTTAGTAACCGGTAGTATAGGATCCAGTTGGTTTGCTGCACTTGTTTGCTGCATTTGTTTGGGCATAGCATGCATATAGACTAGATATCTTATCACTAACGATGGATCTGGTGAGTGTAGGTGGCATCGGTTTCGATTCCCTACCTGCGCTCTCCAGTTTGCATATTTGTTCCTTGGTGTGGTGTCATCTTCGTCCCAGCGGAGTGATGCCATGGTGCTTGGTGGTGTCGATCCCTTGTCGGATTGATGTACCGGTACCACACCAATATATTCTCTTCAGCTACCCCTATCGTTTCGGTGATAGACAAGTTCTATCCTGGATCGTGCCATTCCACTAGCCGCTTCGGCAACCCCTACTGATCCTTGTTATCAGAAAAGGGCAATGCCTGCAAACCTTTCTCTCCACCACTATCTCATTCCGCCACCTATTCCCTGGACGGATACGGTTTCCCTCCGTACGCTTGATGATGTGGTCGTAACTTCTGTGTTCCGATCCACAATCACCAAGTTCGTCTTCACCACCGGTTCCATCGGTGTTAAGCCCGTGTTTGGTGTAGCCTTGTTTACACCAATTTTCTTCCACACATTGGTTCACCTTCGTGCACATCGCCACAGCATGTTAGACCGTAATACTGGAGTTCTTGCAAGATTTATGTGCTTAAGTAGGAATGCATATTATTGCTGTGAATAGCTGTAGAATGTGATATTGCTTGTGTGTGATCTTGCTACTTTGTGTGCTTTTATTTTAGTCGTTTCTTTTGCTTCTTTATTTGGGCCCTTGGTGTTACCTTATTTTCCCCTTATGGAAGTTGCTCACCGACCCTGAACCCAAAGAATCAGTGAAGGGACAGTTATTTGGAAGCTCATCTCAGCAATATGGAATTTTCAGCAGACTGTGTTATATCAGGAATATCGGGCCTGAATACAAATGATATCCTGGCTGGATCGATTATCAGCATCAAGTATACCTCAATGAGCAATCTTCACAGCAACAATGATCGCATCAGCAAGAAGGCAAGCTGTATATGATCCATAGTGCATTCTGTGCCAAAGGTATGATTCACATACAAGGTTTGAGTCCGCTATGAGTACACATTTAACCCTGCAGTGTCCTGGAATCAAGCCAGAAGGTGCTATGAACTTAGTGTTCAGCAAGAAGGATAGCCGAATACCCTGTCACATACAACAAGTAACCGACAGCAGTAATATCAAGGGATATATATATATATATATATATATATATATATATATATATATATATATATATATATCTACACTCAGTCCGCATGTAATAAAGAGAAGCTTCGGTGTAAGCAACCTTCGCCAGTAAGGCATCGCATCCTCATCCGTACCAGCTATTCCACCAACAAGTTGGCAGCATATGACAATGCATCCCCAGGGTCAGATCCGCAACAGTTGGTCCAAAGTCAAAAATTAGTCAGGACACAAGCTTGCATCAAAAATCAAGTGGCCAGCTATACATGTTTCCATAGATATGGTGGACATGCTGCCAAGGTCATATGGGTTACTCATACAATGATGCCAGCCCGGTAAGGATCTGACCATTGCATGAGCTAGGTAAGAAGAAGAGAACGCCAGTTTATACACTTCAGTGTGATGACCAACAACCTATGGAGCAAGCCGACCAGCTGATATATGCCCTATAACATTGCTCTGTATTATTCCGGTATGTTCAAATTATTATGCTCATACCTGTATGCATAATAGTGAGCTGTATGGGAAGCGGATGAACCCTTGCCCGTCTTTCTTTGGTGACGGCACCACGCCTGTGTTCTGAGCTGTTTCCGGCCGTCCGGGGTGGATGCCGACTTTTATTTCTCTTGTCAACAACTGGCCCGTGTTCTGAGTTGCTTTTCGGCCGTCTCGGGCAGCTGTTGAATTTCTCTCCGTAGCAGTGACCCTATGCTCTGAGTTGTTTTTCGGCCGTCTTAGGGAGCTGCTACTTTCTTTTTATCGACACCGTCTCATGCTCTGAGCTGCTTTTCAGCCGTCTTGAGTCGGGGTTGAGTTACTCCAGTAATGTCCCAGATTTGAGTTGTAAAGACCGTTCTGGTGGCTGCTGGTTTATTTGCCGGTTTTATTCAAGGGTTCAGACGGTCGTTACTCTACAGCTACAACTTGCAAAGTGATATGCCTGCCGGAATATTGCACCTGACAACACCTATGGTCACACGAAGAATCAAGAGCACATAAGGCCAAGTTCGTCAGCAAAGGATCCAGGCAAAGAGAACCATAATGAAGGAGCAAGATTGGCCATACAGATATGGTAAAGGTACAAATACTCCGGACAGTCGGGTTTGATACCAGTCACCATCGGTGCACACCCACGGGGTCTATTCCATTTGCAAGGACCCCATATCGAGACCACCCGCCCAGACAATCAGATATGTTCAGAACAGGGCAACCAAGCTGGTCAGGTCAGCCGAGAGATTAACTCAGCAGTTCAACTTCAGCAACAGTGTTAAAGCATTACATGGCCTACCATCCATATAGAGATACCGACAGACTAAGTAATCAGAAGGATGAACAACAGTCTCGAAGCATGTGTCCCCACAGATGGGAATCGGTTAAAGACTAACCTGTCGTGAACAAGATTTTGCTGCCAGGACCGCTGTCAGTCAAGTCTATGGATAATATCACCGTACACCTTTATGCTGGTCACGACAGGTGACAGTCAAATATTTGGTAAGAGTCTTATACCCAAGACAGTGAAGATACCCAAGATGACCCAGCAATCCGTGCAAGAAGTCAGATTCTGCCAGGAGAACGGTATGATTTACAGTACTATTTTGAACTTGGAGGACACACATCCATTTGAAGTCACCCAATGCAATGAGTAAAAGATTTCGTGTCCACCAAGAAAATCTGTTCACAACTCAGTAATCGGTCGTTCGTATTGGACTCTGTCGCGACACGTCCATGAAGAATCACTCTTGGACTTACGAGCAAGGCACATGGTTTGGTCAGGATAATTTATTGCCCCAGACAAGATAGCAGACATAAAAGGATTAAAGTCAGAGTAACATATGAGGAAAGATTTGCCAGAAAAAGGGTCCAGTGAAGCAAACCACCCCGGAGCAAGGCAGTCAGTCATATGAAACTCAGTGGGAACATTATACAAAGGTAAAAAGGAAACCCGAGTTGGAAATGGTTTCCTCAAGTGGGAATATTTATGTTTGATCCCTGAGCAACCAAATCTCGAGGACGAGATTTCTTTAAGGGGGGTAGGTTTGTAACACCCTGGATTTTGCCCATTTTCTTTTTCTTTTGATTTTGGTCCGGATTCATTTTTCTGTGGCTTGATAGTCTTGCAACCTGGAGGGATCACCCTTCATTTTTCTTCCTGAGTGGCTTGCCAACCTCAAAACCATCCCAAGACCTTGCCATTTTCATCTTGGACCAATCTCATTATTCTTTTCCTTGGGAATATTCCTTTTTCTATTAAAGGAATAACCCTGTTTGTCCTGAGTTGTGAAGCAACCCACATTTCCATCATTCCCAAAATTCCCAAATAATTCTCATAAATTGTTTGGGCCAGATCTTCCTCAAATATGTCAAACTCTTCCTTGACATGTTCAAAAATATTTCCCAAATATTCATTTTCTGATTCTGTCCTAGCTGGCAGTTTGAGAAGCAAGTACCATTTATATTTGCTTGCTTGCTCTCAAACTTTTTGTGCACTCTTTCCTATCCATATCATTGCCACAAGCCAAAATTCAACTTTATTTGGATATTAAATCTCCCTTGGCTAATTTCCAAATTTCTGGGCAACTGGAATCTTTGTGAAGGAAGTGCTAGCTAGGAGTATCCAAATAAGTTGAAATTTTGCAAGCATCTTCATATTCTCAAATCATGACTCTCCACCAAGTTTCAACCCTATCCAATTAACTATGTGAGCACAGCCTCAAATCTTGGTTTCTGGTCAGATTTTCACATTGTTAAGCAACTATATTCTATATTGCTCCATAATTGTTGAAAATTTACCAGAGCATTCTTATACCCATATAACCCATATCCACAAAATTTGGGCTCACTTCATCCTCTCAATAATTCCCTAGAATTTTCCTAAGATTCTGGTCAGAGAGGATAGTTGTGAAGGAAGTACCATTTTGGCTTGTCCAAATGGCATGAAATTTTTATGGCACTCTCATATGACCAAATAATCATCCTATACCAAATTTCAGTTCAAGCTACTACTCCATGTGAGTGGCACATCAAGATTCAGTCTCTGGACCAAATTGGACAGTTGCAAAGCAACCCCATTAAATATTGGTCCATTTCTTTCCAAATTTCACAGGCTTGTAGTCCTTCCTACCCTAAAACCCCCAGACATCTTATATTGTTCTTATCAACTTCCTGTGGATCACAGTGGGGTGGTCAAGTTTGCTACAGCAAACTGGCAGTGAAGCCTCACATCCACTCTTGGCCTCTTTTGATGAACTATCACTTCAGAGGGCCCTTCCTTGGATATATTTTGTGCTAGACACGACTTGTCACGCCAGGGTGCACCACGTGCGCCAGTGCACGCGGTGATCACGCTGCTGGCATGCCAGCCAGCGCGCTCTGGCGATGGAACCTCTCGGTCTCGTCGTGTTCCTTCTCCCATCGCCATATAATCATGTCCAGGGGCTTCCCCTCGTCGCCGCCTGCGCTCTGGATCCCTCTCCCCCTCCGGATTCCTCTCCGGCGAGTCCTCTAGTGGCCTCCACTCGGTCGGAGGTGTCCAGAGCCGTCCTGGCGAGCACCGACGCCAGCGCCCTGTCTCTGCCTCGCGGGCGCGAGCGGGGGGAAGAAGACAGGGGAGGGAGGGGAGAGAGAGGAGTTAGCGCGGGGCCCGCTCATCAGCCAGACAAAGAAGTCAATGCCCGGCCCCGCACCTGTCCAGCTGGATAAGTGGAAGCGCATTTGGCGCTTTACGTTTTCCCCATGGGAAAGCGTATTCTGCTGCAGTGCGCGACCCGCCGAGCTGTCAGGGACCCCGTAGTAAATATGTTCATTGCAGAAAGGCCCCTGGCAGAAAAACTATCACAACTTTTTAACCGAGACTCCGATCGAGGTGATTCCAAAGCCCACGTCTTCGTATCATCGAGCCCGTCATGTTGGCATCATTTTCACTATGTGGTCCCACTGTGAAAATGACATTTTGCCCTTGCCCGTAAACAGCCCCCTCCGAGTGAGAACTGTTTCCGTCAATCATTTCCGCGGACTATCCGCACTTCTTCCCGATGGTCCCTTCATCCCCAGGCAAGCCACAACTCTCATCTACATCATCGCATTGCAATATCATAGTTTGACTATTTACTTTAACAACCAGTATGAGTATCTGTGAAATAAATTGGATTATGCAATACTTGAATAAATTCTCGGATAGGTGACTGTTAGGTTGAGCATAGGATTGTTAATGACTAGTAGTTTACCCACTTGTTGATACTATGATGTTGAGATTACTGTCTATGATTATTTTGGAGTTCATCCGGCAGTTCGTGGAGATGAATTAGTAGCAGTGGCTTAAGTATACCGTTTATCGGAGTGTCAGCTCTGACGAAAATATTATTCGGAGATGTGATATTTAGTCGGTTGACCTTGAGTCACATGTCCGGACTTATCCGTGCAACCACATTTGCCGGTATGGGACGGCCTTGACTTGGTCTGATCGTGTGCTCTTTCACCGGTACCGCCCGACAGGGAAGGTTATGCGTGCGCGCTACCCTGGCCCAGTAGGCGGCGATAACCTTGTGAGCCCAGTTGAGGTATTTGGATCCAGGTCAACGTTTGGGACAGTTTAGTTTGGCCACGACGGTGGCAGGTGTCATGGGGTGACACAGGGGCCACCCAGGGCTTGACTCCGGGGGAGGATGATTGCCGGTGGTACGATGGGAGAGTCACGGGTCAGGCAGGTTTCGTTGGAGCAACACTGGTCCACCTGAATGGGATCACGAGGTCAGTGCTCCATAGTGTGGGTAAAGTGTGCAACCTCTGCAGAGTGTAAAATCTATTCGAATAGCCGTGTCCACGGTATTGGATAGTCCATCCAGACCTCACTAGGTGGTCAACCATGGTAGTGATGATAATGATGGAAGAACTCGTCCTATGATCGGAAGTACTCGATGGATCGTGAGTATTCTGAGGGTTGTGAGACAACCCGGAAGAGAGTAAGTTTGTCAGACTTGCTGTGCAGATGGAATCAAGTATATGATATGATAGCCATGGGATGGCTATGAGTTGAGTGGTCGGATGACCACATGCTTGGGAATTGGGATTTGGCACAGGTTGGGATTGCATCCTGAGAGTATTCGGAGTATGGATTAAACTACTTAATATGCTCTGCCTTACTGCATCTATTTTGGCTATGATGTTGTCTTGCTTAAATGCTGATGTGTTACTGTGAGCTTGCGAGTACATTCAAAGTACTCACCTGGTGTGTCATACCAGTTTGCAGGTCATGCCATGATTGCTTGCTTGTTGAGGATCCCGAGTTGCGACCTAGGATACGCGTTCTAGCCAGAGTCCCTGCGGAGTGGAGTCCATCACCGTCATCGCTGTTCCGCTGCCGAGAGAGTTACTCCGCTGTTAGCATAGAGCTACCCCGGGCAGGCGTAGTCTCGCCGTGCCGATGTAAACCTTGTACCTTTTGTAACCATATCCATTGTAATAAAGAGCTGATCTGTTCTATGCCAACAGTGCCGTATTCCAGAAGACTCGTCCTTGGGCTGGAATACGGGGCGTTCCGGTCTTCTCTGAGCCGGGGTGCCATTGTGTGTGTAGTATATATGTGCTGCCCCGGCCCCCTCCTCCCCTCTTCGACGCGTACTATATACTCCTACCGCAACACAACCCAAAAAGAAACCTCCTTGCTGGGTCAAAGTGATGGAGGACAACCTCGTGGGCCCATGGATGGAAGCATCGCACGCGAGTGAGTGTCCTATATGACGCGTAGTATTGCCCCCGGCCACCCTCTTCAACGCGTACTATATATATACTCCTACCATACGTATAACAAAAACGAAAAAATGACCATCCTTGTTGGTCAAATTAACCACTCTCATCGCATGTCATAGTGATGGACGGCGACCTCGTGGGCCCACGAGAGTGAGTGTCCTAAGACCACCGTGTGCATGAGGCCCAAAGATGCATGTCAAACTTTTTCTGCAGCGAACATGCGACCAAAGGAGTTTAGTGTTGAAAAATGAAAAAAAATAGATAACATCTATCCGTTTTTTATACATTGATTGATTTCCCAGGGATTTAAATGTGCAAAAATCAAATTTGATCTACATGAGACCCGTGATAGTGCACGAAAATGGATTGCAAAAGCATATGTGTGCGTGTCCCTGGGTGCATGTTTAGTCCCCATGCAAGAAATTTCTAACATCTAGAATCTTGATTTCAAAATCCAATAAATCCAAAACTAAGTTAAAATTCATGAAACTTACCGTGGTGTCATATGGACACCAATAGACTGTGATATTTTTTTTTCAAATTTGAGAAAAGTTTTGATATAATCTTCTTACATACAGGAAATTATAAATAATTATCAACCAATATCGCAAACGAACTCTTTATTCGAACCGTGTGCTTTAGACCAACAAAATGTAAGTGCAGTGTTGCGGCAGAATTAATCATCAAAAACGAAAAATCAATATAATATGTGCCGCACACGCGTCCCGTGTGCCGTACGAGCATGCGTGAGTTGACGAGACGCATGCTAGCAGGCAGACCGGGAGGCTGAGGCATGCGCGTGTTCGCTACGCACTCACCGTGGGGCGTGCTAGTAGCTGTGTGAAATGATGATAGGCGTGCCAGTAGTCCGCTGCATAGGCTCAACGGTAGGCAAGCCAGCCCTTTGACCGCCGCCCACCTCGCTCCCACTGCTCCATATTAATGGCGCGCCCGATTCGCGGCGGCACACCCCGTCCACAGTTGTCACCGCCGCTTGGAGTGTATTAGAATTTTGCCGAAGCGCACCATCGGCTGGTGAAGCACCCGCGCAACGCATGAAGCTGGGCGCAGAGGTTGCTGTCGCCGCCGACGAGGTCTCGTGCGGGCAGCAGCATGACCTTGACTTTGTCGCCGTCGTCGTGCCTCCCCAGCCGGAGCCGGAGGTCCACAACTACTTTGGCAACAACTCTGACTCCGATGGAAAACCGGTTAGTTCCCCCCCCCCCTTTTGTTGGGAACAGAAACCCTTGGTTATGTTCACCCAGTCCATGAAATCAGAGTAAGATTCGTTAGATCCGTGTAGTGTATTGATTGTTTGAATGGTATCTATGGATAGTGATTAATTGTTTGTTCTGTACAAACAATTTTTTTGCTAATAATCCGACTAGGGTTAGCGTGCGTGCTAATAATTCGTAACCAGATCTTGAGAATTGATTTTGAATGTCCTACATATATGTTTATGCCCTTTTTTTCATCCAGATCTTGAGAATTGATTTTGAATGTCCTACATGTATGTTTCTGCCTTTTTTTTCTTCCAGATTGCTATGTACACAGATGAGGTTCCGGCCAGCGGCGCCGCCGGCTGTAGATCCTGCACTCGGCAGCGCGGGCAGAAGCGGCCTCGCCCCCTGGATCTGAGGAACCCGTAGAATATCGGGCGGACCACATCAACGATCTCCCGGACACCATTCTTGGGGAGATCATCTTCCTTCTTCCCACCAAGGATGGCTGCCGCACACAGGTCCTCGCATCTCGGTGGCGCACTCTGTGGCGCGCCGCACCTCTTAATCTCGACTGTCACCGGCTATCTGTCGTTCATGATTTTGAACTCGACGGAGCAATCATCTGCTCCCGCGAGGGCTCCGTTCAACGCCTATGCATCCCGGCATGCTGCCTGCTGCACATACCCTTCATAGTGAACGCCTGGCTGACATCCCGTCAATTCGAAAAACTCCAACATCTTGATTTCTACCATTACTATGCAAATAGCTGTCCACCAAGAGTTGTAGCTGTGCCCTCACCACCAGTGTCCATCTCATGGTTTTCCTCCTCTCTCCACACCACCATCCTGGCCCGGTGTCATCTACCAGACAATCTGGTACAAATGCTTCGACTCCCACTGATAAAAAACTCGCGCTTGTGGTGGTCGATCTGTCGGAGGCCTCACTGCACAGCATCATCCACTCATGCTGCCCTGCCTTGGAGTGCTTGCTGCTTGTTTTTGGAAAAGAAATCCATATCCGTTGTCTCCAAATAAAGTCGCCTCACCTTGTAAGCATTGGAATTTGCTTTAAAGGAGAGGAGCTCATCATCAAAGACGCCCCTTCACTCGAAAGGCTGCTTCTTGATTATCGTTATGCACCTTCGCAAATAACTGTGGTCTCTGCACCTAAACAACAGACCTTGGGTGTAATTCCTGATCCGTTTAAAGGTTACAAGATGGTGGTTGGCTCCACACTTATTCAGGTACTGTATATTATCATCAACACTTTTGTAATCATAAGCTGCATTTTTCATTTGTGTGCATAAGTTTTATATCATCAACACTTTTGTAATCATAAGCTGCATTTTTTATTTGTGCGCATAATCTTTATATAATCTTGGAGTACGCTTTTGGTACTAATATTATGTTCTATGCTCAATGAAGAGTTTGTCCATGGGTACCCTATCAATGGTGCTAGATTCTGTCAAGACCTTACATATCAGTACGTGGTGTTTTGATCTGAACATGGTTATCAGCTTGCTGCGATGCTTTCCATGTCTGGAGAATTTGTATATACAGGTGATGATATCAAGCACATTGCTATCGGCAGGCTCAATCCCCACAACAAGACCGAACCCAAGTTGCACTACTGGTTCCTATCCCCAGCACTGGATTGGCTTGAGGAGCTCAGCCTTCATGCTAGACGTCCTTGCTCGATGCCGCCGTTCGTGTTACGCCTCGCGCCCACGCTTCGCCGCGCTACATTCAGGCGGTGCATTTTCCCCCAGATCGATGCCGCGCGCGCTCTTCATCTCCCTAAACTTAAGCACCTCGAGCTCATTGCCGTCCGCATCTTGAAGGAGGATTTGGAGCGCCGACTCGTCGTCTATACAGTGCTTGAGTACCTTCGTCTTCATGTGATGGATGGGTTCAGTAGCCTCCACATCACCTTGACGAATGTCCGTGCGATTTATGTGCATTGCTGGTGCCGCCCAAGGCTGTCAGTTGAGGTGTTTCAAGATATTGTCATTGAGAATGCGCCTTTCCTCGAGAGATTGTATGTACATGATAAATTAGGTCCAGCAAGAATCAGGGTCATTCACACACTGAAATTGACAGTGTTGGGCTATTCGTGTGCTGAATTCAACGAACTTGTTACTGGATCATTATCCGTTCAGGTACAACAGTCTTCTTCTTCTCCTTCTTATATATTATTGGACAACACATTTTATCTAGTTGTTGTTGATCTATATGTTCGCCTGCCATCCAGAAAATGATTCCCACAAGCTTGACCCGGCCTCTGCGCACAGTGAAGATCTTAGCACTACAATCAGTCGGCCCCGATCTGGATGAAGTTGTTAGATTCCTTAGATGCTTTCCTTGCATGGAGAAGCTATACATCGAGGTGATGCTCCTTTCCTGTTAATTGTTAACAACAACGGAGCTCAATTTTTTGTTACTTTTACCCATGATTACAATGACAAATGTAGAATGATTTCTAAAGGAAATTTGGAGGATTTCAATAAATATTTTTTTTGGAGTTACTAGTGTTGTACGCGTTTTATTCCTTCGCCCGACATGCTTTCGTGATAAAAGTTTATCATGAAAGATTGAAGGTGGCATTTCACTCTTTTCGTGTATTTTAGAAATCCTGCAAATCAAAGAGGCCCGAAGTGTTGAAATCTACAGCTATACACTAATATGTTGTCTTCGTTTGCAGATACTAGCAGGCCCGAAAGTAGAAAATGTTGGGGAATATACCAATCCCATTGAATGCCTTGATCTTCATCTCACAGAAATTACTTTTAATGAGTACCGAGGCACCACACCAGAAATTAAATTCACCAGGTTCTTTGTTGAGAAAGCAAGGTTGCTCAAGGTAATGAGGTTTGCCCTATATTTACTGCGCAGAAGTGAATGGATTGTTAAAGAGCGCAGGCGTCTACAGCTGAATGGAAAAGGCTCTGCACAAGCTGAATTTCAGTTTATAACTTCATATGACAGATTATTTGGAAGTCACTGTATCAAGCCGCTATATGACTTCTCGGTTGCTGATCCTTTCGCAGAAATAATGCATGAAAAAGATTCTGAAGACGATGAATTTTATGTGTCTGAATAGTTTGAACCTTGTAATCTTTGAATTTGAACCTTGCAATATTTATGGTATTTGTTATATAACGTAATTGGATGTTTAATGTGGTTTTGCAATCATGTCCAGTTATAAGTATATATATGTTCTTCTTCTGTACACAGAGCATAGATGTTGTGGAGACAGAGCATATCACATCGCACACTGACCACACTAGGGAACCCATCGGCGATGAATTCATCAATCGCAAATGGTTATATACCAGCAAGCGCTTGCCCACAACACACACGGCTTATTCCATCACAAACAGCTCGGATGGATCAACTGTATGCCACGTATCGCACACGCAACTCTAATATGATTCGTGCTTGATGTCTCCGACATTGCTCACACAGTTCATCTTATTTGCCACGTATCACTGTGCCGGTCACTGCTTGCGTCCCTCGGCAAGCTCTGCTCACCGTTAGGCGCCGCAGCACGCTGTGCTCGCCGTTAGGTGCTGCGGCGCGCTCGGCTTATGGACAGCTTTTCCTTGCGTGTTCAACTGCTATATGCATATATATGGTTGCTCGCTGTTGAGGCGACCACAGAGTGCTCTGCTCGCGTCCCTCCACGCGCGCTCTGCCAGCGGTTGGGCCTGCGCACGATCACGTCGGGGGCCGCATATGCATGCGGTTGCACCGCGCGCGTCACCACACGCTGCAGTTACGTGCGGCACGTTGGAGTTATGCGCTGCAAATTAGAACTGCCATCCGGGCGTGCCGATATTCCAGGCCGTCTGGCTTCCCCTTTAATTCTCGTGCCCCGCAACACAACAAGCACACCCACGATGACACATAGAGAGGGGATATCTAGCGGCGGTCCAATGGAGTTCGGCGAGCATAAAGTGGAGACCCACGCGTGGGAGACGGATCTCTCGGTGGTGTACACCATCTACCCGGCCGTGGTGGACGACTACATCAACACCGTTGAGCAGTTGCTTGCTCAAGACAAGAACAAGGTGGTCGGCATCGACCTCCAGTACACCGGTGGTCGTCCCAAAATAGATCAGAAGGTTGTCGCCGTCCAGTTGTGCATGCGCCATCATGTCCTCATCTACCACTATTGCATGGCCACAGAGCCTTGCGACCGTTTCACCTGGTTTGTCAACAGCACCGACTACAAGTTCGCTACAGTGGAAACCACCGACGATATAAAAGCCCTCAGGGTTACGGGCTTGGCCTGCAAGAACCTTGTCGAAATCCATGAGCACTACAGGATCTGGGGCAGCACGAAGAAGGACTCCCTGGTTGAACTCGCCTCGGCCATCATCGACCCATACTACGAAAAGATGAAACAGGATGCCAACACAACACGTCCCGTATCCAGGCACGGGGCCTGGATGCGGCAACTGGATGAACCTCACCTCAGGTTCGTGGCCAAGAGCATGTACACATGCTAAGAGATGCACAGGTAGACCGTTGACATGAAGAAGTGCCTCGTTACTGAGATCGACGAGGCCGGATCGAGCCACAAGCAGAGCAGTAGCGGCAAGCGTCCCAAGAAGTAGATGATGATCAGATGATCATTTATCCTAGTTAATCATGCATGTAATATATAGTTGACTTTGGTGTGTTGAAATGTCATCTGTGTAGTAGCCACCTATGTAATTATGCATGTAATAGTTTACTTTGGTGTGTGCAAATGTCATGTGTGTAGTAGCCACGTATGTAATTGGATGTTTAATTTGGTTATGCAACCATGTCCTTATATATATATATATATATATATATATATATATATATATATATATATATATATATATATATATATATATATGTTGTTGTTCTGTATGCAATCCCAACGCACAACACACACGTCTTATTAGCAGCAATCGTCTGTGTTATTATCGGTCTTCGCACACATTTCTAATTACAGACCTGTTTGCCGCCTATCACACACATCTTGTTAAATTGAACCATTTCTGTTCTCTTGGCTCAACGCAAACAGTTCATCTGAGTGAACCATATACCGTATATCGCACACACCTTGATCTGGCTGACCGTTTCTTTTGTGTTGCCTAATCACAAACAGTTCATCCAAGTGAACCGTATGCTGTATATCGTACACACCTTCATCTGGCTTCCCGTTTTTGTTCTTCTGCCTCATCGCAAACAGTTCATTGAACTGAACCATATGCCCCTCATCGCACACGCAACTAAATTCTGAATCGTGTTTGATGCATCCGTCATTGCAAATGTTTTGCATCTTTTTTGACGGTTTTCTACATCACCGTTTGCGATTATTGCATCGCACACAGTTTCGTCGAAGGGTCTCTGATCGTAGTGTCGCGTTAGCAGCATCCTTCAGTAGTGTATGTGTGCCATGTTAGACCAAATAAAGTTTGAGCGCATGCATTGGACGACACCCCCCCCTCCTGCCGCCTCGAACTTGGGGAACCAACATCGTATGTATTGAACCTGGCTTTAGGGTTGGGTACAGTGTTTAGTTTGTAATGTAGTTGGTGCCCCATCGAAGTTGTGCATTCAGGATTTGAACACATCACACACCACCGTACCCATACATATTTTTGGGCTGCATGCAGTGTATAGGGGGTCATCTGATCGACCATGTCTCCCTTGTGCAGTTTTTTGTGATGACACGCATATCTGTGAGCTCCCCGAGTGTATATATATCATCCCTTTGACCGATAACAAGGGGTATGTGTTGGCCATGAATGGATTCATCCTAGTTCGTGTTAGGCCTGGTCACCGTCACATGTCGTTCAACCAAAGCTCGAGCTCATGTGCTGTCAAGATTCCCTCCCACACGCTCGGATTGCTGGGTTCGACCAACACCGTACCCTGCGTATCTCGTCCTTAACTACCCGGCTTTCATGGTTGTTGTATGTATCGAGAGGCAGGCGCCACATCTAATTTGTACGTTATTCGATATTGAAAACACACATCACCGCTTCCAACGCACATCATTTTGGGCCGCATGCAGGCGGTGTTGGTTTTGTGGTCCCTCTCGTGCGATTTTTTATGATGGTTCAATCTATTGGCCCAAGCGGTTTATATATATATATATATATATATATATATATATATATATATATATATATATATTCTATCCATTTGTATCGACAACAACAGTTGTCGTTTGACCAAGCGATAGATTCACTGGTCCGTCTTATGGTAGGTCATGGCGACATGCATGTATGACCAAAGTATCATTACGTGCATCGGCCCCACTGACACGATGTGGGAGGTGGGTCAAGCACCCTAGCTAGGTAGCTACGACATTACGTCATTATATATATATCCAACAGTGCTTTCGGGTTTGCGAGGCAGGTGCCACCAATGTTTTTGCATTTTGTATTTAAAGTTTTAAACATCACACCCTATATTCCTACATATATTTTGCCACTTCCAGGTGGTTCTTGACTTCTGGCCCCTCTCATCGATCTTCGACGATGCGCCCAACCATGGGGCCGCGTGATCAAAGTTGTGCATTGGACTTTTGAACATCACAGACCACCCTTTTCACTCATATATATTTGGGCCAAATGCTGGTGTGGCTGTCTTCTAACCCTCTCTAACATTTTTTTGCTACAAAGACTCAGATGACGCTCAATGGACACGGGTGTACTGGCTTAATTGTGTGCGATGCAAGTGCGCTGTGAATCCCCACGACTGCACAAGCGCGAGCAAAGGTGGAGGTACTGGCTTAACCGTGTGCGATGCTAGTGCGTTGTAAAATCACCACCTGCGCAAGCTAAAGGCGGGTAGTTTATTTAGATTGAATTCCACGTCTGCGTCTGAAAATTAGGACGAACCATGTGCGATAGACCAGCTAGCTAGAAATCTAAAAACAAACTACCCGCCTTGAGCGTTGCAAAAATCGGCGGTTTCGCCGCTTTTCCTTATTATCATACACGCATATTCTTATTGGACTATGTGTGATCTTGGGTACTCCCGCCCCGCATCAATTCCTTTACCCAAATTTTCGTAGCCGCCGTACTTCAACCGTCGCCCCCACTCCTCCAGCACCGACCTTATAGTAAAATTGCAGTAGCTGAGGCATATGAACCGTCGCCGTCCCTCGTCCACCACCATCTCTACCCACCATTACTAAAATTTTCAGTAGCCGCGGCGTATCCTCAAACACCACCCCGCCTACCCCCCCTCCACAGTCCCCCCCCCACCCACCCCCCTCGAACCCTAGCTCGCCGGTGCCGCCAACCCTTGCCGGTCTGCCCGTTCCTCCTAGCTTAGATAATAAAGTTCAGCTTACCCAGCGATTCCCATACTGTCGCCCCACTCCCCTGAGTTTTTAGATTAGGCCTGCGGTGTCTCTCCCCACCAGATCCACATCCGCTGCTCCATAATGTCGTAGCCTAAGCCCGACCGCGTATCCCGGTGAGCCCGACGAGCGTTCGGCCAAGAAGAGGTTTGTCATGGCCTTTTCGGCAGACGTGGGCGAGGTGGCCGCCGTTCGCCCCGACCTGTCGATCCCGGAGCAACACCTCACCGCAGAAGCCGGCGAAGACGTTGACTACGTTGCCATGCCGAAGGCTTCACGGCAGCGGGCTAGCGTATTACTGTATCGCGGGAAAGCTGGCTATGACATCAAGCTCGTCGGCAGCGATGGCTTCACGTAGGCCATGTCACAAGTTAAGTGGTCCATCCCCAACCCCTCTAGTTCAACTGCCGTCGATCTCTTCGATGGCCCTGCCGCTGATCTCCTCCACCACGCGGTCAAGGATCTGCGATCCTTGTACGCCATCGAGCCCATTTTGTCATTTCTAAAGGACACGTTCTACGTCGGTGGCTTGGGATCCTCAATTGCCAAGTCAGATCTCATCGACCAAGACCACGAGGAGGGCACCCACAATGGTTCTTCCAAGGTGAAACAGCCCATCTGTGAAACCAGAGAGCGCACCATGGGTCTGTGCTCTTCCAACTGGAAGGATCCCGTCCATGATATGTGAGGCAACATCCTATCAGCAAATCTTACCTTTTCTAGCTTGCTAACCCGTACCCTTTGTTGTAGTAGCTTTTGCCATGTGGTGTTTTAACTGTGTCGTGTTTAATTATTTTAGTTATGCAAAAATGTAATGTTCAATAGGGCTATGTGATGCTTAAGTATGAATTGTCAACTTCAGTTTCACGAATGGCTATATTTGGTTGTTTATAGTGAGTAGATGCCTTGTTTATCTGTATTTGGTTGTTAGGTTGGTTGCAGTGAGCATTTGTCCAGTTATCGAGCAGATGCCTTGTTTATCTGTATTTGGTTGTTAAGTTGGTTGCAGTGAGAATTTGTCCAGTTATCGAGCAGATGCCTTGTTTATCTGTATTTGGTTGTTAGGTTGGTTGCAGTGAGCATTTGTCCAATTATCAAGGAGATGCCTTGTTTATCTGTATTTGGTTTTAGGTTGGTTGCAGTGAGCATTTCTCCAGTTTTCAAGCAGATGCCTTGTTTATCTGTATTTGGTTGTTAGGTTAGTTGCAGTGAGCATTTGTCCAGTTTATAAGCATATGCCATGTTTATCTATATTTGCTTGTTAGGTTGGTTGTAGTGAGCATTTGTCCAGTTTTCAAGCATATGCCTTGTTTATCTGTATTTGGTTGTTAGGTTGGTTGCAGTGAGACTCTGTCCAGTTTTCAATGGCTATATTTGGTTGTTATACTGATCATTTATGCCTTGTTTAGTTCAGTCATTCCCAATGTGATGTTCATTATGTGCAAGTCGGAACTGTGCCACTCGATTGCATCAATACCAGTTTGAACGGCTATATTTGGTTTTAGTTATGCCTGGTGTAGTTAACACATGCCCTTTATTTCACTTTTACACATTTATCCAGTGTGATGTTTAAGCATGACCTACGTTCTATTCATTTTCAACAATACGAGTTTGAATTGCAATATTTGATGGCTGTTAAGCCTGTTGTAGGTAACATTCCCTTCCATTTTATATCTGCTTTAACAGCATGCTGAAACCAACACATTCAAGCTATCATTTGGAGATGATATTGTTTACCTTTGCTATATTTTTTTGATGTTAAGGTTGCTATACTTATCATGCCTTTCCACTACTTATGCAGGACAACAACGGGAGTGGCCACCATTTTCCACCGAGGTTAGTTTCATCCCTCGGCTTGTACTCCCCCCGTCGTCCCATAATGTTGTGCATATAGATCCAGGCCTGGACACTTGTTAGCTTCTAATATTGACTTGTTGCGTGAAGGTACATATGCCCTTGGCAAGGATCCATGCATCGACCCTTTTTGCGTATGGGGCAATGAGATATTCATGAACTAGCATCAAGTGAGGAAACTAATAAGGATTATTAGCAAAAAGATACTAATGGTGGCAAGAAAATTATTTGTTTATGCTCTATCCAACACAACAGTGAGCTGTAGCATGGTAAATACAAACTCTGCAGCCTTCTCTTTTTACTGCCCATAATGAGTTGTTAGACAACAATGTCTGAATCTTTTTCGTTCGCAGTGGTTCTCGAAGCAGTTTACTCAAGATTACCTCACAAAGTACATGATTGGTGGACACTCAATGAAGGTTAAAGTATTTCATCCAGACTACAATGACCATCAAGAAGTCCTAATGAAGACAGTGAAGGATGGACGGGAAGCCATCACAAGGGGTTGGCCTAGAGTCGTTCACACATTACGCATGGAGGAGGGCACAATATGGGCATTCCGCTTCACCTTCTCCAACAACCAGAATGTCTTTCGCCTCTCTCTTTACAGTCTTTAGTACAACTATGGACTTGATTCATCATTCTTTACTTGGTGCTTATGTAGTTCTTCAGTATATGTACATGTGCATCAAATTGTGCATTCGTGGTTGAACCTATATTTGTAATAAACATGGTTCGATATGAAATAAGTGATTGCCTACTTTCAAATTCAAAATCTATGATTTTTAAATGCAGGGATTAAATTAGGGATAAATTAGGGATTACACTGCACACGGTTTGCGAAAGAGAAACGTCTGCGATAGATGTGGAGATCAGACAGGTTTCTCGGATCCACTACGTGTGCGCTCAATCTCTACTGCACACACGATCAGCCAAGAAAAAACATGTGCGATTAACAACAACATCGCACACAGTTCCATCTTATTAAATGTTTGCGAATGTCACCTTATCACACACGCTTGGCAATTATGGACTGTTTATGATGTTGTGCGCATCGCAAACGTTTGGTCATAGAAGAATGCGGACGATAGGTCTTCATCCGACGTGGGTATGATGGATGAATCATGTGGGATGTATTCAAGCTTCGCATACAGTTTTTTAGGGACAACTGTATGCGCTCTTACATCGAATCGCATACAGTCGAGGAAAAGAAAATGTGTGTGATTGTCTGCTTATCGTACACGTTCTATAATCATGAACTGTTTGTGATGGGTCGCGCATCATAAATGTAGCACCACAGAATACCGACTGCGATGGCAATGTGAGCACAAACGAATTGCAAGGATGAAGTATTTTGGATACTCGAGATATCAGAAACAGTTTGATAGGGACAACTGTATGCACCGCGGCTCCCTATCCCCGATGGTTTCTGGGTCGTGTGGAAAGGACCCCCTATCGCAGTCACTCACTTGGCGACGGTTCAAAACGCCGTCGCGGAAAGGGGTTAAAAACCGTGTGTATAGCACCTCGCTATACCAGTGCATCAACTCTTGCTCTGGTAATTTGCAAAAAACTCCAGGGCGGGTTGAAACAATCCCCTTGGTGGGTCACAATAGCCACAAACTCAAGCTATGAGTAATGCTAACCCGGATCTTCTGTGATCCAAGCGCTTATAGCTTTTGCATGACAAAAATTCATGTAAAACAAGAAACAGAGAATATATACATGTATATCTCAAATATTTGTAAGTCGGCTTTGAAGGCACGACCAAAAGAGACTAGCTCTTGTTTTATGTTTTGAAAAATTCAATTTTTGCACCTCAAAGAAGCTTGGCATGAAAGCTGTTCATCCCGTAAGCTGGCTCTCACGTGACATAAATCCGTCATTTAAACCTTTAACTAGGTCAGGGTCTTATTGAAAATATTGACTGTTAAGAGTACGAACGGGCCACATAGCAGAGAGACTACAGCAGACATGTAAGTTTATCCTAGCTCACTGTAAGCCGGCTCTCACGTGACATAAGCCGCCGTTTTGAACTTGACAAGTTCAGGGTCTTATTTAAAAGATTGACTGTCAAGAGTACGTCGGGTCACCTGGCGGAGTAGCAAGTTGCAAACAGGCAGGTTTAACTCAAATATGGCATGGAAGCCGGTCAAGTGGGTATGAAAGCTATAGTCATTGAGTAGGAACCCCCAAGCGACCTCTGGCATGGAAGCCAATCAAGAGGGTAAGAATAGCTATGCCCATTGAGCAGGAAGCCCCCAAGTGACCTATAATATGGCATGGAAGCCGATCAAGAGGGTAAGAATAGCTATGCTCATTGAGCAGGAAGCCCCCAAATGACCTTATGATCAACCAGTAAAGACTCGTGTGAGATGAAATGATAGAGGCCCCGAATTTGGGGATACCGGCTTTATTAAAGTGATTATAAAATATATACATTGACAGAGGTATGTACAATGATGAGAGTCGTTGACTCAAGTGTAATAAGGCCGACGATGAGCAATGTTTCACGGCTGGTTGGTCTCCTCCTCATATTTACGTGACTTGCTGCGCTCATAGATATCAATGAGATAATATGACCCGTTGTTGAGGTTTTAACTGACCACAAAAGGTCCTTCCCATGGCAGGGATAGCTTATGCATGCCTTTCTGTTCTTGAATCAGTCAAAGCACTAAGTCGCCCTCTTGAAATGCCCGAGTTTTGACTCTGCAGCTATGATAGCGATGCAGGTCTTGTTGATAAATCGCCGATCGAGCTGCTGCAAGATCACGTTCTTCATCCAAAGCATCAAGTGCGTTCTGACACACCGGCTCATTATCAGCTTCAACGTAAGCCGCCACCCTAGGCGAGTCATCACTACTGTAGGTTGGTCCAAACACAATAGTCCAATCAGAGACCCTTCGACGAAACTGTGTGTGATGCATTAACCACAAACGGTCATGTAATAAACCGTCAAAAAAGATACAAAACATTTGTGATGGCAGTGATATCAAACACGATTCAGATTAGAGTTTCCTATGCGATGAGTGGCAAACGGTTAATCTAGCAGAACTGTTTGCGATGAGGCAGATCAACAGAAACGGGCAACCAGATGAGGGTGTGTGCAATATACGGCATACAGTTCACTAGGATGAACTGTTTGTGATTAGGCAACACAATAGAAATGGTCAGCCAGATCAACGTGTGTGCGATGGAGGGCATACAGTTCACTCGGATGAACTGTTTACGATGAGCCAAGACAACAGAAACAGTTCAACTGAACAAGATGTGTGTGATACATGGGAAATAGGTTCGTAATCAGTAATGTGTGCGAAGACCAATAATAACACAGATGATTGCTGCTAATAAGCCGTGTGATTTTCTCTGTCTACAGAAGAATAACATATATATATATAACTGAAATAAACATCCAATTACATAAGTGACTATACAGATCATTCGCACACACCTCAATAAACAATTGCATGCATTCTAAACTAGGAGAAACGATCGTCTAGTCATCTACTTCTTGTGACGCTCCCGCCACTGCTCTGTGGCTCGATCCCTCGTCTGGGGCATGAAGAAGACACTTCCACATGTCAACAATCCGCCTGTACATCTCATAGCTTGTGTATGCGTCCTAGGCCGCGTACTTAACGCGTTCTTCATCCAGTCTTTGATGCCAGACACTGTGCCAGGCGTTCTTGTCCTTCTTGCTCTCATCCTTCATCTTCATGTAGTAGGGGTCGATGATGGCTGAGACGAGGCCAACCAGGGAGTTTTGTTTGTTGTCATCGCTGCCCCAGACCCTGTAGTGGTCGCGGATGTTGACAAGATTCCGGGAGGTCAAGCTCGAAACCTCGAGCACCTTTAGATCGTTGGTGGTGTCCACCATAGCGAAATTTTAGTCAAGGTTGTTGATAAACCTGGTGAAATGCTCGCAAGGCCTTGTGGTAGTGGTAGACGAGGATGTCATGTCGCATGCACAACTGGGCAACGGCAACCTTCTGATCATGCCCGGCACGACCGCTGGTGAACTCGAGGTCGAAGCCGACCACTTCGTACTTGTCCTTAGCAAGCAACTGCTCCATAGTTTGGATGGAGCTCTCCACCGAGACCGGCTCGTTTGTGTACACCACCGAGAGGGCCTTCCCCCTCACGTGGGTTTCCACTACGTGATGCGTGGTGAACTGCCCCCCATTGTCATCTTCGGCCGCTGGGAGCGCCATTGGAGCCATGGGGAGCGCCATTGGAACCGCTGGATGTCCTCTCTGTATGTGTCATATTGGGTGTGCTTATTGTGTCGTGTGGCGCGAGAGATGAAGGTAAATAGTCGCAGGAATAAATGGGGGCCGGGCGGCCTGGATTCTTGGCGCGTCCGCATGGCAGTTTTTGCAGCGGGTAACATCATCGTGGCGCTGCGCCCGACGCAACCGCATGCATAAATGGCAGCACAAACGTACGTGATTGTGCGCCGGCCCCAAACACTGGCAGCGCATGTGGAGGGACGAGGGCAGAGTGCCCGGAGGGACGCGAGAGAAGAGCGCGCGCGGCAGGACGCGAGCAGAGCGCGCCGCGGTTGCCTCAACCGCGAGCAACCACACGCATAGAGCAGTTGAACACGCAGGGAATGGTCGTCAACAAGCCGGCTGGCAGTTGCGTTGCTGCGTAGAGAGCGGCCGTATGCTACTACCTCCGTCTTGGTCTATTAGTCCCCTTTATATTCTGTGCCATATTTTGACCTTAAATTTAACCAACAAAATGTTAATGCATGTTATAAAAATTATATAATTGGAAACTATGTTCAAATACGAATCCAATGATATAATCTTTGGCGACATGCATTCGTATTTTATTAGTTAAATCTCTAGTCAAAATTTGGCACAAAAATACATAGAGGACTTATAAACCAGGAGGGGGGGTAGTAGGTAATTTAATCGCAAACGTTTTTTATTAACCATATGTGTACGTGTCCTTTCGTCCTCCTCTCGCACGTCTTGTCACCCCGCTGCCGCAGACGGCTTCGAGCGCAAGCTTGAGCAGCGCGCGGGGGCGTTCTTTTGGCCAAACTATGGTGAGCCTGTTCCCGCCCAACCACACAGGTTCCCGCCTAAGCTTCCTGCCCGACTCGGTGAAATCCCCCAAAATCCCAATGCTTACCGGCCTGCTATATAAACCCTCACGGCCAGCGAGTCCTGTGTGGCATTTTCCCCTCCCTCCCTGTAGCTTATCTTGTCTGCTTCTCCCACAATCGCCAATGGCACCGGTCCGTCGTCTTCGCTCAGCCACTCCGCCGTCATCAGAGGATAGCTCTAGCTGGGAGGCTACACCGTGGCAGCGGCGCAGTCCCCGACATAGTGTACTGCGTGTGGCGTTCCTGTTGGTTGTGCGCGGAACACCCCCCACACGCTCCGCCGCCGCTGCCCGTCGGTAGCTGTTGCCGACCGCCATTGCCGCCACCCCACCGTCTGCCGCCGTGGCCACCACACCAACGTCGAAAGCCAGGGCCATCGCCCGCTCCTCCGCCGCGGCCAAAGGCAGGAGGTGGCCGTTGTGGCCGCCACCCCACTGCCGGCCACCGTGGCCATCACACGCTGGGTCACCGCGGCCCGAAGGCGGAAGGTGGTGGACGTGGCCGCCACCCCATCGTCGGCCGCCGTGCCCGCCAGCCCACCGTCGACCGCCGGGGTCATCACCCTCTCCGCCACCACCGCCCGAAGGCGGAAGGCAGAGATGGAGGCCGCACGTGCGTCAGCAACCTTGCGCGCTACATCGAGTTACTGCGGGAGGAGAAGGAGCGCCTCGTCGAGCACGCAAAGAGCCTTACTGCCACCATGGCCGCAGCACATGCCGCCGCAGAGGCGAGGACTCAGGAGATCTACGAGGAATCCCGTTGCTTCGAGCAGGGTCGTTCGGAGCGACAGTGGGTGTTCGAGGTGAGCGACGCTGAAGGTGCAGCAGTGGCAGGCACCGTATTGCAGTTGTCCATCTCGTCAGTAGGCTCCTCCTCATTTGCCTCTTACTGAGCGTGCTCAGCAGAGGAGAGGCTGCCGGAAGTAGTACAAAGCCCGTCCGTAGTAGTAGTATTTAGGGGCTATTTTGTTCAGTTCATCTAACTATATATAGATGTGGTTGAACTGTACAACGTACTTAAAATTAGCTAGTATATATAGTTGAACTAGCTATTTCAGTACTTGGTTGGCAATAATTGGGGAAAAGTTTGGTCGGTTCAGCTGTCGAGTTGAACTGTTTGTATAAAGAATGACTGCTTAATCTATGAATGAAATCTATGCTTAATTACTGAATTTTAGTTGCAAAATTTTATAGTGCTAGTGATTTTTAGCTGCATATTTTGACAAATGGCAGTGTTACAAGGTTGACAAAGGGCAATGTTACTAGATCAACAAATGTCAATCTTTCCAGTTTGAGAAATGGAAATATACCCAATATGACAGATGCAAATCTTACCAAATTGTCTGTACGTGGTTGCACACGGGTCATCCGAAAAAGCCGATTGCGTTGAAGAGATGCACAAATCCTGCGAGGCAAATTTTCCCTTGGCTTACTGGGGAAGACCTTAGCTCTCACTTTGCATACGGGTGTTCTATCTAAAATGTTTGCGATGAAGAGCTGCACAAATCCTGCTCGGCACATTTCCCTTGGCTTACTGGGGAAGCTGTCGGTTTACATACGAGTGTTCTATCTAAAACGTTTGCGATCAAGAGCTGCACAAATCTTGTACATACAAAGAGAAAAATGCAAGTTCGTTCAAACCATATCTTTCATTCAGTCACACTGCGAATTTATATTCATATCATCGAGATACAGTATTAAACCCAAAAAACTATTTCCTGCAGCGGCGGAGGTGGTGTGCCGCGCCAGTGTTGTCATTGTCTTCCTCCGGGACGCCGTTGTTGAAGTCTTCAAGGCAGCACAGAATGTTCTTCACTTGGAAATCAAACATCATGTCCTCGCATGATCGACGGGTGGGGCGCAGGAGGACGGCAACTCGCGGCCCTATGAGGTAGCGGTCGACGGCGGCATCACATGCCGCTGAGAGGGGCGCGCGCACGGGCACGGGCGCAGCGGGTGTAGGCAAACGCACGGGGACCGGCACCGCGGTGGGTGCAGGGGCGCTGGCGCTGGCATGTACACGAGCTTGCGCGGGTCCGCGGAGACCTCGCTGACGCCCGCGGCTTCCAACTCTGCGATAGTGCTCGGCGACCAGCCTGTCAATGCTACGGGAATGGTCGTTGGCGCGGGCGCGGGGATGGGAGCTGGGACGGGCGCGGCGGCAGCAACCGCCGCGGCCAGCTCATTCAGGGCAATGTCCATGAGGCCCCATTCCTCCTTATTTTCTATCTCCTCCGGCTCGGAGTCGACTTCGCCAAACTAGAAGACTAGTGGCAGATGATCCTTCTGCGCCATGGCGTTGGTGGAGGTCTGTGGGAGGGGAATGGGAGGCCAACAGTAAGGCCGTCCCTATTAAACAGCGGCTCGGGCGCCATTAATGGAGAGGATGCGAGCAAGGCGGGCAGTCATGAAAGTCAAAGGGCTTGTTTCCCAGTGAGCATGCGCAGCGTACATGTCGCACACTTCCCGGTGAGCATGCGCATTGGAGGACAGCTTGCATGCCTCTCGATTAGCCTGCACAGCGGACTGCGCTCGCACGCCTCCCATTCAAGTGGCAGCTGTCCGCACGGCACCTCCTAACCATTAAAAGTGTGACACGTGGCGTCACATGAATGGTTAACAGAATGCACACGATTTAAATTATAGAAATGTTTGAGATGTTAAAGTGGCAGCTATTTGTTTCAAAATGCCTTTGTTGGCTATTATTCGAGTGCGCCTTCTCTCAAAATGGACACGAAAAATACTACAGCATGTCGGGTGCCATTCCATGATAGCATGCCAAGTTTCATGAATTTCAGACGAGTTTTGGATTTACTAGAATTTAAAAACAAAGTATCTCAACATTTTGCCGGCAATCAACAGTGCCCTGGTGTTTGACATTCACTCTCATTTCTTGCATGGGACCTAAGCATGCAACCAAGGACACAAATTTATTTTTTCAACCAATTTATATGCACTAGAGCATGTGCCTGTAGTTCAAATTTGAATTATGCACATAAATGCATAGAAAACTTAGTTAATGTATAAAAATGTCCAAACGAACCCCAAAAAATTCCAAAATTTAACACAACACTCCTGTTGTTCTATATTGACACTAGAAAAAATATTGACATCAAGAAGAGGCAACGGGTATCATTTTTGTCTAGAAAGGTGAAACGTTCCCTACCGGAACCATGTGGCTTGTTGTCAGAAACTCTGGTATGTGAGAAGCTTATATCCAAACCTGCCCCAAATGGGACAAAAAATTTACCACGGCATGTTGATGCCGTTCCATGATAGCATGCCAAGTTTCATGAATTTCAGACGCGTTTTGGATTTAGTAGAATTTAAAAATCATGTATCTCAATGTTTGCGGCCGAGCGACGGTGGCAAGGTGTTTGACATTCATTCCCATTTCTTGTATGGGACCTAAGCATGCAACCAAGGACACAGATTTGTTTTTTCAACCAATTTATATGCACTGGAGCATGTGCCTGCAGTTCAAATTTGAATTATGCACATAAATGCATAGAAAACTCAGTTAATGTATAAAAATGTCCAAACAAACCCAAAAAAATTCCAAAATTTAACACAACACTCCTGGTGTTCTATGTTGACACTAGAAAAAATTTGAAATCAAGAAGAGGTAATGGATATCGTTTCGTCCGGAAAGGTGAAATGTTCCCTACCAAAACCATCAGGCTTGTTGTGAGAAGCTCTGGTTTGTGAGAAGCTTAGATCCAAACATGCCCCAAATGGGACAAAAAAATTACCACTGCATGTTGATGCCGTTCCATGATAGCATGCCATGTTTCATGAATTTCAGACGAGTTTTGGATTTAGTAGAATTTAAAAACCATGTATCTCAATGTTTGCGGCCAAGCGACGGTGGCAAGGTGTTTGACATTCATTCCCATTTCTTGCATGGGACCTAAGCATGCAACCAAGGACACACATTTGAATTTTGAACCCATTTATATGCATTGGAGCATGTGCATGTAGTTCAATTTCGAATTATGCACATAAATGCATAGAAAACTCAGTCAATGTATAAAAATGTCCAAGCGAACCCTGAAAAATCCCATAAATTGACACAACACTCCTGTTGTTCTATGTTGACACTACAAAAAGTTTGAGCACAAGAAGAGGCAACGGATATTGTTTCGTCCACAAAGGTGTCATGTTCCCTACCGAAACCATCAGGCTTGTTGTGAGAAGCTCTGGTTTGTGAGAAGCTTATACCCAAACCTGTCCCAAATGGGACAATATTTTTACCATGGCATGTTGATGCCTTTCCATGATATCATGTCAAGTTTCATGAATTTCAGACGTGTTTTCGATTTACAAGAATTTTAAAACCATGTATCTCAATGTTAGCGGCCGACTGACAGTGTCAAGGTGTTTGACATTCATTCTCATTTCTTGCATGTGACCTAATTAAGCATGCAACCAAGGACACATATTTGATTTTTCAACCCATTTTTATGCACTGGAGCATGTGCATGTAGTTCAAATTTGAATTATGCACATAAATGCCTAGAAAACTCAGTTAACTTATAAAAATGTCCAAACGAACCCCAAAAAATTCCTAAATCTAACACGACACTCCTGTCGTTCTATTTTGACACCAGAAAAAAATTGAAAGCAAGAAGAGGCGACGAATATCGTTTTATCCACAAAGGTGACACGTTTCCCTATCAGAACCATGAGGCTTCTTGTGAGAAGCTCTGGTTTGTGAGAAGCTTATACCATAACCTTCCCCAAATGGGACAATATTTTTTTACCCCAGCATGTTGATGCCATTCCATGATAGCATGCCAAGGTTCATGAATTTCAGACAAGTTTTAGATTTACTTGAATTACAAAAGCAAGTTCCTCAACGTTTGCCGGAGAGCCACGGTGCCGTGGTGTTTCAAATTCATCCCCATTTCTTGCATGTGACATAAGCTTCAACCCATGGACACATATATGATTTTACAACCCATTTTGGTGCACCGGAGCATGTGCATGTAGTTCAATTTCGTTGTGCACCTGAAATGCCTAGAAAACCCAGTTAATGTATAAAAGTGTCCAAACGAACCCTGAATAATTCCAATTTTTTTGACGACACACCTATAGTTGCATGTTCACTGCAGATAAAAGTTCTAGCAATTCAAACACCCTCCTTTGCCACTGTGACCCCATTATGTAATTCAAACCAAGACAAAAAATCAAGTAGATCGCACACAGTTTATTATCACCAACCGTGTGAGATGCAGTACAAAATATCTTGGAGCACCATCGAAGACTTACGCGAGAAGCTGCGTCAGCTACAGTCCACAGCCAGCGTGTCAAGCACACTAGTTCGCTACGCAAATACCATTTCACTGTTCAATCATCGCCGGTGAAAGATGGGGACGTGGACCCGCGTCGTGAGGGTAACTTCGGCGGCCCACTCCGGTGAGAGCGCGGCCGCAGCCACCATGCGCATGCTAACAAGCTACATGAGCGCGGCCACAATCTGTGACCAGGTGGCCAAGGCAGCCCAAACGGCCGTTGTTGCTTCTCAGGTGGTGGTAGCAACATCTGCCTCGGGGATAGCAACCGGCGAGAGCGGCACAGCAGCTGTCCGTTCCGCAGCGGCGACCTTAGCCCTGATGGAGGCCACCCATGACCATGTTGAGGCCACCCACGCCCAGCTCCTGGCGGTCACCGCACAAATCGAACGAAGCTTCTCCAACAATGGTCGGCAACCCACGGCCGAAGAGTTGGCAATCGCCGAGAGCGTTCGAGTAGCCGTCCGTTCCTCCGCGGCATACCTAGCCACGACGAAGCCCGTCCAAGCCTAGATCGCGGCCGCCCACGCCCGGCTCGTGGCGGCGTTTTCCAAAGAGATGGCGAACACAGATGGCGAGATGCTTGCCGAGTATGGTGCGATGGATGCCATGGAGCCCCTTCCCCAGGACATCGTCGGGCACGAGCTGGACATGGAGGAGATGGCGGAGATCGACGAGCACCAGCCGGAGTAGTTCTCTTTGTTTTGTTTAATTAAGAGCATCGATCTTTAATTTGTTAGAGTAATGTTTAGGTCAACTAGCTATGTTTAATTGTTGAACTTGCTCGATTAAGAAGTGTGGGTGTGATGTAGTCTCCTTTGCGTACCCAAATTATGCAATGACGTGGATGACCACTGTAACCAGGGAAATTGGCACCAAAATTTGCACGTTCAAAATCATCACACACGGGGTAAGCTATATGAATCGTTTGTGATGTTCACATATCATACACAGTGCTGAATAAGGGACCGTGTCTGATGACACTTGTCGCGCCAGTTTTTTTGTTGCAACGATCCAAATTTTTGGCTCCGCGGAAATATCTACCTCCCCGCCCCCTCCCCCTTACCAAAAGCCACATTTCCCCTATTTCCGCCTTCCTTTCCAAGTAGAAACCTTCACTCCTTGCTTGCAGCGCCGCCTCCTCGTCGGCGACCCTCCTTCACGCTGCTCCGCCTCGTCGATCCAGGCAGGTAATCCACACCCGACCCCCATCCTCCTCCTCCTTCCACGCCCCACATGCCCCGACCGCCGGCGTGACACCTTCCACCCAAATCACCGACCCCTCCCCCAAATAAGCACCGCCCTAAGCCATGGTGCACGCAGTATAGCCAGGAGGAGCTCAAAGAGCATTTGGCAGCGGAGAAGCAAATCGCGGCCGCACGCGCGGATTAGGTCGCGATGGCTGCCATTCGTGCTGACCCCCAGATCTTGGAGGAGCACCTCGCCATCGAGGCCATCGTCGACGCCTCGCACGCCGACGCCGCGACGCGGTTGGCTGCTTTAAACAACAGTTCATGGCGTTTTCTCGAGGCCATCATCGGTGCCTTCGACGAAGACTACGAGGTGTTTTCTCAGCGTGCCCATGCTTACCTCAACTCGAGAGTGGTGCCCGGAGCAGCTCAGGCAACTCACCACTACGACGATGGCACCCACGATGTGGAGGCCTCGCCCTCTTCCATGTCCAAGGAGCCAATCATCATCGATATCTCTGACGATGAGGAGTAGCTTGTCTTATTAGCTCACTATAGGGACTTATGTTCTGTTTGCTAGCTACGCCAGTTAAGCATGCTCGGTTTACCCGTCGCATGTGCTGCTCCTTCCTTTCCTTAACAAATTCTAGTGAATTGCCCTATCTACTTTTACCATGCAATGTGTTGCTCTAGTGTATATGTTCTATATGTCGTGCAATGTGGTGCTCACTTATTAACTATTTGGTTAATTAGTTGTCGTGTTCAGTTAACTGTTTGGTTCAATTCTGCAAATGTGATGTTCAATTCTTCAGGGTGCAATTTTGTATTGTCTTCCATGTTAGAAATAAATCGAATTTATCTGTACAAAATACATGATAAACAAATACAATTGCTATATTTCCAAGTTGTCAAGCATGCTTGGTTTGGTTAACTGTCTGATCTTCTAGTATGTTATATATTATGTAATGTGGTGCTCAGTTAATGTTTGGTTCATTTGTTGTGGTGTTTAGTTAACTTCTTGGCTCAATTCTGCAATGCGATGTCCAATTGTCGTTGGTAGTATTTTGTATTGTTGTGCATGTGAGGAATAAATCGAATTTGGTTGCACTTAATAAATGAGAAACATATACAATTGCTATATTTCCTAGTTCTTAATCATGCTTGGTTTGGATAAATGTGTTTTCCATGTGGCTCGAATTAATCTGATGAATCTGCAATGTGCTTATTTTTCATCAACATATTTTATTGATAGCATGCGAACCCTCACTTAACCTGATCACTAACTACCTTATATGTGTTGCAGGGAAACAATGGGAAGCACTGAGGTTTACAATCGAGGTTCGCACATGCATGGTCCTTTGCCTAATAGCACATTATTGTGCAATTGCAGGAACCATTCTAATATTTAGGTTTTTAACAATTTGGTCTTGCACATGTAGATCCTGCTGTCAGAGGTTTTGACCCACTATTCGACCCTTTTTGCATATGCGGAAATGAGTTGTCCATGAATATCAGTCAAGTCAAGAAACTTAGAAAGATTGTTAGGATAAAGAAATTAGCGACAAAAAATAACAAGATCTTTGTCTGCACAATGAAGAAGACATCGGTTCACTACAGGATGGTACTAACTATTATACCTAGGCTTTTTTATTCCTTTGCGCAATTTCCAATCTAGAGAAGATATTTCAGCACATCCTTGTTTTCAGGCCTTTCCAAAGCAATTCACTGATGATTACCTCTCAGACCACCTGTATGGTCAGGAGGCGAGGAAGGTATTCATACAACACCCACGGTTCAATATTGAAGTGTTCCTCAAGAGGACGAAGGATGGACGGTGAATCATCCACAGGCACTGGCCTAAAGTTGCAAAGACCTTCAACATCAATGATGACTCAATATTTGCCTTCCTCTTCAGTAGTTTTCCATATGAGATTCATCTATCTATGTACCATCTATGATGCTAATTTCGAAAGGTTATAGATGTTGCATGTGAAACTTGATGCTGGTGCAGTTGTGTAATGGGGTAGCTGAGTGCTGAAGCTATATGATGTTGTACTCTGATGTATTTCAAATATGAAATCTTGCTTTCTTAATACGAAAATGAAATATATTGTGTGCTTAATATGAAATGTCAATTAATAAATGGATTATTAATAATAGGACAATTAGCCTGCTAATTGCCAATTAGCCTGCTAATTGGGGTTTTTCAATTGCAAATGGTTATTGAGAAAACACCGTGGGCGATGACCTCAGACACTAGACACAGTTTCTAGGAATAAAACATCTTGGATCAATGAACAATCACACATGACTTTCTCTTGAAAACTGTTTGTGTTAGGCCACCTTGCGCAAACGTTTACCACATAAAAAGTGTGTGTGATGGACAGCCTATGCCACATAGTTTCTTCTACACACCGTGTGTGATGCATTTAATAACGCAAACGATAAAATTGTTAATACCGTCTGCAATGACAACGCTATCACAAACGATTTAATGGGGAAAATTGTGTGTGATGTACCTGCGAACGGAAATGTTTTCCTTGGAGTGACTGTGTGGGGGATGTATATATGAACGGAAACGTACTTCTTGGATTAATTGTGTGGGATGTACATACTAACGGAAACGTATTCCTTGGATTGACTGTGTGGAATGTACATATGAACGGAAACGTTTAGCCGGGACTGACTGTGTGGGATGTACTTATGACCGGAAACGATTTGGCCTGTATAATTGTATTTTTTAGCACAACTATACGTATAACCGTATTTGATCGCTCGCCTGTCGCACACGACCTCATTTTGCCGAGTGTGTCTCTAGGAGGGCCTATCCCTGACGGTTTCTGGGTCGTGTGGGAAGGACCCCCCCCCCTATCGCACACACTCACTTGGCGACGGTTTAGAATGCCGTCGTGGAAAGGGGTTAAAAACCGTTTGTATAGCAGCTCGTTGTACTAGTGCATGACGGATATCGCTTGGGAGAACCACCTCTGCACCATAGACCATGAAGAAAGGCGTATAGCCTGTTGACCTGTTGGGGTGGTTCTGATGCTCCACAGCACTAAAGGTAGCTCTTCAACCCAACAACCCGGTGTGCACTCCAAAGGAACCATAAGCCGGGGCTTGATCCCTCGCAAAATTTGTTGATTAGCTCATTCTTCTTGACCATTAGACTGTGGATGAGCCACTGATGACACATCAAGGCGGATGTGCTCTCTTTGACAGAACTCCTTCATAGCACCTTTAGATAGATTTGTGCCATTATCAGTGATGATACTATGAGGATAACCAAAGCGGAAGATCAGCTTTTCAACAAACTGAACTGCAGTTGCCACGTCACAATTGCTATCTGGCTCTGCCTCAACCCACTTGGTAAACTTGCCAACCGCCACCAGAAGGTGGGTCTTCTTATCCTTAGACCACTTGAACGGTCCAACCATATCAAGCCCCTAGACCGCAAATGGCCAAGTTATTGGGATCATCCGCAATTCCTAAGCCGGCACATGAGCTTGTCTGGAGAATTTCTGACACCCATCACACTTGCTAACAATATCCTCTGCATCAGCATGAGCCGTTAACCAGTAAAACCCATGATGAAAAGCCTTGGCCACCAAAGATTTTGAGCCGGCATGATGACCATAATCGCCTTCATGAATCTCTCGTAAACTTTCACGGCCCTCCTCAGGAGAAACACAGCGTTGGAACACACCTGTCACACCGTATCGGTGTAACTCGCCGTTGATAATAGTCATAGGCTTAGACCATCTGGTTATCTGCCATGCCAAAGTTTCATCCTCGGGTAACTCGCCCCAAGTCATATAAGCCAGATAAGGCAATGTCCTGTTAGGAATAGCGTGAAGAGCCACCACAAACTGTGCCTCCGGGTCAGGGATAGCAAGATCTTCCTCAGATGGTAACTTGACCGAAGGATTGTGTAACACATCAAGGAATATATTAGGGGGCACCGGCTTACGTTGAGACCCAAGCCGGGACAGTGCATCAGCCGCCTCGTTTTTCTACTGATCAAGGTGATCCACCTGATAGGCTTTAAAGTGACCAGCAATATTTTCAACCGCACGACAATAAGCCGCCATGAGTGGATCTTTAGAGTCCCACTTGCCTGAGACTTGCTGGGCCATGAGATCTGAGTCGCTCAGGCACCTGACCTGGCTCAAATTCATTTCCTTAGTCATACGAAGGTCATGGTGCAAAGCTTCATACTCAGCTACATTGTTAGTACAAGGAAACATTAATCTTAAAACATAACAAAATTTGTCACCTCGTGGGGAAGTCAAAATAGCTCTAGCCCCCGAGCCTTCCAACTACCTGGACCCATCAAAGTGGATTGTCCAATATGTGTTGTGAGGCTTCTCCTCAGGTGTCTACAAACTCTGTCCAATCATTGATGAAATCCACCAGGGCTTGATATTTGATGGCTGTTCTTGGCACATACTTCAGATTATGAGGTCCAAGCTCAATTGCCCACTTAGCAACCCGGCCAGTGGCTTCTCTATTTTGAATAATATCTCCTAAAGGAGCAGAGCTAACCACAGTAATAGGATGCCCAAGGAAATAATGCTTCAGCTTGCGACTTGCCATGAACACCCCAAACACCAGTTTCTGCCAATGTGGATATCGTTGCTTAGATTCGGTCAGGACCTCACTGACATAATAAGCCGGCCGCTGGACTGGGTACTCTTTACCCGCCTCCTTGCGTTCCACGACAACTGCCATGCTGACTGCTTTGTTATTAGCCACCACGACAGGAGCAAAGGCTCTTTGTCTATGGGAGCAGCCAAGATGGGTGGCTCAGCTAACTGTTTTTTAAGTGCCTCAAAAGCTTCATTAGCAGCATCACTCCAGACAAAGTGATCTATTTTCTTCATCATCTGATATAAAGGAATTGCCTTCTCTCCAAGGCGACTTATGAAACGGCTTAAAGCCACAATGCGACCCGCCAAACACTGGACGTCATTGACACACGCCGGCTTAGAAAGCGAAGTGATGGCCTTTATCTTCTTCGGGTTAGCTTCAATGCCCTGTTCTGAGACCAGAAACCCCAACAGTTTACCTGCAGGCACACCAAAGACACACTTGGCCGGGTTAAGCATAATTTTGTAGACCCGGAGATTGTCAAAAGTTTCCTTTAAATCATGAAGGAGAGTCTCCTTCTTCCTTGACTTGACCACAATATCATCCACATAAGCATGAACGTTGCACCCAATCTGACTGTGAAAACGATTTTAAACACAGCACTGATAAGTTGCCTGAGCACTCTTAAGCCCAAAAGGCATAGAAACATAGTAGAAAGCCCCAAAAGGAGTAATAAAAGATGTCTTCTCTTGGTCTTTGACTGCCATCTTGATCTAATGATAACCGGAATAAGCATCCAGGAAGCATAAGCTCTCACAACCCGCCGTTGCATCAATGATTTGGTCGATAAGGGGGAGAGCAAACGGATCAGCTGGACAAGCCTTGTTGAGATCTGTGTAGTCAACACACATACACCATGTGCCATTTTTATTAAGTACCAGCAGAGGGTTAGCCAACCACTCAGGATGGAACACTTCCACAATAAACCCGGCGGCCAAGTGCCGGGCTACTTCATCTCCAATAGCCTTACGTCATTCTTCGTTGAAACAACGGAGGAACTGTTTGACCGGCTTAAACTTGGGATCCACATTAAGGTTGTGCTCAGCGAATTCTCTCGGTACACCCAGCATGTCAGAAGGTTTCCATGCAAAGATGTCCCGATTCTCACGGATGAACTCGATGAGCGTGCTTTCCTATTTGGGATCCATATTAGCCCCCATTGTGAACTGTTGAGATGAGTCGCCAGGAACAAAATCTACTTGCTTGGTATCATCAGCTGACTTAAACTTTAATAGAGGGTCCTTCTCAGTAGTGGGCTTCTTCAGAGGGGTCATATCAGCCGGGTCAACATTGTCCTTATAAAACTTAAGCTCTGCATCAGCACAAGTCGCCTCCACGTAAGCAACATCACCTTCTTCGCATTCCAAAGTGATTTTTTGATCACCATGAATCATAATTGTCCCCTTTCGCCCTGGCATCTTGAGTTGTAGATAGACATAACAAGGGCGAGCCATGAACTTAGCATAAGCCGGCCGTCCGAACAAGGCATGATACGGACTTTTGATTTTGACCACTTCAAACCACAGTGTCTCTGCCCTGTAATCATAATTATCACCAAAGGCTACTTCCAAGGCAATTTTCCCCACAGGATACGCCAACTTACCAGGCACCATGCCATGAAATACTGTGGAGGATGGCTTGAGATCCTTGTCAGTCAGATTCATCCGGCGAAAAGTGTCATAGTACAGGATGTTGATGCTACTACCACCATCCATGAGTACTTTAGTGAATTTATAACCACCAACCCGAGGGGCCACCACAAGGGCTAAGTGACCTGGGTTATCAACCCGTGGCGGGTGATCCACCCTGCTCCACGATATCGTGTGCTCAGACCATCTCAAATACTGTGGAACAGCCGGCTCTACTGCATGAACCGCCCGCTTATGAACCTTCTGGTCTCGTTTACAAAGACTTGTGGTGAAAACATGGTATTGGCCACCATTGAGCTGCTTTGGATTACTCTGATACCCTGACTAATTACCTTGCTGCTGGTTACTTTGCCCAGGCTATTGATTATGACCACCATGGTTACCTTGACCTTGATAGCCAGAATTTGAGCCGCCACGTCCAAAGCCAGAACCTGACCCACCGGGTTGCCCATTGTTATTGCCATGATTCTGACTGAGGCTGTAATTCCTGAACTCTCGCATAACCCAACAATCCTTCCAGGCATGAGTGGATGGCCTGTTGGGAAGACTATGCTTCGGGCAGGGTTCAGTAAGCATCACCTCAAGGTTGAAAGGCTTTGCTCTGCCAAAAGGCAGCTTACCATTACCGTTACGGTGTTGGTTTTTATACCCAGTATTGGTGTTAGCCACTAAATCTGACTCGCCATCGGGGTGTCTCTGCTTACCACCATTACCTTGATTGTTGCCATTATTTCCTGTCACATTCTGATGCTGGCCCTTACCATTGCCATTCTTCTTGCCCTTGTTAGACTTATCCTCATCGTCAGAACCAGAGTCTTTTGTATTTTCAGAGTCAACGTATTTAGTGAGAGCCGCCATGAGCTCACCCATGTCCTAACAGGTGCGCTTGAGCCGCTCACGCTTCTGCTTGAGAGGCAAAAAATGACAATTCTTCTCCAAGATCAAGACTGCCTGAGCCACCGCGATGTTATCACATGAATGAATAATGGTCGAGACCCGCCGGACCCAATGGTGGGCCGACTCATCCTCACGCTGCACACAGTGATCCAAATCAACAATCGTCAGAGGCTGCTTGCACGTCCCTTGGAAATTTTTTATAAAATGCGCCTTCAACTCTGCCCATGAACTGATAGAATTAGGAGGCAAGCCTTTTAACCACGTACGAGCTAACCCCTCAAACATCATAGTGAAATACTTGGCACAGACAGCATCATTGACGTCCAACATCTCCATAGCTAATTCATAACTCTCAATCAAAGCCTCAGGAGGGAGATCAGCTATATAATTGGGCACCTTGCGAGGACCCTTAAAGTCTTTGGGCAGACGTTCATTACGCAAAGCCGGTACTAAACACGGCACACCAACAGCCCTGGAAATTGGCCCAGCTCCCATCGAGGTTGAAGGGGTCACCGAAGGCTGCTGATAAGCCCCCAGCTGAGCCGCTGCCGCCGCCTCCGCCTCTCGGTGGGCTCTGGTCTCATCCACAATTGCCTGAGCATGAGTAAGGGGCAGATTATTCCCATGGGGCAGGTCATCCTGGGGTGGTCGACGACATCATTCACTGCTGGAAACCGCAGGCGACTCAATATGCCGGCTGTAACTACGGCTTCGGAGGGGAGTTGAGTGCACCCGATCGCAACTGTACGAATATTTCTCCTGCTGTGCAACCGCTATTTGCAAGAGCTCAATCGCGTTTCGCGCCTGTACCGCGAAGGGCGTCTCATCAGTGAGAGGGAGCGCATTGAGCCTGGTAGCCACCGCCACCATGTTATCCACCGGGTTAGAATAATGAACGGGTGGTGTCAAGAAACGCTGAGGCGGGGTCTGATCCCTACGGGGCGGGTCTAACAACCGAGGCTGAGCCGCCGCCCCGCTCCCTGGCGCCTCCGCAACGCGGGTTGTATCTGGTGGATTACTTGGTCCTGCCCCGGGCGTATTAAAAAGGTTCCACGCCTCATTCTACAAAGGCAGGCGGGTTTGGTGTCTCCTTCGAAGAACAGCATTGGAGGCATTCTGATCCAAACTTAAGCAAAAAGCCTCCACCCTTAGACGATGTGACTCAGCATCCATCTGGGCCCGTTCCATTGCCATCCTGGCGTTCTTTGTGTTAAGATCCTCCTTGGCTTTGGCTACTTCATCTCGCACCTTTGCAATCTCTGCATTACGCTCCACCTGATTTGCCGCAGTAACCTATGTTGCTAGCAAAGTTGTCAAAGTGCCCAAGAGATCGAACAAAACCTGAGCCGGTGGCCTATCTGAGCCGCCAGCACCAGCCGCCGCAGCAGCATTCAAGCCAGATGTCATAGCTGCAGCTGTTGATGAGTTGAGAGCTGGCCCTATGCCAGCCATGAAGATAGCAGCCCTGGATGGCGGCTCATAGGTGTCCGGAATGATGTTGCCATCGGAATAGCCCCCAAGCCCGCCGTCTTGAAGCTGGTAAATCAACTCCGTCTCTCTGGTCGAGGACTCATCACCTGAGTAGATGAGAGTCTCTCCTCCAGATACAGAATCCTTCGCTAGATCCATGCCATGCCCGAAACCGACGAAAACACGCTTCCGGCTGGGCTGAACCCAGGCAGGTTCCGCGCGCTGAGCCGACTCGATGAGGTCGGTGGAGGTGTCCGGCTCAGGCTCAGATCCACCGATCTTTCCGATGAAGACATGAATCCCGTCGAAGGGGACCCAGTACCCATACTCGATTGAGTGGGCCTCGGGGCCCCAGCTAGCATCGTCGATGTAGTGCTTGCCGCGGCGACTCTTGGTCATCCTGCCAACGGCGTATCCCTCAATCCCTGGGAAAGTGCCCTTCAAGAACTCGAAACCACCGTCCGCTGGCCCCACGGTGGGCACCAACTGTTGTGGGGCTAACACGGCAGATACCCTATTGAAAGGACTTAGGTGGGGAGCCATCGCTACGGTGACTAGCTTGAAGGGGTTGAGCGGGTCGAAAAACACAAGGTTTACCCAGGTTCGGCCCCTCACAGTGGAGGTAAAAGCCTACTCCTCCTCTCGTTGATTATTGCTTGAGTATCGATTACAAGGGAGCAGAAACGCTTGGCCTAGCTATCGATTGATTGTAACTTAAGTTTACCCGCCACAGGGTCTCGCCTTTATATACACAGGTCGAGGCCCTGGGCTTACAAGAGTCCAGGTCGGGTCATACTTTTTGATCGACTCTGGTTCTAAGTCGCCCTGCCTTATTAAGCAAGTCACCATTGGGCAGCTTCCAATCGCGCCATCTTCTGGGCTTGGGCCCCGTCCGGCTCACTGCGTAAGTCACCTCCTAGGATCAGGATCTCTTGGGCCTGTCTAAGGCTCTTCTCTTTAAGTCGCCAATATTCTAACCCAGACCTTCTAGGGTGGGTTACATCGCGGGGTTATATCCCCAACAATACTGATATTCTGTGAAGTAAAAAACAAGCAAAAAACAGCAAGTGGCACTGGCACTATGTCAATAGGTTAGTCCCAAAAAATGATATAAAGTTGCTATAAAATGATTGTATAACATCAAAGAATGATAATATAACAGCATGGAACAATAAAAAATTATAGATACGTTGGAGACGTATTAGCATCCCGAAGCTTAATTCCTACTCGTCCTCGAGTAGGTAAATGGTAAAAACAGAATATTTGATGTGGAATGCTGCCTAATATGTTCATCACATATTCTTTTCTTTTGTAGCATGGACATTTGGACTTTTAGATGATTCAAAGCAATAGTCTATATTTTACATGAAGACTTCAATACTCAAGCATATCAACAAGCAACCATGTCTTTCAAAATATCAATACTAAAGAAAGTTATCCCTAGCCCATCATGCTCAATCATTGATCCATTCATGAAACACACTCAAATATTAGCTACACCCAATGCACAAGTGTGATCATAGTGCTCCCTAGTTGGTGCCTTATAAGAGAAGATGGAGACTCAAATAAAAATTGCATAAAGTAAATAGATAGGCCCTTCGCAGAGGGAAGCAGAGATTTGTTGATGTGCCAGAGCTCAAAGCTTAAATTCAGAGATAAAAATATTTTGAGAGGCATGCTATCCAGTCAACGAAAACGACCAAGAATTCCCAATACTTTCCATGCAAGATACATCATAGGCGGTTCACAAACATAAAATAAAGTTTATTCCTTTTTCCACCATTCTTTCATAATCCATGGCTAGCCATATCCACGGGTGCCTTTGATACGTCTCCAATGTATCTATAATTTATGAAGTATTCATGCCATGTTTACAATAATTTTATATGGTTTTGGTAAGATTTGCATGGAACTAACCCGGACAGACGTTGTTTTCAGCAGAACTACCGTGGTGTTGTTTTTTGTGCAGAAAGTTCTCCAAATGCAATGAATCTTTTTGATGATTTTTTTGGAACAAAAGAGGCACTAGAAGCTTCGTGGGAGGGCCAGAAGAGCCACGAGGTGGGCACAACCCACCAGGGCACGCCAGCCCCCTCTGGCGCACCCTGGTGTCTTGTGGGCCCCTCGTGGCCCATCTTCGCGTGATTCCAACGCTGAAAAATCGTATAAATACCAAAAACCCCAGAAATAACCCTAGATCAGAATCTGCCGCCGCAAGCCTCTGTAGCCACGAATAACCAATTGGGAGCCTGTTCCGGCACCCTGCCGGAGGGGGAAATCATCACCGAAGGCCATCTTCATCATCCCGGCGGCCACCATGATGAGGAGGGAGTAGTCCACCCTCGGGGCTGAGGGTTTTTACCAGTAGCTATGTTTTTAATCACTCTCTCTCTCTCTCTCTCATGTTCTTGACTTGGCACGATCTTGATGTATCGCGGGCTTTGTTAATATAGTTGGATCATATGGTGTTTTCCCCTCTCTATCTTGTTGTGATGAATTGAGTTTTTCCTTTGAGATTTCATTATTATCGGATTGAATACTTTTAGGGATTTGAGAGCACTTGATTCATGTCTTGGCACTCAACTCGCGGACTCCCGAGGTGACATTGGGATAAACTATGCATAGGGGTTGATGCATGTTTTCGTCCTTGTTTCTTCGGTAGAAATATTGGGGCACTCTTTGAGTTTCTTTGTGTTGGATTGAGTATTATGAATCGGAAATTGTTTAATGTGTATCGTATAATTAACTCATGGATACTTGTGGTGACATTGGAGTATCTAGGTGACATTAGAGTTGGTTGATGCGTATCATATGATGTTATTTTAGTACGAACTCTTGGATAGATCGATCGGAAATGATAACTTGGTGTTATCTTAGTATGAACTCTTGGAAAGATTGATCGGAAAGAATAACTTTGAGGTGGTTTCGTACCCTACAAACAATTTCTTCTTATGTTCTCCGCTAGATAGGAACTTTGGAGTGATTCTTCATCGCACGTTGAGGGATTGTTTTGTGATCCAATTATATTATCATTGTTGAGAGATTGCACTAGCAAAAGTACGAACCCTAGGCCTCATTTTCAAGCATTACAATACCGTTTGTGCTCCGTTTTATCAAATGCTACCTTGCTGTTTTTTATTGTTCCTATTACAAAAATCAATATCTACTATCATTACCACGCTTGTATCACCATCTCTTCGCCGAACTAGTGCACCTATACAAATTTCCATTGTATTTGGTGTGTTGGGGAGACAAGAGACTCTTTGTTATTTGGTTGCAGGGTAGTTTGAGAGAGACCATCTTCATCATACGCCTCCCACGGATTGATAAACCTTAGGTCATTGTAGCGACCCGATCCCAATGGATCGAAGTCTCTGTGCTTAAGTGTCATCCCTCGATCGGTATGCTGACACACACAGTATTCGAGGATTTATAACAGAGTTCAATCACACACTTATAACGTCAAAAATCCTCGTAAAGAGTATTTATTACATAAATATGGCTAAAGGCCAACTAAATAAAATAACTGCGGAAGCTTCGAAGATAAATGAGTCCATCAACTCCAACGGCATAGCTGAGTGCAGGACAACGACCTATCGCACCTTACTCTTTGTCTGAAAACTCTGCAACATGATACGTTGCAGCCGTGTAGGTCAGCACATGGAATATGCTGGCAAGATAACACTATAGAGCAATGATGAATAATAACTATCACTACATGCAATATAAGGCTGGTGGAGGCTCTATGGTTATCATTTGCATAAAGCTAGTTTTTCCCTACAACAAAGGAATAGATTTTATTTAACTACAAAGTTTGTTGAAAACATTGAGAAGGTAACCCCAACTCAATCCCAATTAAAAGTTAACAACCCAATCAAATTAATTAAGTAATGTGGTGAGATCAAATCAATAATTCAAGTACCATATACTCAAGATGTCCATAACCGGGGACACGGCTAACCATGATTAGTTTGTACACTCTGCAGAGCTTTGCGTACTTTTCCCCACAAGACTCGATCTCCTCCGTTGAATTTCTCGCACTGCATGATGTTTGAGAAACAGATGATCGAGACATAGTCTTTCCGAAGAGGTCCCCTTAACCGATAGATAGGCCGGTACACCTACAATCCCCTACATCTGCTAGCCCATCATGGAAAGGATTCCCACAACTTACTCAACTATGCCAGAGCCCATAATGGCATGTGGCTGCACACGGAAGTTTCTAGCATGAATAATCTTATGATCCCTTTGAGCCTGGGAGGCATTCCATAGGATGATCACACGGATACCCCGGGACCTCCTAGGACAACACTAGATTCCCCAGGTGTCCGGGCAAGCCACTGGTATCCCCAGGGTGCCCCAACCATTCCACCCAGATGTGTAGTAAAGTAGCCACCTTAAGTTAAACCTTAGTTAACAATAACTCTCACATCTTTCATGAATTCTCTCAAACCAAACCACGTCTACGAGCATAGCATAGCAAAGTAAGCACAACGTAATAATACCCATGGTTTGATAAAGGACATTAGGTTCCTACCTCATCAGCTACTTCCCAGTACCCACATGTTATCAAACCCTAACCATGCAATGTTTGAGGAATGAAACTAATGCATAAAAACTGGGTAATAAAGGGGTATGATCAAAGTGTTACTTGCCTTGCTGACGATCGGAAAACCCTAGTGATTCGTAGTAGCAAGCCTCGCACTCCGGAAACTCTATCGTGAACAAACAATAGCATACATAAGCACTCAAGCATAATATGCAAAGGTAAAACCCAAAAGAAAAGGTCTGAACAGAAAGTTCAAGTGAAGAGCTTCGATTTGCAAAAAGAATCAATCGAATCGGAGTCACGAAACTCAAACTACGATCAAAAGAAGTTCAAATTCAAATCTGCTTGAAACCAAATTTTAAATTTTCAAAATCATGTTCAAGTTGAAAATCTGGATAGAGGGGAACAAGACGAAGATTTTTGCGTTGGTTTCACAGTATTTGGATAAACGAGCAAAAATTTGCGAGGATTTAAAGATCAGGGACTAAATTGTAAGAAAACTATTCGCAGATAGGTCCCTAGACGAAAATAAAACAGAAAAAGAAAAATCTATCGGACGAACGTCCGATAACAGAGACTAACGAATGAAAAATGATCACTAACAGATCTAAACGAACGAACGTTCGCTAATTAACCTAACCTAATAAAAATAAACCGATCTAAAACGAAAAACCGAAAAAACTAAAAAAACCGGTGCGGGTTTACGGCGGTTATACCGGTTCGGTGGGAAAACCGGCAGCGGCGGCTGTCAACGGCGGTGGGATCCGGCGTCGGTGGCACGGGCGACGGCGGCTGCGGGGCGGGGTGGCGCGGCGCGGGGCGGCAGGAGGCGGGCGGCGCAGCTGCGGCGGCGTCGGCGGCGGCGCTTGCGGCGGCGGCGGCTGACTGCTGCTGCTACTGCGGGGTGGCGGCGGCGGCTAGTGAGGAAAAAGAGGGGGGGGCGGCAGCTTATAAGGAGGGGAGGGGGCGAGGCCGGCTTGGGGAGGGGGAAAGCGAGGCGGTGGCGAGGCGTGGCCGAGCCGGACTCGGCGGCGGCGTCGTGCGCCGGCCAGTCTCCTGCTCGGACTCGGTCGGGGCGGCGAGCTAGGCTGGGCCGGTCCAATTCGGCGGGAAGTTTTTTTTTAAACAGCGCAGTGAGGAAAAATAAAAATAAAAATAAAATAAAAATCCTAAAATTCCAGAAACAATTTTCACGGTCCTGTCCTAATATTTAGGACAACATGAACATTTCTCTGGGCAAAAATGCAATTTTTCCCTAATTTACTCGAATAAATCTCAAATAAAATTCGAATAAACTTTATTTTTATTTAAAACTAAATTTCCAATATTTCCTCTGTTTGAAGAAGTCATATTATCTTCTCTCATTATTTTATTTATTTTCGAAATAATCGGAAAAATAGTTTCAAATAAAAAAATCACTTTGATCCAATTTACCAATTTTGAAAAATTCAAAAATGGATTTTATGAAAACCTCCAACTCTCTCAAATGGTCCTTAAGTCGCTTAAGGTCTCTAGGATCAAAATGTCCAACAAATAAAAAAAATGCAAAGAGCATGAATGCATATGATGACCTAATGATTAACATCCAAGTTGAAAATTGGGATGTTACAAACCTACCCCCCTTAAGATGAATCTCGCCCTCGAGATTCGGGTTGGCTAGAAAATAGGTGTGGGTGGTCTTTCCGTAGGTCTTCTTCTCGCTCCCAGGTGGCTTCTTCTTCGGTATGGTGGATCCACTTAACTTTGCAAAACTTGATAACCTTACTGCGTGTAACTCGGCTGGCAAACTCGAGAATCTTGACGGGTTTCTCCTCGTAAGTTAGGTCACTTTCCAACTGAATTACTTCTAGGGGCACTGTATCTCTTAGGGAAATATCGGCCATCTCTGCATGACACTTCTTCAACTGGGAAACGTGAAACACATCATGAACTCGTGACAAACCTTCGGGTAATTCCAACTTGTAGGCAACTTCACCCATACGTTCCAACACTCTGTATGGTCCTACAAATCTTGGGGCTAACTTTCCTTTGACTCCAAATTGTTTTACACCTCGAAGTGGGGATACACGAAGGTATGCCCTGTCTCCGACTTCATAGGTTACCTCCTTGCGTTTAGTATCTGCATAACTCTTCTGCCTGGACTAGGCTATCTTGAGTCTATCCCGAATCAACTTAACCTTCTCTTCAGAATCTCTGATTAAGTCTGGTCCGAACAACTGTCTATCTCCAACTTCATCCCACGACAGTGGTGTCCTGCACCTTCTTCCGTACAAGGCTTCGAAAGGGGCCATCTTCAAACTGGCTTGATAGCTGTTGTTATATGAGAACTCTGCGTAAGGCAAATTATCATCCCAACTAGATCCATAATCTAGCGCACAAGCTCTCAACATGTCCTCCAGAATCTGGTTGACTCTCTCGGTCTGTCCATCTGTCTGCGGGTGAAAGGCTGTACTGAACTCTAGCCTGGTTCCCAAAGTTTCGTGTAACTGATTCCAAAAGTTCGAGGTTAACTGTGTTCCTCTATCTGATACAATGGTCCTCGGAACTCCATGCAGACATACTATCCTGGTCATATATATCTTGGCCAACTTCGCGCTCGTATAAGTGGTTTTCACGGGAATGAAGTGAGCCACTTTAGTCAAGCGATCAACTACAACCCAGATAGAATCATATCCTGAACGAGTCCTGGGTAATCCGGTAATGAAATCCATGTCAAGTTTATCCCACTTCCATTCGGGTATCGGCAAAGGCTGGAGTAACCCTGCTGGCTTCTGATGCTCTGCCTTAACTCTCTGACATACGTCACATACTACTACATACTCCGCAATATCCTTCTTCATTCCTGTCCACCAAGAACTCTCCTTCAAATCCAGATACATCTTGGTGTTGCCTGGGTGAATCGAATATGGCGAATCATGAGCCTTCTAAAGTATTAACTTCCTGATCTCGGGGTCATTGGGAACATAGATACGATCCTCAAACCAAAAAGTTTCATGCTCATCCTCATGAAAATCTTTAGCCTTTCCTTTCCTTTGCTCATCCTTTATTTTATATCTGCAATCTCCTGGTCCGTCTTCTGGGCTTCTCGGATCCTTCCCAGTAAAGTGGACTGAATTTCCAATGCCGCAACAAAACCTCTCGGAACTATCTCCAAACGAAGTTCTCGGAGGTCATCGGCTAACTCCTGAGGTAATCCTTCGGTTATGAGAGTGTTAACATAACTCTTGCGGCTCAACGCGTCTGCTACCACATTGGCCTTTCCTGGATGATAATGCAACTTCATGTCATAATCCTTTATGAGCTCCAGCCATCTCCTCTGCCTAAGGTTTAACTCCTTCTGTGTGAGGATGTACTTCAAACTCTTATGATCCGTGTAAACATCACAACGATTTCCGATAAGAAAATGTCTCCATGTCTTGAGTGCATGCACTACAGCTGCTAACTCCAAATCATGCGTGGCATAATTTAACTCATGAGGTCGAAGTTGTCGTGAGGCATACGAAACAACTCTTCCTTCTTGCATAAGAACGCCTCCGAGTCCCTGATGTGAAGCGTCGCAATATACTTGGAAATCCTTGCGTATGTTCGGGAGAATCAGCACTGGGGCTGTAACCAAACATTTCTTCAACTCCTGAAAACTGGCCTCACAATCGCCGGTCCATTTAAACTTGGTGTCTTTCTTCAATAACTCCGTCATGGGCTTCGCAATCTTAGAAAAATTATCAATGAATCTCCGATAATATCCTGCAAGTCCAAGGAAACTGCGTATCTCCCCAACTGAGGTGGGTGCCATCCACTCGGTGACAGATTTAACCTTGGAAGGGTCTACTGCTATACCTTCTCCTGATATAACATGTCCGAGAAATCCGACTTCCTTCAACCAAAACTCGCATTTGCTGAACTTGGCATATAGCTGATGTTCCCTGAGCTTCTCGAGAACTAAGCGCAAATGTTCCTTGTGTTCTTCTTCATTCTTCGAGTAGACCAATATATCATCAATGAACACAATGACAAACTTATCCAAGAACTCCATGAACACCTTGTTCATCATACTCATGAAATAGGCAGGGGCGTTAGTCAAACCAAATGACATAATTGTATACTCATATAGTCCATACCTCGTGGTAAAGGCTGTCTTAGGTATATCTTGTTCTTGGATCTTCAGCTGGTGGTATCCTGATAGAAGATCGATCTTGGAAAATACTTTAGCTCCTTGCAGCTGGTCAAACAAATCATTGATCATCGGTAGTGGGTATTTGTTCTTGATCGTCACCTCATTCAACGCACGATAATCAACAACCATTCTCAAAGATCCATCCTTCTTCTCAACTAAGAGCACTGGGGCTCCCCACGGTGATGAACTTGGTCGTATATAACCTTTCTCCAATAACTCCTTAATCTGCTTCTTAATTTTCTCCAGATCATTTGCGGGCATCCGGTACGGTCTCTTCGATATTGGTCCGGTGCCTGGCAACAGCTCGATCAAAAACTCTATGTCTCGGTCCGGTGGCATGCCTGGTAATTCCTCCGGAAATACATCGGGATAATCCTTCACAACTAGCACTTCCTCCTGAACAACTCCCAAGAGTGAATTTACTTGAGTCCTCCTTGGTGCATGCCTAGACACATAATTGATCCGTTTTCCTTCTGGGGTGGTGAGAAGAATTGACTTACTAGCACAATCGATGTTTCCCTCATACTTGGATAGCCAATCCATGCCTAGTATCACATCCAATCCTTGTGATTCCAGGATAATGAGGTCTGTGGAAAAAACATGCCTACCTATGGTCAATGGTAGCTGAAAACATCCTCGGCTAGCCATATACTCCGCTCCTGGTGAGCTTACTAACATAGGTGTCTTAAGGGCTACGGTTGGCAACTTAAACTTGTCTACAAATCCCCTTGATATGTATGAATGCGATGCACCAGTGTCAAAAAGAACAAGGGCTGTAAATGACTTAATCAAAAACTTACCAATAACTGCATCAGGCTGCTCTTCAACTTCCTCCACGTTGACGTGGTTCACCTGACCTTGGGTGAAGGGATTTGGCTTCTTTCTTGAGCTTCCATTGCCATTTCCATTCTTTGCCTCAGAACAATCATTGGCGTAGTGTCCAGTCTTCCCGCACTTGTAACAGGTAACGTGACCCAGATCCTTCTTAGCGGGTGTCGCGGGGTTAGCATGTTTCTGACTATTGCTTCCTCCATTCCCATTCCCATTCTTAGGGCCACTGTGGGTGTGTGAATTTCCTCCATTGTGAGTATGTCCTCCATGGTTATGATGAGTATGCCCTCCTGAGTACAGGGAATAGCGAGGCTTCTGCTGGGCTCCAGAATTATACTTCCCCTGTCCATACTTCCTCATGCGGTTATCTATCTGCTGCTGCTTGCCTTCAATCATTAGGGTCGTGTCTACTAGCTCCTGGTAGTTGGTGAAAGTTGCCACCATCAACTGCATGCTTAGCTCATCATTCAGTCCTTCAAGAAATTTCTCCTGCTTCGCGGCATCTGTGGCCACATCATCTGGGGCATAACGTGCTAGCTTGCTGAACTCATCCACATACTGCCCCACAGTACGATTCCCTTGGCATAAATTGCGGAATTGACGCTTCTTCATACTCATAGCTCCAGCTGAGACATGTGCGGTGTGGAAGGCCTGCTGAAACTGATCCCATGTAACTGTAGCAATGGGGTAGGTGGTGGTCATGTTCTCCCACCAAGAGGCTGCGGGTCCATCAAGCTGATGTGCGGCAAAGCGCACCTTCTCAGCATCAGTGCATCCAGTAGTGGTCAGCTCCCTTCCAATCTTGCGGAGCCAATCATCAGCAACAATCGGCTCGGTGCTGCTAGAGAACACCGGCGGATTTAACCTTAGAAAACGGGCTAGGTTGTCAACTGGGGGAGGTGGCGGTGGGTTGTTGTTGTTGTTGCCTTGGTTCTGGAAGAGCATCTGCATCAAGGCATTCTGTTGTTGGATCAACTGGGTGAGCTCCGGCGGGAAAGCGAATCCGGGGTCACGTCTCGGAGGCATCTGATAGGTTAGAGGGGTGAGAACAGAATAGAATAGGTCTAATGAGAGATTTCACTACCCATATGCATATGAGACAAACATATTCATTCCACACCACTCAATTTCAAACAAGATTCAAACAATCGATCTAAACTACCGTTACAAAATCTCGCAGACTATTACTATATACATGGAAGTACTTCTAATGGTATTATGGTGGTCGACTAGAAATTTTGATCGGTGGAAGACTCCATAATATCAGCTCCAGCTTCGTCTTCATAGTCATCATCACTGTCATCATCTGCATCACTGTCCGTGTCGGTGTCATCCAATAAGATGTAGTCCTCTGAACGGATATCCACTTCTGGTTCTTGCTTCGGGTTCACCACGGGTATTCCTAGCTTCTTCTTCAGTTCTTCATGCTTCTCCAGTAGCACAACAATTTCTTCTTCATATCCATCGTGTGTTGACTTGAGTTCCTCTTCCAGCTCCATGTTCCGGGTCATCGCCTTGTTGGTATCTATCATGTTAGCGCACATCTGGTTCTCATAACGACGAATGTGCTGGTTCATCTCCTGTATGTAGGCTGCAATAGATCCATCCTTCCTGGTGCGAATCATCTCCCATTGCTCATCCCGGCGTCCACATATCTGGTAGATGGTGTCTTTAAGATCCTTGTTGTACACCTCACAAATGCGTCCAATAGTGATGTGGGCGGCCATGCTCTTTCCTAAACTCCAGGTCGGTGCATCAAAGGAAAACTCAATGGGCTCGGTAATTGGTGTAAACGTCCTTCCAGGAACACGAACTTGAATCGTCCAGTGCTCCTCTTCTGGTAAAGTTGCAGTGAAGGTTCCGGTGAAGCTTGGTATGCCGATGTTCAGGTACTTAGTGACTTCCTTCAAGTGTCGTCCGAAAGGGGCGTCATCATCCGGCTGAGTGAACTTGTTCCTGGGGTCCGACATCTATAGAGTAGAAATAGAGAAGAGTTAGAAATGAGTGGAGAAGAGTTAGAAATGAGTGGAGAAGAGTTAGAAATGAGAAGAGAAGAGTATCCTGTGGCTTTTTCTAGTGGTCGCGTCCTATAGTCAGCGTGTGCTCTGATACCATCTTGTAGCGACCCGATCCCAATGGATCGAAGTCTCTGTGCTTAAGTGTCATCCCTGGATCGGTATGCTGACACACACAGTACTCGAGGATTTATAACAGAGTTCAATCACACACTTATTACATCGAAAATCCTCGTAAAGAGTATTTATTACATAAATATGGCTGAAGGCCAACTAAATAAAATAGTTGCGGAAGCTTCGAAGATAAATGAGTCCATCAACTCCAACGGCATAGCTGAGTGCAGGACAACGACCTATCGCACCTTACTCTTTGTCTGAAAACTCTGCAACATGATACGTTCCAGCCGTGTAGGTCAGCACATGGAATATGCTGGCAAGATAACACTATAGAGCAATGATGAATAATAACTATCACTACATGCAATATAAGGCTGGTGGAGGCTCTATGGTTATCATTTGCATAAAGCTAGTTTTTCCCTACAACAAAGGAATAGATTTTATTTAACTACAAAGTTTGTTGAAAACATTGAGAAGGTAACCCCAACTCAGTCCCAATTAAAAGCTAACAACCCAATCAAATTAATTAAGTAATGTGATGAGATCAAATCAATAATTCAAGTACCAGATACTCAAGATGTCCATAACCGGGGACACGGCTAACCATGATTAGTTTGTACACTCTGCAGAGGTTTGCGCACTTTTCCCCACAAGACTCAATCTCCTCCGTTGAATTTCTCGCACTGCATGATGTTTGAGAAACGGATGATCGAGACACAGTCTTTCCGAAGAGGTCCCCTTAACCGATAGATAGGCCGGTACACCTACAATCCCCTACATCTGCTAGCCCATCATGGAAAGGATTCCCACAACTTACTCAACTATGCCAGAGCCCATAATGGCATGTGGCTGCACACGGAAGTTTCTAGCATGAATAATCTTATGATCCCTTTGAGCCTGGGAGGCATTCCATAGGATGATCACACGGATACCCCGGGACCTCCTAGGACAACACTAGATTCCCCAGGTGTCCGGGCAAGCCACTGGTATCCCCAGGGTGCCCCAACCATTCCACCCAGATGTGTAGTAAAGTAGCCACCTTAAGTTAAACCTTAGTTAACAATAACTCTCACATCTTTCATGAATTCTCTCAAACCAAACCACGTCTACGAGCATAGCATAGCAAAGTAAGCACAACGTAATAATACCCATGGTTTGATAAAGGACATTAGGTTCCTACCTCATCAGCTACTTCCCAGTACCCACATGTTATCAAACCCTAACCATGCAATGTTTGAGGAATGAAACTAATGCATAAAAACTGGGTAATAAAGGGGTATGATCAAAGTGTTACTTGCCTTGCTGACGATCGGAAAACCCTAGTGATTCGTAGTAGCAAGCCTCGCACTCCGGAAACTCTATCGTGAACAAACAATAGCATATATAAGCACTCAAGCATAATATGCAAAGGTAAAACCCAAAAGAAAAGGTCTGAACAGAAAGTTCAAGTGAAGAGCTTCGATTTGCAAAAAGAATCAATCGAATCAAAGTCACGAAACTCAAACTACGATCAAAAGAAGTTCAAATTCAAATCTTCTTGAAACCAAATTTTAAATTTTCAAAATCATGTTCAAGTTGAAAATCTGGATAGAGGGGAACAAGACGAAGATTTTGGCGTTGGTTTCACTGGATTTGGATAAACGAGCAAAAATTTGCGAGGGTTTAAAGATCAAGGACTAAACTGTAAGAAAACTATTCGCGGATAGGTTCCTGGATGAAAATAAAACAGAAAAAGAAAAATCTATCGGACGAACGTCCGCTAACAGAGACTAACAAACGAAAAATGTTCACTAACAGATCTAAACGAACGAACGTTCGCTAATTAATCTAACCTAATAAAAATAAACCGATCTAAAACGAAAAACCGAAAAAACTAAAAAAAACCGGGGCGGGTTTATGGCGGTTATACCGGTTCGGTGGGAAAACCGCCGGCGGCGGCGGTCAACGGCGGTGGGATCCGGCGTCGACGGCGCGGGGCGGCAGGCGGCGGGCGGCGCGGCTGTGGCGGTGTCGGCGGCGCGGCTGTGGCGGTGTCGGCGGCGGCGCTTGCGGCGGCGGTGGCTGACTGCTGCTGCGGGGTGGCGGCGGCGGCTGGTGAGGAAAAAAAGGGGGGGCGGCTGCTTATAAGGAGGGGAGGGGGCGAGGCCGGCTTGGGGAGGGGGAAAGCGAGGCGGTGGCGAGGCGTAGCCGAGCCGGACTCGGCGGCGGCGTCGTGCGCCGGCCGGTCTCCTGCTCAGAGTCCGTCGGGGCGGCGAGCTAGGCTGGGCCGTGGCCTGGCGGGTGCTGGGCCGGTCCACTTGAGGGAAAATTGCTACTGTCCTACAAAACTCTACGCTTGGAGGCCCAACACGAGCCTACAAGAACAAGTTGTGTAGTAGACATCAAGCTATTTTCTGGCGCCGTTGCCGGGGAGGTGAGTGCTTGAAGGTATATCTTTAGATCTTGCTATTGAATCTTTTAGTTTCTTGTTTATCACTAGTTTGGTTTATAAAAAGAAAATTACAAAAAAATGGAATTGAGGTGGTCTCATATTGTTCATCTTTATAATGTCTTTCTTGAAAATGATGGAAAGGAAAATTGTGCTAATTTGATAGAAGAAGAATTCAATAAAATGTTTGGCATAAAATCTTTGAATCATGAGCATGATTGCAATGTTGCTAGTATGAGTTCTATGAATATCCATGATGCTAATGATATACAAAGCCATAAGCTTGGGGATGCTATGTTTGATGAAGAAGATATTTTTTTTGTTCCCCAAGTTTTGACGAGCAACTTTATTATGATGAAAGCATGCCTCCTATTTATGATGATTATATTGATGAAAGTGGATTTGGAGAGGTCATGACTTTATTTAGTGATGAATCCACTATTTCAGAAGAGGTTTCAATTGATTGTGACAACAAAGTTGCTATCTATGATGATTATGGTGATGACATGTATGCTATATTGAATAATGATAACCATGAAACTTTTCATCATTATTTTAATTTTCAATCACATGATAGTTATTTTGTTGAGTTTGCTCCCACTACTATTCATGAGAATAATTTTGCTTATGTGGAGAGTAATAAAAGTTCTATGCTTGTGGATCATGAAATGAATGCTTTTTGTGATAGTTACATTGTTGAATTCATTCATGTTGCTACTGAAAATTACTATGAGAGAGGAACTTATGCTTTTACATATTGCAACAATATCAAGTTTCCTCTCTATGTGTTGAAAATCTTGAAGTTTTGGTTGTTTTACCTTCCTATGCTAGTTGATTCTTGTTCCCGTAAATTGTTTGCTCACAAAATCCCTATGCATAGGAAGTGGGTTGGACTTAAATGTGCTAGTCATATGCTTTATGATGCTCCCGTTGTGTTTCAATTCTTTACTTTTATGAGAGCATCATTGAAATCATCATGCCTAGCTAAAAGGGCATAAAAGAAAAGCGCTTATTAGGAGACAACCCAATATTTTTACCCCTACTGTTTTTGTGTGTTCACATGATTAAGCTACTTTAGTAGTAATGTTTTATAGCTTTCATTTCAATGAAGTGCCAAGTAAAGCCTTTGGGATAGTGTGGATGATAGTTGACTTGACTCTGTGGAAAAACAAAAACTTTTGCGCCCAGTTCTGGAATTTTGTAAATTCACAGAAACATGCTCTTACTCTTTTTTTTGACATGCTTGATATCCAAATTTCCCACGTTATACTAATTTTTCAGAATTTTTAGAGTTGTATCAATATTCAGATCTTTACACACTGTTCTGTTTTTGACATATTCTGTTTTCAATGCATAGTTTGCTTGTTTTATAGTTTATATGGCTTATATTGGTTAATATAAATTGTGGAAATGATAGATTACAGTAGGCATTGTGTCAAAACAATTATGAAACTTGTCTTGACAGTACCCAAGTGAATGATTTGCTCTTTATTATACTAACGCACCTTACGAAGTTCTGTTAAGTTTTGTGTGATTGAAGTTTTCAAGTTTTGGGTGAGATATTGATGTGAGGATAATAAGGAGTGGCAAGACCCTCAGTTTGGAAATGCCCAAGGCACCCCAAGGTAATATTCAAGGAAGATCCAAGCAACTAAGCTTGGGGATGCCCCGGAAGGCATCCCCTCTTTCGTCTTCAACATTATCGGTAACCTCACTTGGGACTATATTTTTATTCGTCACATGATATGTGTTTTGCTTGGAGCATCATTTTATTTTAGTTGGATTTTCTTGCTTTTATTTAGATAATGTTTTTCATATTTTATTTCAATAAAAGTGGCAAGTATAGCCTTCACCATGCTTATTTTGCAAGTATATGAGTTGCTGTTTCAAAACAGAAAGTTTATCGCTGTTGCAAAAATTCCCAAGAAAAGTCAGAATGTGATAAAATGTTGAATTTTTTTGCAAAATAAGCTATGATAAATTTTCTACAGTGTGGTAAATTTTAAGAATTTTTTAAGTTAAATAATTATGAATATTCTTGCATCCTTTACAGACTGTCCTGTTTAGGCAGATTGCTGTTATGTTTGCATTGTTTGCATATGTTTGCTTGTTTAATGATTCTATTTGAGGATATGAGTATTAAATATGCAGAGGCATTTAGTGTGCAATGTTAAATTATAATTTTAGGGATTTGCCACAGTAGAGAATGATAAGGTTATTGCATTGATTTATACAAACTTATCTCATGAGTTCTTGTTGAGTTTTGTGTGGATGAAGTTTTTAAGATTTAGGAAACCGTGATATAAAAGGAATTAAGGAGACACAAAAGCCCAAGCTTGGGGATGCCCAAGGCATCCCAAGATAATGTTTCAAGATGTCTCAAGCATCTAAGCTTGGGGATGCCTCGGTAGGCATCCCACCTTTCTTCGTCAAGAATTATCAGTTAGTATCGGTTGAGCCTAAGTTTTTGCTTCTTCGCATGATGTGTGCTATTATTAGAATTTAATTTTATTTTATTTTTCTTTCTGTTTTAATAAAATACTTAGATCTGAAATTTTTAAATGGGAGAGAGTCCTCAAATAGCTACCCATTTACTTAACTACTCGCTTGATCTTCACTTATATCTTTATGGAGTAGCTTGTCATTTACTCTTGTGCTTCACTTATATCCTATGAATAAATTGTTGAATGAATTGAATATCATGAAGTTGAAGTTATATGTTCATATCATGCCTAGTAGCAGCTTCACATTGGATGTAGAAAGTGAAATCTGTTGAAGCTTGACAATCACAATATTGGTCATACATGCAATTCATGAATGATTAGTATAAGGAAGAGAACTTTCACATACAAATATATTATCTTGGATATATGCTATGATTGTGAATACCCATTAATTATTTTCAAACTTGAGAAAATTAGTTGAAGTTGGACAAGGAAGACAACGTAATGAGTTATGGTTGTGTATATTTGCATAGAAGTTATATTGTTATGGATCCTCCAACATGTGGTGTCTGCCTAGGATCTTTTGCTAGCCAAAAATTTGTACTAAGTAGAGATACTACTTGTGCATCCAAAAACCCTTAAATCCAGTTTCTTGCCATGAGTGTCCACCATACCTACCAATGGATTGAATAAGATCCTTCAAGTAAGTTGTCATCGGTGCATAAAGCAATAAAAATTGCTCCTAAATATGTTTGATCTTTTATTGTAAGGGAAAATTGAGCGTTGTACGAACTTGTGATGGCAAAGTAATGAAAGCGACGGACTGCATAATAAAGGTTGCTATCATAAGGGGCAATATAACGTGACGTTCCTTTGCATTAAGAGCTTGGGCATCCAAAAATAAAAAGCGCATGACAACCTCTGCTTCCCTCTGCGAAGGGCCTATCTTTTACTATTTAATATTTACTTTTACGCAAGAGACAATAGTATGCATTCTCATTTCAACCTCAATTATTCTCTAGTTGGCAAGCATCATGTGCTGGGGAAAGATCTAGGCACATATGACCAGTCAAATATATTTGATCATGATTTATTATTGTTGACAATTATCTCTATGATAAATGAGTTGGGAGGCGAAACATTAAGCCCCTATCTTTCTCTGTGTTCGATGGATGCCATTTGTTCTAAAAATATGCTTTGAGTACTAGCAATCATAGAAGACTATATGATGATTGAGTATGTGGAGCTCTTACTTAGACTTTGTTGAATAAGTTGAATTGCAATTGTTTGGTGACTAAGAATATAGGTTGTTAAGTTTCAAGAGAGTGCATTGTTTGAACCATAACATGTGAATTGATTGCTACTTTATCATGATGAGTTTTATAAGAAAGAGTTGTTGTTATGATGCTAGGAAAAGTGATTGAAACTATCATTGATAAAACTTATGCACTTTGCTAGCATTCACACTTCATAAATTATTTCTTTTATCATTTACCTACTCGAGGACGAGCAGGAATTAAGCTTGGGGATGCTGATACGTCTCCAACGTATCTATAATTAATGAAGTATTAATGCCATGTTCATAATAATTTTATATGGGTTTGGTATGATTTGCATGGAACTAACCCGAACTGACGCTGTTTTCAGCAGAACTACCGTGCTGTTGTTTTTTGTGCAGAAATAAAAGTTCTCCAAATGCAACGAAACTTTTTGATGATTTTTTTTGGAACAAAAGAGGCACTAGAAGCTTCGTGGGAGGTCCAGAAGAGCCACGAGGTGGGAACAACCCACCACGGTGCGCAGCCCCCTCTGGCGCGCCCTGGTGTCTTGTGGGCCCCTCGTGGCCCATCTGCGCGTGATTCCAACGTTGAAAAATTGTAACACCCCAAAAATTTGACCATGTTTTATTAATAAAAATTTTGCCCGGAAATAAATTTTTTATTTTCTGGATTATCTTCTGATTTCAGAACCACTCTTTTCTTCTGAATTGTGGAGTTTTCCCTCCAAACAGTAACTTTTCAAAAAAATGTTGTTGGACTTGAGTACCAACTCAGTGAACATTTCATTTTATTTGATATGTTTAGTGAGAGCATTTTTTTTAATATTATTTTACCAAAACTTTATCTCTTTTAGAATGACATTTAATTCTTTTAAGAGCCTCATTTGCACTACAACCTATTTAAATATTACTTTAAAGAGTCCATAAAAATTTGGATATATCAGTAGATGTATATAAATCTCTTTTATGCAAAAACCCAGGCATGTGTTTTGAAATATTTGAGCAAAACATCCTCATCTTCATTCTGGTCCAGTTTGGTGATTTGCACTGCAACCATATTTTATTTTGCTCTAGTAATCTTGGGATTTTTCCTGCTTGTAGTCTAGCCTACCAAACCCTTAAGTCTAGGAGATCAGACCCATTAGAGGATTTTAAGCACATGCAATAATAGCCTTTATTTTCTGTCCAGAACTATAGTTTTGCAAAACTTGCACTAGCAAGTTTCTGGTTTTGCCCAACTAGCTTTGCCATCATCACCTGCACCTAAAGAGACCCCAACCTGGAAAATTTGGCCACCAGTAGAATGGCCTAGATGCCCTTGGCATTTCATCAAGTAGGTTATGCACATGGCCAGAGTTGGCATAGTTTTTAGTTTGCATTGTAAACTTGCCCCTCTGGACAAACCAGCATGTCCACTGATCTCCTAGCCACCTCTAACCTTGTTCTATTATTTTGCACTGTCACCCAAGCCCTCTAGGCCACCCAGCCATTCTGTCGAGCATGTAACGTGCGTGCTCTGGGCGCGCCCAGAGCACACGTTTTGCACGCGCGCGCAACCGAGCCGCCGCATCCTACCCCTGGCCTTTGCTCGCCCGCAGGGCCGCGCCCCGTTCTCATCCGCTCGTCAGAACCATCCAAGCAGCCCCTGGCGCCCTATAGCGCCGCCGTCAGAACTCTCTTGGCGGCACGCCGGCGACCGCAGCGAGCTTCTGCCATAGCAGCGCCGCCCAAGCCACAGCTTCTCGCCAGCTGCCTCGTGAGCAGGCCGTCCTTATCTCCAAGCCCATCCGCTAGCACCGACCATGCTCCGGCCATCGCCACGTCGCCCTGCCGCAACAGAAGTGGTCGGCCGGTGATCTTATCCCCAGCAGCAGCGGAACCGACCTTTCCCGGCTATAAATAGCCCCCAGACCTCGCTCGAGCTCGTGAGCATCCTCAGGAAAGCCGTAGAGTTCCCCCCTCACTCCAATTCATCTGGAACCGTCTTCCCCGCCTCCGGCAACTTCGGCCGTCGGGGTAGGCTAAATTTGCCATAGCCGGAGCCCCCTAACCTTCCCCGCGCCACCATCCGCTTCCCCTCGACCTTGCAGAGCCTCCCCACCACTCAGCCTCAACCGGGAACCGCCCTAGGCCGAAACCCCATTAGCTCCCGAAGCCACCGCCCGCTGTGGAACTCGCCGGCGGCGACCCCTTCGTCCTCGCTAGCCTTTCGACCACTGGGAGGACCGCCCTGAACCGGCAGATCCATCCCCGCCATCGGAGTCCCGTGAGTAGCCGTCGTTCACCGGCAATGGTCGCCGGAGCTCGGCCTCCGCTCGGCCAGAGGAGGAAGGAGGCGCGGGCGACTGGTTAAACCTGACCAGTGGGCCCAAAGGACCCACTGTCAGTGACCCCCGAGTCGGCCCGTGCAAGTTTAAGTGAAGACGTAAAACCCAGAATTCATCTTCTCCGCCTCGAAAGCGTATTCCGCCCGAATCGTTTTCTTTTTCTGTTTTATTTAAAAACAGAGTTTTGACCTGAACTTTGACTGGCTCTAGTTTCTAAACTACAAGTCCATTTGACTTGATTCTTTTTCTGGTGTATCTTAAATTCCATCTAGTTTATTTTCATATTTATTTGAAAAAATTTCGAACAACTTTTTTGTACTATTTTCAAATTATGTGTTGATTTGAATCTTTTCAAAAATAGGAAATGGAGAGAGATGAAAACTTTCAAAAGTGCACCCTACTTCTCCACACACTAAAGGCAAGCATTCTGAACCCTGGCATAATATTTGTTATGTGTTGTTTGATGCAAGTACAACACCACCTTGACACGAAGTACTCGTTAATTTATGTGATGATATGATCATACTCATGAGTGTATGATGAAGATTCCTTGCTGTTGGGAATTGATATGCTTGTGATAGTAATCACCCTCGTATGCCTTTCATGCCTACCGGAAGGAATCCGGGAAAGTCTCTGTCTTGGGTGGACACGAGCTTGTTACTGATATTTTGCTGAGACGAGTAGATTCAGTAAGGCATGGTAAGGTATGATGAGTGGTGATTCTGTCGGTTGGTGTGAAATATATTTGTTATGCTAATCATGCAGGAAATACTTAAACCTCCTGAGACGACCATAGATCGAGTCTTGTGCCAGTAACCCCCATACTTGCTACGTGCTACCACTTGTCCCTGCCTTAGGTAGGGTACGGTTCAGTAAGTTGTCAACCCCTTTCTTAGCACACACCGTACAGAGAGGCCATGGTGGAAGATACCGGCTGCATCCGGTAGACATGCCACCTGGTCCGGGGGCATGGGTGTTTCCGGGTTGAGCCGAGGGGTAGCTCCCCTAGTTTGCGCGCGTTATAAATTTTGTGATCCCATGCTAGTCGAGGTTGTAGCCTCCCCACTTAGAGTTTTGCTTAACGGGTGTCGTGGGTGATTCCAGACACCGGTAAGTTAAGCTGGTGTGTGCGGGTCAGGTGTGTTTTCAATTAAAAGACCGTAAACGGAATTAGTCTCGATGGACTAAAGGAATCCGTTACTCGTGGGCAAAGAGTACACCCTCTGCAGAGATTATATCTATTCGAAGAGCAGTGTCCATGGTTAAGGACTACAGTATGGGATGGGTCAAGTGTCGGTCTTAGTGTCGGTCTTCGGAGGAAAAACTGCTAAACCAGAACATTGATCATGACATGTGACATATGATGATTATGATTATTATAATTATTGACTAACCATTTGTATTATTTGAATTATTGAGTATCCCTGGGACGGTTCTACCTCCTGGATATTCACTGTGATTCTATGCCCTTTATGTGGTGTCGCTGAGACGCCCGACTGTGGCATGCCTGCTATTTATTTCTTTATAAGCCCTTTATGTGGTGTCGCTGAGACGCCCGACTGTGGCTTGCCTGCTATTTATTTCTTCATAAGCCCTTTATGTGGTGTCACTGAGACGCCCGACTGTGGCATGCTGATTATTTAATTTTCTTTACAAGCCCTTTATGTGGCGTCGCTCAGACGCCCGACTGAGGCATGCTTTATATTATTATACTTTCGAGGCGTCGCTTCAGACACCCGATCGGTTTATTTTATTTTTATTATCTAATTGCTTTTTTTTCATATTTAATGACCTGCTTGCATGCGGCATGAATTTTATTTCGTGACTGGCTAAGTGATCATGAAAATATTTCAGAGCATGACTATCATCTGTTATATTATACCTGTGTTCATAATGTTTGCGAGTACATTCAAAGTACTCACTGGCTTGTCCCTGGCTATTGTCTTGGCCAGATTTCTCGCTTGGAGAGAAGCGCAACGACGACAGCCTGGAACCTAGGCATCGAAGACAGCAGTCACGCAAAGATAGGAGTTATCCAGGTCAGCTGTCCCTGTGGGAAATGGAATCCCATAGACACTGATAATCCGTAGACCGCTTCCGCCATCAACCACTAGAAACCATTTGTAGTACTCATAGGCCAGAATGGTCTTGTACTTCAAATTTTGTATTTTTGCTTGGAATTTCTGTATCAAGTTTGTGTCTCATCAGCTAACAGTAATCCTGGGGCTGGTGAGCACAAGGGCCATTTACTGGGAAATTAATATCCTGGAAAACCGGTCCTGACATGGACCGGTTTTTCAACAATCATTTATTGAAAAATCGCCCCTTTCGTTAGACCAGTACAGAATAATCCTTCTTACTGGTAGACAATTCCTTGATACAGAAATCCAGTAGTACTAAAATATTATACAGGGTTGACCTGAGGCTGCTCAACAATTTATTACAAGTATGCCAATATTACACATAAAGGCGGATATGACACAAAGGGTGTGGTGGCATAACTACTAACTCGTAATACAAGTGGTGGTGGATATGTCACAGTGAAGTGGGTGACATGACTCCAAAATCTTACAACTCATCAAGCGCCGGAGTGAGGCTTGATGATTTTATTAGGGTAGCGGAAGCGTATATAATACAAGTGACCGACTCCAGGATCGCAAGGGACTGACTGGGACTCCTCTAGGCGTCGGACTCACTATCGTACTCTTCATCCATAAGATCGCCTTCGTCAACATCTGGCCAAATCAACAAGCCAGGTGAGTACTTTGAATGTACTCGCAAGATAGTTTGGACATAAGATATAACAAATGCAAACATGATGCACATGAGCAGACTAGTAATACACACTCAGGTAATAAATTTGCACTGCAAGAAAAATAAAAAGGAAGTCAGGCGGTAGTCCTCCCGAAATCCCAATAAAATAGCAGAAGACCGATCGGGTGTCTGAAGCGACGCCTCGAATGGTAGAAATAAATTAACATGCCGCAGTCGGGCGTCAGGGCGACAACACATAAAGGGCATATACTGAAAAGTAAATGACGGTACATGCCACAGTCGGACGTCTGAATCCGACATCTCGAAAAGGGCTTATAATGAAAGTAAATAACCAGAATGCCACAGTCGGACATCTGAGTGACATCACATAAAGGGCTTATATCAAAAGTAAATAACAAGAATGCCACAGTCGGACGTCTGAGCGACATCACATAAAGGGCTTATATCAAAAGTAAATCACAAGAATGCCACAGTCGGACGTCTGAGCGACATCACATAAAGGGCTTATATCAAAAGTAAATCACAAGAATGCCAAAGTCGGACGTTTGAGCGACATCACATAAAGGGCTTATATTTCATCATTCGAATTCGAGTAGTCCATGGGGGTAGCACCATCCCAAGGAATACTCGGTACATAATAATAAACAGCTTAGTCCATCCACAGGAATAACATTCAGCCGGGTTTACCACTGTCAGTTAACATGTTTGTTCTCCAGAGACTGACACTGAGACTGACACTAGCTCTGTCAACCAACGTCCTTGACCGAGGACATGGATACTCGAATAGTTTTTACTCTGCAGAGTTTATACTTTTTACCAACAGCCAACGGATTTCAGTAGTCACAAAGGACTAGTTCCGTCTATGTTATTTTAGAAGAAAACACATCTAACCAGTACACACCCATTCCACATCCCGCTGCCAGGAATCACCCTAGGCAACGTTCAAGAAAAACTCTAAGACAGGGAGGCCAACACCTCAAATAGCATGGGATCAAATTTATATCGCGCGCTCTAAGGGGTGCCCCCCTCTCGGTCCCAACCGGAAACACCCATGCCCCCTGACCGGATGACGGGCTTTAATCCAGGGCCATGGAACCCTCATCACGGCCCCTCTATTTGGTGTGTACATGGAAAGAGGTTTGCAACTTACTAAACCGTATTCTGTGCAGAAAACATGTGGCAGCACGAAAAGAAGGCGAACGGGAACAAGACTCGATCTATGTCAACACTAGAGTTAAACAGTTTGTTTTAGAACTGGCATGCTCCAACAATACCAGCTTGCAACCTATCATGCCACCAAATGATTAGGTTGTTGCACCATCTTATGATCACATCAAGTTTTGTAGCTCACTTGCAACTTACCTTGCATGAAATATAACATTCAACAAATGCTTATATAAACATGCCATGAGAAAACCACTCAAGCAAACATGAAAAACACTCATCATATCAAAGGTTCAAACATGCTTGCCTGGTTCGGAGTAGTCGGAGTCTAGCTCGGCGAAGTTGACGGCACCGTCACCTCCTTCGGTATCTACGTTACATAAAAATATCGGATTCTAACGTAAATACCGTGCGTGCATAAAAATAGTTCCAAATATTTTTCAAATAAATATGATAAAAACTAGATAGAAAAATAGAGATGACAGAAAAAGAATCAACTCAAAATCATCTTTTGTTTAAAAGTTATAAAGGTTTTAGTCCAGGGACCAATCTGTAAGAAACAGAAAACCGTCCAGGGGCTAGTTTGAATAAACAGAAAACGTTTCGGATAGAAATACGCCAAACCAAAGAGAAAACGTATTCTGCCCGAAGGCGTCTTCAGAAAACGGTTCGAATAAGAAGAGGAGAGGCTGACGAGGGGGTCCCACCTGTCAGGTTTAAAAAGAGCTCGCCGGTGCTAGAGGCAAACGGTGAACGCCGGCGACAATCGACGGCGAACTAGAGGAGGGCAAGGGGATGGTTGCAGTGACGCGACAATTCCGCGTCGGTGGGTGGTGGTATTGGTCGTCGGTGAGTACCACATCGACGGCCACTTCCTCTATGGCGGACGGCGGCGGCGGGCGGGGATGGATCTCATCGAGGAGAGCTGCAGACGCCAAATTGACACGCGGGTCAGGGGAGTGAGTGCACTAGGAGGTGGCTGACCAAATCTGGGCTGCAGGAGCTCACTCACCAAAGAGGATTTAGCCGGAGCCCGAAGCGGATTGGGGCGGCCGGAGGTGAGGAAGAAGACCCTCCTGAGGCCCTCTGATGAGTGGAGCGTGGTTCTAAGGAGAGGTGGAGTGGTGCTGAGGTGCTGGATGGCTCGGGGCCTTCTATTTATAGGCGGGTCATGGGGGTTGCCGTGACGGAGATTTACTCCGGCACGGATCACGGCGGTCGGCGCGGTTAGCTGGGAGGTTACGGCTGCGGGCATGCTGCTGCACCTCTCTAGTCTCCATATTAGCACTAAACCAAGCTGGTTATGCAGGGGACTCGCCGTTCGACAGAAAGTTGGCTTACGGCCACGGCGGGTGCAGAGAGCCTGCTCTGCACTGCTCAGGCCACGCCGACGGTTCTGTCGTGCGCGTGCAGGTGAGGGATGGCCACGCGGAGGTCCCTGGTTGTTTGGGCGGTGCTGTGCTGCGGCGTTCTGCAAGGGAGGCCTCTGGCGATGGCGGCCGACGGCCCTGTTGCCGTGGAAGGGGGCGGTGCCGGCGCGCCAGCTCACCACCGACGCCCACAATCGGCCAACCGTCCGTGCGACGCCCAGGATAAGAAGGAGGAACAGGGAGCAACGGGCCAACGCGCGCACTGGCGAGATTGACGCGGAGCTCTGACGAAAACGACACTGTCACCTGAAGCTTAACACTGAAACTCTGAATTTGACTGAAACAGTGCACACCAGCTGTTCGACGGAATGTTTGACGCATGTGGAAATTTTTTCTGGAGCTGAAACTTGGAGGGGTGGTCTCTTGATGCATCCAGAGACTACCTGAATTTTCTCAGAATTTTTAGAAAGGGAAAAGAATGAATTTCACCAAAAATAGCAAATCTGGTCCAAACTTGCAGTAAGCAAATTTTGAAAATTTTGAACTGTGGACCAGCAGCTCTTGATGGAACTAGGTTTAGGGTACCAAGGAGTAGCTAGGGTAATTTACTTGGGATTAATAGCTCAAGGAATCTGGTACTTCCTTTGTAAATCCCAATGGTCCAAATAAAATACAGAAAAAAGTTTGAGGTTAAAATAAATAGAAATAAAATCTAAAAGAGGTTGAAACTTGCTGGAATTGGATGCTTGGCTTGACCCAAAGTAGGGAGGAGGGTTTAGGAAGAAAATTTACAACATAGGTCATGGCAAGAGAGTATTTTTGAATAGGGAAAGATAAATCCAAAAAAATTATAGGAATTCTTTTTAATAAAAGAATTAGTAAAACAACCCAAGAGTATTTGTGTTGAACCAACACATGTTGAAAAACCCTCAAGACCAGAATCAAGATTGAGAAGGCTCATAAAAGATTTGCCATAAAAAGGATTTGAGAAGGAGAGTCCCTCTTTAGAAAAATTCAAATAACCTCCTTTAAATCAAATAAATAATTTGATAAAAATCAAACCAAAATTTTGGGGTGTTACAACACCTACCCCCTTAGGAAAAATCTCGTTCCCGAGATTTCAGCTGATCCTCAAATAGGTGTGGGTACTCTGCCCGAAGAAAATCCTCTCTTTCCCATGTTGCTTCATCCTCGGTGTGATTGCTCCACTGAACCTTGAAAAACTTAATTGTCTTCTGACGGGTCCTTCTTTCAGACTCCTCCAATATTTTTATTGGACGTTCCCTGTAGGTGAGGTCTGTTTGCATGTCAATGCTCTCATGAGATACATGCCTCTCTGGGTTGCTTACACATTTCCTCAACTGTGAGATGTGGAACACGTCATAGACGTCTGACAGTTCTTCAGGTAGGTGTAGCTGGTAGGCCACTGTGCCTCTTCCTGCAATCACACAGAAGGGTCCAATAAATCGTGGTGCCAGCTTTCCTTTAACTTTGAATCGTTGCAGGCCCCTCATAGGGGATACTCTTAGATACACATATTCACCGGGTTCAAAACTGACTTCACGATGTTTTTGATCGTAATAACTCTTTTGTCGGCTCTGGGCTGTCTTGAGTCTATCCCTGATTAGTTTAACTTTCTCCTCAGCTTCCTTGAGCATGTCTGGGCCGAAGATACGACTCTCTCCTGTCTCTGACCAATTTAATGGGGTACGGCATCTTCGCCCATACAAGGCTTCAAAAGGTGCCATTTGTAGACTGGCTTGGTAACTGTTGTTGTACGCGAACTCGGCATACGGCAAGCTTTCTTCCCAACTGGTTCCATAGGTGAGAACACACGCTCTCAGCATGTCTTCTAGAATTTGGTTCACACGTTCAGTCTGTCCTCCAGTCTGGGGGTGGTATGCTGTACTGAACACTAGTTGAGTTCCCAGAGCTTGTTGTAAATGATCCCAAAATCTAGAGACAAATTGAGTGCCTCTGTCGGATATTATAGTCTTTGGAATTCCATGCAGACAAACAATACGGGAGAGATAAAGTCTGGCAAACTTCTGAGTGGTGTGGGTTGTCTTTACTGGAATAAAATGTGCCACCTTGGTTAATCTATCTGTGATGACCCATATGGCATCATTTCCGTGTCGTGACCGAGGTAGTCCGACAATAAAATCCATTCCGATTTCATCCCATTTCCATTCAGGTATCCTGTTTGGCTGTAATAGTCCTGCTGGTTTTTGGTGCTCGGCTTTAATGCGCTGACATGAATCACAACATGCAATGAATGTGGCTATATCCCTCTTCATACCGTGCCACCAAAAATTTTCCTGAATGTCCTTGTACATTTTGGTTCCTCCAGGGTGGATTGAATATGGAGCGGTGTGGCCTTCGGCCAAAATTTGCTGTTTGAGGTCCTCTATATTTGGTACGCATAGCCTGTCTCCGTACCATAATATTCCCTTGTCGTCTACGACGAATTCTGAGGCCTTGCCCAGACTCACTTTTCTTTTTATGCCTTCGATGCTGGGGTGTCCACGCTGAGCTTTCTTAATCTGCTCCATTAGGGTGGGCTGTATTTCCAAATTTGACACAGTGCCTTCAGTGACCAACACCATGTTGAGTTTGGCAAACTCCCGCTGAAACTCAGGTCTCAAGTTTTGTAGACTGTCGTTGCTCGAGCTTGGGTTTTGGCTAAGAGCATCTGCCACTACATTCGCCTTTCCTGGATGGCAGTGAATGCCAACATCATAATCTTTCACTAATTCCAACCAGCGTCGTTGTCGTAAATTGAGTTCTGGTTGTGTGAAAATATATTTGAGGCTTTTATGGTCCGTATATATTTCACAACGATTCCCAAGCAAAAAGTGCCTCCATTCTTTGAGTGCATGAATAACTGCTGCTAATTCCAAGTCATGAGTAGGATAATTTTCTTCATGCCTTCGTAGTTGCCTGGAAGCATATGCGACTACTTTGCCTTCTTGCATTAATACGCATCCGAGGCCTTTCCTGGACGCGTTGCAATATACTTCAAAAAAATTCTGTATGTCTGGCACAACTAATACTGGTGCTGTTGTTAATCTCCTTTTGAGTTCTTGGAAACTTTTCTCGCAAGCTTCAGTCCACACAAATTTCTTATCCTTCTTGAGTAGCTGTGTCATAGGTTTTGCTATGGTGGAGAATCCCTCAATAAATCTTCTATAATATCCAGCCATTCCCAGAAAACTTCGTACATCTGTTACGTTGGCTGGTGGTTTCTAGTCAAGTACGGCCTTGACTTTTTCTGGGTCCACGGCAACACCTTCTTGGGTTAATACGTGGCCTAGAAAACCAACTTGTTTTAACCAAAATTCACATTTGCTGAATTTGGCGTACAATTGAAGTTTCCTTAATTTTCCCAGTACAATTCTGAGATGTTCAGCATGTTCTTCTGGTGTCTTGGAATATACTAAAATGTCATCAATGAACACCACAACAAATTTGTCCATAAGTTTCATAAACACTTTGTTCATGAGGTGGACAAAGTATGTGGGGGCGTTTGTCAGTCTGAATGGCATTACTGTAAATTCATATAACCCATATCTGGAGGTGAATGCTGTCTTTGGGATATCTTCTGTCCGTACTTTTAATTGATGATATCCCGACCTTAAATCAATTTTTGAGAAAACCTTGGCTTGTGCGAGCTGGTCAAATAAATCATTTATCCGTGGCATCGGATATTTGTTTTTGATGGTGACCATGTTGAGTACTCGATAGTCTATACATAATCTCAGTGTCCCATCTCTTTTCTTGGCAAATAATACTGGTGAACCCCAAGGTGAGGAGCTGGCCCTGATATAACCTTTGTCCAGTAATTCTTTTATTTGCTTCTTCAATTCTACCAACTTGGAGGGTGCCATTCTGTATGGTTTCTTGTAAATGCGAGTGGCTCCAGGTGCTAGTTCAATAATGAACTCTATTTCCTGGTCTGGTGGCATGCCTGGTAGCTCTTTGGGAAATACATCAGGAAACTCACACACCACTGGAACTTTACTTAACTCTGAAATATCCACCTTGTTCAATCTTGGTCGCAGTGATATTGGTCTTTCTTGAGCTGCAATTTTTATCGTCTTCCCGTGATGATGAGTGAGAATCACAGTCCGATTGAAACAGTCGATAAATCCCTTGTTGGTGGTTAACCAGTCCATTCCTAGGATAACATCTAGTCCCTTATTTTCCAATACAATGAGGTTTGCCCGAAACTTTAATCCCTCAATCTCAAGAACCACACCTTGGCAGTAACTCTGAGTGATTTGCTTAATCCCGGGGGACTTGATGGTCATGGAATTTTCCAAGGGGAGAATCGGAAAGTCATGTTGCAAAGCAAATTTCCTGGAAATGAACGAGTGAGAAGCTCCAGAATCAAACAAAACCGTGGCAGGTATTGTGTTGACAGGGAATGTACCGAGTACGATGTCCAGAGCATTCTGTGCTTCCTCCTGGGTCACATGGTTCATGTGACCCTTCCTGTGATTGTTATTGGGGTTGAAGTTGTTGCGCTTAGGGGCTGAATTATTTCCATTATTGTTCGGCTTGAGGGCCGAGTTTCTTGGCTTTGGGCACTGCTTGGCATAGTGTCCTTCCTCTCCACAGGCGAAGCAAGTAACGCCTGGGCGATACGTAAAATCCTTGTCCCTTGCATGAAATTTTTTGTTTGGGCGTGGAACATTGGTTGCGGATTTGTTTGCCCCATTTCTCTGGAAATCATTCTTGTTCCAGTTGTTGCGAGAATGAGTAGTCTTATCCCTTTTGCGCTTGCGAATATCCTCCAAGCTGCGGCGCTCATTTTCCAATGTAATAGCCTTGTCCACAAGCGTTTTGAAATCTGCAAAGGTGTGCACGACCAACTGGCATTTCAGTGCTGGTGCCAGACCGTCCAGAAATTTTTCCATCTTTTTATTTTCAGTCATATGTTCTTTGTTGGCATAACGAGATAATTGAGTAAACTGACTATTGTACTCAGTCACTGTCATGCTTTTCTGCTTGAGGTCATCAAACTCCCTTTTTTGATCTTCATAACACTTCTGGGAATGTGCGCCCCACGAAATTTTTCCTTAAATTCTTCCCAGAAGATGTTGTTTTCATTAGGGTGCATGTGTAGGAAATTTTCCAACCATGATGCAGCTGCTCCAGTGAGGTAGTGAGGTGCATAAAGTACCTTCTCACGGTCTGAACATTGTGCAATAATTAATTTCCTCTCAATGTCTCGAAGCCAATCATCGGCCTCAAGAGGTTTATCCGTGTGAGAGAAAGTTGGAGGACGTGTCTTTTGTAGTTCAGACAATTTGGAATGCTGCTGGTACGGTTCGCGTGATTTCCCATGTTGATAATATGGTTCATCATTTCTTGATGCTGCTGCTGGCTTTGCTCATAAAGGCGGCATACTTGAGAAAACGCTGCTTCACTGCCTTGCTGACTTGACTGCCCCTGTGTGAAATTGTTACTTGTCTGGGTACCATATATTTCTTCTGGCGGACTTGGCATGGAACGAGTCCAGAGATGAGGCATTTCCACTCTGGGGTATTTTTGCAGAACTCATGAGAAAAATCTTAGTAGCAAAATAAATAATTTTGCAAAGGCAGAAATTTAAAAACTCCAAGTTTTTTCAAGAAAATACTTGATTGCGCATGGAGAAGGACCGCTCAGTACATATCTTACAAGCAAGCCGTAATTATATAGTACATCACTCAGGATGTGCGTACACATTCCTGACATGTTATTTAGGCTAGTGCACTTCTCCGAGTTCCTACATGATGCGCATACAAACTACTTCTCACCAAGCCTATATACATATAAACATATCATACAAGCTGGTACATCACACGGCTGCTCGGCACACTCAATCGGAGATGGTAAAAACTTCCCTCGGCCTGCCGAGGGTAAGTCCCAGTGATGCTGGAGACTCAACCTCTTCCTCACTAATAGGATCTAGGCGCGGAGCACTGGGTTGTGGAGCTGGTGCGGGTGCGGCAGGTGGTGCAACACTAACTGGGGTAGGAGCAATGACTTGGTCAAACTCCTTAGTGGTAGGCAGGCGGCGAGCGATGGCTAAGATGGCAGGTGCATAGGATGCTGAGGACGAGATGTATGACAGTGGTGGTGCTGTATGGAGGAGCTCCCTCCTGTTGGTGGCACAGTCCTGAACTGAGTCCATACGCGCAGCCATAAAGTCATCCACGAGGTTATCAAAAGCTGCCTCGAGAGCTTTGAGATACTCAACAAGCATCTCAATAGCCTCATTTCTCTCTCCCCTAGATCAAGCAAATGCATAATGACAAGTGTATGGCACGTGGCATGGGAGGTAGCGGTAGCGACGAGCCTTCATCGAAGGAAGAGCATCCTGGAGACGAGCTATTGCCTCACGGGCAGCCATCTGCATGGCATGCCTCTCTGTAGGCATGGCCCTCCCAACAAATCGGAAGTGGCGTGATTCAGAACACCCCCCTTGAATTGCACCACGGCCTGGTACATAGACACGCTGTCGCTGAGCTTGTGCTGGTAGAGTGTGAACTCCGGACGAGTCGATGGCCCGATCGCGACCTTGACGATGGAGGCGAGGAGCTTGATAAACCCCTTAGGTACATTGGCGAACACCTGTGACTCACAGTCGCGGCCAGCCATCTACAAAAGTAGACAAAAATTCCAGATAGTCAAATCATAAATTTATGATGACTAACAGAAAATTGCTACAATTTGTAAAGTGCTAAAATAGCACCTATTACGCTAATAACCGATTAGCGATCGCACCTAGTGGCTTCCTATAGTCAGCCTGGCTCTGATACTAAGGTTGTCAGGACCGGTTTTTCAACAATCATTTATTGAAAAATTGCCCCTTTCGTTAGACCAGTACAGAAAAATCCTTCTTACTGGTAGACAATTCCTTGATACAGAAATCCAGTAGTACTAAAATATTATACAGGGTTGAGCTGAGGCTGCTCAACAATTTATTACAAGTACGCCAATATTACACATAAAGGCAGATATGACACAAAGGGTGTGGTGGCATAACTACTAACTCGTAATACAAGTGGTGGTGGATATGTCACAGTGAAGTGGGTGACATGACTCCAAAATCTTACAACTCATCAAGCGCCGGAGTGAGGCTCGATGATTTTATTAGGGTAGCGGAAGCGTATATAATACAAGTGACCGACTCCAGGATCGCAAGGGACTGACTGGGACTCCTCTAGGCGTCGGACTCGCTATCGTACTCTTCATCCATAAGATCGCCTTCGTCAACATCTGGCGAAATCAACAAGCCAGGTGAGTACTTTGAATGTACTCGCAAGACAGTTTGGACATAAGATATAACAAATGCAAACATGATGCACATGAGCAGACTAGTAATACACACTCAGGTAATAAATTTGCACTGCAAGAAAAATAAAAAGGAAGTTAGGCGGTAGTCCTCCCGAAATCCCAATAAAATAGCAGAAGACCGATCGGGTGTCTGAAGCGACGCCTCGAATGGTAGAAAGAAATTAACATGCCGCAGTCGGGCGTTAGGGCGACACCACATAAAGGGCATAGACTGAAAAGTAAATGACGGTACGTGCCACAGTCGGACGTCTGAATGCGACATCTCGAAAAGGGCTTATAATGAAAGTAAATAACCAGAATGCCACAGTCGGATGTCTGAGCGACATCACATAAAGGGCTTATATCAAAAGTAAATAACAAGAATGCCATAGTCGGACGTCTGAGCGACATCACATAAAGGGCTTATATCAAAAGTAAATCACAAGAATGCCACAGTCGGACGTCTGAGCGACATCACATAAAGGGCTTATATCAAAAGTAAATCACAAGAATGCCACAGTCGGACGTCTGAGCGACATCACATAAAGGGCTTATATTTCATCATTCGAATTCGAGTAGTCCATGGGGGTAGCACCATCCCAAGGAATACTCGGTACATAATAATAAACAGGTTAGTCCATCCACAGGAATAACATTCAGCCGGGTTTACCACTGTCAGTTAACATGTTTGTTCTCCAGAGACTGACACTGAGACTGACACTTGATCTGTCAACCAACGTCCTTGACCGAGGACATGGAAACTCGAATAGTTTTTACTCTGCAGAGTTTGTACTTTTTACCCACAGCCAACAGATTTCAGTAGTCACAAAGGACTAGTTCCGTCTACGTTATTTTAGAAGAAAACACATCTAACCAGTACACACCCATTCCACATCCCGTTGCCAGGAATCACCCTAGGCAACGTTCAAGAAAAACTCTAAGACGGGGAGGCCAACACCTCGAATAGCATGGGATCAAATTTATATCGCACGCTCTAAGGGGTGCCCCCCTCTCGGTCCCAACCGGAAACACCCATGCCCCCTGACCGGATGACGGGCTTTAATCCAGGGCCATGGAACCCTCATCACGGCCCCTCTATTTGGTGTGTACATGGAAAGAGGTTTGCAACTTACTAAACCGTATTCTTTGCAGAAAACATGTGGCAGCACGAAAAGAAGGCGAATGGGAACAAGACTCGATCTATGTCAACACTAGAGTTAAACAGTTTGTTTTAGAACTGGCAAGCTCCAACAATACTAGCTTGCAACCTATCATGCCACCACATGATTAGGTTGTTTCACCCTCTTATGATCACATCAAGTTTTGTAGCTCACTTGCAACTTACCTTGCATGAAATATAACATTCAACAAATGCTTATATAAACATGCCATGAGAAAACCACTCAAGTAAACATGAAAAACACTCATCATATCAAAGGTTCAAACATGCTTTCCTGGTTCGGAGTAGCCGGAGTCCAGCTCGGCGAAGTTGACGGCACCGTCACCTCCTTCGGTATCTACGTTACATAAAAATATCGGATTCTAACGTAAATACTGTGCATGCATAAAAAATAGTTCCAAATTTTTTTCAAATAAATATGATAAAAAACTAGATAGAAAAATAGAGATGACAGAAAAAGAATCAACTCAAAATCATCTTTTGTTTAAAAGTTATAAAGGTTTTAGTCTAGGGACCAATCTGTAAGAAACAGAAAACTATCCAGGGGCTAGTTTGAATAAACAGAAAACTGTCCAGGGGCTAGTTTGAATAAACAGAAAACGTTTCGGATAGAAATACGCCAAACCAAAGAGAAAACGTATTCTGCCCGAAGGCGTCTTCAGAAAACGGTTCGAATAAGAAGAGGAGAGGCTGACGAGGGGGTCCCACCCGTTAGGTTTAAAAAGAGCTCGCCGGTGCCAGAAGCAAACGGTGAACGCTGGCGACGTTCGACAGTGAACTAGAGGAGGGCAAGGGGATGGTTGCACTTACGGGACAATTCCGCGTCGGTGGGTGGTGGAATTGGTCGTCGGCGAGTACCACGTCGATGGCCACTTCCTCTATGGCGGAAGGCGGCGTCGGGCGAGGATGGATCTCACCGAGGAGAGCTGCAGAAGCCAAATTGACGCGTGGGTCAGGGGAGTGAGTGCAGAAGGAGGCGGCTGACCAAATCTGGGCTGCGGGAGCTCACTCACCAAAGAGGATTTAGCCGAAGCCCGAAGCGGATCATGGCGGCCGGAGGCGAGGAAGAAGACCCTCCCGAGGCCCTCTGATGAGTGGAGCGTGGTTTTGAGGAGAGGTGGAGTGGTGGTGAGGTGCTGGATGGCTCGGGGCCTTCTATTTATAGGTGGGTGATGGGGGTTGCCGTGACGGAGATTTACTCCGGCGCGGATCACGGCTGTCGGCGCGGTTAGCAGGGAGGTTACGGCTGTGGGCATGCTACTGCACCTCTCTAGTCTCCATATTAGCACTAAACCAGGCTGGTTATGCAGGGGACTCGCCGTTCGACGGAAAGGTGGCTTACGGCCACGGTGGGTGCAGAGAGCGTGCTCTGCACTGCTCAGGCCACGCCGACGGTTCTGCCGTGCGCGTGCAGGTGAGGGATGGCCACGCGGAGGTCCCTGGTTGTTTGGGCGGTGCTGTGCTGCGGTGTTCTGCAAGGGAGGCCTCTGGCGATGGTGGCCGACAGCCCTGTTGCCGTGGAAGGGGCGGTGCCGGCGCGCCAGCTCACCACCGACGCCCACAACCGGCCAACCGTCCGTGCGACACCCAGGATAAGAAGGAGGAACAAGGAGCAACGGGCCAACGTGTGCACTGGTGAGATTGACGCGGAGCTCTGACGAAAATGACACTGTCACCTGAAGCTTAACACTGAAACTCTGAATTTGACTGAAATAGTGCACGCCAGCTGTTCGACGAAATGTTTGACACACGTTGAAATTTTATCTGGAGATAAAACTTGGAGGGGTGGTCTCTTGATGCATCCAGAGACTACCTGAATTTTCTCAGAATTTTTAGAAAGGGAAAAGAATGAATTTCACCAAAAATAGCAAATCTGGTCCAAACTTGCAGTAAGCAAATTTTGAAAAATTTGAACTATGGACCAGCAGCTCTTGATGGATCTAGGTTTAGGGTACCAAGGAGTAGCTAGGGTAATTTACTTGGGATTAATAGCTCAAGGAATCTGGTACTTCCTTTGTAAATCCCAAGGGTCCAAATAAAATACAGAAAAAAGTTTGAGGTTAAAATAAATAGAAATAAAATCTAAAAGAGGTTGAAACTTGATGGAATTGGATGCTTGGCTTGACCCAAAGTAGGGAGGAAGGTTTAGGAAGAAAATTTACAACATAGGTCATGGCAAGAGAGTATTTTTGAATAGGGAAAGATCGATCCAAAAAAATTATAGGAATTCTTTTTAATAAAAGAATTAGTAAAACAACCCAAGAGTATTTGTGTTGAACCAACACATGTTGAAAAACCCTCAAGACCAGAATCAAGATTGAGAAGGACTCATAAAAGATTTGTCATAAAAAGAATTTGAGAAGGAGAGTCCCTCTTTAGAAAAATTCAAATAACCTCCTTTAAATCAAATAAAGAATTTGATAAAAATCAAACCAAAATTTTGGGGTGTTACGATTGTCAGGACCGGTTTTCCAGGATATTAATTTCCCAGTAAATGGCCCTTGTGCTCACCAGCCCCAGGATTACTGTTAGCTGATGAGACACAAACTTGATACAGAAATTCCAAGAAAAAATACAAAATATGAAGTACAAGAACATTCTGGCCTATGAGTACAACAAATGGTTTCTAGTGGTTGATGGCGGAAGCGGTCTGCGGATTATCAGCGTCTATGGGATTCCATTTCCCACAGGGACAACTGACCTGGATAACTCCTATCTTTGCGTGACTGTTGTCTTTGATGCCTATGTTCCGGGCTGTCGTCGTTGCGCTTCTCTCCAAGCGAGAAATCTGGCCAAGACAATAGCCAGGGACAAGCCAGTGAGTACTTTGAAAGTACTCACAAACATTATGAACACAGGTACAATATAACAGATGATAGTCATGCTCTAAAATATTTTCATGATCACTTAGCCAATCACGAAATAAAATTCATGCCGCATGCAAGCAGGTCATTAAATATGAAACAAAAAGCAATTAGATAATAAAAATAAAATAAACCTATCGGGTGTCTGAAGCGACGCCTCGAAAGGATAATAATATAAAGCATGCCTCAGTCGGGCGTCTGAGCGACGCCACATAAAGGGCTTGTAAAGAAAATTAAATAATCAGCATGCCACAGTCGGGCGTCTCAGCGACACCACATAAAGGGCTTATGAAGAAATAAATAGCAGGCATGCCACGGTCGGGCGTCTCAGCGACACCACATAAAGGGCTTATAAAGAAATAAATAGCAGGCATGCCACAGTCGGGCGTCTCAGCGACACCACATAAAGGGCTTAGAATCACAGTGAATATCCAGGAGGTAGAACCGTCCCAGGGATACTCTATAATTCAAATAATACAAATGGTTAGTCCATAATAATAATAATCATAATCATCATATGTCACATGTCATGATCAATGTTCTGGTTTAGCAGTTTTTCCTCCGAAGACCGACACTAAGACCGACACTTGACCCATCCCAGACTGTAGTCCTTAACCCTGGACACGACTATTCGAATAGATATAATCTCTACAGAGGGTATACTCTTTGCCCACGAGTAATGGATTCCTTTAGTCCATCGAGACTAATTCCGTTTATGGTCTTTTAATTAAAAACACACATGACCAGCACACACCAGCTTAACTTACCGGTGTCTGGAATCACCCACGACACCCGTTAAGCAAAACTCTAAGTGGGGAGGCTACAGCCTCGACTAGCATGGGATCACAAAATTTATAACGCGCGCAAACTAGGGGAGCTACCCCCTCGGCTCCAACCGGAAACACCCATGCCCCCGGACCAGGTGGCATGTCTACCGGATGCAGCCGGTATCTTCCACCATGGCCTCTTTGTACGGTGTGTGCTAAGAAAGGGGTTGACAACTTACTAAACTGTACCCTACCTAAGGCAGGGACAAGTGGTAGCACGAAGCAAGTATGGGGGTTGCTGGCACAAGACTCGATCTATGGTCGTCTCAGGAGGTTTAAGTATTTCCTGCATGATTAGCATAACAAATATATTTCACACCAACCGACAGAATCACCACTCATCATACCTTACCATGCCTTACTGAATCTACTCGTCTCAGCGAAATATCAGTAACAAGCTCGTGTCCACCCAAGACCGAGACTTTCCCGGATTCCTTCCGGTAGGCATGAAAAGCATACGAGGGTGATTACTATCACAAGCATATCAATTCCCAACAGCAAGGAATCTTCATCATACACTCATGAGTATGATCATATCATCACATAAATTAACGAGTACTTCGTGTCATGGTGGTGTTGTATTCGCATCAAACAACACATAACAAACATTATGCCAGGGTTCAGAATGCTTGCCTTTAGTGTGTGGAGAAGTAGGGTGCACTTTTGAAAGTTTTCATCTCTCTCCATTTCCTATTTTAGAAAAGATTCAAATCAACACATAATTTGAAAACAGTACGGAAAAGTTGTTCGGAAATTTTTCAAATAAATATGAAAATAAAATAGATGGAATTTGAGAAACACCAGAAAAAGAATCAAGTCAAATGTAGTTGTAGTTTAGAAACTAGAGCCAGTCAAAGTTCAGGTCAAAACTCTGTTTTTAAATAAAACAGAAAAAGAAAATGATTCGGGCGGAATACGCTTTCGAGGCGGAGAAGACGTACTCTGGGTTTTACGATTTCACTTAAACCAGCGCGGGCCGACTCAGGGGTCGCTGACAGTGGGTCCTTTGGGCCCACTGGTCAGGTTTGACCAGTCGCCCGCGCCTCCTTCCTCCTCTGGCCGAGCGGAGGCGGAGCTCCGGCGATTATTGCCGGCGAACAACAGCAACTCACGGGACTCCGATGGCAGGGATGGATCTGCCGATTCAGGGCGGTCCTCCCAGTGGTCGAAAGGCTAGCAGGGACGAAGGGGTCGCCGGCGGTGAGTTCCACAGCAGGCGGTGGCTTCGGGAGCTAATGGGGTTTCGGCCTAGGGCGGTTCCCGGTTGAGGCTGAGTGGTAGGGAAGCTCTGCAAGGTCGAGGGCAAGTGGATGGTGGCGCGGGGAAGGTTAGGGGCTCCGGCTACGGCGAATTTAGCCGAGGGGCAGCGACGGCCGAAGTTGCCGGAGGCAAGGAAGACGGTTCCAGATGAATTGGAGCGAGGGGGGAACTCTACGGCTTGCCTGAGGATGCTCACGAGCTCGAGCGAGGTCTGGGGGCTATTTATAGCCGGGAAAGGTCGGTTCCGCCGCTGCTGGGGATAAGATCGCCGGCCGACCACTTCTGTTGCGACAGGGCAATGTGGCGATGGCCGGAGCAGGGTCGGGGCTAGCGGACGGGCTTGGAGATAAGGACGGCCTGCTCACGAGGCAGCTGGCGAGAAGCTGTGGCTTGGGCGGTGCTGCTACGGCAGAAGCTTGCTGCGGTCGCCGGCGTGCCGCCAAGAGAGTTCTGGCGGCGGCGCTATAGGGCGCCAGGAGCTGCTTGGATGGTTCTGACGAGCGGATGAGAATGGGGCGCGGCCCTGCGGGCGAGCAAAGGCCACGGGCAGGATGCGGCGGCTCGGTTGCGCGCGCGTGCAAAACATGCACTCTGGGCGCGCCCAGAGCACGCACGTTACATGCTCGACAGAATGCCTGGGTGGCCTAGAGGGCTTGGGTGACAGTGCAAAATAAAAGAACAAGGTTAGAGGTGGCTAGGAGATCAGTGGATATGCTGGTTTGTCCAGAGGGGCAAGTTTACAATGCAAACTAAAAACTATGCCAACTCTGGCCATGCGCATAACCTACTTGATGAAATGCCAAGGGCATCTAGGCCATTCTACTGGTGGCCAAATTTTCCAGGTTGGGGTCTCTTTAGGTGCAGGTGATGATGGCAAAGCTAGTTGGGCAAAACCAGAAACTTGCTAGTGGAAGTTTTGTAAAACTATAGTTCTGGACAGGAAATAAAGGCTATTATTGCATGTGTTTAAAATCCTCTAATGGGCCTGATCTCCTAGACTTAATTGTTTGGTAGGGTGGACTACAAGCAGGAAAAATCCCAAGATTACTAGAGCAAAAATAAAATATGGTTGCAGTGCAAATCACCAAACTGGACCAGAATGAAGATGGGGATGGTTTGCTCAAATTTTTCAAAACACATGCCTGGGTTTTTGCTTAAAAGAGATTTATATACATCTACTGATATATCCAAATTTTTATGGACTCTTTAAAGTAATATATAAATAAGTTGTAGTGCAAATGAGGCTCTTAAAAGAATTAAATGTCATTTTAAAAGAGATAAAGTTTTGGTAAAATAATATAAAAAAATGATCTCACTGAACATATCAAATAAAATGAAATGTTCACTGAGTTGGTACTCAAGTCCAACAACATTTTTTTGAATAGTTACTGTTTGGAGGAAAAACTCCACAATTCAGAAGAAAAGAGTGGTTCTGAAATCAGAAGATAATCCAGAAAATAAAAAATTTATTTCCTGGCGAAATTTTATCAATAAAACATGGTCAAATTTTTGGGGTGTTACAACACTACCCCCCTTAAGAAAAAAAAATCTCGTCCTCGAGATTTGCTGAGAATGGTTTCAAAAATATTACTCCTATTGTCATGCAATAGTAACTCGACAATTAAATAACCTGCTCACGCGATATGACGAGGCTACAGTGAGAGGGCAGATAATTGGTACAACTACAGTAGGGTACTGGTGCTGCGTGGAAAATTCTACGGTTGGGGAAACCGATAAATTTCTACTATTGGCTAGGGTAAATTTAGATTAAATTTCTAAATTTCTAAATTACGCTGGTCATATCCGAGTGCATGGTGCTCTCTCTGGCTGACAGGTGGACCCGGGGCCCACTGTCAGTCTCTTCTTCTACCTCTGGCTCTCCTTTCTTCCTCTTTTACGCGTGCGTCCGTGCTTTCTCCACCTGCGGTACCTAGCGAGTAGGGCACCAAGGGCCGTACTGTGGTAGTGCACGGCATGCTAGCTGCCGGCGCAGCGTGCACTCACCTCGCAGGCCAGTGCACTGTCGGCACTGCTCGCGGATTCGACTCCGAACACCGGTGATCGTGCGACGAGCGTCGCTGGTGAACTTCGCTCACCGTACACCGATCTCGAGCTATAAAATGACCGCGGTGCTCCTCTCTGCTTCCTCACACCTGGCCTCGCTTCTTCTTCTCCTTCCTTCTCCTCCATTTCTGTTTGTAGGAGCTTGCGACGAGGCTCTAATGGCGGAGGTGATGCCGGATTGGTACACGATCCTGATGTGCGGAGGGTTGGCGGCATTGCTGGGGTTCTCCGTGCTCTTGTGCGCGATGATCCTCGATGATCGTCGTGATGCTGCTGCTCGAGTGTTAGCTCTTCACGGCGGCGGTGATCATGAGGATTAGGTGCTGGTGTCGGGTGCTAACTACTGTCAGTGTGCTGGAGGCAATCTGCACTAGAATAAGTACCTACAAATTTCTCCTTCAGAAACTGTGGTGTGTTGGTGAGGTGATCAGTTAGGTGCAAAATGTGTACGTGGTTTAGCAATTTGTGCCTGTGGTCGAGTGGTTGTGGTTGTGAGCCTGCTGTCGTGGTGCTGCGTGAATAAAAAAATTATGTCAAGGAGAATTATTTGTTGCAATAACTCAAAGAAAATCCCGCCTCGGAATTTACCGAGAGCGAAAACAGTTAACCAAAAATAACAACAGTAACAAAAAAATTACTCACATTAATTGAGACCAAACAATTAATTTATCGCACAAACTTAGGATACAACGCATAAGCTGCAACACATGCTAGGCAAATAAATACAGAAGTGGCGTCTACGACGCAAACGTAAAATATGCTGGGTCCTGAGAAAATGTTTCCGGCATTGGGGCACACTCCTCTTCTATCGGGGGTAGCGGATTGACTAGTCGAAGAACGCGTCTCTCCTGGTCTGGCCTCAGTGGTCTGCCAATGGCGATCTGAGGATTTAAATCAGTGATGCTCTGGAGATAACCCATTACCCGCTGTGTCAAACGCTCTTGAGCGATGACATACTGGGCAAGGTTGGCCAGTACTGGGTCCCTCTCAATTCGCCCACCGGGAAAAGATGCTACTTCTCCGGGTGCTGCACGACTCGGGAAGTAATAATACCCCCTTTCGCTGGCATAGGGCACTGCGAAGCGAAGACGAGTAATTGCTTCGTACGCAGCAGCTTCTATGGCCATTTGTGGAGTCGGCATAGATTTCCCCACGAAGGAGACTTCCATTGGGTCTTAGTTTGGGTTTGCAGGAGGGATGTGCACTACTGCCCAATATTTTGAGGTGGATAGGGTGATTCTCGATTTGAGCAGCTCGTACTGGGGTGGGTGGGTATAACTCATGGTACTGCAGGTAAAGTCCCACAGTATTCTTACAAAACTACCTGGGGTTGCATCTGGAGTTCTCAGATGAATACTAGGGCTTGGCATGGCAAAGAAATGGTTGTGAGAGTTGTGCACAAAGTGAGGGATGCTTGGTAAGGTTACGGGGTGGCCTCTTTTATAGCATTAGGGCTGGGTTACTTTCGCGGTGCGGGGCAACTAGTTTGTCGGTTCTGCTCTATGGGGTCGGGGTCAAAGCCACCAATACACATATCTCACAAAAGTGACGTATTACTGTGGGTGTCGTCGGGGTGGTTTTTGGTAGCTATGCCCGGAATTAAAAATGCAACCGCACGCCAACATACTTATGCATGGCTACTATTCAAAACAGAGGCACACAAGCAGTCTGCATTCATTCAAGGCGAGTACAAGGTCACACTATTACAAGGCATAGAAATACTAAAACTCGGTACTACTCGAGTGGCTTAGTCTACGTCGTTAATATCTAAGCGGGCGTGCCTTGTGGACATCGAGGCTTCTCCATGGGCTTCACCATCGTGGTTTGCTGGGCGGGGTTGTGGAGCGGCAGGGTCGGGGTAGCGATGATGACCCTCGCGGGGGTTGGTGGTCACAATCCCGTTGGAGCGTGTTCCCAAAAGGCGACGAAGCTCTTCCGGGGATACAAAAGCATTCCGATAGATGGTCGGGGCAGACCTCAAGGATTCGATCGGTTGCCCGAACAGCACAACTGGGTTGTCGGCGTCGGGCTCCTCTTCTCCTCTTGCCGGGGCTCGGCGAACAAGTTCTCCATGAGCGGCGATCAGATCAAGGGTGATCTGATCGAACAGTGCCTCTAGTGCACTTACATAGCGCACCAGATGCAGCAATGCAGTGTCTGTCTCGTGGTCTCCGTTGGCAACCTGGGGTGGCCTACTATACCCATCATGGCTGGGGTAGTAGTAGAACGAGCGGCAGTTAACTCTGGGTAACAGGTGCCGGAGTTGAACTATAGCCTCTCGAGCAGCTAGTTGGATGGCTTGTGGCTCAAAGGAAGTTGTCCTTCCGGTGAACCTGTAGGGGCGTTCTGGCCATATCCCCCTACCATAGACGTGCACCGTGGCCCAAAATTGGCGGCTCTCACCGCTCATGAGCCCTTGGTACACAACATACTCTGGGGGCTCTTCTAATGCGAAGGCACGACGGGTGAGGTTTCCTAGCACGGTCACAAAACCTCCAAGGTTGGTTGCTGTGTTCTCATTGTGAACAATGGGGCCAGGCATCTTGGCTCGGTTTGGGGTAGAGGTTGTGCTGTGCTGGGTTGGAGCTAGCGTTCCCTTTTTATAGAAAAAGAGGATGGAGTCTTCCTTCGCACGCTTGCGAATGCGACAATTTAGGTGTCAGTCACTGGCGCGTGATCGACAGGCTAGGCTGATAGGTTAGGCACCGACTGCCAAAAGGTGTCGGGGTCACTGCGTGGCTATCTTACACAAGAAGCTTGGAAGGGTTTAGGTTAAGGTCTGGTGGGTGGGTTAACCTAGGTTTATCGACCTGGCTAAGATAGGATTAGCCAATGGTCAGCCTGGCTCTGATACCAAGGTTGTCAGGACCGGTTTTCCAGGATATTAATTTCCCAGTAAATGGCCCTTGTGCTCACCAGCCCCAGGATTACTGTTAGCCGATGAGACACAAACTTGATACAGAAATTCCAAGCAAAAAAATACAAAATATGAAGTACAAGACCATTCTGGCCTATGAGTACAACAAATGGTTTCTAGTGGTTGATGGCGGAAGCGGTCTGCGGATTATCAGCTTCTATGGGATTCCATTTCCCACAGGGACAGCCGACCTGGATAACTCCTATCTTTGCGTGACTGCTGTCTTCGATGCCTAGGTTCCGGGCTGTCGTCGTTGCGCTTCTCTCCAAGCGAGAAATCTGGCCAAGACAATAGCCAGGGACAAGCCAGTGAGTACTTTGAATGTACTCGCAAACATTATGAACACAGGTATAATATAACAGATGATAGTCATGCTCTGAAATATTTTCATGATCACTTAGCCAGTCATGAAATAAAATTCATGCCGCATGCAAGCAGGTCATTAAATATGAAAAAAAAGCAATTAGATAATTAAAATAAAATAAACCGATCGGGTATCTGAAGCGACGCCTCGAAAGGATAATAATATAAAGCATGCCTCAGTCGGGCGTCTGAGCGACGCCACATAAAGGGCTTGTAAAGAAAATTAAATAATCAGCATGCCAAAGTCGGGCGTCTCAGCGACACCACATAAAGGGCTTATGAAGAAATAAATAGCAGGCATGCCACAGTCGGGCGTCTCAGCGACACCACATAAAGGGCTTATAAAGAAATAAATAGCAGGCATGCCACAGTCGGGCGTCTCAGTGACACCACATAAAGGGCTTAGAATCACAGTGAATATCCAGGAGGTAGAACCGTCCCAGGGATACTCAATAATTCAAATAATACAAATGGTTAGTCTATAATAATAATAATCATAATCATCATATGTCACATGTCATGATCAATGTTCTGGTTTAGCAGTTTTTCCTCCGAAGACCGACACTAAGACCGACACTTGACCCATCCCAGACTGTAGTCCTTCACCATGGACACGGCTATTCGAATAGATATAATCTCTGTAGAGGGTGTCCTCTTTGCCCACGAGTAACGGATTCCTTTAGTCCATCGAGACTAATTCCGTTTATGGTCGTTTAATTGAAAACACACCTGACCTGCACACACCAGCTTAACTTACCGATGTCTGGAATCACCCACGACACCCGTTAAGCAAAACTCTAAGTGGGGAGGCTACAGCCTCGACTAGCATGGGATCACAAAATTTATAACGCGCGCAAACTAGGGGAGCTACCCCCTCGGCTCCAACCGGAAACACCCATGCCCCCGGACCAGGTGGCATGTCTACCGGATGTAGCCGGTATCTTCCACCATGGCCTCTCTGTACGGTGTGTGCTAAGAAAGGGGTTGACAACTTACTGAACCGTACCCTACCTAAGGCAGGGACAAGTGGTAGCACGTAGCAAGTATGGGGGTTACTGGCACAAGACTCGATCTATGGTCGTCTCAAGAGGTTTAAGTATTTCCTGCATGATTAGCATAACAAATATATTTCACACCAACCGACAGAATCACCACTCATCATACCTTACCATGCCTTACTGAATCTACTCGTCTCAGCGAAATATCAGTAACAAGCTCGTGTCCACCCAAGACCGAGACTTTCTCGGATTCCTTCCGGTAGGCATGAAAGGCATACGAGGGTGATTACTATCACAAGCATATCAATTCCCAACAGCAAGGAATCTTCATCATACACTCATGAGTATGATCATATCATCACATAAATTAACGAGTACTTCGTGTCAAGGTGGTGTTGTATTCGCATCAAACAACACATAACAAATATTATGCCAGGGTTCAAAATGCTTGCCTTTAGTGTGTGGAGAAGTAGGGTGCACTTTTGAAAGTTTTCATCACTCTCCATTTCCTATTTTTGAAAAGATTCAAATCAACACATAATTTGAAAACAGTACAGAAAAGTTGCTCGGAAAATTTTCAAATAAATATGAAAATAAACTAGATGGAATTTGAGAAACACCAGAAAAAGAATCAAGTCAAATGGAGTTGTAGTTTAGAAACTAGAGCCAGTCAAAGTTCAGGTCAAAACACTGTTTTTAAATAAAACAGAAAAAGAAAACGATTCGGGCGGAATACGCTTTCGAGGCGGAGAAGACGTACTCTGGGTTTTACGATTTCACTTAAACCAGCGCGGGCTGACTCAGGGGTCACTGACAGTGGGTCCTTTGGGCCCACTAGTCAGGTTTGACCAGTCGCCCGCGCCTCCTTCCTCCTCTGGCCGAGCGGAGGCGGAGCTCCGGCGATCATTGCCGGCAAACGACGGCTACTCACGGGACTCCGATGGCCGGGATGGATCCGCCGGTTCAGGGCGGTCCTTCCAGTGGTCGAAAGGCTAGCAGGGACGAAGGGGTCGCCCTAGGCCAAAACCCCATTAGCTCTCGAAGCCACCGCCCGCTGTGGAACTCGCCGCCGGCGACCCCTTCATCCCCGCTAGCCTTTCAACCACTGGGAGGACCGCCCTGAACCGGCGGATCCATCCCCGCCATCGGAGTCCCGTGAGTAGCCGTCGTTCGTCGGCAATGGTCGCCGGAGCTCCGCCTCCGCTCGGCCAGAGGAGGAAGGAGGCGCGGGCGACTGGTCAAACCTGACCAGCGGGCCCAAAGGACCCACTGTCAGTGACCCCCGAGTCTGCCCGCGCTGGTTTAAGTGAAGACATAAAACCCAGAGTACGTCTTCTCCGCCTCGAAAGCGTATTCCGCCCGAATCGTTTTCTTTTTCTGCTTTATTTAAAAACAGAGTTTTGACCTGAACTTTGACTGGCTCTAGTTTCTAAACTACAACTCCATTTGACTTGATTCTTTTTCTGGTATTTCTCAAATTCCATCTAGTTTATTTTCATATTTATTTGAAAAATTTCCGAACAACTTTTCTGTACTGTTTTCAAATTATGTGTTGATTTGAATTTTTTCAAAAGTAGGAAATGGAGAGAGATGAAAACTTTCAAAAGTGCACCCTACTTCTCCAGACACTAAAGGCAAGCATTCTGAACCCTGGCACAATATTTGTTATGTGTTGTTTGATGCAAATACAACAACACCTTGACACGAAGTACTCGTTAATTTATGTGATGATATGATCATACTCATGAGTGTATGATGAAGATTCCTTGTTGTTGGGAATTGATATGCTTGTGATATTAATCACCCTTGTATGCCTTTCAGGCCTACCAAAAGTAATCCAGGAAAGTCTCTGTCTTGGGTGGACACGAGCTTGTTACTGATATTTCGCTAAGACGAGTAGATTCAGTAAGGCATGGTAAGGTATGATGAGTGGTGATTCTGTCGGTTGGTGTGAAATATATTTGTTATGCTAATCATGCAGGAAATACTTAAACCTCCTGAGACGACCATAGATCGAGTCTTGTGCTAGTAACCCCCATACTTGCTTCGTGCTACCACTTGTCCCTGCCTTAGGTAGGGTACGGTTCAGTAAGTTGTAAACCCCTTTCTTAGCACCACACCGTACAGAGAGGCCATGGTGGAAGATACCGGCTGCATCCGGTGGACATGCCACCTGGTCCGGGGGCATGGGTGTTTCCGGTTGGAGCCGAGGGGGTAGCTCCCCTAGTTTGCGCGCGTTATAAATTTTGTGATCCCATTCTAGTCGAGGTTGTAGCCTCCCCACTTAGAGTTTTGCTTAACGGGTGTCGTGGGTGATTCCAGACACCGGTAAGTTAAGCTGGTGTGTGCGGGTCAGGTGTGTTTTCAATTAAAAGACCGTAAACGGAATTAGTCTCAATGGACTAAAGTAATCCGTTACTCGTGGGCAAAGAGTACACCCTCTGCAGAGATTATATCTATTCGAATAGCCATGTCCATGGTTAAGGACTACAGTCTGGGATGGGTCAAGTGTCGGTCTTCAGAGGAAAAACTGCTAAACCAGAACATTGATCATGACATGTGACATATGATGATTATGATTATTATTATTATGGACTAACCATTTGTATTATTTGAATTATTGAGTATCCCAGGGACGGTTCTACCTCCTGGATATTCACTGTGATTCTAAGCCCTTTATGTGGTGTCGCTGAGACGCCCGACTGTGGCATGCCTGCTATTTATTTCTTTATAAGCCCTTTATGTGGTGTCACTGAGATGCCCGACTGTAGCATGCCTGCTATTTATTTCTTCATAAGCCCTTTATGTGGTGTCGCTGAGATGCCCGACTGTGGCATGCTGATTATTTACTTTTCTTTACAAGCCCTTTATGTGGCATCGCTCAGACGCCCGACTGAGGCATGCTTTATATTATTATCCTTTCGAGGCGTCGCTTCAGACACCCGATCGGTTTTTATTTTTTTTATTTTTTTTACTGTTGTTATTTTTGGTTAACTGTTTTCGCTCTCGGTAAATTCCGAGGCGGGATTTTCTTTGAGTTATTGCAACAAATAATTCTCCTTGGCATAATTTTTTTTCATTCACGCAGCACCACGACAGCAGGCTCACAACCACAACCACTCAACCACAGGCACAAATTGCTAAACCACGTACACATTTTGCACCTAACTGATCACCTCACTAACACACCACAGTTTCTGAAGGAGAAATTTATGGGTAGTTATTCTAGTGCAGATTGCCTCCAGCACACTGATAGCAGTTAGCACCCGACACCAGCACCTAATCCTCATGATCACCGCCGCCGTGAAGAGCTAACACTCGAGCAGTAGCATCACGACGATCATCCAGGATCATCGCGCACAAGAGCACGGAGAACCCCAGCAATGCCGCCAACCCTCCGCACATCAGGATCGTGTACCAATCCGGCATCACCTCCGCCATTAGAGCCTCGTCGCGAGCTCCTGCAAACAGAAATGGAGGAGAAGGAAGGAGAAGAAGAAGCGAGGCCAGGTGTGAGGAAGCAGAGAGGAGCACCGCGGTCATTTTATAGCTCGAGATCGGTGTACGGTGAGCGAAGTTCACCAGCGACGCTCGTCGCACGATCACTGGTGTTCGGAGGTGAATCCGCGAGCAGTGCCGATAGCGCACTAGCCCGCGAGGTGAGTGCATGCTGCGCCGGTAGCTAGCACGCCGTGCACTACCACAGTACGACCCTTGGTGCCCTACTCGCTAGGTACCGCAGGTGGAGAAAGCACGGACGCACGCGTATGAGAGGAAGAAAGGTGAGCCAGAGGTAGAAGAAGAGACTGACAATGGGTCCCGGGTCCACCTGTCAGCCAGAGAGAGCACTATGCACTCGGGTACGACCAGCGTAATTTAGAAATTTAGAAATTTATTCTAAATTTACCCTAGCCAATAGTAGAAATTTCGCGGTTTCCCCAACAGTAGATTTTTCCACGCAGCACCAGTACCCCACTGTAGTTGTACCAATTATCTGCCCCCTCACTGTAGCCTCGTCATATCGCGTGAGCAGGTTATTTAATTGTCGAGTTACTATTGCATGACAATAGGAGTAATATTTTTGAAACCATTCTCAGCAAATCTCGAGGACGAGATTTTTTTTTCTTAAGGGGGCTAGTGTTGTAACACCCCAAAAATTTGACCATGTTTTAGTAATAAAAATTTCTCCAGGAAATAAATTTTTTATTTTCTGGATTATCTTCTGATTTCAGAACCACTCTTTTCTTCTGAATTGTCGAGTTTTTCCTCCAAACAGTAACTTTTCAAAAAAATGTTGTTGTACTTGAGTACCAACTCAGTGAACATTTCATTTTATTTGATATGTTCAGTGAGAGCATTTTTGTTATATTATTTTACCAAAACTTTATCTCTTTTAGAATGACATTTAATTCTTTTAAGAGCCTCATTTGCACTACAACCTATTTAAATATTACTTTAAAGAGTCCATTAAAATTTTGATATATCAGTAGATGTATATAAATCTCTTTTATGCAAAAACCCAGGCATGTGTTTTGAAATATTTGAGCAAACCATCCTCATCTTCATTCTGGTCCAGTTTGGTGATTTGCACTGCAACCATATTTTATTTTGCTCTAGTAATCTTGGGATTTTTCCTGCTTGTAGTCCACCCTACCAAACCCTTAAGTCTAGGAGATCAGACCCATTAGAGGATTTTAAACACATGCAATAATAGCCTTTATTTTCTGTCCAGAACTATAGTTTTGCAAAACTTGCACTAGCAAGTTTCTGGTTTTGCCCAACTAGCTTTGCCATCATCACCTGCACCTAAAGAGACCCCAACCTGGAAAATTTGGCCACCAATAGAATGGCCTAGATGCCCTTGGTATTTCATCAAGTAGGTTATGCGCATGGCCAGAGTTGGCATAGTTTTTAGTTTGCATCGTAAACTTGCCCCTCTGGACAAACCAGCATGTCCACTGATCTCCTAGCCACCTCTAACCTTGTTCTGTTATTTTGCACTGTCACCCAAGCCCTCTAGGCCACCCAGGCATTCTGTCGAGCATGTAACGTGTGTGCCCTGGGCGCGCCCAGAGCGCATGTTTTGCACGCGCGCGCAACCGAGCCGCCGCATCCTGCCCCTAGCCTTTGCTCGCCCGCAGGGCCGCGCCCCATTCTTATCCGCTCGTTAGAACCATCCAAGCAGCCCCTGGCGCCCTATAGCGCCGCCGTCAGAACTCTCTTTGCGGCACGCTGGCGACCGCAGCGAGCTTCTTCCATAGCAGCGCCGCCCAAGCCACAGCTTCTCGCCAGCTGCCTCGTGAGCAGGCCGTCCTTATCTCCAAGCCCGTCCGCTAGCACCGACCCTGCTCCGGCCATCGCCACATCGCCCTGCCGCAACAGAAGTGGTCGGCCGGTGATCTTATCCCCAGCAGTGGTGGAACCGACCTTTCCCGGCTATAAATAGCCCCCAGACCTCGCTCGAGCTCGTGAGCATCCTCAGGCAAGCCGTAGAGCCCCCCCCCCCTCGCTCCAATTCATCTGGAACCGTCTTCCCCGCCTCCGGCAACTTCGGCCATCGCTGCCCCTCGGCTAAATTCGCCGTAGCCGGAGCCCCCTAACCTTCCCCGCGCCACCATCCCCTTCCCCTCGACCTTGCAGAGCCTCCCCACCACTCAGCCTCAACCGGGAACCGCCCTAGGCCGAAACCCCATTAGCTCCCGAAGCCACCGCCCGCTGTGGAACTCGCCGCCGGCGACCCCTTCATCCCCGCTAGCCTTTCGACCACTGGGAGGACCGCCCTGAACCGACGGATCCATCCCCGCCATCGGAGTCCCGTGAGTAGCCGTCGTTCGCCGGCAATGGTCGCCGGAGCTCCGCCTCCGCTCGGCCAGAGGAGGAAGGAGGCGCGGGCGACTGGTCAAACCTGACTAGTGGGCCCAAAGGACCCACTGTCAGTGACCCGGGAGTCGGCCCGCGCTGGTTTAAGTGAAGACGTAAAACCCAGAGTACGTCTTCTCTGCCTCGAAAGCGTATTCCGCCCGAATCGTTTTCTTTTTCTGTTTTATTTAAAAACAGAGTTTTGACATGAACTTTGACTGGCTCTAGTTTCTAAACTACAACTCCATTTGACTTGATTCTTTTTCTGGTGTTTCTCAAATTCCATCTAGTTTATTTTCATATTTATTTGAAAATTTTCCGAACAACTTTTCTGTACGGTTTTCAAATTATGTGTTGATTTGAATCTTTTCAAAAATAGGAAATGGAGAGAGATGAAAACTTTCAAAAGTGCACCCTACTTCTCCAGACACTAAAGGCAAGCATTCTGAACCCTGGCATAATATTTGTTACGTGTTGTTTGATGCAAATACAACACCACCTTGACACGAAGTACTCGTTAATTTATGTGATGATATGATCATACTCATGAGTGTATGATGAAGATTCCTTGCTATTGGGAATTGATATGCTTGTGATAGTAATCACCCTCGTATGCCTTTCATGCCTACCGGAAGGAATCCGGGAAAGTCTCTGTCTTGGGTGGAAATGAGCTTGTTACTGATATTTCGCTGAGACGAGTAGATTCAGTAAGGCATGGTAAGGTATGATGAGTGGTGATTCTGTTGGTTGGTGTGAAATATATTTGTTATGCTAATCATGCAGGAAATACTTAAACCTCCTGAGACAACCATAGATCGAGTCTTGTGCAAGTAACCCCCATACTTGCTTCGTGCTACCACTTGTCCCTGCCTTAGGTAGGGTACGGTTCAGTAAGTTGTCAACCCCTTTCTTAGTGCACACGGTACAGAGAGGCCATGGTGGAAGATACCGGCTGCATCCGGTAGACATGCCACCTGGTCCGGGGGCATGGGTATTTTCGGTTGGAGCCGAGGGGGTAGCTCCCCTAGTTTGCGCGCGTTATAAATTTTGTGATCCCATGCTAGTCGAGGTTGTAGCCTCCCTACTTAGAGTTTTGCTTAATGGGGTGTCATGGGTGATTCCAGACATCGGTAGTTAAGCTGGTGTGTGCGGGTCAGGTGTGTTTTCATTTAAAAGACCGTAAACGGAATTAGTCTCGATGGACTAAAGGAATATGCTACTCGTGGGCAAAGAGTACACCCTCTGTAGAGATTACATCTATTCGAATAGCCGTGTCCATGGTTAAGGACTACAGTCTGGGATGGGTCAAGTGTCGGTCTTAGTGTCGGTCTTCGGAGGAAAAACTGCTAAACTAGAACATTGATCATGACATGTGACATATGATGATTATGATTATTATTATTATGGACTAACCATTTGTATTATTTGAATTATTGAGTATCCCTGGGGCGGTTCTACCTCCTGGATATTCACTGTGATTCTAAGCCCTTTATGTGGTGTCGCTGAGACGCCCGACTGTGGCATGCCTGCTATTTATTTCTTTATAAGCCCTTTATGTGGTGTCGCTGAGACGCCCGACTGTGGCATGCCTGCTATTTATTTCTTCATAAGCCCTTTATGTGGTGTCGCTGAGATGCCCGACTGTGGCATGCTGATTATTTAATTTTCTTTACAAGCCCTTTATGTGGCATCGCTCAGACGCCCGACTGAGGCATGCTTTATATTATTATCCTTTCGAGGCGTCGCTTCAGACACCCGATCGGTTTATTTTATTTTTATTATCTAATTGCTTTTTTCATATTTAATGACCTGCTTGCATGCGGCATGAATTTTATTTCGTGACTGGCTAAGTGATCATGAAAATATTTCAAAGCATGACTATCATCTGTTATATTATACCTGTGTTCATAATGTTTGCGAGTACATTCAAAGTACTCACTGGCTTGTCCCTGGCTATTATCTTGGCCAGATTTCTCGCTTGGAGAGAAGCGCAACGACGACAGCCCGGAACCTAGGCATCGAAGATAGCAGTCACGCAAAGATAGGAGTTATCCAGGTCAGCTGTCCCTGTGGGAAATGGAATCCCATAGACGCTGATAATCCACAGACCGCTTCCGCCATCAACCACTAGAAACCATTTGTTGTACTCATAGGCCAGAATGGTCTTGTACTTCATATTTTGTATTTTTGCTTGGAATTTCTGTATCAAGTTTGTGTCTCATCAGCTAACAGTAATCCTGGGGCTGGTGAGCATAAGGGCCATTTACTGGGAAATTAATATCCTGGAAAACCGGTCCTGACAAAAATCCTATAAATACCAAAACCCCCATAACCCTAGATCATAAGTTCCGCCGCCACAAGCCTCTGTAGCCACGAATAACCAATCGGGAGCCTATTCTGGCGCCCTGCCGCAGGGGGAAATCATCACTGGAGGCCAACTTCATCATCCCGGCGGCCACCATGATGAGGAGAGAGTAGTCCACCCACGAGGCTGAGGGTTTGTACCAGTAGCTATGAGTTTAATCTCTCTCTCTCTCGTGTTCTTGATTTGGCATGATCTTGACGTATCGTGGGCTTTGTTAATATAGTTGGATCATATGGTGTTTTCCCCTCTCTATCTTGTTGTGATGAATTGAGTTTTCCCTTTGAGATTTTGTTATTATCGGATTGAATACTTTTATGGATTTGAAAGCACTTGATGCATGTCTTGGCACTCAACTCGCGGATTCCCGAGGTGACATTGGGGTAATCTATCCTTAGGGGTTGATGCATGTTTTCGTCCTTGTTTCTCCGGTAGAAATCTTGGGCACTCTTTGAGGTTCTTTGTGTTGGATTGAGTATTATGAATCTGAAATTGTTTGATGCATATCGTATAATTAACTCATGGATACTTGTGGTGACATTGGAGTATCTACACTGGTACGCGTCGGTACTATACAAATGGTTTTTAACCCCTTTCCGCGACGGCATTTGGAACCGTCGCCAAGTGAGTGTGGGCGATAGGGGGGTCCATCCCACACGACCCAGAAACCGTCGGGGATAGGCCCTCCTGGCACACAAGCTGGGGCAAAATGAGCTCATATGCGATCGGGCAAGGCATCGAAACCCAATTGTTTCCGTTCGTATGTACATCCCACATGGTGAATCCCAGAAAAACATTTCCGTTCGTATGTATATCACACACAGTCAATCCAAGGAGTACGTTTCCTTTCTTATGTACATCCCACACAGTCAATCCATGGAAAACGTTTCCGTTCGTGTGTACATCCCACACAGTCAATCCAGGGAAAACGTTTCCGTTCGTATGTACATCCCACACAGTCAATCCAGGGAAAACATTTCCGTTCGTATGTACATCCCACACAGGTTTATGTATAGGCTCGTGTGTGATAGGTGTAACTATCACACACGCTCTGCCTTGGTTAACCGTTTGCTTTTATCAACTACATCACACACGATTTGATGAAGAAAACTGTGTGGCATTGGGCTATCCATCACAAGCGATTTTACTGCTAGAACCGTTTGCAAAGTTCCATGACACATTTAGCAGGTTTATTAGTTTACAATTAATAATTCCAGTATTACGCAAATCCACATTTCATATCGAACAGCTGTTTGCCAATTTCATATCAGGCACATAAATATATTTTAACATCACAGTACGATAGCTACCTGAAAACAGCACAGTACAGCATATAGCTAGTTCAACTTCATAAGAACAATATTAGAACAATATATTCATTTCCCTAATCGACATCATCCAGGCTCGTCTTATCCACCTCTGCTTTCAGTTCAGTAAGAACCTATTTTGCACTGGCCAACTGGGAAAGTGCCTCCTCCTTCGCCAACACCATCTTAGCAAAGTCTGATTTAAAAAATCTGAGCTCATTCTCCACCTTCCTCTTTTTATCCCGCATCTTCAAATATTCTTCAGGGTTGACAACACTTTCTCTAAGCCTACCTCTGTTCTCTTCCTCATACATGCTCTAGAGCTTTGCTAGGCACATCTTCAAAGACTGTGGCCACTCTTGATCAACCCACTCCAAGTAAGAACACTTCCGTTCATCCTATAATATTTAAAACTAGATCAGTAACAATTGTAGGGGAAATGGGTTTATAGCAACATAGGAAATCACCAATACTTATTTTGAAAAACTGAAGAAACAGGTTAATTATGACATATCTTCTCAAAAAGATCAATGTGCAAATGAATTAATTGCTACTGAGACAACAACCAAATTCTGAAACATCAGAAGCTATAATTAACTACAACAATGCTACAAGTTCTTACTCATGTACTATAAATAACAAATTGAACATTTTATGAGGAAGGTAAATATAACTGCAACAGCATAGCGACAGTGTTTGGATGACAGCAAATTGATACTAACAGGTGTGTCCATGCACAAATTTAGTAACATAGAACTAATAGCACTAAGGCCGTCCACTATGTATGCCAAAACTGGTGTAAAGACAACTGTTGCTACATCTCACACCGGTGCCCTGCACTGGCGAGCCGATGCAGCGGAAAAAAATCAGGGACCCGGACTCCGGAGCACCTAGTTGCTCCGATGCCCAGTTCCTTCGTGCCATAAAGATTTAGTATTTTACTGCTTGGCTGCTCGGATGTGTGGACCAAAGTTGGCTGCACAAACTACTGAAGCGGTGCCAAATAATTTTTTAATGGCACCACTGATGAGATGGCAACATTTTTAGATACTAGGTACAAACTGTGACACTGTCTTAGGATGCGTTTGGTTGAAGGTGTGGTACGAATGGGTTGGGACCGTGACAGTGTCTGAATCACATCTAGCAAATGATTTGTAACAACGAAAGAGGGTCTAACCTTCTCTGCACATGCCAGAAACTTCCTCCCACTATCCACAGATTCAAACGCAACTAGCTTCACGCATGGAGATAGATGGTGACAACGAGCAGACAGATCTTCAGCCACCCCGCTCCATTCGTTGCAACTGATGGTCCTAGGGAGCTACAAGAGGAAGAAATGACTCAAATCGACCACCGGGTAAAAATCCTTCATTCCAAGTCATAGCACGAGAGAGAGAAGAGAGGCATACCCGGGTGGTGAAGGAGTCGTCGGAGGAGGAGGAACCGTAGGAGAGGTCATTGAAGAAGACCATGGCGACCCCGGCGGTAGAATGTGAGACGGCGAGAGCGAGGAAGCAAGCGAGGAAGCGGCTATAGCTTAGGAAGGAAGGAAGGAAGAAGGAAACCGGGGAAATGTGACTTGTGGTCGGGGAGAAAAGGGGGTGGGGAAGGGGGGTAGATATTTCGGTGGTAGGCCAAAAATTTCGAAATGTGGAGGGAAACTTTGCGCGCGGTGCCGTCGGACACCATTCACTTTGAACGATTGTGTGCATCGCAAATGATTCTTCTGCTTTACACACATGGGAAGAGTTTGATAATTCAAATTTTGGTGGAAATTTCCCCGGGTACGTCATTGCATAATTTAACATCGCTTGCTAATTTGGGCACACAAAAAAGCGTACAGCACACAGACCACACTTACTGAATCGAGCAATTTTAGTAATTAAACAGAGCCAGTTGACCTAAACATAGCTCTACCAAAAGACCAGCATTAAAAACAAAGCCTAAGCACACATAATTTTAACAAATCCGCCGCCGCGCCGGCCTCTGCATCGCCGGTGTGAGATGAGACATCGATAACTTGTCCTGGTGACATGCCGCCGTTGGTGGACACCGCGTCCCCCTGCTGAAGTCGACCACATCCTCGTCCTCGTCCTCGGCGCCGCCCTCAAGGTTGTAGTACTTGTAGTAGTGGCTGCGCCAGAGCTCGCATTGGTACTCCACCGTCGATTCCTCGACGGACAGACTCATCTCTACCTCGACCTCGGCCACGCGCAACTCCTCCTCCCGGTGCTCCTCGATCTCCGCTGCCTCCTGCATCTCCAGCTTCCGCTCGGCGATCTCATGAGGAAGCAGGTGCTCCATGGCCACCGCCGTCTTTTCGTACGTGGGTTGCATGCTGGATTCCGAGGTGGCCTGGAATATCTTGGCATGTGCGTCCTCGATCTTGGCGTGGATGGCCTCGACCCGGGCCAGGGCGACATCGGTGACACGGACGGCAGCTCGAGCGCTCTCGGCGTTTGCAGCCACCGTCGCAGCAGCAGCTTCAGCCATCTCGGCTGCTGCAGCTGCCTTGTCGACTGCCGCAGACGCCCTCTAGGTGGATGCGGCCGCGCTCAATGCAGATGCGGCGGCACTCTCGGTGTAGGCGGCCGCGTTCTCGGCGCAGGCGGCGGCACTCAGGGAGGACGCGGCCATCATACGGGCCTTCACGAAGCGTTTCCACGGCGTCATCTTTGCAAGAAGGGGGTGCGGGAATGGGGATCGGGATTCGTGGATTTGGGGGTTGCCAGCACTGGAGCAGACGAGCCGGCGAAGCTTAAGGAGGAAGACTTAAATAGACCCAGAAATTTTCATCGCAAACGGTTCCTACAAAAAAACTGTGTGTGATGTTGTGGATATTTTTTATTAGCTCTGAAAGACGAATTTGGAGTAAAGTGGCAACGGATGGTGTTTTAAATGTACGAGAAAATTTGTAGTACTAATACAACTGTTATGTCAAATTTTGGAAAATTTCAGGAGTCATTTGACCTTTTAAGACATTTAAATGATTTTCTAGCCATTTAATGACCGTAATTCAAATTTGAACTACATGTACATGCAACAGCTAACCATAACAGTTTGAAAAGTCATATTTTATGTACTTATGTGCGATTTAATTCCATGTGCAGTAAATTGGAAGGAATTTTCAAACATATTGGTCTAACGGCTATGACAGAATTAAGCATGGAGTGCCATGGCATTTAAATTCCAAAAAATTAAAAAAAGATCAGAAACACATGAAACCGTGCTTGATGTAATGTCATGCCACCAAGATGATGTGGTAAAAAATTTGGCATGTTTGACGAAAGTTTGGACACACACCCCCTCACAAACCGAAGCAACTCACTAGAAGGCTTGTGGTTCCGAGAGGGAACAATGCATGTTTGATGACGAACGGGAGATAGCTTCCCCTTACGGCCTTCAAATTTTTTCTACATTTAACATGCACTAATACAACTGTCATGTAAAAATTTGGAAAATTTCAGGGGTCATTTGACCTTTTAAAGACATTTAAGTGATTTTCTAGCCATTTAATGACCGTAATTCAAATTTGAACTACATGTACATGCAACAGGTAACCAAAACGGTTTGAAGAATCATATTTGTGTACTTGTGTGCGAGTTAATTCCATGTGTAGTAAATTAGAAGGAACTTTCAAACATATTGGTCTCACGGCATGGACACATGCATGGAGTGCCATGGCATTTTAATTCCAAAAAATTAAAAAATAATCAGAAAAACATGAAACCCTGCTTGATGTAATGTCATGCCACCAAGATGATGTGGTAAAAAAATTGGCCTGTTTCACGAAAGTTTGGACACACACCCCTCACAAACAGGAGCAACTCACTAGAAGGCTCGTGGTTCCGAGATGGAACAATGCATGTTTGATAACGAACGGGAGATAGCTTCCTCTTACGGCCTTCAAAATTTTTTCTATGTTTAACATGCACTAATACAACTGTTATGTGAAAATTTGGAAAATTCCAGGAGTCATATGACCTTTTAAAGACATTTAAGTGATTTTCTATCCATTTAATGATCGTAATTCAAATTTGAACTACATGTACATGCAATGGCTAACCATAACGGTTTGAAAAATCATATTTGTGTACTTGTGTGCGACTTAATTCCATGTGCAGTAAATTAGAAGGAATTTTCAAACATATTGGTCTCACGGCATGGACACATGCATGGAGTGCCATGGCATTTTAATTCCAAAAAATTAAAAAATGATCAGAAAAACATGAAACCTTGCTTGATGTAATGGCATGCCACCAAGATGATATGGTAAACAAATTGTCTGTTTGACGAAAGTTTGGACACGCACCCCTCACAAACCGGAGTAACTCACTAGAAGGCTCGTTGTTCTGAGAGGGAACAATGCATGTTTGATGACGAACGGGAGATAGCTTCCTCTTACGGCCTTCAAATTTTTTTCTATGTTTAACGTGCACTAATACAACTGTCATGTGAAAATTTGGAAAATTTTAGGGGTCATTTGACCTTTTAAAGACATTTAAGTGATTTTCTAGCCATTTAATGACCATAATTCAAATTTGAACTACATCTACATGCAACGGCTAACCATAACGGTTTGAAAAATCATATTTGTGTACTTGTGTGCGAGTTAATTCCATGTGCAGTAAATTAGAAGGAATTTTCAAACATATTGGTCTCACGGCATGGACACATGCATGGAGTGCCATGGCATTTTAATTCCAAAAAATGAAAAAAAAACAGAAACACATGAAACCTTGCTTGATGTAATGTCATGCCACCAAGATGATGTGGTAAAAAAATTGGCCTGTTTGACGAAAGTTTGGACACACACCCCTCACAAACCGGAGCAACTCACTAGAAGGCTTGTGGTTCCGAGAGGGAACAATGCATGTTTGATGACGAACGGGAGATAGCTTCCTCTTACGGCCTTCAATTTTTTTTCTACGTTTAACGTGCACTAATACAACTGTCATGTGAAAATTTGGAAAATTTCAGGGGTCATTTGACTTTTTAAAGACATTTAAGTGATTTTCTAGCCATTTAATGACCGTAATTGAAATTTGAACTACATGTACATGCAACGGCTAACCATAACGGTTTGAAAAATCATATTTGTGTACTTGTGTGCCAGTTAATTCCATGTGCAGTAAATTAGAAGAAATTTTCAAACATATTGGTCTCACGGCATGGACACATGCCTGGAGTGCCATGGCATTTTAATGCCAAAAAATTAAAAAAAGATCAGAAGCACATGAAACCTTGCTTGATGTAATGTCATGCCACCAAGATGATGTGGTAAAAAAATTGGCATGTTTGACGAAACTTTGGACACACACCCCTCATAAACCGGAGCAACTCACTAGAAAGCTCGTGGTTCCGAGAGGGAACAATGCATGTTTGATGATGAACGGGAGATAGCTTCCTCTTACGGCCATCAAATTTTTTTCTACGTTTAACGTGCACTAGTACAACTGTCATGTGAAAATTTGGAAAATTTCACGGGTCATTTGACCTTTTAAAGATATTTAAGTGATTTTCTAGCCATTTAATGACCGTAATTCGAATTTGAACTACATCTACATGCAACGGCTAACCATAACGGTTTGAAAAATCATATTTGTGTACTTGTGTGCGAGTTAATTCCATGTGCAGTAAATTAGAAGGAATTTTCAAACATATTGGTCTCACGGCATGGACACATGCATGGAATGCCATGGCATTTTAATTCCAAAAAATTAAAAAATGATCAGAAAAACATGAAACCTTGCTTGATGTAATGTCATGCTACCAAGATGATGTGGTAAAAAAATTAGCATGTTTGACGAAAGTTTGGACACACACCGCTCACAAACCGGAGCAACTCACTAGAAGGCTCGTGGTTCCGAGAGGGAACAATGCATGTTTGATGACGAACGGGAGATAGCTTCCTCTTACGGCCTTCAAATTTTTTTTCTACGTTTAACATGCACTAATACAACTGTCATGTGAAAATTTGGAAAATTTCAGGGGTCATTTGACCTTTTAAAGACATTTAAGTGATTTTCTAGCCATTTAATGATCGTAATTCAAATTTGAACTACATCTACATGCAACGGCTAACCATAACGGTTTGTAAAATCATATTTGTGTACTTGTGTGCGAGTTAATTCCATGTGCAGTAAATTAGAAGGAATTTTCAAACATATTGGTCTCACGGCATGGACACATGCATGGAGTGCCATGGCATTTTAATTCCAAAAAATTAAAAAAAGATCAGAAACACATGAAACCTTGCTTGATGTAATGTCATGCCACCAAGATGATGTGGTAAAAAAATTGGCCTATTTGACGAAAGTTTGGACACACACCCCTCACAAACCGGAGCAACTCACTAGAAGGCTCGTGGTTCCGAGAGGGAACAATGCATGTTTGATGACGAACGGGAGATAGCTTCCTCTTACGGCCTTCAATTTTTTTCTACGTTTAACGTGCACTAATACAACTGTCATGTGAAAATTTGGAAAATTTCAGGGGTCATTTGACCTTTTAAAGACATTTAAGTGATTTTCTAGCCATTTAATGACCGTAATTCAAATTTGAACTACATGTACATGCAACGGCTAACAATAACAGTTTGAAAAATCATATTTGTGTACTTGTGTGCGAGTTAATTCCATGTGCAGTAAATTAGAAGGAATTTTCAAACATATTGGTCTCACGGCATGGACACATGCCTGGAGTGCCATGGCATTTTAATTCCAAAAAATTAAAAAATGATTAGAAAAACATGAAACCTTGCTTGATGTAATGTCGTGCCACCAAGATGATGTGGTAAAAAAATTGGCATATTTGACGAAAGTTTGGACACACACCCCTCACAAACCGGAGCAACTCACTAGAAGGCTCGTGGTTCTGAGAGGGAACAATGCATGTTTGATGGCGAACGGGAGATAGCTTCTTCTTACGGCCTTCAATTTTTTTTTTCTATGTTTAACATGCACTAATACAACTGTCATGTGAAAATTTGACAAATTTCAGGGGTCATTTGACCTTTTAAAGACATTTAAGTGATTTCTAGCCATTTAATGACCGTAATTCAAATTTGAACTACATCTACATGCAACGGCTAACCATAACGGTTTGAAAAATCATATTTGTGTACTTGTGTGCGAGTTAATTCCATGTGCAATAAATTATAAGAAATTTTCAAACATATTGGTCTCACGGAATGGACACATGCACGGAGTGCCATGGCATTTTAATTCCAAAAAATTAAAAAAAGATCAGAAACACATGAAACCATGCTTGATGTAATGTCATGCCACCAGGATGATGTTGTAAAAAAATTGGCCTGTTTGACGAAAGTTTGGACACACACCCCTCACAAACCGGAGCAACTCACTAGAAGGCTCATGGTTCTGAGAGGGAACAATGCATGTTTGATGACGTACGGGAGATAGCTTCCTCTTACGGCCTTTAAATTTTTTTCTACATTTAACGTGCACTAATACAACTATCATGTGAAAATTTGGAAAATTTCAGGGGTCATTTGACCTTTTAAAGACATTTAAGTGATTTTCTAGCCATTTAATGACCGTAATTCAAATTTGAACTACATCTACATGCAATGGCTAACCATAACGGTTTGAAAAATCATATTTGTGTACTTGTGTGTGATTTAATTCCATGTGCAGAAAATTAGAAGGAATTTTCAAACATATGGGTCTCACGGCATGGACACATGCATGGAGTGCCATGGCATTTTAATTCCAAAAAATTAAAAAATGATCAGAAAAACATGAAACCTTGCTTGATGTAATGTCATGCCACCAAGATGATGTGGTAAAAAAATTGGCATGTTTGACAAAAGTTTGGACGCACACCCCTCACAAACCGGAGCAACTCACTAGAAGGCTCGTGGTTCCGAGAGGGAACAATGCATGTTTGATGATGAACGGGAGATAGCTTCCTCTTACGGCCTTCAAATTTTTTTCTACGTTTAATGTGCACTAATACAACTGTCATGTGAAAATTTGGAAAATTTCAGGGGTCATTTAACCTTTTAAAGACATTTAAGTGATTTTCTAGCCATTTAATGACCGTAATTCAAATTTGAACTACATCTACATGCAACGGCTAACCATAATGGTTTGAAAAATCATATTTGTGTACTTGTGTGCGAGTTAATTCCATGTGCAGTAAATTAGAAGGAATTTTCAAACATATTGGTCTCACGGCATGGACACATTCATGGAGTGCCATGGCATTTTAATTCCAAAAAATTAAAGAATGATCAGAAAAACATGAAACCTTGTTTGATGTAATGGCATGCCACCAAGATGATGTGGTAAAAAAATTGGCGTGTTTGATGAAAGTTTGGATACACACCCCTCACAAACCGGAGCAACTCACTAGAAGGCTCGTGGTTCCGAGAGGGAACAATGCATGTTTGATGATGAACAAGAGATAGCTTCCTCTTACGGCCTTCAAATATTTTTCTATGTTTAACATGCACTAATACAACTATCATGGCGCCGCGGGTCTGCCCACGCGCCGACGAGGAGTCGCCGCCCCCCGAGGATGCTCACTCGAGGAGCAGCGACGAGGACCCCTACGCGCCACCGGACGAGGTTGAGCCGGACCCCCCAACTTTGGATTGGTTTTGGGGCCAGTACAATCTTTTTCTGTGGAAGTCGCTGCCGCCGGCTGAGAAAGCCAGGCAAGTGGCGTTCAAGAAGGGGATGGCGGAGGAGGAAGCCAGGTACCAGGCGCCCTGTGAAGCCCGTGATGCCACCTGGAAAAAGGAGGTGGTGGAGCTTTGGGGGCGGGCGCGTCGTCGTGCGGGGGAGGTGCACGAAGATGGGTACTTCGCAAGGAAGCTCAAAGGCGCTAGGCGCCTCATCGCTGCGTGGAGGTGGGCCAATAAGCTCCAGCATGCCACAGACGAGGAGCTCCAATGGGCACCCAACGAAATGGCAAGATCGTTTGCGCTCGTCTGCCAGCAAGAGGCAGATCGGTACGTCAAGCGCTGCGAGGCGGAGGAGGCGGAGTACTGCCTCCGCGCTGGGAAGACGCCGCGCACCAGGGAGCTGCTGGCGAGGGGCTGCCGGAATACTACCCCCAGGAGGGATTATTAGTTTTAGGATTGTTCGTTTTTAATTTTATGCATTGTACCTAGTAGTTAAGTATCATCACGTATATGTGATGATATTATATATATTCTGTGATGAACTAATGAACAATTAATATATATATATATTATGAATTCCATTTTCTATCTATTTTTGTATACAAATTTGAATCTAGCTGTTGTCATCCACATATACAGAATGGAAAGCGTATATACACACATTGAAACAGAACATATAAGAACGGAAAATAGAGTACACACATTGAAACAGAGCAATACTATGATTGCTGTGAATACATAGCTATCCACGTCGAAACGACTCAACAAAATAAAATGCATCCATGAGACCATGACCAGCAGCCCTTGCCTACGGTAGCTCTTGGCTCTGCCCGAACTCGTGCAGGCGTTCGTCCAAGCGGTCGACACGCTCGCGGTACATCTGGAGCGCGATCTCGAACTCCAAGTTGGCTATTTCATCGGAGATCACCAGCTCGAGGATGCGACGGCCAGGTTCCTCTACTGCGCCCAGGTGGACACCTGGGCCAAGGTGGCGGTCGAGCCTATCGACCAGCACGTTGGCATCGAGCGGGTCGCGGACAAGGCAAACGGCGCGACCCATGCGAATGGCGCGGCGGGCGTCCGGTGCAAGTACGGCGCGGCCGGCCTCTGGTGCTAGTACGGTGCAGAGGGCCTCTGCCCACTCCTGGCGAGGAATGGGGGTACTGACGGGACGTGTACCCAGCTGCGATGCCCTATCGACAGCAGGCAAGCACCAATGGATCCGCACTTGCTGTGGGGCGCGCCGCGCCTCTCGCTCTGCGGCGAGCCGCAGCCTATCGGCGCGGACTGCCTAGCTTGCTCTGCGGCGCGCCATCGATCATGTTGTGCGGCGAGCTGCAGCCTCTCGGCGCTGACATGCCTACCTTGATCCGTGGCGCTGAAGCGCCATGCGCGAAGGGTCTGCTCAACCCTGGCGATGACACCCATCACGGCGTCGTCCATCGCATTGCCGGGTTGCGCCTCGGCCTCGACAGGCCGTGGCGCCTTCTCATTTTCCTTGTCGACGAGGTTGATGGCAGAGGCGGCGCTTTGGTGGGTTGGCATGCTTGGAAAAGGTGGATGTGCTGCAGGCTGCGCTTGTTGCCTCCGTGCGTCGCGCGCCGCCTAGGTTTATGCGCAATATCGCTGGGTGGCGGGAAACAGGTGAGGAAATGGCGGGAAACGGTGGCGTGTTCATAAAACGCCATCAATTAATGGATAGTTAGCATATAAGGAACATCGAGCTAGCACAAGAAGTAGATGATGATCAGATGAACACGGACCACACTAGGGAACCCGTCGGTGATGAATTCATCAATCGCAAACGGTTGTATACTAGCAAACGTTTGCCCACAACACACACGGCTTGTTCCATCACAAACAGGTCGGATGGATCAACTGTATGCCACGTATCGCACATTGTCAAAAAGTAATGCGGTAGACCTTCTTTAACATGTGTTAAAAAAACAAAAAAAACAAGGACCTCAAGGTTAATTTAACTGATGGGATGGATCATAGAGGTCATTTAATTTGACCCTTATGACCCATCCCATCAGTTAATTTAACATCAAGACAACTTCCCATCCAGTCACCCATTTGATGGCTGCTCCAGCCTGATCACACTTAACTTGTGAGTTCTCTTAGATGAGCTATTGGTGGAACAGCTAGTCCTTGCTGATATAGGATGCCTCTTCGCATCCTTATGGCATACCCGGATGACCACCCATCGCCCAATGGCCAATAGATGTTGTGTAGACAGAGCCTATCACATACGTCTTATTAGAAGCAATCATCTGTGTTATTATCGGTCTTTGCACACATTTCTGATTACAGACCTATTTGTCGCGTATCACACACATCTTGTTATATTGAACCGTTTCTGTTATCTTGGCTTAACGCAAACAGTTCATCCGAGTGAACCGTATGCCCTCTATCGCACACATCCTCATCTGGCTGACCGTTTCTTTTGTTCCGCCTAATCACAAACAGTTCATCCGAGTGAACCGCATGCCGTATATCGCACACATCTTCATCTGCCTGCCCGTTTCTTTTGTTCTGCCTCATCGCAAACAGTTAATTGAACTGAACCGTATGCCCAGCATCGCACACGGAACTAAAATATGGACCGTGTTTGATGTATCCTTCATCGCAAATGTTTTGCATCTTTTTTTATGGTTATTTTACATCACCGTTTGCGATTAATGCATCGCACACAGTTTCGTCGAAGGGTCTCTAATCGTAGTGTCGCGTTAGCAGCATCCTGCAGTAGTGCTAGGTGACATTAGAGTTGGTTGATGTGTATCATATGGTGTTATTTTAGTACGAACTCTTGGAAAGATCGATCGGAAAGGATAACTTGGTGTTATCTTAGTATGAACTCTTGGAAAGATTGATCGGAAAGAATAACTTTGAGGTGGTTTCGTACCCTACAAACAATTTCTTCTTATGTTCTCTGCTAGATAAGAACTTTGGAGTGATTCTTCATCGCACGTTGAGGGATTGCTATGTGATCCAATTATATTAGCATTGTTGAGAGATTGCACTAGCGAAAGTACAGACCCTAGGCCTCATTTTCAAGCATTGCAATACCGTTTGTGCTCCATTTTATCAATTGCTACCTTGCTGTTTTTTATTGTTCCTATTACAAAAATCAATATCTACTATCATTAATACGCTTGTATCACCATCTCTTTGCCGAACTAGTGCACCTATACAAATTTCCATTGTATTTGGTGTGTTGGGGACACAAGAGACTCTTTGTTATTTGGTTGCAGGGTTGTTTGAGAGAGACCATCTTCATCCTACGCCTCCCACAGATTGGTAAACCTTAGGTCATCCACTTGAGGGAAAATTGCTACTTTCCTACCAAACTCTGCGCTTGGAGGCCCAACACGAGTCTACAAGAACAAGTTGTGTAGTAGACATCAACCTTCCATACCAACACTTTCCAAGGAATTTATTATTTGACAACATAAAGTAAATTTCTTTTTTCATTTCGAGACTGGGCATCCCTATTACTGCCGCACTCTCTTGCAATGACAAGTGAATAAACACTCATCTTGAGAATAACACATCTAGCATGGAAAAATATTGGCCACCCCCTACCGCTTCATGAGCGATATGGGCACACAAAAAGGAAATTCATTTTGAAAATTAGAGTTGGCACATACAAATTTACTTGGAACAGCACGGAAATACCGCATATAGGTAGGTATGGTGAACTCATATGGCATAACTTGGTTTAAGGATTTTGGATGCACAAGTAGTATTCCCACTTAGTACAAATCGAGGCAAGCAAATATATTGAGAAGCAACCAACCAAGAAAAAAAATTCTCATAAATGAGCATTAAGCATAACTAACACCGAATAATGCACCACAAGTAGGATGTAATTTCACTGCATAACTATTGACTTTCGTGCTTGCATAGGGAATCACAAACCTTAACATCAATATTCTTACTAAAGCATAATTATTCACTAACATGACTCACATATTACTATCATCATATCTCAAAACTATTATAAAGAATCAAGTTTATTTTGTCCAATGATCTTCATGAAAGTTTTTTTATATCCCTCTTGAATATCTATCACTTTGGGACTAATTTCATATATCACCATTGCTTATAACAATCACTCAAACAAATTGAAGTGAAGAACATGAGCATAATTTTTTTTTTCTCTCTCTCAAAATAATATAAGTGAAGCATGAGAGTATTTCTTCAAAAATTAAAGCACCACCGTGCTCAAAAAGATATAAGTGAAGCACTAGAGCAATTCCATAGCTCAAAAAATTAAGTGAAGCACATAGAGCAATTCTATCAAATCATAGCATCATTATGGCTTTCTCAAAAAGGTGTGCCCAGCAAGGATGATTGTGACAAACTAAAAAGCAAATCAAGCAAAGACTTGATACGTCTCCGTCGTATCTACTTTTCCTAACGCTTTTCCTCCTGTTTTGGACTCTAATTTGCATGATTTGAATGAAAATAACTCGGACTGACGCTGTTTTCAGCAGAACTACCATGGTGTTGTTTTTGTGCAGAAATAAAAGTTCTTGGATTGGAATGAAACTTTGCGAGGATTTTTTATTCAATAAATAAGAATTTCTGGAGCCAAGAACAACCGGAGGGGGGCACCTGGGTGGGCACAACCCACCAGGGCGCCCCCCCCCCCCCCCCCCTCGAAGCGCGCCCAGGTGGGTTGTCCCCACCTGGTGGCCCCGTAGACTTCAACCCTGATACTATAAAATCACATATTTTGAGAAAAAAATCAGGGAGAAAGAATTATCATGTTTCGCGAGACGGAGCCGCGCCACCTCCTGTTCTTCATCGGGAGGCCAGATCTGGAGTCCGTTAGGGGCTCCGGAGAGGGGTATCTTCGATCTTCGTCATCACCAACCCTTCTCCATCGCCAATTCCATGATGCTCCCCAACGGGAGTGAGTAATTCCTTCGTAGGCTCGCTGGTCGGTGAGGAGTTGGATGAGATTCATCATGTAATCGAGTTAGTTTTGTTAGGGCTTCATCCCTAGTATCCATTATGTTCTGAGATTGATGTTGCTATGACTTTGCCATGCTTAATGCTTTTCACTTTGGGCCTGGGTGCCATGATTTCAGATCTGAATCATTTATGTTATCACCATTATATCTCTGTTCTAGATCCAATCTTGCAAGTTATAGTCACCTACTACGTGTTATGATCCGGCAACCCCGGAGTGAGAATAGTCGGGACACTTCCCGGTGATGATTGTAGTTTGAGGATTTCATGTATTCACTATGTGTTAATGCTTTGTTCCGGTTCTCTATTAAAAGGAGGCCTTAATATCCCTTAGTTTCTAATAGGACCCCGCTGCCACAGGAGGGTAAGACAAAAGATGTCATGCAAGTTCTTTCCATAAGCATGTATGACTATTTACGGAATACATGCCTACATTATATTTATGAACTGGAGCTAGTGCCGTATCGCCCTAGGTTATGACTATTATATGATGAATATCATCCAACAAATTCACTAACCCAATGCCTACGAATTTCTCTCATATTGTTCTTGCTAAGTTACTACCGCTATTGTCACTGTTGCACTTGCTACAAAATCATTGCTATCACTGTTACCGTTACTATTGTTGTTGCTACTACTATTAAAACTATCATACTACTTTGCTACTGATCACTTTGTTGCAGATAATTAATCTCCAGGTGTGGTTGAATTGACAACTCAGCTGCTAATACTTGCAAATATTCTTTGGCTCTCCTTGTGTCGAATCAATAAATTTGGGTTGAATACTCTACCCTCAAAAATTGTTGCAATCCCCTATACTTGTGGGTTATCAAGACCTTTTTCTGGCGCCGTTGCTGGGGAGCATAGCTATATTTGTTGAGTCACTTGGGATTATTATCAAATTATCACTATGAAGAACCTGAAGGATGCTAAGACTAAGATTTTTCCCTCTAAGATGAGGGGAGGTAAGGAACTGCCATCCAGCTCCGCTTTAGATTCACCTTCTGTTATAAGTAGACTTGCAACACCACCACATGCTATCAATTCTGATATGTCGCAAGTTATTGATGATGCTACTTCTACTATGAATGCTACTCATGATGATGCTAGTACCTTGCTTGATGATAATGTGCCACTAGGTGAATTTCTTGATGAACAACTTGCTAGAACTAAAGCTTTTGAGAATGCTGAAACTGATGAAATTGTTGAAACTAATGAAGAGCTTGAAACTGAAAATCTTGAAACACCTATTAGACCTAGTTCTCCTAGATATGAATTGCCAAAGGTACCGGAAGGTTATGTTATGGATGAGGAGACAACTAGAGACATTCTTGCTTGTAAGGATAGAGATGATCTGGAAAAATTATTATGCAAGTATAAAGAAAAGACTTTGAATGCTAGAATGAAATGTGATCCTAAGTTTGCAACTTCACCTATCTTTGTTGATGATAAGGATTATGAATTCCCTGTCGACCTAGGGTTAATTACTTTGGTTGAATCTGATCCTTTCCATGGTTATGAAACTGAAACTGTTGTGGCACATCTTACTAAGTTGAATGATATAGCCACCCTCTTTGCTCATGATGAGAAAATTCGCTACTATTATATTCTCAAATTATTTCCGTTCTCGTTAAAGGGTGATCCTAAGGCTTGGTACAATACTCTTGATCCTGGTTGTGTGCGTAGTCCCCAGGATATGATTTATTACTTCTCTAAAAAATATTTTCCTGCTCATACGAAACAAGCTGCTTTACAGGAAATATTTAACTTTGCGCAAATTGAAGAAGAGAGTGTCCCACAAGCTTGGGGGAGGCTTCTCCAATTGCTTAATGCTTTGCCTGATCACCCTCTTAAGAAAAATGAAATACTTGATATCTTCTATAATGGACTAACCGATGCTTCTAGGGATTTCCTAGATAGTTGTGCTGGTTGTGTTTTCAGGGAGCGAACTATTGAACAAGCTGAAGAATTATTGAACAACATATTGAAGAATTATGATGATTGGACTCTTCCCGAACCACCACTCAAACCTACTCTGAAGAAGAGGGGTATCTTATATCTCAGTCATGAAGATATGCAAGAGACAAAGAAATCCATGAAGGAAAAAGGTATTAAAGCAGAGGATGTTAAAAATTTACCACCTATCGAAGAAATACATGGGCTTGGAACACCACCACCACCTAAGGTGGTAGAGGTAAATTCTTTACTAAAGTTTGATGAAGGTGATATTCCTCATAATAAACATCCTAGTCAATGCCTTTATGAGTTTGATAATTACATTAGAAAGCAAGATCACTTCAATGCAAATGTTATGAAACAATTGAAATACAATTCTGATATGATTGCTCGCTTGAGTGACTTGTTATTTAGAATCTAAAATGATGTTAGAGGTGTGGGAAAACATGCTTCTATGGTTCAAACTCAATTAGAACAAGTTGCTAAATCTCAAAGAGAGTTGCTTGATGAAATGAATAATAATATCAATGATCATGCTGTTAGAGTAATGACTAGAGGAGGTAGAATGACTCAGGAACCACTTTATCCTGAGGGACACCCAAAAAGAATTGAAAAAGACTCTCAAAGAGTTGACACTAATGTACCTAGTCCTTCTAAAAAGAAAAAGAAGAAGAAGACTGATAGGACCTTGCATGCCTCTAGTGAACCTAAAGTTGAAAAACCTCCTGATAACGATAATGAAGTCTCTATCTCTGATGCTGAAACTCAATCTGGTAGTGAACACCCACCTTCTAAAAATGAAAAAGACAATGATGAAGTTCATGAAGATACTCAAACAAATAATAAAGAACCAGGTAATGATGTTGAGATAGAACCAGCAGCTGATCTTGATAACCCACAAACCAAGAATAAAAGATATGATAAAAGAGACTTTGTTGCTAGAAAACACAGTAAGGAAAGAGAATCGTGGGTTCAAAAACCTATGCCCTTTCCACCTAAGTCAACCAAAAATAAAGATGATGAAGAATTTGAACGCTTTGCTAAAATGCTGAGGCCAGTCTTTTTGCGTACTCGCTTGACTGATATCTTAAAAATGCCTCCTTATGCAAAGTACATGAAAGACATCATCACCAATAAGAGAAAAATACCGGAAGCTGAAATTTCCACCATGCTTGCTAATTATACTTTTAAGGATGGACTACCTAAAAAACTTGGAGATCCGGGAATACCAACTATACCTTGCTCCATCAAAAGAAATTATGTGAAAACTGCTTTATGTGATTTAGGAGCTGGTGTTAGTGTTATGCCTTTCTCTTTATACAAAAGACTTGGTTTGAATAAACTCACACCTACTGAAATATCTTTGCAAATGGCTAATAAATCAACTGCTATACCTATCGGTATTTGTGAGGATGTGCCCGTTGTTGTTGCTAATGTTACTATCTTAACTGACTTTGTTATACTTGAGATGCTCGAGGACGACAACATGTCGATTATCCTCGGTAGACCCTTCTTGAATTCTGCAGGGGCTGTTATTGATTGCAATAAAAGCAAGGTCACTTTTCATATCAATGGTAATGAGCATATGGTGCACTTTCCGAAGAAACAATTCCAAGTGAATGGTATTAATGTTATTGAAAAATATCTGACAATTACTATTGGAAGTTTTCAATTACCACTACCTACTGTTAAAAAGAAATATCAAATGCTTATTGTTGGGGACATTCACATCCCCATTGAGGTAACTTAGTGTTTTACAAAAGTTCTTCGGTTTCATGCTAATCGGAAGTGGTTGTTAATAAGACTTGATCAACCTTATTAATGAATCATTTTTGAGAGGTATGAAGTTGATGAATTTAGTGAGCACTACCTTATGTCCCTACTTTTTGTTTTTTGTTTTTATTAGTTAAATAAAATAAAATGCCTTGCCTTGCCTGTTTCCTGAGTTTTCCGTGCAATAAAAAATGACCCAAAAATAAAAGTTCTCAGAATGCTCTGAAAATTTAATACGATTTTTTTCTGAATATTTAAGAATTTTTGGTGCAGATAACATCAGAGGGAGGTGCTCCAGGTGGGCACAACCCACCTGGGCGTGCCAGCACCCCCAGGCGCGCCCTGGTGGGTTGTGGTCCCCACGTGGGCCCCCTCACTTATCCCTTCACTCCATATCATCACCTACCTCTAGAAAAAATCACCATTGCTCTCTCTCTCTCTCTCTCTCTCTCTCTCTCTCTCTCTCTCTCTCGTGTTCTTGCTCTCAAACCCACGGATTGCGATCTCTTTGCTTGAAGCTCCGTTTTCGAAACTATTTCGGGGGAGTGTTGCTTGGTATGTGACTCCTCCATTGGTCCAATTAGTTTTTGCCTTAGTGGTTTATATTTAGAATAATTAGTGACTCTTGGTGCTGCTGTAGATGAGCTTGCATGTTGAATTCTTAGAGTTCTAAGTAGTTTGAATGCTTGATATGGCCTCTATGCATCCCTATGAATAGTTGCTATCAATCTTGTAAAGTTTTGTTGAGAAAAATTTTGTGGACTAAAAATTTCAGAATTTTGTTCATAGGAAAAAGATGAGTATCTTTAGGAAGTTTGCTTCCAAGAAGAACTCCAAGGGAGTTATTGGGGAGTCATTTGACAGTGATCTCCGCACCCAGAGAATGGCGGAGGTACGGCCGTGCGAATGGCCGCATAACCCATTCATGGAAGGAGCCGGAATCCGTCAAGAGTTTGCATAGTATGCTGCTAATGCCGGCCTCACTGACTTCATCGCAGCTGAATGTGAACAGTATCATCTCCTCACAAATTCCTTTGTGCAAAGTTTTCATTTCTTGAGTAGGAATAATCCTCCTGAGGTGCAGTTTGACTTATATGTTGAACCCCATCAGATACCACTTACTGAGTTTTGTGACATATGCATGATCCCTTCTGACGGGGATTTATTAGAGCCTAGGCCTGCAGAGTTTGATGGTTTTTACCGCACTCTGACTGTGGGGGGTGAGAGAGGGGTATCGGCTGTCACTGCCACTAGCTTACACTTTCCGGCTGTGCGTTATTTTGCTCTATTCATTGCGAAGTGTTTGCTTTCTAGAGAGAAGGTAGGTGCACTCAGCGCGCCTGACTTTGCTGTTTTACGTCATGCACTTTACGGTGACAACACTTATAGCTTGGTAGCTATTGTGGCACGTCGCCTTCATATTAATAGATCCAAGGGTAAGATACATGGTGGTATTTATGATACTCGATTGGCAAGTCACTTTAACATTCAGATACGCCAGCATGATTATCCTTTACCCAAGGTTTATCTAGATCGCTCGGCTATGGCACACCACCAATTTATTGATGGCGAGAACACTACTAGTGATTTTCCTTATAACCTTGTTTTTAGTGAGGACACTCATGATATTATTCCATTGCCTGCACCTGCTTTGTTTGATCCTATTGCTAGGGGCGGATACAGGATTATGCCTGAAGACATTGTCGCCTACCGGAACAACCTGGCTGCGGCACAGGTGGAGCCTCAGGAATGGGACCCTCAGGTGCCCGCTCCCTAGCACTTCAACATAGGACCCCATGGCTTCTTCGAGTGGTGATTACCAAGTTAGGCCAAAAGCCTAAGCTTGGGGGAGTACGTATTTCCACCAACATTACATTCATGTTCACACATTTCATTCCAGTTGTCGGTGTCCACACTTTTTCATTGTATTATCCATGCTAGATTTATTTTTTTGCCTTCTTCTTGTGTGTTTAAAAAACTTTGAGAAAATACAAAAATATTTCCTGCTTCTTTCTAGTATAACTAGTTGTAGTATTTAAAAAGAAAACCCAAAAAGATTTCCTTGTTCTTCTTTTTGCTTGTTGGGAGCTCTATCGTGTAAATAGTTTTTCTCGTTTTTGTTTTTCCTTTCTTAAATTCGCTTTCTTTCAGAAAACCAAGAAACTCCAAAAATATTTCAGTGTGTTTCTCTGAATTTATTTTTATTGAGTCATACCAAGGAGAAGACCACGATGAAAATGTTGAGTGGCTCTCATATGCATTGTTGTTGATCTAACAGAGAGCCCGTATTACCTTGTTTTCTTCTTTTTGAATAAAATTTTTGCAGATTCCAGCTTAGTCCACGGCACTCTTGCACTATTATTATTTTCATATTGTTCGGTCGTGCAAGTGAAAGGCAATAATGACGATATTTGATGAACTGGCTGTGGCAGAGAGAAACGGGTATGAACTCAACTTGTTCTATTTTTGTAAATATGTTTAACCTAGTATCCATGATTCAGCTCATTATGATCAAACATGTTTGCAATGACCCTTAGAGATTATAGTTCCTCATGTCATGCTTAAGTAGCTAGGAGTGGATAATGATTTATCTTGGATGTCAACATTGCGTTAAAATAATTGTGATGTAGTATGATGATATGGTATCCTCCTCTGAATGTTCGGGTGGCTTGACTTGGCACATGTTCATGCATGTAGTTGAATCAAAACCAACATAGCCTCTATGATATTTATGTTCATGGTGTTCATATCCTACTCATGCTAGTATCTAATGTTACTTATGCATAATGCATGTTCATGAACGTTTTTGCTCTCTAGTTGGCTGCTTCTCAACCTAATTGCTAGCCTTCGCCTGTACTAAGTGGGAATTTTGCTTGTGCATCAAAACCCTAAAACCTAAGTTATTCCAGATGAGTCCACCATACCTACCTATATGTGGTATTACCCTGCCGTCCTAAGTAAATTTGCATGTGCCACCTCTGAAAAACTTCAAATAAATATCCCTTTTTGTGTGCCTGGATTGTTCATAGAGCGACAGGAGGTAGTCAGTATCTTCCATGTTAAGCAGGTTATTCTCATGATGAGTGTTTATTCACTCGTCCTTGCATGAGAGGGGCGGTAATAGGAATTCCCAGTCCCGAATTCAAATTGCAAATAATTAAACAAAACTCCCCCAGGAATGTTGTTGGTATGGACGGCACCCATTGTTTCGGACAAGCCGTGGAGTGTGATTGTTGGTGGAGGCGGAGTAAACCTTTACTTTTATCGCTTGGGAACTGCCACTAATGTGTTTAGCATGGAAGATACCGATAACTAATGGTCCCGAAGTAAATAAGAAGGGTGCATTTCTCAAAATTTCATTTACCTCTGTTTTAAAACTTGAGCTCTGGCACCTCTGCAAATCACTGCTTCCCTCTGCGAAGGGACTATCTATTTACTTTTATGTTCTATTATCACCTTCTCAAATAAGCGCCAGAACCTAAGAGCACTATTGTCATCCTCATGCATTGTGTATAGATAATGTTGGGTGCATCATGACTGGTTCTTTTCTACCATGAATTACAATGTTTAGTCGTTGCTTGAACTTTGGAGGTGCTCTGTATTTATGTTTTGCGGTCTCAGAAAGGGCTAGTGAGATACCACTATTGTCATATTATATCATGGTTGCTTTGACAAAGTGTTGTTGTTTGAGATATCTTATTATTGCTCGCTAGTTGATTATGCCATTGTTATGAGTTAATATAATTTTTAAGAGTTATTGTCGATATGGTTAGTTATAATCTTTGCTGAAAACCTGGGTGCTACTTAAGCTTATTTATGTAAACAAGAGCAAAAGAGTTCGTAAAAGTTTTTCTTTTTCACTTTCAGTTTATCAACTGAATTGCTTGAGGACAAGCAAAGGTTTAAGCTTGGGAGAGTTGATACGTCTCTGTCGTATCTACTTTTCCTAATGCTTTTCCTCTTGTTTTGGACTCTAATTTGCACGATTTGAATGAAACTAACCCGGACTGACGCTGTTTTCAGCAGAACTACCATGGTGTTGTTTTTGTGCAGAAATAAAAGTTCTCGGATTGGAACGAAACTTTGCGAGGATTTTTTATTCAATAAATAAGAATTTCTGGTGCCAAGAACCACCGGAGGGGGCACCTGGGTGGGCACAACCCACCAGGGCGCCCCCCCTCCAGGCGCGCCCAGGTGGGTTGTCCCCACCTGGTGGCCCTGCAGACTTCAACCTTGATACTACAAAATCACATATTTGGAGAAAAAATCAGGGAGAAAGAATTATCACGTTTCGCGAGATGGAACCGCCGCCACCTCCTGTTCTTCATCGGGAGGCCAGATCTGGAGTTCGTTAGGGGCTCCGGAGAGGGGGATCTTTGATCTTCGTCATCACCAACCCTTCTCCATCGCCAATTCCATGATGCTCCCCACCGGGAGTCAGTAATTCCTTCGTAGGCTCGCTGGTCGGTGAGGAGTTGGATGAGATTCATCATGTAATGGAGTTAGTTTTGTTAGGGCTTGATCCCTAGTATCCATTATGTTCTGAGATTGATGTTACTATGACTATGCCATGCTTAATGCTTGTCACTTTGGGCCCGGGTGCCATGATTTCAGATCTGAACTATTTATGTTATCACCATTATATCTATGTTCTAGATCCGATCTTGCAAGTTATAGTCACCTACTACGTGTTATGATCCGGCAACCCCGGAGTGACAATAGTCGGGACACTTCCCGGTGATGACTGTAGTTTGAGGAGTTCATGTATTCACTATGTGTTAATGCTTTGTTCCAGTTCTCTATTAAAAGGAGGCCTTAATATCCCTTAGTTTCCAATAGGACCCCGCTGCCACGGGAGGGTAGGATAAAAGATGTCATGCAAGTTCTTTCCATAAGCACGTATGACTATTTATGGAATACATGCCTACATTATATTTATGAACTGGAGCTAGTGCCGTATCGCCCTAGGTTATGACTATTATATGATGAATATCATCCAACGAATTCACCGATCCAATGCCTACAAATTTCCCTCATATTGTTCTTGCTAAGTTACTACCGCTATTGTCACTGTTGCACTTGCTACAAAATCATTGCTATCACTGTTACCGTTACTATTGTTGTTGCTACTACTATTAAAACTATCATACTACTTTGCTACTGATCACTTTGCTGCAGATAATTAATCTCCAGGTGTGGTTTAATTGACAACTCAGCTGCTAATACTTGCAAATATTCTTTGGCTCCCCTTGTGTCGAATCAATAAATTTGGGTTGAATACTCTACCCTCGAAAACTGTTGCGATCCCCTGTACTTGTGGGTTATCAAGACTCGTATAATACAAGACGCTCCAAGCAAAACTCATGATATGTGACGAATAAAAATATAGCTCCAATTATAGATGGTCGTTAGAAGAAAGAGGGGATGCCTTCCGGGGCATCCCCAAGCTTAGTTGCTTGGTTCTCCTTGATAAATGCAAATGGCAAATAATGTAAATTGCAAGGACATGAGATTTGTCATTAGGAAGCTGATAGATGTTGATGATGTCTCCTCGGCATCGGCGCCAGAATTTCTTCCTGATTGCTTGTATCTGCGTTGGTATTTCCCCGAAGAGGAGAGGATAATGCAACACAGCAACGGTAAGTATTTCCCTCAGTTATGAAACAAAGGTTATCAATCCAGTAGGAGAACCAACAAACACTATGTAAACGGATCGTGCACACAAACAACAAATACTTGCAACCCAACGCGAAAGAGGGGTTGTCAATCCCTCCTCGGAATTAAGATAGATAAAATTGTATGAGATTGGATAAATAGATCTTGCAAAAACACAAAATAAAATAAAGAAAGAAAAAGTGCAGCAAGGTATTTTTGGGCTTTTGGAATAATAGATCTGAAAACAATATGATAGAAAATAGACCCGGGGGCCGTAGATTTCACTAGTGGCTTCTCTCAAGAAAATAGCATACGGTGGGTAAACAAATTACTGTTGGGCAATTGATAGAAGATCAAATAATTATGATGATATCCAAGGCAATGATCATGTATATAGGCATCACGTCCAAGATTAGTAGACCGACTCCTGCCTGCATCAACTACAATTACACCACACATCGACCGCTATCCAGTATGCATGTAGTGTATTAAGTTCATGGAGAAACGGAGTAATGCAATAAGAACGATGACATGATGTAGACAAGATCTATTCATGTAGGAATAGACCCCATATTTTTATCCTTAATAGCAGCGATACATGCGTGCCTCGCTACCCCTTCTGTCACTGGGTGAGGACACCGTAAGATCAAACCCATCACAAAGCACCTCTTCCCATTGCAAGAAAAATCAATCTAGTTGGCCAAACCAAACCAAAGTTTCGGAGAAGAAATATGAGGGTATAATAATCATGCATATAAGAGATCAAAGAAGACTCAAATAATATTCATGGATAGTTCTGATCATAAACTCACAATTCATCGGATACCAACAAACACACCGCAAAAAGTCATTACATCAAATAGATCTCCAAGAACATCGAGGAGAACATTGTATTGAGAATCAAAAAGAGAAAAGAATCCATCTAGCTACTGCCTACGAACTCGTAGGTCTGTGGTGAACTACTCACGCATCATCGGAGGAGCACCAATGAGGATGATGAACCCCTCCGTGACTGTGTTCCCCTCTGGCAAGGTGCCGGAATAGGGCTCTAGATTGGATCTCGTGATTCTGGCACTTGCGGCGGCTGGAATTGTGTTTCGTCGACTCCCCTAGGATTTCTAGAATATTTGGGTATTTATAGAGCTGAGAGGTGGTGGAGAGGACCACCGTGGGCCCCACAACCCATCAGGGCGCACCAGGGGCCTCTAGCACGCCCAGGTGGGTTGTGAGCCCCACGGGCCTCCCCTCTGGTGCTTCCTTGGCTCCCAAGTTGTCTTCTGGGCAAAAACAAAATCTCCAAAATGTTACGTGGCATTTGGACTTCGTTTGGTACTGATATTCTGTGAAGTAAAAAACAAGCAAAAAAACAGAAACTGGCACTGGGCACTATGTCAATAGGTTAGTCCCAAAAAATGATATAATGTTGCTATAAAATGATTGTAAAACATCCAAGAATGATAATACAACAGCATGGAGCAATCAAAAATTATAGATACGTTGGAGACGTATGAGGAGGCAAATTATTGCACCAACATTCTCCTCCTCAGCTGTTTTTTTCTCGACGCAAGCTTCACCTTCTCATCGATGTCCGCCTGACTGAACTTCAGTTTCTGCTGCTTGGCCTCCGGGCCATCGTTGTAATAGAACTTTCACCTGGCGCTGTCTCCGAAGCCGTGCACACGTCAATATTTCAACCGCTGGTCCAAAGGGAGTCCCTTCAGTTCGTTCAAGGCTCGGTTGAGAGGGGTGTCCCACTTGGGCCTCATCGATGAAGACTCGCTTTCGGCTGCAAGCCTGTGTTGCTTCTCCTGCAAAAGAAATGTGAACCATTTAAGAATGTGTAGTCGACTTGATCAGAAGCTAAATGTAAGGTGGTAAAAGAATAATTACCAGTATTCTAATCAATTTCCTCGTGATCGGGTCTGTGTAAAAAAACCTTCTTTTCTTTGTCCCACTTGTACTGGCCCCTGATGAAGTCATGCTCCAATGGGTTGGTGAACTACACGAAGGGGTCTGGGATCCCCGCGGATTCACGTTTCGCGTCCTCCTTATCCCATATGCGCCTTTTTCCAAGGTAGCCACGGCTTCCAAAGCGTTGGTTCCCCGTGTTCCTTTGCTGAAGCTCCTTGTATTTCTCAGACTTAGCCTTGGCTTCGTCGGTAGCGCAAGTGTCCTTGAACTTTTTGAACTCATCTTCTGTAAGTGTCGGATTATCCTCCAAAATCTTGGACATGGGTTCATCAGCAATAATAGCTCGTTTCACCCTCCCTTTCCAGGAGGCCAAATCATTATTGAACATGCCCATGGCGTGGTTGTTAATCTTTTTCATGGCAGGAGCATCCCACGAGTCTTCTATCTCTTCATCCCGGCCGGGGAACTGGAATCTCTTGTGTAGCTTCGTTAGGAGCAAGTGCTCCATATTTGGCTTCCTCCATAAGTCATTGTCGTTGATGCTCGCACATTCCCGTAAGATGCATCCTACTTGGTTCCCGTAGCACTTACGAGCTTCAGCCGGCTCTAATGGCTCAAATTTGCCGGGGTGCATCTTTGTGACTGCTACTTCTTGAGCTTGCGTTGATTTTTCCCTTGAAGAGGAAAGGGTGATGCAGGAAAGTAGAGATAAGTATTTCCCTCAGTTAAGAACCAAGGTATCAATCCAGTAGGAGGCACAAGCAAGTCTCCAATATATGCACCTGCACAAACTAACAAACACTTGCACTCAACGCGAAAAAGGGGTTGTCAATCCCTTCACGGTTTGGAACAAGAGTGAGATCTAATAGAGATAGGTATAAAATATAAATAAAAGAGCAAACTAATGTAAATATAAATAAATTGCAGCAAGGTATTTTTGGGTTTTTGGTTTTATAGATCTGAAATATATGATGGAAAATACACCCGGGGGCCATAGGTTTCACTAGAGGCTTCTCTCTTGAATAAAGCATGCGGTGGGTAAACAAATTACTGTTGAGCAATTGATAGAAAAGCGCATAGTTATGACAATATCTAAGGCAATGATCATGAATATAGGCATCACGTCCGTGACAAGTAGACCGAAATGATTCTGCATCTACTACTATTACTCCACACAGCGACCGCTATCCAGCATGCATCTAGAGTATTAAGTTCATAAGAATGGAGTAACGCCTTATGCAAGATGACATGATGTAGAGGGATAAACTCAAGCAAGATGATATAAATCCCATCTTTTTATCCTTAATGGCAACAGTACAATACGTGCCTCGCTACCCCTACTATGTCACTGGGTGAGGACACCGCAAGATTGAACCCATCACAAAGCACCTCTCCCATTGCAAGATAGATCAATCTAGTTGGCCAAACCAAATCAATAGATCAGAGAGAAATACAAAGCTATTTAAATCATGCATAAAAGAGTTCAGAGGAGACTCAAATAATATTCATAGATAATCTGATCATAAACCCACAATTCATCGGATCTCAACAAACACACCGCAAAAGAAGATTACATCGAATAGAACTCCAAAACATCGAGGAGAACATGGTATTGAAGATCAAAGAGAGAGAAGAAGCCATCTAGCTACTAGCTATGGACCCGTAGGTCTGTGGTAAACTACTCACACATCATCGGTAGGGCAGCAAGGTTGATGTAGAAGCCCTCCATGATCGAATCCCCCTCCGGCAGATCGTCGGAAAAGGCCCCAAGATGGGATCTCATGAGAACAGAAACTTGCGGCGGCGGAAAAGTATTTTTATTGACGCTTATGATGTTTGGGGAATATTTGAGAATATATAGAGCTGGAATTAGGGTTAGGGGACCCTCGAGGGGCCCACAAGCCAGGGAGCCCCCCCCCTAGGGCGCGGCCTCCAGGATTGTGGCCTCCTTGGGACTCTTCTGGCCCTCTCTCCAAGTCACGTAGGTGTCTTCTGGTCCAAGAAAAATCATCGTAAAGTTTTATTCTGTTTGAACTCCGTTTGATATTCCTTTCTGTAAAAGCCAAAAACAAGGGGAAAAACAACAACTGGCACTGGGCACTAGGTTAATAGGTTAGTCCCAAAACATGATACGAAATAATACCAAAATGCATATAAAACATCCAAGATGGATAATATAATAGCATGGAACAATAAAAAATTATAGATACGTTGGAGACGTATCAGTGACCAGCAGTCTTCCGATGCCGAGTTTGTTAGGTTTTCGTGTCCTTTTCTTCTTCTGCTTCTTCTTTTCATTAGCGGCTTTGGCGCCGCCATCGGTGTCGATGTCGGCGTCAGTACCATCATCGAGGGCGCCCTCCAAACCTTGACTCTGCTTACGAGACAAAAAGTCGAGCCACTCATGTTCACAGTCATATTGTATCTTGTCTGCACCGTGGTCAGAAGGCCCGGTTTCTGCGTTGTTCGACATGTTTCCTATGATTAAGTCTCCTTGTTTAATTCTTAAACTATAATAAAATGATTAATGACATAAAAAATGTCTATGGTTTGCCGGAATGCCATTTCCTTCCCATCGCAGCAAATCCCGGCACTCGATATGCCTACTTTCTAGCACAAGTCATGCAGAAATTCACGGGAAATTTCGGCATGACCTTTGCTAAAAAGTGGACATATCGAGCGCCAGAAATTCGCCGAAACAGAAATGAATCAATATTCCGGCGAAACATAGGCCACTCAGAGTATCCCTTCATATAGAAAAATGGCTCTGCTTGCAAATTCAGTATCACTCAATGGATAACATCATCGCGTACTAAATGGAGATCATCATGCTCAAATTAAAATACAAAAAGTACTAATATTGCACTAAAAAAAGCACCTAAAATTATGTTAACCCCCTCTCACTCACTTACTAATATTCCACTAAAATGGCACATTCTCACTCGATCACTTACTAATATAAGCAACTACAATTATGTAAACTACATCTAAAACACCTAAAATACCTAGAATTCATTTAACAGAAACACCTAAACCCTAGAATTAACATAACTAAACACCTAAAATACCTAACCCTAGAATTAAGATAGGTAAACACCTAAAATACCTAACCCTAGAATTCAGTTAACTAAACACCTAAACCCTAGAATTACCTTAACTAATATTACACTAAAACACCTAAACTACAGTTAACACCTAAACTACAGTACACCTAATTAAACTACAGTTAACTAAAACACCTAAACACCTAAACTACAGTACACCTAATTAAACTTCAGTTAACCTAAACACCTAAACTACAGTTAACTACAGTACACCCAAACTACAGTTAACCCTAGAGAGGAGGGGCAGGGGCTTACAACGGTGAGGTGGAGATCGGGGGAGACGGCAGCGGGGAGGTGGGGGTCGATGGAGATGGCGACGAGGCACAGGAGCGTGGGGCGACGTCGAGGAGGGCAGGGGCTCCGGCACAGAGGAGGCTGGGGCGCGGTGAGGGCAGAGACTCCGGCTCTGGTGAGGGCAAGGCTCCGGCTCCGGCGAGGGCAGGGCTCCGGCGGCGCTCGAGGCTGGGACGCGGCGAGGGCAGGGACTCCGGCGGCGATGAGGGGGGAGACAGAGAGAGTGGGGAATTGGGTGAGGAAGGAGGAGGAACGGAGCCCGCACGGTGGTTAAGTCAAACTTAGTAGTAGCGCGGGTCTAGACCCGCGCTATAACTAAGTTAGAAGAAGCACGGGTCTGCCAAACACGCGCTACAACTAAGTTAGCTATAGCGCGAGTCCTGACCCCCGCTACTGCTATTCCTTCCATTTTTCTTTTCACTTTCTTTTTCTTTTCATTTTCATTTTCTTTTTTCCTTTCTTCCTTTTCTTTTTCTTTTCATTTTCTTTTTTCCTTTCTCCTTTTTCTTTTTCTTTTCATTTTCTTTTCTATTCCTTGTATTTTTCTTTTCATTTTCTTCGTTTCGTTCTCATTTTTCTTTTTCGATAGATGATAACCCACAAGTATAGAGGATCGGTTGTAGCCTTTCTCGAAAAATAAGAGTGTCGAACCCAACGAGGAGCTAAAGGTAGGATTTGTATTCCCTTCAAGTTCTCTCGACCACCGATACAACTCTACGCGCACTTAACGTTCGCTTTACCTTGAACAAGTGTGAAACTAGAAGTACTTTGTAGGTGTGAAGGAATAGGTTTGCAAGATAATAAAGAGCACGTAAATAAAAGTTAGGGGCTGTTTAGATAAAGAAACAATTAAGTTAGTATAGCGAGTGTGGAAAAGTGGTGGTAGGAGTTGCGGAATTGTCCCTAAGCAATTGACTACGTTACTAGAACGATAGCAAGTTTTATGTGGGAGAGGCCACTGCTAGCATGTCATCCCTTACTTGGAATTCTATGCACTTATGATTCGAACTATTAGCAAGCATCCTCAACTACTAACGTTCATTAAGGTAAAACCCAACCATAGCATTAAGATATATTGGTCCCCCTTCCAATCCCGTATGCATCAATTTCTATGCTAGGCTGAAGCTGCTGTCACCCTTGCCCTCCAATACATAGTCCTATCAACATACAACTAACCCTATGGTGTGATCCACACGCGCGCTCATATTATGGGCACCAAAGGACAGCAACGTAACCACAAGCAAATTAAACCAATCATAGCAATTCACCAATCACCGATAGGACAACAAAAATCTAATCAAACATCATAGGATGGCAACACATCATTGGATAATAATATGAACCATAAAGCACCATGTTCAAGTAGAGGGTACAGCGGGTTGAGGGAGCGTGGACCGCTATAGATAGATGGGGGAAGGTGATGAAGATGTTGGGCAAGATGACGGAGGTGTTGGTGTAGATCGCCGTCACATGATGATTGCCCTGGCGGCGTTCCGACGCCACCGGGAGAGAGGGGGAGAGAGCCCCCCTCCTTCTTCTTCTTCCTTGCCCCCCCCCCCCATATGGGAGGAGAGTTTCCCCTCTGGTCCTTGGCCTCCATGGCGGTGGAGGGGCGAGAGCCCCTCCGAGATTGGATATCTCTCTCTATTTCCTTCTGTTTCTGCGTTCCCAGATTCTGGCCTTTCACCGTTTCTTAAATTCCTGGAGATCTGTAACTCCAATTGGGCTGAAATTTTAACACGATTTTTATCCGGATATTGGCTTTCTTGCGGCCGAATAAGGACACTAACCGCCTTACGGGGTGGCCACAAGCCTACCAGGCGCGCCCCTAGGGCTTGTGGGTCCCTCGGGCATCATCTCGCGTTGATTCTTTTTCCCAAAAATCACATATATTCCAAAAAAATCTCTGTAAGTTTTTATCACATTTGGACTCCGTTTGATATTGATATTCTGCGAAACCAAAAACATGCAACAAACAGGAACTAGCATTGGGCACTGGATCAATATGTTAGTCCCAAAAATAATATAAAAAGTTGCCAAAAGTATATGAATGTTGTAGAATATTGGCTTGAAACAATCAAAAATTATAGATACGACAGAGATGTATCAGCATCCCCATGCTTAATTCCTGCCAGTCCTCGAGTAGGTAAATGATAAAAAAAATTGATGTGGAATGCTACCTATCATAATCTTGATCACATAATCTAATCATGGCATGAATATTAAGACACGAGTGATTCAAAGCAATAGTCTATAATTTGACGTAAAGACAATAATACTTTAAGCATACTAATAAAGCAATCTTGTCTTCTCAAAATATCATGGCTAAAAGAAAGTTATCCCAACAAAATCATATAGTCTAGCTATGCTCCATCTTCATCACACAAAGTATTTCATCATGCACAACCCCGATGATAAGCCAAGCAATTGTTTCATACTTTTAATGTTCTCAAGCTTTTTCAACTTCCACGCAATACATGAGTGTGAGCCATGGATATAGCACTATAGGATGGAATAGAAGGTGGTTGTGAGGAGAGGACAAAAAATGAGAAAGTCTCACATCAACTAGGAAAATTAATGGGCTATGGAGATGCCCATCAATCGATATCGATGCAAGTGAGTAGGGATTGCCATGCAACAGATGCACTAGAGCTATAAGTGTATGAAAGCTCAAACTAAAAACTAAGTGGGTGTGCATCCAACTTGCTTGCTCATGAAGACCTCGGGCATTTGAGGAAGCCCATCATCAGAATATACAAGCCAAGTTCTATAATGAAAATTCCCACTAGTATATGAAAGTGATAACTCAAGAGACTCTCTATATGAAGAACATGGTGCTACTCTGAAGCACAAGTGTAGTAAAAGGATAGTAACATTGCCCCTTCTCTCTTTTTCTCTCATTTTTTATTTATTTTTATTTTTTTTGTTGGGCTCTTTTTTTGTTTGCCTCTTTTTTTTCGTTCGGAGTCTCATCCCGACTTGTGGGGGAATCATAGTCTCCATCATCCTTTCCTCACTGGGGCAATGCTCTAATAATGATGATTATCACACTTTTATTTACTTACAACTCGATATTACAACTCGATACTAGAAAAAAATATGACTCTATATGAATGCCTCTGGCAGTGTACCAGGATGTGCAATGATCTAGCATAGCAAAGATATCAAAAAACGGACAAGCCATGAAAATATCATGCTAGCTATTTTACGATCATGCAAAGCAATATGACAATGAATACTCAAGTCATGTATATGATAATGATGGAAGTTGCATGGCAATATATCTCGGAATGGCTATGGAAATGCCATGATAGGTAGGTATGGTGGCTGTTTTGAGGAAGGTATATGGTTGGTTTATTGCACCGGCGGAAGTTGCGCGGTACTAGAGAGGCTAGCAATGGTGGAAGGGTGAGAGTGCGTATAATCCATGGACTCAACATTAGTCATATAGAACTCACATACTTATTGCAAAAATCGATTAGCTATCAAAACAAAGTACTACATGCATACTCCTAGGGGGATAGATTGGTAGGAAAAGACCATCGCTCGTCCCCGACCGCCACTCATAAGGAAGACAATCAAAAAATAAATCATGCTCCGACTTCATCACATAACGGTTCACCATACGTGCATGCTTCGGGAATCACAAACCTTAACACAAGTATTTCTACCAATCCACAATTACTCACTAGCATGACTCTAATATTACCATCTTTATATCGCAAAACTATTGCAAGGAATCAAACATATCATATTCAGTGATCTACAAGTTTTATGTAGGATTTAATGACTAACCATGTGAATGACCAATTCCTGTCAACTCTCTAAATAGATATAAGTAAAGCATGAGAGTTTAATTCTTTCTACAAAAGATATGCCCACGCTCTAACAAATATAAGTGAAGCAAAAGAGCATTCTACAAATGGCGGTTTTCTATGTGTAGAGAAACAGGCAATCCAAACTTCAAATGATATAAGTGAAGCACATGAAGCATTCTATAAAGCCATACTCAAAAGATATAAGTGAAGTGCAAAGAGCATTCTATAAATCAACCAAGTACTATCTCATACCAGCATGGTGCATTATTAAAAGAAAAATAAAAAGCACACGACGCTCCAAGATTTACGCATATCATGTGACGAATAAAAATATAGCTCCAAGTAAAATTACCGATGGTCGTTAGAAGAAAGAGGGGATGCCTTCCGGGGCATCACCAAGCTTAGTTGCTTGGGAGTCCTTGAATATTACCTTGGGGTGCCTCGGGCATCCCCAAGCTTAGGCTCTTGCCACTCCTTATTCCTTCATCCATCATGATCTCACCCAAAACTTGAAAACTTCAATCACACAAAACTTAACAAAACCCTCATGAGATCCGTTAGTACAATAAAGCAAATCACCACTTTAAGTACTGTTGAAAACCCATAAATATTTTATTTTTGCATTATCCCTACTATATTCTAACTTCTCCATGTCTTATACCAATGATACAATCCATGGTTCCATCAAAACAGGCAAAACAATGCATCAAAAACAGAATCTGTCAAAAACAGAACAGTCTGTAACAATCTGCATATTCACTATACTTATGTAACTCCAAAAATTCTAAAAACATTAGGAAAAAATAAAAAGTTTGCATATCAGTACTGTGTAAAAAATGGAGAATTTTTTCACGTTCTATTAAAAAAAAAAAATTCACGCACTACGGCAAAAGTTTCTGCTTTTGCACTGCACACACCAAACAAGCAATCTAATCATCCTAAAGGCAAATCTTGGCACATTATTTTTATAATACAATGGATTTGTACAAGGGTATAATTATTTTTGTTGAAAAGTTTTTGTAATCAAGATTCACAAATTTTCCATGAAAAGTTTTAGAAACACACAACAGAATAAAATGACTCTCTAAAACTTCCGGGTTGTTTCCCTGGCAGCACTTTCTTTAAAGCCATTAAGCTAGGCATAAAGTGCTCAAGTAATTGATCCACCCGGATCCCAAGGTATATTAAAGCCAATTTTAATTAACAATGATTTGTAATTCAGTAGTGAGCACAAAGCAACATATATCATGCAAATACGAAGTCTAACTCTCTTCCTATGCATCGGCATGTCATAAAAGAATAATTCATGCACATCTAGTAAAGGTCAATACATAGCATAAGCAGTTTCTTGCAATTTTATAGTATTAGAAACATAGAGAGGTGGAGATGTAGTTCCTCTATCATAATAATTGCAAGTAGGAGCAGCAAGCACATGCATATTATACTCATCAAAATCATCATGTGTAATGGTAAAACGCAACCCATCAATAGAATCCTTGATAAGCGCAAACTTCTCCGATATAGTGTAGTTGGGAGAATTCAAAAAGATAATAGGACTATCATGCGTGGGTGCAATAGCAACAATTTCATTCTTAACATAAGGAACTATAGCAAGTTCATCTCCATAAGCATAATTCATATTGGCATCATGGCCACAAGCATAGCAAGCATCAATTTCATCAAAAAGGGATATTTCAAATGAATCCAAGGGATCATAGCAATCATCATAGGATTCATCCTTCGGCAAGCACGAAGGGAAATTAAACAATGTATGAGTTGAAGAGTTACTCTCATTAGAAGGTGGGCACGAGTAGCTAATCTGCTCTTCCTCCCTTTGTTCTTCGCTCTCCTCGTCGTCTTTTTCATCCAATGAGCTCACAGTGTCATCAATTTCTTCTTCCATAGATTCCTGCAAAATATTAGTCTCTTCTTGGACAGCGGTGACTTTCTCAATAAACTCATTAATATCGGCATTATATTCATAATTCTCATAGCAATATTTAAGTATAGCAAAAAATTTAGGTCTATAAACAGCACATCATCAAAATCTTCATACTTTTCAAACAAAGATTCGATTTCATAAGCACCCTTAAAAGCAACGAATTCTTTTATTCGTTCCACATCATAGTAATCATATATACCATTAGCATAAGAAGCCAAGGTTTTATTATCATTAAATCTACAAGAAAAGGGAAGGTGTCGAGCCTTCAACCTAGAGCAACAAGTATAATCATATCTCAAGCATAAATTCCGAGCATACCAATGTAACATATGAATTTGATCCCATAATAGTTTCCCTTTTTGAGTCAAGCGATAATCCCTAAAGTATTCATGTTGATCCAACGTGTCTCCCATTATCAAGTTGAATGGGGTTTTCTCAGGATTATCAAAGTAGTATTTAATATTTTTCACATAACGAGCATCGAGGGTTTTAGGAGGTTCCCCATCTCCATGAGTAGCAAGTACACCTAATTTTTTTGGTATTTCGTGTTCCATATCCATAACTAAAGATAAAGAACAACTAAGAATAGCAAATAAAATCTACTTAGTGATAAAGCAAACAAGCACACACGAGAATATTCACCCCATGCTATTGCTCCCCGGCAACGGCACCAGAAAAAGGTCTTGATAACCCACAAGTATAGGGGGTCGGTTGTAGCCTTTCTCGAAAAATAAGAGTGTCGAACCCAACGAGGAGCTAAAGGTAGGATTTGTATTCCCTTCAAGTTCTATCGACCACCGATACAACTCTACGCGCACTTAACGTTCGATTTACGTAGAACAAGTGTGAAACTAGAAGTACTTTGTAGGTGTGAAGGGATAGGTTTGCAAGATAATAAAGAGCACGTAATTAAAAGTTAGGGGCTGTTTAGATAAAGAAACAATTAAGTTAGTATAACAAGTGTGGAAAAGTCGTGGTAGGAGTTACGGAATTGTCCCTAAGCAATTGACTACGTTACTAGATCGATAACAAGTTTTATGTGGGAGAGGCCACTGCTAGCATGTCATCCCTTACTTGCAATTCTATGCACTTATGATTGGAACTATTAGCAAGCATCTTCAACTACTAATGTTCATTAAGGTAAAACCCAACCATAGCATTAAGATATATTGGTCCCCCTTCCAATCCCGTATGTATCAATTTCTATGATAGGCTGAAGCTGTTGTCACCCTTTCCCTCCAATACATAGTCCTATCAACATACAACTAACCCTATGGTGTGATCCACACGCGCGCTCATATGATGGGCACCAAAGGACAGCAACATAACCACAAGCAAATTAAACCAATCATAGCAATTCACCAATCACCGATAGGACAACAAAAATCTACTCAGACATCATAGGATGGCAACACATCATTGGATAATAATATGAACCATAAAGCACCATGTTCAAGTAGAGGGTACAGCAGGTTGCGGGAGAGTGGACCGCTGTAGATAGATGGGGAAAGGTGATGAAGATGTTGGGGAAGATGACGGAGGTGTTGGTGTAGATCGCCGTCACACGATGATTGCCCCGGCGGCGTTCCGGCGCCACCGGGAGAGAGGGGGAGAGAGCCCCCCTCCTTCTTCTTCTTCCTTGCCACCCTCCCCCCCCCCCCCTAGATGGGAGGAGGGTTTCCCCTCTGGTCCTTGGCCTCCATGGCGGCAAAGGGGCGAGAGCCCCTCCAAGATTGGATCTCTCTCTCTCTCTCTCTCTCTCTCTCTCTCTCTCTCTCTCTCTCTCTCTCTCTCTCTCTCTCTCTCTCTCTGTTTCCTTCTGTTTCTGTGTTCTCAGATTCTGGCTGTTCACCGTTTCTTAAATTCCCGGAGATCCGTAACTCCGATTCGGCTGAAATTTTATCACAATTTTTATCCAGATATCAGCTTTCTTGCGGCCGAAGAAGGGCACCAACCGCCTTACGGGGTGTCCACAAGCCTCCTAGGCGCGCCCAGGGTAGGGGGCGCGCCCCTAGGGCTTGTGGGCCCCTCGGGCATCGTCTCGCGTTGATTCCTTTTCCCAAAAATCATATATATTCCAAAAGAAATCTCCATAACTTTTTATCGCGTTTGGACTCCGTTTGATATGGATATTCTACGAAACAAAAAACATGCAACATACAGGAACTACCACTGGGTACTGGATCAATATGTTACTCCCAAAAATAGTATAAAAAGTTGCCAAAAGTATATGAAAGTTGTAGAATATTGGCATGAAGCAATCAAAAATTATAGATACGACGGAGTCGTATCAATAGACGACCGAGCCGGAACCATGCATATATATTACACATCATTTCACCGATAACGATTAAGTGCGTACACAAAATAAATGCATATATATATATATATATATATATATATATATATATAAATGATGCATTGTTTCTCAACGTCGATGTTTTTGTTTTTGAGTGAGCTTCTTTCCCTTCTTGTTCGTTGTCGAATAATTGAGCCCCTCGTTGTGACTTTTCCTTTTCCATGGAGAATGATCTTTCTTAGGTAATGTAGTATTGATTCTTCTTTTGACTTATGCTTCATCGTCATCGTCATATTCCCTCATCTGGTTGCCGTACTAGTCGTAGTCTTCCTCGTTGGCGAATCCATCCATTCCGATGATGTTCCTTTTGCCTCTCCTCACGACAACACGGCTGGGATTGCTCGGGTCAGTTATGAAGAAGCATTGTGTCACGTGCTTAGCATGTACCCATGGCTCATTTTTTGTGATGGCGTTCATGGTAGCGCTCTTGGCGTCGGGTATAAACATGGTAGTGAAATACAGGTTTTCTCTTTCGACATTCTTAGCCCATCTGACATGGAACATCACGCACTGTGCAGTCCAGAGTAGTCAAGCTCCCAGATCTCTGATGTCGCTTGAACTACGTCGGTATTTCCCCAAAGAGGAAGGGATGATGCAGTACAGCTACGGTAGGTATTTCCCTCAGTTATGAAACCAAGGTATCAATCCAGTAGGAGAACCAAGCAACACTGTGTAAACGATACCTGCACACAAAGAACAAATACTTGCAATCCGACGCTTATGAGGGGTTGTCAATCCCTCTACGGGTAACGGCGCCAGAAATTGTCAAGTTGACGGGATAAAAATTGTGATAGATTGGATAAATAGATCTCGATAAAACGCGAAATAAAATAAGTGATAAAAAAGTGCAGCAAGGTATTTTTGGGTTTTTGGAATAATAGATCTGAAAATAAAAGCGAATAAAAATAGATCTCAAAGCAAATATGATAAAGAATAGACCCGTGGGCCGTAGATTTCACTAGTGGCTTCTCTCAAGAAAATAGCACACGGTGGGTAAACAAATTACTGTTGGGCAATTGATAGAAGATCGAATAATTATGATGATATCCAAGGCAATGATCATTATATAGGCATCACGTCCAAGATTAGTAGATCGACTCCTACCTGCATCTACTTCTATTACTCCACACATCGACCGCTATCCAGCATGCATCTAGTGTATTAAGTTCATGGAGAAACGGAGTAATGCAATAAGAACAATAATATGGTGTAGATGAGATCTATTCATGTAGGAATAGCCCCCATCTTGTTATCCTTAATAGCAACGATACATGTGTGTCTTGCTGCCCCTTCTGTCACTGGGAAAGAACACCGCACGATCGAACCCATCACAAAGTACCTCTTCCCATGGCAAGAAAAATCGATCTAGTTGGCCTAACTAAACCAAAGATTCCAAGAAGAAATACGAGGCTATAAGTAATCATGCATATAAGAGATCAAAGAAGACTCAAATAATATTCATGGATATAGATCTGATCATAAACTCAAAGTTCATCAGATCCCAACAAACACACCGCAAAAAGAGTTACATCAAATAGATCTCCAAGAGACCATTGTATTGAGAATCAAAAAGAGAGAAGAAGCCATCGAGCTACTGCCTACGGACCCGTAGGTCTATCATGAACTACTCACGCATCATCGGAGAGGCACCAATGAGGATGATGATACCCTCCGTGATGGTGTCTATATTGGATCTCATGGTTCTGGAACTTGCGGCGGCTGGAATTGTATTTCATCGACTCCCCTAGGGTTTCTGGAATATTTGCTTATTTATAGGGCGAAGAGGTGGTGCAGGAGGTCACCGAGGTGGGCACAACCCATCAGGGCGCGCTTGGGCCTCCTGGCGCGCCCTGGTGGGTTGTGTTCCCCTCGAGCCTCCCCTCTGGTACTTCTTTGGCCCACTGGATGTCTTCTAGTCCAAAAAATCTCCAAAAAGTATCGCTACGTTTGGACTCCGTTTGGTATTGATCTTCTGCGAAGTAAAAAACAAGCAAATAACAGCAACTGGCATTGGGCACTATGTCAAAAGGTTAGTCCCAAAAAATGATATAAAGTTGATCTAAAATAATTGTAAAACATCCAAGAATGATAATATAACAGCATGGAACGGTAAAAAATTATAGATACGTTGGAGACGTATCAGCATCCCCAAGCTTAATTTCTGCTCGTCCTCGAGTAGGTAAATGATAAAAACAGAATGTTTGATGCGGAATGCTGCCTAACATGTTCATCACATATTCTTTTCTTTTGTAGCATGAACATTTGGACTTTTATATGGTTCAATGCAATAGTCTAGTTTTGACATGAAGATTTAAATACTCAAGCATATCAACAAGCAACCATGTCTTTCAAAATATCAACACTAAAGAAAGTTATCCCTAGCCCATCATGCTCAATTATTGATCCATTCATGAAACACACCCGCATATTAGCTACATCCAATGCTCAAGTACGATCATAGTGCCCCTTAGTTGGTGCTATATAAGAGAAGATGGAGACTCAAATAAAAATAAAAATTGCATGAAGTAAATAGATAGGCCATTCGCAGAGGGAAATAGGGATTTGTAGAGGTGCCAGAGCTCAAAGCTTAAATTGAGAGATAAAAATTATGAGAGGTATACTTTTCCCGTCAACGAAAACGACCGAGTAATTCCCAACACTTTCCATGCTAGATATCATAGGCGGTTCCCAAACAGAAAATAAAGTTTATTTCTTTTTCCACCATTCATTCACAATCCATGGCTAGCCGTATCCATGGGCGCCCTCCATACCAACACTTTCCAAGGAATTTATTATTTGACAACATAAAATAAATTCATTTTTCATTTCGGGACTGGGCATCCCTATTACCGTCGTATTCTTGTGCAATGACAAGTGAATAAACCCTCATCTTGAGAATAACACATCTAGCATGGAAAATATTGGCCACCCCCTGCCGCTTCATGAGCGGTACGAGCACACAAAAAGGAAATTTATTTTGAAAATTAGAGATGGCACATACAAATTTGCTTAGAACGGCACGGGAATACCGCATATAGGTAGGTATGGTGGACTCATGTGGCAAAACTGGGTTTAAAGAGTTTGGATGCACACGTAGTATTTCTACTTAGTACAAGTGGAGGGTAGCAAAAAGATTGAGAAGCAACCAACCAAGAAACAAAAACTCACATAAGCGAGCATTAAGCATAACTAACACCAAATAATGCACCACAAGTAGGATGTAATTTCATTGCATAACTATTGACTTTCATGCTTGCATAGGGAATCACAAACCTTAACACCAATATTCTTACTTAAGCATAATTACTCACCAACATGGCTCACATATCACTATCATCATATCTCAAAACTATTACAAGGAATCAAGTTTATTTTGTCCAATGATCTTCATGAAAGTTTTTATTATATCCCTCTTGAATATCTATCACTTTGGGACCAATTTCATATATTGCAATTACCTTTAACAAGCTCAAAATAAATTTAAGTGAAGAACATGAGCATAAAGATTTTCATCTCTCAGAATAATATAAATGAAGTACGAGAGAATTTCTTCAAAGTTACTAACTCTCAAATATATCTAAGTGAAGCATGAGAGCATTTCTTCAAACATATTAAAGCACACCGTGCTCAAAAAGATATAAGTGAAGCCCTAGAGCAATTCCATAGCTCAAAAAATTTAAGTGAAGCATAAAGAGCAATTCTAACAAATCATAGCATAATTTTGGCTCTCTCCAATAGGTATGTCCAGCAAGGATACCTGTGAAAAACTAGAAAGCAAAACAAACAAAGACTCATATAATAGAAGACGCTCCAAGCAAAACTCATGATATGTGACGAATAAAAATATATCTCCAAGTAAAATACCGATGGTTGTTAGAAGAAAGAGGGGATGCCACTCGGGGCATCCCCAAGCTTAGTTGCTTGTTTCTCCTTGAATATTATCTTGGGGTTCCATGTGGCATCCCCAAGCTTAGTCTCTTTTTACTCCTTATTCCTTCATCCATCGTGATCTCACCCAAAACTTGAAAACTTCAATCACACAAAACTTAACAAAGCCTTCGTGAGATCCATTAGTATAAGAAAACCAATCTCTACTTTAAGTACTGTTCCAAACCCATTCCAATTTTTTTATTGCATTATACCTACTGTATTCTAACTTTATCATGGCTTATACCCCCTGATACAATCCATAGATTCGTCAAAATAAGCACACAATGCAAAGAAAACAGAATCTGTCAAAAACAGAACAGTCTGTAAAGACGCAAATTTTTCTCATACTTATGTAGCTCCAAAAATCCTGTAAAATTAGGAAAACTTAGTAAATTTGTATATCAATCTTGTGAAAAAAAATCAAAAGTTTTTGTCTCATCTATGAATTTTTAAAATTCTGCTACTGGAAGAAAAAGTTTCTGTTTTCTAACAAGATCAAATCAACTATCACCAAACATGATCCTAAAGGCTTAGCTTGGCACAAAAAATAATTAAAACATAAAAAACACAATCATAACAGTAGCATAATTGTGTAAACACTCAAGAACATAAACAAAAAGGTAAAAATAAATTATATTCATTGGGTTGCCTCCCAACAAGCGCTATCGTTTTATGCCCCTAGCTAGGCAAAATATTTTATTGATGCTCACAAGAAAAATTGTAACACAAAGAGAGCATCATAAATCATGTGACAAACACATTTAAGTCTAACATACTTCCTATGCATAGGCATTCTATATGAGAACAAATTATCAAGACAAGAAGAACATAGCATATGCAAGGAAGGAGAAAGAAACAATAGCAATCTCAACATGAAGAGAGGTAATTTAGTAACATGGAAATTTCTACAACCATATTTTCCTCTCTCATAATAATTACATGTGGGATCATATTCAAATTCAACAATACAGCTATCATATAAAATTTTCACTTCATGATCCACATGCATAAAAGTCTTATAATCTTCGAAGATAGTGGGATTAACATCATCTAAAGTCATGACCTCTCCGAAGCCACTTTTATCAAAAATTTCATAAGATTGAACACTCTCCGAATATGTGGGATTAATTTTATTGAAAGTTGACGCTCTTCCAAACCCACTCTCAATATTATTGCAAATATTATTATTAATATAATATTCATTATGAGGCTCAAATAAATTTTCAAGATCATAAGAAGAATCACCCCAATCATGATCATTACAATAAGTAGTGGACATATCAAAATTAGCATCCCCAAGCTTGGGGTTTTGCATATCATTAACACAATTGACATTAATAGAATTTATAATAACATCATTGCAATCATGCTTTTCATTGAAAGAGATATCATGACTCACTTTATCATTTCTTCTTCCAACACTTCATCACAATCTTCAGATTCATGAATTTCAAGCAAAACTTCATAGAGATAATCAAGTGCACTCAATTCACTAGCAATTGGTTCATCATAATTGGATCTTTTAAAAAGATTAGCAAGTGTATGGAGATCCATATCAATAGATTTTTAGCAAGCGAAGATGCAAGCAAATAAAAGGCACATGGTAACAAAAGCAAACAAAAGATCGAACGAAAAAGAAGGCGAATAAAAAGGCAAATTTTTGTGAAGTGGAGGAGATGAAAATGAGAGGCAAATGGCAAATAATGTAAATTGCAAGGAGGTGAGATTTGTGATTAGGAACCAGATAGATGTTGATGATGTATCCCCGGCAACGAAGCCAGAAATTCCGTTTGATGTCGCTTGAACTACGTCGGTATTTCCCCAAAGAGGAACGGATAATACAGTACATCTACGGTAGGTATTTCCCTCAGTTATGAAACCAAGGTATCAATCCAGTAGGAGAACCAAGCAACACTATGTAAACGGTACCTGCACACAAAGCACAAATACTTGCAACCCGACGCTTATGAGGGGTTGTCAATCCCTCTATGGGTAACAGCGTCAGAAATTGTCAAGTTGATGAGATTAACATTGTGATAGATTGGATAAATAGATCTCGATAAAACGCGAAATAAAATAAGTGATAAAAAAGTGCAGCAAGGTATTTTTGGGTTTTTGGAATAATAGATCTGAAAATAAAAGCGAATAAAAATAGATCTCAAAGCAAATATGATAAAGAATAGACCCGGGGGCCGTAGATTTCACTAGTGGCTTCTCTCAAGAAAATAGCACACGGTGGGTAAACAAATTACTGTTGGGTAATTGATAGAAGATCGAATAATTATGACGATATCCAAGGCAATTATCATTATATAGGCATCACGTCCAAGATTAGTAGACCGACTCCTGCCTGCATCTACTACTATTACACCACACATCGACCGCTATCCAGCATGCATCTAGTGTATTAAGTTCATGGAGAAACAGAGTAATGCAATAAGAATGATGACATGATGTAGACGAGATCTATTCATGTAGGAATAGCCCCCATCTTGTTATCCTTAATAGCAACGATACATGCGTGTCTTGCTGCCCCTTCTGTCACTGGGAAAGAACACTGCACAATCGAACCCATCACAAAGCACCTCTTCCCATGGCAAGAAAAATTGATCTAGTTGGCCTAACTAAACCAAAGATTCGAAGAAGAAATACGAGGCTATAAGTAATCATGCATATAAGAGATCAAAGAAGACTCAAATAATATTCATGGATATAGATCTGATCATAAACTCAAAGTTCATCGGATCCCAACAAGCACACCGCAAAAAGAGTTACATCAAAGAGATCTTCAAGAGACCATTGTATTGAGAATCAAAAAGAGAGAAGAAGCCATCTAGCTATTGCCTATGGACCCGTAGGTGTATGATGAACTACTCACGCATCATCGGAGAGGCACCAATGAGGATGATGAACCCCTCCATGATGGTGTCTATATTGGATCTCGTGGTTCTAGAACTTGCGGCGGCTGGAATTGTATTTCGTCGACTCCCCTAGGGTTTCTGAAATATTTGGGTATTTATAGGGCGAAGAGGCGGTGCGGGAGGTCACCGAGGTGGGCACAATCCATCAGGGCGCGCCTCGGCCTCCTGGCGCGCCCTGGTGGGTTGTGCTCCCCTCGAGCCTCCCCTCTGGTACTTCTTTGGCCCACTGGATGTCTTCTGGTCCAAAAAAAATCTCCAAAAAGTTTCGCTGCGTTTGGACTCCATTTGGTACTGATATTCTGCGAAGTAAAGAACAAGCAAAAAACAGCAACTGGCACTGGTCACTATGTCAATAGGTTAGTCCCAAAAAATGATATAAAGTTGCTATAAAATGATTGTAAAACATCCAAGAATGATAATATAACAGCATGGAACAATAAAAAATTATAGATACGTTGGAGACGTATCAATCTCCTCGCCCTTCCGCAGAATCTTTCTGTTGCGGCGTTGTCGTCGGTCATGCATTCCATCGTCACCCCTGAGTTCTGAAAATCAATGTTTATATCTTTGGCCTCCGTGTAGAACGTGTATCCATTGATATCGTATGCCTGATAGGTCGCGAGGTTGGCCGCGGGGCCATGTGCTAAGGCGTATATGAGCAATCCGTCCTTAGAGCCCTCTTCAGGGGTATTAGCAAGAATATGCTCTTTGAACCAATGCAGGAAAGTGGAGTTGTGCTCTCTAATAATTTGGTGTTCGTCCTGCATAGCCCCCGGTCACGATACTTCTTTGCGATGGTTTATTTGTGCAGTGCCACGAAAGTTTGCTATGTCAAAGTCGTTGTGTCGATTCGAGTAACCCACATGCAGTTCCCTGTGACCGTTGGAGTGACCTTCTCCTTCGAGCCTCCCAAGGTGCTTCTTAATGGGCAAACCAACAACAGGCCGGTCTCCGCCATATAGATAATTCTCAGAGAAAGAGATGCACTCTTGTGTCAGATAACACTGGATGATGCTTCCATCCAGACGGGACATGTTACGAATGAATCCTTTGATGACCCCATTCATCCTCTCGAATGGCATCATGCTATGCAGGAATGTCAGCCCCAGGTCTATTATGTCGTCCACAATGTGGACACACAGATGCACCATTACGTCAAAGAACGCGGGCGGGAAGTACATCTCAAGCTCATTTAGTATCACAACGATCTCTTCATGTAGCCTTCGGAGCTGCTTCACACTGATCGATTTTCGAGAGATAACATCGAAAAAGTTGCAGAGACCAATAAGTGTGTCACGGATGTGCTTGTCCATTATCCCTCTAAGGGCAATAGGTAGTATTTGCGTCATCATCACATGACAGTCATGAGACTTCATCCCGCTGAACCTTTTCTTCTTCGTGTCTAGAAATCTGCTTATCTTCCCACAGTAACCGGAACTAACTTTGATTCCGGTAAGGCACTTGAAGAATTGATCGATCTCCTTCGGACTTAAGGTAAAGCAAGAAGGGGGCAATAATTCTCTTCCTTCTTTTTCACTTTTTTGCCCTTCTCCCGCGCCTCCGTCTCCGTCTCCTCTGACTTTTTACGGGGTGGCATGTGGAGATCTGCCCTGATTTTGAAATCTTCCAAGTCTCTTCTTGCCTTCAGCCCATCCTTGGTCTTATCCGGCATGTTCATCAGTGTTGCAAGCAAGCTCTCAAGGACATTCTTCATGATATGCATTTGATCAAGGCCATGAGGTGTGTCGAGTGTGGGCCAGTACTCCAAGTCCCAGAAAACAGACCTCGTTTTCCATAGCTTTAGCAGTGGCTCCGGCGCCTTTTTCATCGTCTTTCCCGGCACAGGGCATTGTTCCCAGTTTTTCAACAGCTCATCGATTTTGGCGCTGCTCCGCTTACGTGGAGGTCCTCGATGCTCAGCCTCACCATTGAATAGATCTCCACGGGTCTTCCTTCGCGAGCCATCTTCGATGCCCCATGTACATGATTTTTTCCCAGACTCGCCATCTTTCGTTAGCTGCTGAGATGTTGTATCATCCATGCACCGCGTGCATCCGTAATATCCGTGGCACACCTGGCCTGCGACATATCCATAATGGATATAGTCGTGCACCATCGTCATCAACGCGGCTCTCATATAGAAATACTCGCCTTTGCTGGTGTCCCATGTCTTGGCCGATGTTTTCCATAACGTGTCTAACTCCTCTTGAGATAGCCCCAGATACAGATTAATATTATTTCCCGGTTGTTTTAGCCCTTGAATCAGCATGCTCATGTGTATGTACTTTGACTTCATGCACAACCAGGGGGGAGGTTGTACATCCATACAAACACGGGCCCTGTGCTATGGTTGGTGTTCTGGTTGCCAATGGATTCATGCCATCGGTAGTCGCACCAAGCACGATGTTCTTTGCATCACCTGTGAAATATCGATATTCGGCGTTGAACGCTCTCCACTGGCTTGCATCCGCGAGGTGTCTCAGCTTCGGATCATCTCCATCGTCGGGCTTTTTCCTCTCCATGTGCCAACACATGAGCTTTGCTTCCTTAGGATCTACGAAATAACGTTGCAGACGGGGAGTGATCGGTAAGTACCGTACAACTTTCTGGGGAGATTTCTTTTCGGCCTTCTTGTATCAAGAAGCATTGCACACTGGACAGCTGGTTTTTTCCACGTGCTCCTTCCGATAAATGACGCAATCGTTTATGCATGCATGGTATCTAATGTGCAGCAGATCAAGAGGGCACACGATCTTCTTGGCCTCATCCACACTAGTAGGACATAGATTCCCCGCAGGAAGAACCTTCTTTAGGTACTTGAGAAGCTCATCCAGGCTTATGTCGGTCCATTTTTTCTATCCTTCGTCTTTAGAAGTTCGAGCGTGAAACTCAAGCGGGTCACCTCGGGATCGCAACCACCATATAAGGAAGTGTTCAAGTCGACCTCCAGTTGCTCCAGCTTGGCCTCCTCACTAGAAGCAGCTTTGTCGGTACTCGTCTCCTTGCGAAGCAGGTCTCGAACATGATGGTCCCGCACGATTGAACTTAGTAGCGATGAAGGCTGCAGCGTGTCCACATCTTCTCCGCCGCCATGTCCAGCCTCTTCTCCACCGCCATGCCCGGCCTCTTCTCCGCCATCATGTCCGGCCTCTTCCCCGCTGCCATGTTCGGCCCCTTCTCCGCCGCCATTATCGGCCATCTCTTTGTCTGGCCCCGTGTCGACATTGGCTGCCCCGTCGGCATCCTCATCATCATCGTCTTCAATTATCCACTGAGTATAGCCATCCAGGAAAACCAGTCATGAGCAGGTGCGCCATCAAACGACCATCCTTATAGGGGTCGAGCCAAACTCCTCCTTTGCATCTTCGACACGGACATATAATCTATGTCCGGTTATTTTCATTCATGTCCTGCACCACCGATCGCAACCACCTTTCCACCATTGTTCCACTGACCATCATGAACGCCTGCGCGGTAATAATAAACAAATTGATTATAAAAATGCATGCATGCATCAAAGTCATACAAAAATTCGGCATGACCTTCCCTAAAAAGAGGATATATAGAGTTTGCCCGAAATTCGTCGAAACGGAAATAAATCGACATTTCGGCAAAACATCGGCAACTCAAGCACAATTCGGCGGCAACCCATGCCACACGCAAAATTTCCCCCGATTAGGTCATATCGCACACACACACATATGTCCATTCTTACAAAAGAACAAATTTTTACTCACCTATCTCGAGATAGAGATCGAGCACGATGATGAGGTCGATCGGTGTCGCCACACACCTAGGGAGTGATCAAAAGCGGACAAAGCTTACTACTTGACATCGCTAGATCTAGTTAGGGAGGTAGATAGGTCACTTCATTAAATGGGTAGATCCACCTAGCTAGTTGGGGAAGGAGAAGGCTCTAACTAGTGGAGGGGAAGGAAAAGTAGGGGGAAAGAGAAAGGAGTTGCATTAATGGAGGTGGTGTAGTTAGCTAGGGGCATTAAAGAGAGAGAAAGAGAGTAATGGGGGGAGAAGAAGTAGTCAGGAAGAAGCAAAGTTAGGGAGAGAGGAGGTGGGAGGGAAAAGTGAAGGAAGAGATGATGGGGGAGGGGGAGGGGATAGAAAAAGGTGGCTGCTGCGGCTTAGCAGCAGCGCGGGTATGGAAAACGCGTTGCTGCTAAAAAAGTAGCAGTAGCGCGGTGCAGCAAGACGCACTGCTGCTAAGTGGGGCCCGCCATGTGGCACAGTACAAACTTAGTTGTAGCGGCTTCCTAGGAAAATGCGCTACTACTATTTCCTTAGCAGTAGCGCCTAATCTTGGAACGCGCTACTACTATACCTAGGTTGTCGGCTAAGGTGTGGTCGTAATAGTCGTAGCGCGTTTTTGTGTAGACGCACTACCGCTAAGAAGGTAGCCGTAGCGTCGTTCTTCACCACGCGCTACTGTTAAGTAGCAGTAGCGCCCCTCTATAACCAGCGCTACTGATAAGCCTCCATGTATAAGGTTTTCCCTTGTAATGACCGCAAGGTTTTAGAGCTTAGAACTTCTTCATATGATCTCGAGGTAGATCATATTGTACTCTGTACCCCATCAGAATCAACATATCAGAAGCAGGACGTAGGGTTTTATCTCATCAAGAGGGCCCGAACCTGGGTAAACATCGTGTCCCTATTTCTCTTGTTACCATCTAGTTCAGATCACCAAACTTGGGACCGCCTATCCGAGACCTGCCAGTTTTAGCACCGACATTGGTGGCCCCTACAAGTCCCGTTGTGTGATCGCAAGAGCTCGATGGCAAATCTTCGGATTGATGATAGCATTGGCCGCGGGGATATCTTTGTCCCCGGCCAGCTTTTCGCCTTCGGCAGCATCGTGCTGCACGCCGACTCAACTGGCCATCTCGGCCAAGTAGAGAGTTTCTTCCCTGGCCAAGCCATCCGGTTCGACAATCTGGAGTATGCCGCAGAATCACACTGCGAGCTCTCCTTCTCGGGATGGGTTTCAGATCAACCCGAGATCTCAACGGATGTTGCTGCCCGCGCACCAGATTCAATCTCGGAGCCGGCCCATGAAACAATCTATACCTCGGATCCGGCCTCGAGCTCGGCTTCGAGGGTCACCTCACTGGCTCAGGTGTTAAACCTCCCCGGCGAGGGCTCCAAGGTCGCATCACGCGACACCTCGACTCAATTACGGGCCAGTCCTTGAGTTGGGTGTGCCCTTTTAGTGGGCCTTGGCCCACCTCTTCGCGCTTCACGCGAAACCAGTCTAACGCCTGGTATGAGCGTTATAAAAGATTTCGGCATTTTGCCGATGAAGACGAAAGATCATAAAACTTTGGCTACTCAACTTTTACAAGTCTGTTTTCGCGATGACAATCTTTATAAAGTCCAACTAACATTCAGAGGTCTTGATAAATAATTAATAAAATGGATATATGCATCGCCCTCATGTAGAGACCGAGGGTCATCCTCCTTTTCGAAAAAAAACTTAAAAACCTAAAGTCAAAGAGCTATCAACAACAATCAGAGAACATTCACAAAATTTTGCTAATTTTTTTAGAACTTGAAAATTAGATTCGGAGAACCTTCCTACAAAACCCACCTTCCACTACTACAACAAGTTGTGCCCGACTTCAACGAAGAAGGGGCGATGACGGTGGCGCGTCTTCGGCTCACTTCAGTGCTTGTAGTCGTTGCTAGGTGGTTTACGAATCTGGATGTGATTTTTATTATTTCTGATATTCTTTGTACTGTCATGATTGAAAATGAATAGATTGAAAGTTTTCGTGAAAAAAAAACCTTCGAGAACCGCAAATGGCTTCAAATGGACGAGTCACACTTTATAGTGCCTAAAATAAAATCACGATTTCCGATTTCTAACTCAACCATTAGGTGTACGGTCTACCTCATCATGGCAATCCGGTGATAATAGCCAACAGTGAACAGACCAAGCACTGCAAGCCACACGAACCGGTCTTTTCTTGCAGCCCATCCGACCTCTCATCGAAAATCACCTCAAATTTTCACTTGCCAACCTCCGGATGCGCTACGATCTTCTAGTTCTTTTGTCCTACGTGCATTCGGAAACGTGCACAGTGCACAAGTTTCTTTTTCCTCATGTTAGCTTAGAGCATCTTCAAGACGGATCCTCAAACCTTCACTATATGTCCAGACTGATTATTTCTGGCATCCAACGGGGACCTGCTTAGCAATTCAGACATACGGATTTCGGTATTCAAAAGACAAACGCGGGGAGCTTTGTCAGATTCCGGACATGTATTTGACCAATCACATGCATGGTTCCTCTCTTCTCTCTCTTCTCTCACCCGCACATGCATGATCCCCCTCTTCTCTCTCACCTCTCAACCGGACACTAAAAAAGTATGTTTGCATCCTTTGCCCGTTCATCTCGCTAGGCAAGGCGACGGAGGCGAGCCAAATCGGCTCACTCGTTGTAACGCGGAAAAATTAGAAACCACAGGCAACGAGGCGAGTTCGCCGAGGAACTAAACCATTTGGTTCCTTGCTGGGCTGGGCGAGGCGAGCACTTGCTCCAGAACCAAACATTTCCTAAATCATAAATATTCTATCACATGCATGATCCTCATCTACTTTTTCTTCTCTCAACTGAATACTTTGCGGTTAGCATTGGATGACTCCCTCCTGTATTATGTCAGTGGACCACGTCCGAACATAAAAACGGGCATATCCCGAAGGAATTTGCGGGACAGCGTGGGAGATGCCCCGGCAATCCGCAAAATTTTTCCTCCCGCATCCGTCCGCGGACAGGGGGGGGGGGGGCAGTCCACAGACACAGAGGCGGGAGGTTGCCATCGAACCATAGCCGCATATATTTCGTACCACATTTGAACTAACCGGGCGAAATTCATGCAAACCGGCTGATATTCATCAAAGTTCGGATAGAAAATAGCATAAATCATCCATACAAAGCATGCAAATTAAGTTTAGTACAACAATGTCTCAAATTCGACTAGATTAACTGGATGTCCAACAAGTTTTTCATCAACGGATCATGCCTTCCTCCCACACATACTGCTCCTTCGGCTTCATCCAACAGTGTGTGTACGTAAATGGCCGTCACTCTGTCCTGTGGTACATCACGGCAGTGCGGGCGGGCTACATAATGTGTAGACCAACATTGAGTGAACGAATCAATCAACAAGTTGACCAAGAGTAAGCAAAAGTTAGGATCTCATCCTTTGCCGCATGCAATGGCCACCTTGCCTCAAGCCGACGAACCACGTTACAAAACTTGGTGATGCTGGTCTGTATAGCGTATCAGCGATAAGATAACGACCTCACATCGCATTGTTGAATGATGTACATGTCGTAGAACGCAATGTACTTTCGTGTGTGAAACGATTTATGCACTTGCTGCCAGAAGGTTTCCCTTCTGCTCCTGCTTATAATCCGCGGATACGGCCAACCACGCATCACACAACAACTCATACTCCATGGTCGAGTAGCTCACCATCCTTCGCACTCTAAAAACGACATACCATTTGAAAATAAGCTCAATAGCATTTGATCGAACACCTGCCGGGCGTGGTGTCCGCCATGGAGGTCGTCGACAGGGGGGCGGAGTGTACCTGGGTATAAACGGCTCCAGGATGGACAACTCCGTCGCAAAGGCGAGCGGGCGCATCGGTGCTGGCTACGGACATCCGGCAATGCCTCTGTGGTTGTCGGAGAGGTACAGCAGCGGCGGCGGGGGTGGAAGGTGCGGATGCAAAGCAAAAAGAAGAAGGGGTGGAGTGGAAGGAAATAGGACCGAGAGGGGGGATTGGATGGGCCGGGGTGTCGGAGTCCTACGTTTTGGGTGTCCGGACTCCCGTAAATCTCCCCCCACTTTGTCTCCAATTTGCGGGTGTCCGGACCGTCCCGCGAACCGATACAGACCCATGTTGGATGACTTCCGCAGCCCGGACAGCACGGTCTGAACGGTTGCGGACAGTTTGCAGGTCCGACTTGGATATACCCTTAGGGTGTGTTTGGTTGCAGTTCACTACAGTACCCGCATTGCATGTCCATCTCCAGCCAGCCTGGTTCTTCATATGCAGCCTCATATGCAGCAGATGCAACATGTTTGGTTGCCTGCATCGCATGAAGGGGCACTTACCCCCCTGCTGTTTGGTTGCCGTTTTTGTGCTTAGGGTGTGAGCAGATGCAAACAGCGTTTGTGTTCTGCTCACCCCATTCAAATGTGGTGGCCTTACCACCACATGATCAGCACAACTGACAGCAGATCAAAGAGGCAAGCACTGACAGCAAACAAAACAAGCAACCAAATGAGATCAAACAAAGCAAGCAATGGAAATGACAGCAAACTACTTAGATTAACAGCAGGGGCATCCTCCTTCCCTGCTCCACGCCAGGGTGCTGCTCCTGGCCAAAATATTAACAAGTTCACAGCACAAGTACCATAAGTTCTAGCCACAGACCATAACAAGTTCAACACTAACACCTAAGTTAACTACATTGCATGCTCAATGTCACCAACGCAGCTGTGCTTGCTGCAACGAACCCTGCACATGATCGAGGAGTCATGGTTGTAGATTTGGACCTTCAGGTCGAGTCCTGAGATGCGCAGAACGAGGAGGTCGCCGGGGACGATCCGGTGGCGGCGGCAAAAGTAGTTCCAGACCCGGCCAAGCACCATGTGCCCCTCGAAGTTCTGGACCTGCACCCAGAACTCGCACCACTTGTTCGCCGACAGCCTGACCACGCGCGGGAGCCGCTTCATGACCAGCCACTCATTCATCACCTCCACGAACTTGCGAGGGATGACGAGCATGGCGAGGTCTTCAGCGTCCTTGATCTGCTGGTAGAAGCGCAGCGGCTCCCGGGCCCCCTTCTTGTGGCCGGCCCTCGGAGATCGTCCCCTTGAACGAGGCAGGCGCATGAAGGCGACCCTGCCAGGCAGGTCCACCCTCTTGAGCCACCTGTTCGTGGGGATGAGATCCTCGGCGCCCTCAGCTCCGGCCACCACCTGAGCTCCTCCACCCGCCACGTCCCAGTCACTCTTCAATATCTTGTCAGGTAAGATGACAAGTATTAGAGGTGCTTGCAAAATGAACAACCACTGATCAGTGGCATTAGCTCTTCTGCAAATGCCACTGATCAGTTGCACTAGCACTACAGCAAATGGCACTGATCAGAGACATTTGCCCAAGAGCAAATGCCACTGATCAGTGCACAAACTCTTTGCCAAATGCCACTTATCAATGGCACTTGCTCTTGAGCAAATGCCACTGATCAGTGGCATCTGGTCTTCTGCAACTGCCACTCATCAGTGCACTATCCTAAGCATGGAAACATCTAAAAATAGCACCCATGTGCACCCATGCACATTTGGCAGCATCCTAAAATGGTCCTACTACATGCACGTATAACAATCTAGAGCATGGAACACAAACCCTAGCTTGAACATGTATGTAGCAACATGAACAACAACATGAACATGATCCTAGCTTGAACATGAACATGCCATTTGCATGAACACTGATCCTAGCAAGACCCTAGCATGAACACAGATCCTAGCAAAGCACACTAGCATTGGGGATTCTAGCATGAACACAGATCCTAGCATGAACACAGATCCTAGGAAAGCACTAGCAGAAGAACATTATCCTAGAACACACACTGTAGCAAACAAGAACATATCGGTCGCATTCGATTCGATTGGGATCGCATCGAATTGGATCTACTCGAATCCTATCGAATCCACTAAGTACTAGCACATGCCTAAGAAAGAAACCCCTAATCTACATCTACGAGCAAGCATTGGGGATTCTTTGACTCACCGGAGCTTGCGCAGTCGCAGCGAACCGAGGCCAGGGTGAAAACCCTGGCGGGAAGGAGAGAGGTGGTGGAGCAGAGGAGGAGCCGGCCCTGGCGACGGCCGGTGGCATCGGCCCCGTGCTCATGGCCACGCCGGAGGTCGAGGAGGACGGATCGCCGACAAGAGAAAACCCTTGGACGGGGGTCAAGAAAACCCCCCCTGCCCAATGGGGTCCCAAGAAGTGGCGGCTCCGTGGACGGCGCCGGCGCCGAGCCCACAACGACGAGGTCCGGAAACGGCGGCAGAGCAGGAACGGCCGGCACCGCATTGGCCGACCCTCGTGGTGGCCGGCAGCAGATGGGGGACGGCGCTCGTAGCGCCGACGCCAGGTCCCTGCCCAAGTTCTGGAGCCCGGCCACCTAGCGCTCCTGGATGCTGGCGATGCGCTGGTCGACGGGGGTCAGAGGACGGCGCGGCGGTGGGCGAGGCGAAGCCATCGGAGGAGAGGAGAGGAAGGGGCGGTGAGGCAGAGAGGCGTTCTAGCGGTGGGAACAGTGCGGGGCGGTGACAGGAGAGTGGGAGGGGAGTTATGAGACGTCCCCTCCGTCTCCCGCGTTGCCCGAGGCGTGCAACCTCCTCGCACGCGTGGCCGCGCCGAGCCAGGCTCGCGAGAAACTGCCGATTCGGCAGTTTCCGCCGGGCCAGGCTCAGGCCTGCTTTAAGGTTCGTGCGGGCCACGAATCGCATGCAGCCTAGCCAACCAAACAGGCCATGCACATCCCGCGCGGGCCTGGTTGGGCTGCATGCGGGCAACCAAACACGCCCTTAGCTCTCCACAAAGATAGCAGCCTACCAAGGAGAGCTCCTCTTCGGCGCCCTCAGCGCCGCTTAGGGTAGAGCGCGCCCGAAGGTGCGCAAGAGTGGGCCAGCACTGCTCGCGTCCATATGCTCAAAAAACAAAACAGCAGGAAAAATACGCAAGAACAGGGATTCAATCACACATGCCACCGCGAGGGAATTGGCTTACTTATCACTGCACCACGATGACTTTGACGTTTGAGTCCCGAAAACAGTGTATATGACCGTCGTTTCAGTCCCAGTACAAATCTTCTTTTAAGAATACGTAAATTTGAAAAAGAATCCACAATTTTTTTTAAAGTTCATCGATTTTGAAAAACAATTCACGGATTTTCAAAGAAATGTTCACAAAAATCGAAAATATTTCATCAATTTCGAAAAAAAGTTCATGAATTTGGAAAACTTTCACCGGATTTTGAAAAAAAAAACACGGATTTGAAAAAAGTTCATCGATTTTGATAAAAAAGTTCACCGGATTTTGTAAATGGTTCACAGATTTTAAAAAAAGTTAATCGATTTTCATAATAAAAGTTCATGAATTTGAAAGAAGTTCACCGGATATTAAAAAAGTTCATGTATTTGTAAAAAGTTCATTGATTTTGATTAAAAATTTCATGATTTTGAGAAAAAGGTTCATGGACTTTCAGGAAAAAGTTCATCAAATTTGGAAAAAAGTTCATTGATTTTGAAAAAAAAAATCACGAATTTGAAAAAAAAAATCACCAATTTTGAAAAAAATCATGAATTTGTAAAAAGTTCATCAAATTTAATTTTTTTTCAAGTTGAAAAAAATCACGTAATTGAAAAAAGTTCATCAATTTGGGGGACGAAAAAGAAAGAAAAACCATATAAGAACCAGCGAACCAGGTAAAAAAGTTTGGGGCACCGACATGTAAACGAAATAAAAGTATGGAAAGGTTTTAAATCGTCACAATGGTACAGCTGGTCGGGATGGTTACTGCTGCGGTCTTTAACGAGGAGGGCAACGGTTCGAATCATGTCGGACGCGCGTAGTTTTTGCAGGTTTTAGTAGCGAAAATAAGGCGGAATGGGCCGGCCCAGCGCGTACGAGGGGTGTGCGCCCGATTGCAAACTGTATTGTAGCGGGCGCTTAGAGCGCCGAATAGGATTTGGCCCTACCAAGTCTCAACTCGTGTCAATCGGGTCATATCATATCGACCAGCAACCCAAACACCACAAGCCACACCTTGTCCCTCCGGGTTTATCCGAACCTAGTTGGTAGCGTTTCTTTAGTCAATCAGCGTACTCGCGATCACCTCCGAGAACTCGAGAATCACCGCAGAGGGTAAGAAACTTGGATAACCAAGGCTGAGAAAGAAAGAAAGAAACACGTTTCGGATGATTGAGCAGTGGCAAAGTTTCACACTCACAAGCAAACGTTTCACGTCCACGAAGTCGCTTTAATTTGGAATAGCAATCGTGGTCAGCACGTAGCTGGGGTTGGAAAGTACATGTCCTTTTTTTTCTGAAAAAACACGGTATACCTTTTCTTTTCTTGAACATCAGTACAGACACAATCACTTATATACACGCGCATACACTAACCCCTATGAATGCACACACGCACACACGCACATCCTACCCCTATGAGCACCTCCGAAAGACTGAGCCGGCATATCATCTTGAGATTTACGAAGTCACCGTAGACCCATGGACGCTCACAACACGTATGCACATGTATTTATACGAGCGTATGCATGTATATCCTATGTGTACAAGCACCTTCGAGAGACTGCATCGACATATTTTGAGATTGACAAAAACCATTATAGGTGTTGGAATAATTAGGCTTTAGCCCATTATTATTCTCAATAATTCCTAGGAAAAATATCAGAGCCCCGTATGGCTCATTTATGGTGTGAAAATTTTGTCCGACCATATGGCTCATTTATGGTGTGAAAACGTCACGCACCGCCGCGCGCTGGATCTGGCCGGGACCGCGCCAAAATCTGACCGACCCATGCTGCCGCTCGCCGGAACTGGGCGGGAACACACCAAAGTAAGCAGGCCTGCACCGCCACACTCAACATCGGGCCGGGGATGCGCAGAATCAAACTAGCCCGCGCTACCGTGCATAGGATCTGGGTGGAACCTTGCCAGGGAGGCCCCGCCCGCACCTCCTCCCGTCGCGAGTATGTAGAGGTAGCGCCGGCCAGGAGGAGCACCACCGAGCCCAACCAGATCAGAGAGAGAGAGAGCACCGCCTTGTCCGCGCTGCCGCCGCAGCCAGCCTCCCGCTGCGCGCCACAGTTGCAGCAATCTATCCGCCGCGCGACGCCGAGGGCCACCGCGTCGCCCGGGGTTATGCCCCGGCGCCGCTGAGACCCCGTCCCGCACCGCTGCCACAACCAGCCTCCCGCCGCAAGCCGCCGTAGTAGCAAACTTCTCGCCGCGCCGCGCACGCAAGCCACCGCGCTGCCATGGCCCCGCCCTGCGCCGTCCATGGCAGCAGCCTCGCCAAACTTGCAGGCAAAGGAAACGAAATAGCCCCACCGCCACCTTCACCGGAGCCGGCACGGGCTTTGCCGGCCGCTCCTCCGATGGCGGCGAGCCAATGGGGAGGGTGGAAAGGGGGTGGCGGCGCCGATCTAGGGTTTCCCCCGTGTCGCCCCTGGCGAGGCGGGGGACGAGAGGAGTGTATACGTGTATATTAAAACCTCTGTTGCACCCCATATTAATACCCGCAAGATCTAATGATGCTGGAAATGGGATAGAACACTAGCGATGGAATCTCCATTAGCTACAAGTACAGGGACAGAGATCAGGTGACTTGCCCATGGCAAGTCACGCTGTAACTGGCGGCTATGCATCAGCCACTCAAACGCCATCCAAGGGACAGTAACCATCCAAAGCAGAAACACCCCACACTTTACGCTCGGTCCATCTAGCGCAGCACAAGCCAGGACAAATATCTGTTTTTTAGCTTGTTTTCAGTTATTAAGAAATACAAATACTATCATTTTTCCAGTCAATTAACAATACGAACAATCGGTTAAGAATACAAAAAAACACAATTTTCAGCCTGTTTACATTATACAAATGGCATTGTATACTGAATGCAAGTGATCATCATTTATTAGTCACATAGGGCATCTCCAAGGCGGACCTGCAAACCTCCCGTAACCGTCCGGACCAGGGGCAGACGCGACCGCTCGCTGCCTCCGCCATTGAAGAGGCGCGCCGGCCGAGGGTGTCGCCCGCGATGCCGGTGTCCGCATTTGTTCAATGCCGGAGATGCTTGACTGGACGGGATGGGGCGGATATCTACCGTGCCCGTTCAATGCCGTTGTCCGTCCGTCTGCCGCCATTAAGCAGGCTCGCCGGCCGAGAAACTCACTCCGGCTGCGGGGGAGCTCCTTCTTCTGGTCGCCGGAGAAGCTTTCCCACAGGACTTTGGCGCTCGAGGACATTTCAGGAGTGGTGCACATAGGAGGAGATAGGGAGTGCAACGATGCGGTTGTTGTCGGGCGTCGCCCATGTTTAAATAGTGGGTGGATGTCAGGCGCCAAGTCGTGTGTTGTTTAATGGTGGCTGACGGACGGACGAGCGCCGTTTGAATGCGGAGAGAAGACGCGTGCATCAGGAAGCGGCGCATGCGGTGCTCTTGGCCGGCACGCCGCTTCAATGCCAGCTCCAGTGGGAGGTCACATCTGCTCTGGGCCGACATGAATGCTTATGCTTGCTATACATATATTAGACTAGCCATAGTGGGTAGTAACTTAGAGTAGTAACATGCATATTTTACTACTCTATGTTACTACCTCTATAGTGGGGAGTAACATATATGCGGTGTCATGCAATACTTCATTTATTAGCTTGTAGACTCATCTTGTCTTGGTATGTGTGATGTTACTCATAGCATCACTATGTTACCACACACCTCTCTTTTCTCATTAATTACTTGCCACATCATCTATTTTGTCTAGATATGTGTGATGTTACTACTCCCTCCGTCTAGATGTATAAGTCATATTAGGAGTAGCAGCATGACTCTACGGGGCTGCATGCAAATTGGTTTCACACTTGAGAAGAGGAAAAACAGAAGGGTAGACGCTGGCTAACGAGGCTGGGAGGGGATCGAGGAGGAAGTTAATGTTCCACGCCTAAAGGTTTTGGGAAAACCTGATTTTCGTAAGGTGACTTATACACCTAGACGGAGGAAGTATCTATGTTACTCCCACTGTGGGTAGTCTTAAAATATCGAGGTATTTCATTAGGTGCAAACCATTTAATATTGCATCAGTGTTTATTTTTCCATCTCACACTCCTTTATGTAAATTAAGCGTTTTCATGGAAATTAAGTCTGGCAATATGGCTCGATTAATTATATTACCAAAGAAAGTGTACTGTGTGGCACTCTTATTGGTTCCTCTACTCAGGACGACAGTCCAGGTGGCTCATACTCAACTTTGACGTGGGTTTCGATACCAAGGCAGCCCTTCTACTTGCATGCAGCTCTTACAGGTTTCATGCGTGTGTTTTTTGTTTTTGTTTTCTACTACTACAAATCAAGGGTGCTTGACTCCCGATTGGCATCCTACATGTTTTTTCTTGGAGAGCATGATTATTTGCAGATCGATCGAGCATGTTTTTTTCGCTCGGGATCATCGTGGCCTGGACCCTCTGGAAGCATAGGAACGCTTGCATCTTCGACAATGCTCGGCCATCCACTGCCGAGGCCACCCAAGCTGCCCTTGCCGAGGCTAGGTTTTGGGCTACGGCAGGAGCCAAAGGGCTATGTGTTTTCATTTTCGAACCGCCTTGATCGAACCTTCTTCTATTCCTGTTATTGCTAGCCTAGCCACCTAATTGTGTGGCTTCGCATAGCACATGTAATTCTCCCCTTCTATCAATGAAATGATACGCTTTTTGCGTATTCGAGAAAAAAGAGAGAATACCACAGAGCTCTGTAGTAATGTGAACGATACTCTAAAAAAATAAGGATGGCCTATTTCAAAATGGAGCCTCTAGACATGATAGGGTCTGTGACACAGATTGCATTAAGTATTTCTCTGTGTGGTGTCCTTGTGCTCCAAAAAGAGCCTAGTGCAATGGAAGCGTGCCACCGCTCCTATGGATCTTTTTTTTTACATCAAAGCAACTTTATTCCTCAAATAATAGCGAGATCGTTTACAATTTGATGAGAAATAAAGTCCAGAACATCACTGTCCCAAACCATAGAAGATCTAGAGCTAAGGGAACTCTTTGCTATACTATCGGCAACAAGATTTGCCTCTCAGAAAACAATGAACCACATCAACTTTAGAGAAATCAGCCCCCAGCTGCTTACACTCCATATAGATAGCAACATCGTGCCCCTGATAGTCTTCCTCGTTGATGATCTCGACTGCATTGGAGCTATTCGATTCGACAATAAGTGATGTACATCCAATGTTCATTGCGAGAACAAGGCCATTACGAATCGCCGTCACCTCAGCCGAATCAACAGATGTTACATGCGGTATGAACCAGGACGCTGCCGCGATGAATTCCCCTCTATCATCTCGAGCTACTGCTCCTGTGGCCCCTGCCATGTTCTCTGGGCAGAACGCTGCATCAACATTGATCTTTACCCTTCCGCTAGTTGGCTTTTTCCACATGTAATCACGCCCTCGGACAGGTTGGTTTGGGGTTGCTGCACGCACAAAATTTGTGGCCAGAACTTTGATCGAGATAGCAGTACGATCCGGCGCTCTTATGCTTACCCCTTTAACAAACTGCCTACGTTGCCACCAAATATACCAACTTCCAACTACAATGAGCTCAGCCACAGGTAGATCTCCGACCATTGACTGGTGCCTCAATAGCACGTCCATTGTGATTGCACCAGACCGGTCCTCGGCTACAGCACGTTCTATTTCTTCTCTTACCCCAAGATGACTCCAAATATCCATGGCTCTACGACTTGTGAACAAGCAATGCTGGGAATCCTCCATACCAACTCGACATATTGGGCATTGCGCTGTCGTTGGTATGTGTCTCCCCGCCAATGTCCCCAAGCACGGCAGCACACCCCTGAGAACTTTCCAAATAAAGTGTTTGATCTTTCCAGGGACCCACAGCCTCCAACTATATTTCCATATATCATACATGCAATGGCTGCCCTACCCATCAGACCTATTCCATTGATTCCTATATTGATGATTAAATTCAACATGATACGCTGATCTAATAGAGAACGAGCCAGATTTTGTGTGGTGCCATGATATGAAATCATCCATTATCTCCACCCGAAGTTGGATTTGCAGAATCCTATGAACATCCACCGGGTTGAAGACTGGCCTCAGAAGTTCTTCATCCCACTCTCCTGAATGTGGGTCAATCAATTCTTCTACCTTCCCCAAAATAGTAGCTCCTCTTGGTGTGATAACTTTCCATGACTCACTCGTTGGAATCTAAGGATCTTCCCAAATATTTATGTGTGTGCCCTTTCCAACCCGCCAAATGCATCCTCTCTTAAAGGTTTGTATGCCCGCCACTATACTTTGCCAGGTAAACAAGGAACCCTTCTTTGGTCCTGCACTTAGTATGTTACCTTCCGAGTAATATTTTGCACTAAGGACCTGTGCACACAAAGAATCCAGATTCTGGAGCAGTCGCCAACACTGTTTTGCTAATAAAGCAAGATTAAAACTGTGTAGGTCTCTAAACCCCAAGCCTCCCCTATTCTTCGGGATGCACAACTTCCACCATGCAAACCAATGCATTTTCTTCTTCTCTTCATTATCTCCCCACCAAAACCCTACAATCTCATCAGTTATAGCCTTGCAGATCCCCTTAGGCAATTTAAAAATAGACATAGCATATGTGGGGATTGCTTGAGCCACCGCTTTCATCAAGATTTCTTTTCCTTGCATAGAGAGAACCTTCTCCTTCCATCCTTTTATCCGCTGACAGACTCTGTCAATGAGATGCTGAAAACAATCACTTTTATCGACCCCAACCATAGTAGGTAGGCCAAGATATTTATCAGATAGTGCTTCTGTCAATATATCAAGTGTGTTGCAAATCTCTTCTCTAGTATGAACCCTTATATTAGGACTAAAGAATATGCTGGATTTCGCCGTACTTACCAATTGCCCAGAGCTGTGGCAGTACATATCCAGCACTCTTTTCAATGTGTTTGCATTTTGAGCATTGGCTTTCATGAGAATTAATGAGTCATCTGCAAAAAGAAGGTGGGAAATAGATGGTGCATTTCTACATACACGAACTCCTTCTAAGCCCCCCACTTCCTCTTCATGAGCCAGCAAACAAGACAGACCTTCTGAGCACAGGAGGAATAAATACGGCGACAGAGAATCGCCCTGCCTTAAACCTCTGGTAGGTAAACTTTCGTCTGTCTCACATCCATTAAATCTCACTCTGTATGTGACTGAAGAGACACACTCCATGATCATATCCACCCAAAGTGGATGGAAGCCAAGTTTTAGCATAATTTGCTTTAGAAAGCCCCATTCCACATGATCATAGGCCTTGAGCATGTCCAACTTTACTGCACAATTTCCATTGGAACCATGTGTCTTCTTTTTGATAGCATGAAAACACTCGTACGCCACCAACACGTTATCTGTTATTAGTCTGCCCGGGACAAAAGCACTTTGTGTTGGCGAGATGATGTTAGGTAGGATTTTCTTAAGCCTGTTAGCTAGCATTTTTGAAATAATTTTATCGATCACATTGCATAAGCTGATAGGCCTGTATTGAGTAATAACCTCTGGGATATCCACCTTTGGAATCAACACAATATTAGTTTGGTTCCAACCTTCAGGGATCTTCCGATTATTTATAGATGCTAAAACTTCATCCGTTAATTCCTCTCCAAGGATATGCCAGAACCTTTTGTAGAACACTGCGTGCAACCCGTCGGGGCCAGGAGCTTTCATGTCCCCGATCTGAAAGAGTGCCCTACGTACATCCTCCCGGGAGAAAGGTGCAACCAACTATCTGTTCATCTCTGTTGTAACCCTAGGCTTCACAGCTCGAAGAAGTTCCTGGTCACATTCAACATTGTCAGATTTAAACAAGCTCCCGAAGTAATCACAAATCAATGGGTTGAGGTTATCATTCCCCTCCACCCATCCATTATTATTATTTTTCAGGATTTTATCATATTTCTTCTACGCCTAGCCAAAGCAAACTGATTAAAATAGTTGGTGTTTCTATCTCCTCAGCGCAGCCATCTAACCCTTCCTCATTGTGCCCAAAAGATCTCCTCTTGGTCAAGCAAGTTTTCGATGAGGACTGAAAGATCTTTCTGTTTGATTCGGCTCTGCTCCGTGTATTCCTCCCTCATCACAACTTCAAGCTCTTGCTGGGCCTTTTTTAACCTGTTTCGAGGCCCCTTAAGCACTCGTCTGTCCCATTCATGAAGATCATTATGAACAGCAGCTACTTTATCTTTGATCGAAGGGCATAGGCCCGGTGAGCCGCTTTCTGCCAAGCTGTTTTCACGATCTCTTCAACAGTTTCCTCTTCCAACCACCTCGCTTCGAATTGTCGTTTATACTTTGGCTGCTTCACAGAAACATCCGCAAGATACTCAGTATCCAATAGGATGGGGCGGTGATCCGACTTTCCCATCTCCAAATTACACAATCCTGCAAGGGGATGCATAGTCATCCATCCTGCATTTGTCACAGCACGGTCCAGCCTCTCCTTAAGTCCCCCTCGAAACCAAGTAAATTTGTCTCCCGTATACCCCATATCTTCCAACGAGCAGTCTGCCAAGGCATCCTGGAAGGCCTTGATTCAAGCATGTTGGCGAGGGGGGCCTCCCTCCTTTTTCGATGATAGCAAAATTTCATTGAAATCTCCCAAGATGACCCAAGGCAGCCTTGAGTGAGCATTAGATCGCGAATATAACGGTACGTGCGATCCTTACTGTCCCAACTCGGCTCCCCATATATGCCGGTCATCCTCCATATATTCCCATTTGCTTCATGGACCGTGACATCAATTCCATCCAAAGTGGTAGTCTGGGAGTAGATCCTAACCTCCTTCTTCCAGACTAATAACAACCCACCTTTCCTTCCATCCGGACTAGCAGCAACAATTCTTTCATCCATTCCCAATTTCCTCATCAACTCTTCTGCCTTTGCTTCATCCAAATGTGTTTCAGATAGGAAAAACACATCCGGTTTATGTCGCCTCTGGATGTCCAGAAGCGAGCGTACTGTCGGGGCTCCGAGGAGACCCTGACAGTTCCAACTAATGATTTTCATTGCTTCCGGTGATCACCCTCTAGGGGTGTCGCCGATGCATCAGTTGGTAGACTAGCAGCATCTGAAATTGCCCTTTACCTCTTAGGATCATGAATTTTCTCTGGTGTACTTAGTTGGCTCTTATCCACTGTCACACTAGCCCCGGCTTCTAAAAAGCCGACCTTCTCGCTCACAAAACCCGGTGGTGGATTCGAGCCCCTCCACGCACCATGGCTGAACACTAATCCATCCTGCCCAATGAGTCTCTTTCTTGCAGTAGGAACAACTGCACCAGAGTTACCAGACTTGCTAGGATCTAAGTTCATATCATTTTCCTCTTCGGGATTTGATTTCCCCGGCTCAAACCTTCCTCTACCCATATCTCCATCTCTCCCCCTCCGCCCTCCTGCATTCATCCTTCCTCTGTCTCTACCAGCTCCACCCGAGGGGTCATCATAGTTAACTAGGAGCCACTCCCCCCACTCGTAGTCCTCTGCCTTGTGAGTTCCATCCCCACATTCGGTCACGAGGTGTCCAATCAGGCCACAAAAATCACAGAAATCAGGCAGCTTATCATACTCTACTGGATACCTCTTGCTTTCCTTCAAAGTCAGTGGAACAAATCACACAATGGGGGTATCTAGCATCACATGAACACGAGCTCTTAGGTACTTTGTTGGGTTGATACGTCCCTCATTAACCACAACTTTTATCGGAGGGATTCCTACCTTTCGAGCTATCTTCTCAGCAATCTCCTTTTTCTTCATAAGGCCGTCGGGTATGCCAATAATGCGTGCCCAGACCGCAATATGATCTAACTTGTATTCCTCTACATTCGTCAGTCCATCATACTCCTCCAAAACCACAGCGGCGTTCCGGAACAGCCATGGACCACCAGTCATTACACGGTTCCAATCGCCCAGGCACATGAATTGGGCTAGAAAGATATTTGGTTTCATGGCCTTGAAGATCACTCCTTGCGCCGGTGACCAAGCATTCCTCATTGCCTTGTACAAAGCGACGTGACTGAAGGGCTTGAGCATATGAACCCTAAAAATAGCAAGCCAGCGTGTTTCTTCTATCAGTCCTTCAATCTCTCCAGACAGATCCAATTCATCCTCCTCCTCCCCATGGAGGTTCAGCCCCGAGAACCTATCCTCCAGATTTGCCTCCGGTCCTCGCTGATCGCGACCGTCTCCACTTCCCGACGCGCCCCCGGCCGGCGCCTTACCATCACCTCTTCCCGCCATGCAACCGGACGGGGATAGCCAAAAGCTCTCCGGGATCACGTCCAGATCGACACACGATCTCTCTAGACGTGAGAATTTGATGTATAAGTGATATAGATGGAACCCTAGCAGCGCGCCACAAGGGATAATTGGAACCCTAGCTACCTAGGGGGAAAAACTTTCTCTCCCAAACTTTTTTACCGCTCCTATGGATCTTGGCCATGAGGCCTTCCACTATGTGTCCGGTGCTAAATTTCTGAAAAGTGTGCCACGTATACATCGATGGCAGACAAAAAACTTTAGGCACCGCTCTCACAACATTGATCATTTGGCATCGTTGGAAGACTGGCCCACATATGTCTCCCTCGCATGCAACTCTCTCCATCTACTCTGCAGGCAAAAAAATCCCCATTCTCCTCCAAAGCAATTCGCACAGATCCATTTCATCCCTCATCTCCTCTTCCCAATTCGATGTTCAGTTCACTAGATCCATGTCATATGGAGGTTGTGGGGCGGATGAATTGAGGCGAGCCATCGCGGGGTGGAGGAATTGAGGCGAGTCATCGCGGGGCTGGAGGTAGTGAACAGGGCGACCTCGCGATGGAGGTTGCTGGCGACGGTGGTAGCAGGCAACACTGGCTCGTGGCTAGAGTATGGTGGTCGCATCCAAATGGTGGTGGTCGCCGTCCATCGCCAACAACCTGAATCGCGAGCTTGCGGTCGATGGTCGCTGCAGCGGCGCCGATGGAGTCCGCTGGAAGCCGACGGGGAGCGCAAGGAGATCATGCTGTAGGGTAACGCAGCAGAAAACAAAAATTTTCCGACCTACGCACCAGACCAGGACCACTATGGAGACTGCATACAAGGTTTGCTCATTTTCGTTACCGACTCGTAGCGCAGCGGAAGTAGAGTCGATGACGATCGGCGGTGCAGATCCCCGCAGCTAGGATTTACAACCTCCCAACCGCGAGGATGTTTACCCTCGTCTTCCCTTCGGACAGCCCTCCGGGAGGCGGTCGAACAGTCCCCCGGACGATGTCGCGGACAGCCCTTCGGGAGGACCTTCGAAACTCGAACGGTCACTCGGACAGCCCTTCGGGAGGACTCACAGAACTCGGACCGTCACATGGACAGCCCTTCGGGAGGCACTCTCAAACAGCCCCTCGGGCACTAAGATCGAAACTACGACCTCTCTACAGAGTTGCACACATACGGTGTCACCTATCCGGCAGGGCTTCGCCGTCCAGAACTAGTTCCTGCCGGAACCCAGACAGCCTTTCGGCTCTACGAAACTATTTCGCTGGGAGGGAGAGAGAAGCCAGATCATTGCAATGGCATTTGTATGTGAGAAGGAGTGAGTGTGGAGGGCTGCCCCTCCACCTCTATTTATAGGAAAGCCAAGGGGTAGGGTAGTTATCCAATAAAACCCAAAGGCATATGAGGGAAGTCCTTCCACAAGGACCTAAAGGAGAAACCAAGGAACAAGAGGGGCTCCAAGGTGGAGCCCCTAGTGTGGCCGGCCACTCCCTCATGAGGGCCCCCCAAAGGGGGTTCTCATCCATCCACATCACCTTCTAGAAGCCTTTAGCAAAAGCCCTAAAAGGTGGCTTCCAAAAATTAACCCAAAAAGCACTTTCACTATTCACGACGACATTTTTCAGCGTCCGTTCGAACTGAAAATATTTATGTGGGCTTAGAACATTTCCAGTACCCACCATAACAATTTTCAACGCGTTCTGGAACAATTCCAGTTTAGTGATTTCATCTGCGAAAAGCATCTGAAGTGGTTTCGGCAGCTTCGGAACATTTCCGGTTTTTCTTCCAGAAAATTCCCAGAAGTTTCCAGAATGATTCTGGCATCCTCCAAGAATTATCAGGCATGTGCCGAAACCATTTTGACTTAATGGTATCCCCTGAAACAACTTTTCAGTTTCACCGGAACTCATCCGGTGACCTCTCTCTGCGGAACCTTTCCGCTGTCCGAAACTTTTCGGTGTCTGAAACTTTTTCGATGATTTTCTCTCAGACTCCCTGTCTAGTATTCAGCAGATAGATGACCCTTAAGCGTGTGACCCTATAGGTTCGGTGAAGTATAGTCATGACACGGAACCCCTTCCGATCAATGATCAACATCGGAGCCGTGGACACCCATATTGACCCCTATACCCACACGAATGAATATTCGAGTGAACCTCCAGTTGCCGTGTGCTATTCCTGTTGCTTCACGATATGTTACAAATACCCGAGGTTAGACATGTTGGCATCCCCGTGGATCAACAACTTGTCCACTATGCCAGTTACCCCGTTATCGGTATCGTTCTCTTTTCTCGTTACCGTGTTCCGGCATCCCCGTGATCAAATCACAAAGTGTCTGGCCAGACGATGATGGATACCGTAACACCGAGAGGGCCCAGAGATATCTCTCCATCGTCGGAGGAGCAAATCCCAATCTTGAGCTATCAAGTTACTTGACATACTTTCCCATGAACCCGTAAGCCGCCGTAATAGCCATCCATTTACGGATGACGTTTAACAAACCCCAAAGGTCATGAATCAAGCATGAAGAAACTCGATACTCTCATGGTCTGAGGAATCATGCAAACATTAACCATCTCTGTGTTATTAACCATTAACTCATGACGAATGTATCTCATAGCATAACATCAATTCGGGTCGATTCAACACAAATGTCCTTCCTGACATTGTGCCCTCAAAGTTGCTGGCATAGACATGCCCATGATTGGAAAAACATAATCATCATGCAACACTTGAGCTAGTCTTAGAGGCACGACTACGAATACATTTTACCGTTTATTATACCACACGTGCACATGGGTTTTCCCCAGAGCCTTTATGGATATACGGGCTCGGGAACCATAGCAGTTATAGCATGGAACATAAACCTAATTATGAACACGGAGATAAATAATAACATTTATTATTGCCTCTAGGGCATATCTCCTACAGATCGAAACAACGACCTCTCTACAGAGTTGCACACATACGGTGTCATCTATCCGGCAGGGCTTCGCCGTCCAGAACTAGTTCCTGCCGGAACCCAAACAGCCTTTCGGCTCTACGAAACTCTTTTCGTGGGAGGGAGAGAGAAGCCAGATAACATCTTGGCATGTGTATGAGAGCAAGGGATGGGGAAATGGCTGCCAAGATCACTCCTATATATAGGCTAGCCAAGGGGTAAAATTGTCACACAAAAACCCCAAAGTGCCCTTGGAATATCCCTTTCCAAAAGGGAATATGCCCTATGGGAGTGCCATGTGGAGCACCATGGTGCTCCACCTCCTTGGCCGGCCACCCTTGGGGGGGGACCCCCCCCCATGAGGTGCCATGCCCTCCTTCCCCTTCTAGAAGGCCCTTTTTGGAATTTCCAAAAAGGTGCTTTCCATAAAATTCCCAAAAAGCACTTTCACTATTCACGACGACATTTTTCAGCGTCCGTTCGAACTGAAAATATTTATGTGGGCTTAGAACATTTCCAGTACCCACTAAAATAATTTTCAATGCGTTCTGGAACAATTCCAGTTTAGTGATTTCATCTGCGAAAAGCATCTGAAGCGGTTCCGGCAGCCCCGGAACATTTCCGGTTTTTCTTCCAGAAAATTCCCAGAAGTTTCCAGAATGATTCTGGTATCCTCCAAGAATTATCAGGCATGTGCCGAAACCATTTTGACTTAATGGTATCCCCTGAAACAACTTTTCAGTTTCACCGGAACTCATCCGGTGACCTCTCTCTGCGGAACTTTTCCGCTGTCTGAAACTTTTCGGTGTCCGAAACTTTTTCGGTGATTTTCTCTCAGACTCCCTGTCTAGTATTCAGTACATAGATGACCCTTAAGCGTGTGACCCTATAGGTTCGGTGAAGTATAGACATGACACGGAACCCCTTCCGATCAATGATCAACATCGGAGCCGTGGACACCCATATTGACCCCTATACCCACACGAATGAATATTCGAGTGAACCTCCAGTTGCCGTGTGCTATTCCTGTTGCTTCGTGATATGTTACAAATACCCGAGGTGAGACATGTTGGCATTCCCGTGGATCAACACTTGTCCACTATGCTAGTTACCTCATTACCGGTATTGTTCTCTTTTCTCGTTACCATGTTCCGGCATCCCCGTGATCAAATCACAAAGTGTCTGGCCAGACGATGATGGATACCGTAACACCGAGAGGGCCCAGAGATATCTCTCCATCGCCGGAGGAGCAAATCCCAATCTTGAGCTATCAAGTTACTTGACACACTTTTCCATGAACCCGTAAGCCGCCGTAATAGCCACCCATTTACGGATGACGTTTAACAAACCCCAAAGTTCATGAAGCAAGCATGAAGAAACTCGATACTCTCATGGTCTAAGGAATCATGCAAACATTAACCATCTCTGTGTTATTAACCATTAACTTGTGACGAAAGAATCTCATAGCATAACATCAATCGGGTCGATTCAACACAAATGTTCTGCTAACATTGTGCCCTCAAAATTGTTGGCATAGTCATGCCCATGATCAGGAAAACAGGATCATCATGCAATACTTGAGCCAGTCATAGAGGCTTGACTAGGAATACATTTTATCGTTTATTATTCCACACGTGCATATGAGTCTTCCTCCGAGCCTCGTTTTATTTGCAGACTCGAGAACCATAGCAGTTATAGCATGGAACATAAACCTAATTATGAACAGGGAGATAATCAATAACATTTATTATTGCCTCTAGGGCATATCTCCTACAGACTCCCACTTGCACTAGAGTCAATAATCTAGTTAATGCTAATGCACTTCACACCTGTGGCACACCGGTGTAAATATGCTTCGCTTGTGGTATAGCCTGATGTCCAACGGATCTGACGACTTCAGCTCCGTGTGTATCTTTGCATATCCTCGCGTTTTCACGCTTTCACAAAATTCATATTTTGTGTGGACTTGGCTTTGTATGTATGCGAATCACAGGTCGAACCTGGATTCCTCAGACTGAGTTATGGAGCAACTACTTGCAGGAGTGTCCCATTGACAAAAGCCATCTTGGAACCATACTAAGTTCATGAATGAACTATATGATTCAACATCTTCTTTGTCACTTTAAAGGCGGCAACATACTTCGCCTCTGTTATAGAATTCGCCACAGTAACTTGTTTGGAACATTTTCCAACTAACTGTGCCACCACATTGTGTGTTACACAAAACCCTTAATTTAAATTGAAAATCGCTTGGAGCATGGATGAAGACTGTATCGATGTAACCTTTTACAACGAACTCTTCATGATCTCCGCTTGCGAGAAAACATGTCATCAGTGCTACTATAGTACTCAATGACCCTTTTTCACTGTTGTCCCATGATCAGTACTTTTGATCACTTTGGTATCTATACTCGCAACAACTTTGGGAGTATTGGACATATCTGGTTGTTTTTACATACCATGGAATACATGATTAATCCAAACACAAGAGTGTGTGGAATCTCCATCATGTATTTTGCTCATCAGTGTTTTGGGACACCGAGTCTTGCAAAAACTCTTTCCATGTGAGTTCGGCAAGAATCACTCCTTGACGTTTTTAATGCTAAAAGGTTTTAGCATCTTGTCAATATGTATCTTTGCTCAGCCCTATTAGGTAAATCTATCTCCATAGATCATCATGCCTAATATAAAGGCTATTTAGCCCAAGCACTTCATTGAAAAACTATTTTCAAATGAAGTCCTAATTCGTGTCAAGAATTTTAATTCCAATTAACAATGTGTCAAGCACACAAGGTTTTTTGAAATGTTATTATGCTCCCACTTACTTTCTTGAATTACAAGCATCTTCGTTACCCATTGATGAAGTCAAACCCTTTTGACCATTTCATCAAAACACGAAGATTCCAACTCCATTTTGCTCTCTTCTGTTCATCGCTGGAACTCTGAAGTTTGCAAACTTTACTAGCATCCTCTGGAATGACAAAATACCTTGGACTGTAACACATGCAAGTCCTTGGTTTCATTTCCATCATATGGAAATCCTATTGTCATCCATGTTTCATATCTCATGACTAAAATATGTATTAATTGCTAGTTCAACCCGAACCGACTTTAAGCATCGCTACGGTGAAACAATCTCATCGTAGTCAACTCCTTGAACTTGTATATTGCAACAAGTCGAGCTTTATGGATAAACATTTTTATCCGTATCAGTTTTAAGTTCCATAAATATTCGTCAGACTCTAAGTCTTCCGAAAGGTGTATCAAGGTTTTAATCTTGAATCACTTATATGGAAACTATCTCGGATTGTATTGGCATTTAGCCAATTCCGGAGTCAGGGCCCATCAACGCTTCCTTGTGTATCGTAGGTATACTGTTGTCTAACAACAATATCTCGTTTGCGCACCTGAGAGGTTTGCACGAGCCTTGCCTACGTGGTTCAGCTGCAAGTTCGACCGAAGTCCATACATTTTATTGTAGAGACTTCTGTGTCAGTCGCAGTAGGAAACTCCGGAATCACTTCCAAGGTTCCTTTCCTTTGACCTGATGACGAAGATACTGGTTATCTCGTCGAGTTGCACTGTCCTCCCACTCACCTTTTGCAAGAACAATTCTCTTTAAAAGCATACCGTTTTGTGGCAAAAACCTTTGCCTCGGTATAGTGGTGGGGGAATACCCAATGACTTGGGATAACCTACAAAGTAGCACTTGTCTGATTTGGAATAGGTTTGTAACCTTTTACACAAGCCCCATATTCCAAATGTTTAAGAAAAGATATAACATGGTTGGGCGTACCATACCATGGTGTCATTTCAACAGACCCGATGGAGCTCTTTTCAGTGTAAAAGCCGCAGTCTCTAAAGCATCACTCTTTAGAAGGGATAATGGCAAATTTATTTATGTCATCTTTGATCTTACCATGTCATAAATGGTTCGATTACATTTTCACGGACTTTCCACTTGCAGTGGTGTTCCGGGAGGTGCAAGTTATGAAACCCCTTTCACAACTCATCAGACATTCGCTAAACTTGTAACTCAAAAATTCCTTTCTGCAATCGAATTGTAGAAACATAATTTTCTTGTTACAATAACTTCTTCTTCATTTATGAAAACCTTTCGAATGATTTCAAAAGATCCAGACTTACGTCTCATCAAGTAAATATCCACATATCTACTTGAGTCATTTCTGAAGATAGATAAATCCACTACTTGCAACAACCTTTATCGGACTACACACATCAAATGTATGATCACCAATAAGTTTGTTGTCCGTTCCTTATGGCCTGTGAACGGTATTTCAGTCACTTCTCTTTTCGGAGGAAAGTTGCAAGTGTCAGATGATTCAAAATCAAATGACTTCAAAATCCATCATAATGGAATTTATCCATGCGGGTTTCTCCAATGTGACCAAATGCAGTGCCACACTTGTGTGGTATTCTTTTAGTCTTGCGACATTTAGCGTCAGTGTTATGGATGTATCATATTACCATCAATATTCATAACATACGTCCCATCGATGATGGAAGTATGGCCCTCATGTTATTCATAATACTGAACAGCAATTGTTCTTCTATGAACAACCCTTTTGCAACAAACATTGTGCAATGGGCTAGAGTGTGTAAAACTCTAAAATGAATTATCAAAGTTAATACTGAGGTAATGTATTATTATCAATATTCATAACATACATCTCATTCATAATGAAAGTATGGCCCTTATGTTATTCATAACACCGAACATCAAAAGTTCTCTTATGAACAACCTTCTTGCAAGATAACTTATGCAATGGGCTAGAGTGTGTAAAACTCTAATTGAATTAGGAAAATAAACACAGACGGTAATACACCGATGGAAGGTACAGTAACATTTACTATGTTCCCTGTGTATACCTAAACCTCATTCCTGGCTAGTCTTTCATGCCATAGTAGTTCTTACATCGAGTTGCAACAGAATGCAATCGAGCGGGTATCTTTGTGATTAACTCACAATACCCAAGAATCAGTGATTAACAATTTAATCATAATTCCCAAGAACTATATCTTTGACCAGCCTTCTATACATCAAAAACTTGTATGACATTCATACATGAGCTGGATATTCCAGTCTTCTTTCTCATTGCCTTTATACTTATAACAGTTTAACTTTTAGTATTTCTCCTACTCTCAGAAGAAGCACACAACTTAAGAGTGGCATCAGCCCTGGACTTCCTAGGCGTGAAACTTTCACTGACACCCTTCGGACACTTCCTTTCTCTTTAAGTTGTTGTTTTATTCACCTTTCATCATATGACAGGCGTTCTTCTGGATCCCTCTCTTATCAGTCTAATGCATAGTAAACTCCTTTACTAATAGTTTGCAAACAAACATTTCTTTGGATATCTCATATCTTTTAGCCTTTGTCTGTCTCTGAAAATGATTTTCAGATTCCATGAATATCACATAACTATCCAAACTTTCGAAGTTCGGGTCTCATGGAAGCAAACATATTGCACTTGACTGAAATGGAATTCCAGCTTTTGGATCGAAGGACGAGAGTCACATGATCCATAGCATAAGCGAGAGAATACCGAAAGTATGCGATAGGACAAAGTCCTTCTCGGCACTCTTGAGGACAATCCTCACATTACGTTGCCAACCGTAAAGTTTTAACCAGATATTTAACAGCTATTCAATTTTAATAGGGAAGGTGGAAACGCGAGCCATTATTCTACAACTATTATGCAAATCACACTTTAGACAGTGTTCAAAATTAATTGCACTGAGAATTAAACAAGTTAATTCAACAGTGCGCTCCCACTCAAATCAATATCTCTCATAATTGATTGTGAGTGATTCAAGACCCGCATTTCCATTCAACGCCATTGAACGAGATGAACACTGATGGCGCGAACTTCAATCGGTAGGCAAACTTGCCGATCACATCTCTATGTGACTCTTGTTCATCTTTCGATGGGCGTGTTCCGAGCTCAGGGAGATCCTTCCAGAACGTCAAGACAACCAAGTGATCTCGCTGCGAGGTCTCAACTCACCCGCCTCACACATCCCTAATCGTTCGCACCCAGGGAGATCCTGTGATACCCCGAAAAGTTAGGTGCCGTGACGGTGCTACACTTGGGAGAACACTAACTACTTGATATTTTTGTGAGAGATCACCCTAATAAAAGCGACTACCGCGCAATCAAGAAGGGTGCATCATAAGGGATAAACATCTCAGGCAATTCAAAATAGCTTGATATGGTATAGCCCTTCCTAACGGAGAAGTCTTGTATTTCTTCGTCTTTGGCATTCGCGTCGGTGTTCACCTTCGCGAAGATTTCCACCACCTTGTCGATGCACCAGATATCTCTATAGCTAATAAAATAATGCATTACACAAGGTTGACACGCAGGTCATTTAAAGTGCAATCATATGGCTCCAGCCATCATGCCAAATCATGACACGCAGGTCATGTTAATTAATTTACATCATATAGACATCTCATACATAATCAAATTATTATGAGCACTGCTATACCACATCATATGCACATGCAAACCCTCCTACAAAACCAAGTTAGACGTCTCTAATTGGTTCATGCAAAAACTTGTTTTACGTGGCTTCTAAGGTTTCGAAACAAACCGAAGCTACCAACGTCCATCATCAAGTATGATAATCTAAGTCGCTAGATTAACATTCCAGGGTGTATGAAAACCGAGATAATAAAATCTCGAGCCCCATACTAAACTTCGTCATACGCATGACCCCCGTGCAGATCATATCTGCATTGCCCTTTCGTCTGCGAAATTTCATCTTTCTTTTTAACTACGGTGGAATTCAATGAACTGTTAGCACTTTGTTGATCAATCAGGATCGCGGATTGCCAGAACTTTGAAACTCCACCATACTGTTATCAAGATCAGAAATATGCAAATTCCAGGGAAGCAACAAGAACATCGGGTAACAGATTTCATCTGCTACCCGCACAAATAATTTTCAGTAATAGAACTCATCTACTACCTAATTATATTGTGCAACACCCATACATCTCTATGTATTCTAGATCGCAACCTGCATCTACGCATAGCACGGCTCTGATACCACTGTAGGGTAACGCAGCAGAAAACAAAAAATTTCTGACCTACGCACCAGCCCAGGACCACTATGGAGACTGCATACAAGGTTTGATCATTTTCGTTACCGACTCGTAGCGCAGCGGAAGTAGAGTCGATGACGATCGGCGGTGCAGATCCCCGCAGCTAGGATTTACAACCTCCCAACCGCGAGGATGTTTACCCTCGTCTTCCCTTCGGACAGCCCTCCGGGAGGCGGTCGAACAGTCCCCCGGACGATGTCGCGGACAGCCCTTCGGGAGGACCTTCGAAACTCGAACGGTCACTCGGACAGCCCTTCGGGAGGACTCACAGAACTCGGACCGTCACATGGACAGCCCTTCGGGAGGCACTCTCAAACAGCCCCTCGGGCACTAAGATCGAAACTACGACCTCTCTACAGAGTTGCACACATACGGTGTCACCTATCCGGCAGGGCTTCGCCGTCCAGAACTAGTTCCTGCCGGAACCCAGACAGCCTTTCGGCTCTACGAAACTATTTCGCTGGGAGGGAGAGAGAAGCCAGATCATTGCAAGGGCATTTGTATGTGAGAAGGAGTGAGTGTGGAGGGCTGCCCCTCCACCTCTATTTATAGGAAAGCCAAGGGGTAGGGTAGTTATCCAATAAAACCCAAAGGCATATGAGGGAAGTCCTTCCACAAGGACCTAAAGGAGAAACCAAGGAACAAGAGGGGCTCCAAGGTGGAGCCCCTAGTGTGGCCGGCCACTCCCTCATGAGGGCCCCCCAAAGGGGGTTCTCATCCATCCACATCACCTTCTAGAAGCCTTTAGCAAAAGCCCTAAAAGGTGGCTTCCAAAAATTAACCCAAAAAGCACTTTCACTATTCACGACGACATTTTTCAGCGTCCGTTCGAACTGAAAATATTTATGTGGGCTTAGAACATTTCCAGTACCCACCATAACAATTTTCAACGCGTTCTGGAACAATTCCAGTTTAGTGATTTCATCTGCGAAAAGCATCTGAAGTGGTTTCGGCAGCTTCGGAACATTTCCGGTTTTTCTTCCAGAAAATTCCCAGAAGTTTCCAGAATGATTCTGGCATCCTCCAAGAATTATCAGGCATGTGCCGAAACCATTTTGACTTAATGGTATCCCCTGAAACAACTTTTCAGTTTCACCGGAACTCATCCGGTGACCTCTCTCTGCGGAACCTTTCCGCTGTCCGAAACTTTTCGGTGTCTGAAACTTTTTCGATGATTTTCTCTCAGACTCCCTGTCTAGTATTCAGCAGATAGATGACCCTTAAGCGTGTGACCCTATAGGTTCGGTGAAGTATAGTCATGACACGGAACCCCTTCCGATCAATGATCAACATCGGAGCCGTGGACACCCATATTGACCCCTATACCCACACGAATGAATATTCGAGTGAACCTCCAGTTGCCGTGTGCTATTCCTGTTGCTTCACGATATGTTACAAATACCCGAGGTTAGACATGTTGGCATCCCCGTGGATCAACAACTTGTCCACTATGCCAGTTACCCCGTTATCGGTATCGTTCTCTTTTCTCGTTACCGTGTTCCGGCATCCCCGTGATCAAATCACAAAGTGTCTGGCCAGACGATGATGGATACCGTAACACCGAGAGGGCCCAGAGATATCTCTCCATCGTCGGAGGAGCAAATCCCAATGTTGAGCTATCAAGTTACTTGACATACTTTCCCATGAACCCGTAAGCCGCCGTAATAGCCACCCATTTACGGATGACGTTTAACAAACCCCAAAGTTCATGAATCAAGCATGAAGAAACTCGATACTCTCATGGTCTGAGGAATTATGCAAACGTTAACCATCTCTGTGTTATTAACCATTAACTTGTGACGAATGAATCTCATAGCATAACATCAATCGGGTCGATTCAACACAAATGTTCTGCTAACATTGTGCCCTCAAAATTGCTGGCATAGTCATGCCCATGATCAGGAAAACAGGATCATCATGCAATACTTGAGCCAGTCATAGAGGCTTGACTAGGAATACATTTTATCGTTTATTATTCCACACGTGCATATGAGTCTTCCTCCGAGCCTCGTTTTATTTGCAGACTCGAGAACCATAGCAGTTATAGCATGGAACATAAACCTAATTATGAACAGGGAGATAATCAATAACATTTATTATTGCCTCTAGGGCATATCTCCTACACATGCAAGTCTAGCTCGGTCCCAATGGCGGCAGAGTGCTCACCGGAGATGGTGTGGTGAAGCAGAACAGGTACACTTCATGGTTGTTGGTTCGCGCACGAGAAGAAGGATATATGGATTTTTTATTGCCTCGGTGAATTTGGCATCGGAGCAGCTACTTGCTCCGGTTCCCAGAAATTTTCTTATGGCATCGAGTGGGCTATGGAGGGCACCGGTGCCAAATGACCCAAAACTGAATTTGGCATCACTTTTGGCCTACATAGTGGAGGGCCTCAGCTCCATCGACCGGAGGAGGCCGTCTGGCTTGATCCAGCCAACGATCGCGCCTGAATGGAGGTGGAGAACTTGGATTGGAGAGGTGATGATACTGGGTGGAGAAATAAGGAGTGATTTAATGGAAAAAAGGATAATGCCACATGATGTGTCATAAAGGTGACAACTTGTGTTCGGCTAAAAAAAGCTAACAAGTGTTGAATAAGTAGGCAATTTTTCGATTAATTTAATCCATGAATAAATCACTAGCATGGCATTGACAGAATTAACAACATGATGATATTGAACCATGTAAGCACATACTACGCTAATGGCAGACGCATCTACGTATAACGCTAGCATGGCTATAACAAAAAATAGTAGGAGCGGGATAAACGAGTTATACCCTCCAGTACGCCAGGCAGAAGCCGCAACGGCGGTGGCAGCAGCGGTGTCCTCAGCTGCCTTCTTGTCGGCCTCGAGCTTCTCGGCGGCGAGACGGTCGGCTTCAGTCTGAGACATGGTGTTGACGAAGACGACGCAGACATAGAGGAAGTAGCGGATCGGAGGCGAGCAGTCGCGTAGTCGCTTCCCAAAAACCTCCCCTCTCCCGTACAGGATTCGGAGAGGCGGGGTTTTGGAGACCTTCTCTCTCGTTGACCATGTACGCGGCGTACGAGATGGAGTCACCGGCAGCAGCAGCAGCAATGGAACGATGGTGAGCGGTGAGCGTGGAGCAGATGTGATATGTTCGTGGCGGCTAGGGTTAGGAGACACCTCACACTTATATAGAAGCAGCCGCGTGGAGAGACGTGGGCTCGACCCACGTCCAAGTCTGTGGCAGCCCACGATCTGACATCTCAGATCGTGGCCCAGCTGTCAAAAACTCTCCGTTACTGACTCGCAAAAATAAGCGCATAGGTTTGAGCTCGGCTCGGCTCATTCCCGCAACCCGCGGCGCGTCGTGACGAGACATGGCGTGGCGAGGCGGGCGGTGGAGGAGGAGTGCGCGAGGGCCTCTTCTATTGTCAAGCTCCAATAGCATGTGGAAGAGAAACCCTTATAAGGAGATCCAACTCCTCTCCAACTTCTGGGGTGGGACTAAGCTTCCCACTACACCTAGTGCCAATTTAACCCACATGAGCCCTTAGAGATTTTCAGAAATTTTTAGATGAGCCTTAGGCCCACCCTAATATTTCAACAACAAGTGTTGAGTAATTTGTATACCCAGTTACAATGCACGGGCAATTGCCTAGTTAATATAAAAATATATTTAATGTTGCCTTTAGCATTGCATCACATTGTAAGAATCCAAATTTTACATGTAACTGCTACTTCTTGAGCTTGCATTGATTTTTTCCTTGAAGAGGAAAGGGTGATGCAGCAAAGTAGAGATAAGTATTTCCCTCAGTTAAGAACCAAGGTATCAATCCAGTAGGAGGCACAAGCAAGTCTCCAATATATGCACCTGCAGAAACTAACAAACACTTGCACACAACGTGAAAAGGGGTTGTCAATCCCTTCACGGTCACGAACAAGAGTGAGATCTAATAGAGATAGGTATAAAATATAAATCAAAGAGCAAACTAAAGTAAATATAAATAAATTGCAGCAAGGTATTTTTGGGTTTTTTGGTTTATAGATCTGAAAATATATGATGGAAAATAGACCGGGGACCATAGGTTTCACTAGAGGCTTCTCTCTTGAAGATAGCATACGGTGGGTAAACAAATTACTGTTGAGCAATTGATAGAAAAGCGCATAGTTATGACGATATCTAAGGCAATGATCATGAATATAGGCATCACGTCCATGACAAGTAGACCGAAACGATTATGCATCTACTACTATTACTCCACACATTGACCAACCCCTGCCTGCATCTAGAGTATTAAGTTCACAAGAACAGAGCAACGCTTTAAGTAAGATGACATGATGTAGAGGGATAAACTCAAGCAATATGATATAAACCCCATCTTTTTATCCTTGATGGCAACAATGCAATACGTGCCTCGCTACCTCTTCTGTCATTGGGTGAGGACACCGCAAGATTGAACCCAAAACTAAGCACCTCTCCCATTGCAAAAAAATCAATCTAGTTGGCCAAACCAAACCGATACTTCGAAGAGAAATACAAAGATATCTTAATCATGCATAAAAGAGTTCAGAGAAGACTCAAATAATATTCATAGATAATCTAATCATAAATCCATAATTCATCGGATCTCAACAAATGCACCACAAAAGAAGATTACATCGAATAGATCTCCAAGAACATCGAGGAGAACATTGTATTGAAGATCAAAGAGAGAGAAGAAGCCATCTAGCTACTAGCTATGGACCCGTAGGTGTGTGGTAAACTACTCACGCATCATCGGAAGGGCAACAAGGTTGATGTAGAGGCCCTCTATGATCGAATCCCCCTCTGGCAGATCGTCGGAAAAGGCCCCAAGATGGGATCTCACGGGAACAGAGGCTTGCGGTGGTGGAAAAATATTTTTGTGGACGCTTCTGAAGTTCGGGGAATATTTGAGAATTTATAGAGGTGAAACTAGGGTTAGAGGACCCTCGAGGGGCCCACAAGCCAGGGGCGCCCCCCCGGGGGTGCGCCCTTGAGGCTTGTGGCCTCCTCGGGACTCTTCTGGCCCTCTCTCCAAGTCACGTAGGTGTCTTCTGGTCCAAGAAAAATCATCGCGAAAGTTTTATTCCGTTTGGACTCCGTTTGATATTCCTTTTCTATAAAGTCAAAAACAAGGAAAAAACTGAAACTGGCACTGGGCTCTAGGTTAATAGGTTAGTCCCAAAAATAATATAAAATAGCATATTAATGCATATAAAACATCCAAAACAGATAATATAATAGCATGGAACAATCAAAAGTTATAGATACGTTGGAGACGTATCAAGCATCCCCAAGCTTAATTCCTGCTCGTCCTCGAGTAGGTAAATGATAAAAATAGAATTTTTGATGTGGAATGCTACCTAACATATTTATCAATGCAATTTTCTTTATTGTGGAAAGAATATTCAGATCCATAAGATTCAAAACAAAAGTTTAATATTGAGATAAAAAAATAATGCTTCAAGCATACTAATAAAGCAATCATGTCTTCTCAAAATATCATGGCCAAAGAAAGTTATCCCTACAAAATCATATAGTCTGGCTATGCTCCATCTTCATCACACAAAATATTTTATCATGCACAACCCCGATGACAAGCCCAGCAATTGTTTCATACTTTTGGTGTTCACAAACTTTTTTAACTTTCACGCAATACATGAGCGTGAGCCATGGATATAGCTCTATAAGTGGAATAGAATAAGGTGGTTGTGGAGAAGACAAAAAGAAGGAGAAAGTCTCACATCAACTAGGCAAATTAATGGGCTATGAAGATGACCATCAATTGATATCGAGGCAAGTGAGTAGGGATTGCCATGCAACGGATGCACTAGAGCTATAAGTGTATGAAAGCTCAAAAAGAAACTAAGTGGGTGTGCATCCAACTTGCTTGCTCACGAAGACCTAGGGCAATTTGAGGAAACCCATCATTGGAATATACAAGCCAAGTTCTATAACAAAAAATTCCCACTAGTATATGAAAGTGACAAAATAGGAGACTCTCTATCATGAAGATCATGGTGCTACTTTGAAGCACAAGTGTGGAAAAAGGATAGTAACATTGTCCCTTCTCTCATTTCTCTTTTTTTTTGTTTGGGCTTCTTTGGCCTCTTTTATTTTTTATAAAGTCCGGAGACTCATCCCAAATTGTGAGGGAATCATAGCTTCCATCATCCTTTCCTCACATGGGACAATGTTCTAATAATGATGATCATCACACTTTTATTTACTTATAACTCAAGAATTACAACTCGATACTAGAATAAGATATGACTCTATATGAATGCCTCCGGCGCTGTACCGGGATGTGCAATGATCAAGAGTGACATGTATAAAAAATATGAATGGTGGCTTTGCCACAAATACTGTGCCAACTACATGATCATGCAAAGCAATATGACAATGATGGTATGTGTCATAATAAACGGAATGGTGGAAGTTGCATGGCAATATATCTCGGGATGGCTATGAAAATGCCATAATAGGTAGGTATGGTGGCTGTTTTGAGGAAGGGTATATGGTGGGTTTAATGCACCGGCGAAAGTTACGCGGTGCTAGAGAGGCTAGCAATGGTGGAAGGGTGAGAGTGTGTATAATCCATGGACTCAACATTAGTCATAAAGAACTCACATACTTATTGCAAAAAATTATTAGCCATCGAAACAAAGTACTACACGCATGCTCCTAGGGGGATAGATTGGTAGGAAAAGACCATCGCTCGTCCCCAACCGCCACTCATAAGGAAGATAATCAAAGAATAAATCATGCTCCGACTTCATCACATAACGGTTCACCATACGTGCATGCTATGGGAATCACAAACTTTAACACAAGTATTCCTACCAATCCACAATTACTCACTAGCATGACTCTAATATCACCATCTTTATATCTCAAAACAAATGCAAGGAATCTAACTTCTCATATATTCAATGCTCTTTATATGAAAGTTTTTATTATATCCCTCTTGGATGTCCATCATATTAGGACTAAATTCACAACCTAAGCAAATTACCATGTTGTTTAAGACTATCAAAATAATATAAGTGAAGCATGAGAGTTCACCAATTTCTATAAAATAAAGCCACCGCTGTGCTCTAAAAATATATAAGTGAAGCACTAGAGCAAACTGCGTAGCTCAAAAGATATAAGTGAAGCACATAGAGTATTCTAATAAATTCACGATTAATGTGTGTCCCTCTCAAAAGATGTGTTCAGCAAGGATGATTGTGGCAAACTAAAAAGCAAAGACTCATATCATACAAGACGCTCCAAGAAAAACACATATCATGTGGTGAATAAAAATATAGCCTCAAGTAAATTTACCGATGGATTGAAGACAAAAGAGGGGATGCCATCCAGGGCATCCCCAAGCTTAGATGCTTGGTTGTCCTTGAACATTACCTTGGGGTGCCTTGGGCATCCCCAAGCTTAGGCTCTTGCCACTCCTTATTCCGTTGTCCATCAAATCTTTACCCCAAACTTAAAAACTTCACAACACAAAACTCATAAGATCCATTAGTATAATAAAATAAATCACCACTTTAGGTACTGTTGTGAACTCATTCTAAATTTATATTGGTGTTATATCTGTAACACCCCTGTGTAATAGTCACTGTGGTTACCTGCTAATAATGCCAAGTCATCTCATTTGCAGTGCCTAGTCATAGTGGTTAATCTCAGCAATTCAAATACTTCTCTGAAAATCAACTCAAATTCAAAAGTGCAAAATAAATTTGCTCAAACACTATGCGAAAAATGTTCATTAAATAGCAAATATTCCAGAAGCACTCATAAAAATATAAACAATGATAGTTGAATTAGCTAAATGACTCAAACCACATGAAACAGCACCAAAACAGCACTATCTAAATCATTTATAATTAAATAAAATTCAAATAAAATCCTACTTTGCCCAAACAAGTTTTTGGTGACAAGAAATATTGCATTGTAATATTTGGGCCAAGTCCCACATTTTACAAAATAGCAAAAGTGGCCTAACAATTACAAAATAGAAAAGAAATAAAGAAAAGCAAAACAGAAAATAAGAAAAATAAAACGAGGCACTGTGCACTGTGCCTAAGTGCACAGTGCCCCGATCCAGCCCATCGGCCCAACTCCCTCTCTCTCTCCCTCGCGTGTCACCCACCTCGTGGCTGCGCCGGCGCGCACCGGCCGCAGCTCGACACGGCGACGGCACCGACGCCACCGACGCGCTAGGGGGATAAGGCCGAAGCCGTCCGTTCGCCCGGGTCATCCTCGTCATTCTCCCCTTCTGCCCTCGCTCGATCCTTCCCTCTCTTCCTCAGATTCAACGGCGCTTGAGCGCCACCGTCGCCGCGCTTCACCACTGCCGTGGCCAGCGGCCTCCCTGCTCCGGCTGCTCGTGCCTGGGAGGACCGCCATGGATCGCCACGTCTTCTGCAGCCGTTGGAAGGAGCAGAGGAGCTCGGCAACGCCCGGACGCGTCGTCTTCTTCCTCAGGACGCCGGCGATCCCCTTCCTCCCCGACGAGCTCCTGCTGCTACTAATCTTTCGAGGGCCTATGTGGGTGCCGCACGGTGAGCCTCTCCACCATTTGCTGCTCCTCGTTGCCTCTCTAGCACCCCGTAGCTAGCTCACCATCGAGCCCGAGCTCTGGTCGCCGCTTTGCACTTCGCTGCCATGGCCACCTTCGCCGTCACGCGCTGCCAAACCCCGCATCGAGCTCCAGGAGCTCGTGCGAGTCCAACGCGGCCCCTAGCGTGCTTTCCCGTGCCGTGCAGCGCCGGATCCGTCGACGTCCGAACTCCGACGCCCGCTCCGCCGCTCGCCACCGCCGTCTCTGGCCACCCCAGCTCCTACCACCACCACAGAACGACGCGGCGTCGAGAGGCTGTTCGAAAGAACCCAGCCACGCGCCAAATGACGCTCTCTAGCGCGATTCCGGCGCACTCCGGCGATCGGCCGCCGCGCAAATGGTCGCCGGAGTTGTTTCCGGCGACGCCGCCGATGTGGCACAGGCGGGATCCACCCCTGGGTCGCTGGCAGGTGGGCCCAGAGGCCCCGGTTGACTAGTTGACCTGGTCAACTGTGGTGACGTGGCAGCCACAGCCACTGACCAGTGGGCCCGCGTGATTAATTAGCCTAATAAATGTTTTTATAATTAAAATTAATTAGATTTGCCTAATGTCTCACTGACACCCGGGGCCCACAACCCTAATTAACTCTGATAGTTAATTTAATCCACATGTCAGGTTTGACCTGGTCAGCTGACCAGTTGACTGCTGACGTCAGCATTGCATCATGCTGATGTCATAATCCCTTTTCTGATAAAATAAATAAATTCTAGAAAATATTTAAATCTTTGAAAATTAATAACTTTTAAACCGTAACTCAGATCGAAAAACTTAAAACATGAAAGTTGCTCAGAACGACGAGACGAATCTGATCGTGTCGTCTGTTTCCATGCCAGAACCCCCTACGTCGGAGAACCCATAACTTTCCGTCCGTATCCGGTATATGAATAGTGCATTACCACCGGATAATAAATCTCGCTTAACCCTAAAATAACTAGAATGACTTAGGTGCATCTGTAGGCAACCTTGCACTGCATCTTAACATAGCATGCCCTGTATTTCATCATTTGCTATGCATTTATATGTTTCTTCCCCCTCTTCTCTCTCGATAGACCCCGACATCGACGTAGCTCCCGAGGCTGACGTAGCTCCGGAGGTCGACTACGCTCCTGACGATCAGACCCTTGCCACCGAGCTTCCAGGCAAGCACCCCCCTTTTGAGGATTCCGATATCGCCTACTCTCTTCTCTCTTATGCTTGCATTAGAAGTTACTGCTACTGTTGTTATCCTATTTCTGCTGCATAGCCTGTTTATTGTAACCTGCTATTGTTACCTGCCTGCTTATCCTAAACTGTTTAGTATAGGCTGGGTAGATACCTATCAGAGACCCCACTTTATCCCGACTGCCCCGCTGGATTCTTAGAAGACCCGATCAACGGGATCGTAGACCAGGCCCCGGCACCGCATTTCACTCCCCCTTAGATGTTCGACACTACTGGGTTACTATCGAGTGCCGAGGGTGATACCTCGTTAGCACTTCTGATGATAACCTTGAAGGTTAGTTACTCTGTCGTGGTCAGCGAGGGTGATTCCTCCTACACCACCCCCGATAACGACATCGTCGAGCAACTGCTAAAGTGTGGACCTCGAGGGTGATTCCTCCTCCGTTCACCTTGATGTTTACGTCAGGTGGTAATCCAACGAGGGTGATGCCTTGGATTCCTTCTTGATCTGTTAGCCACACGGATACCCCTATACTATTGTTGACACTGCTTATTCTGGATAAAGACGGGTTGGCCCTGAGAGGTACCCGCGCGAGTTTAATTGAGAGAGATGTGGAGTCGGGTGGACCTGGATGGTGCCCGAGTAATGAATACGAGGCGTGGTCGGGCATTCCTAGCCCTTGCCGCAAGTCCTCGAGACGGGGCGATGGGGTCACATCTTTCGTGAGTCTCTGCTCGTTACCACACTACCAACACACTAACGGTTTGGATATTTGATCCGAGGGGCCTCTGGCCTAATAGCACTAACCATCACGTGGGCATAGTATGGGCGTTCTGCGTCGTATACTTCAGCCGAAGCTTAATAGACGTCAGCGACTGAGCGGCGCGCGCTGGGTTAGACTGGTAACGCCATGCACTTGTATAAGGGGGGCTAGGTGTGCTCACCGGCCGTGTACGCAACGTGCAGGAGCGTCCGGGGCGATGGCCCAAGACCCCTGGGGGCATAGGTTAGTCCGGCGTGCTGACCTCTCTGTTAAGTATTTGGTTGGGTTGCGGCGTATTGCTTAGCCGAGGCCGGGCATGACCCAGTAAAGTGTGTCCGGCCGAAGTTAAGCGAGCATGGTGGGTAAGTTGGTGCACCCCTGCAGGGAAGAAACAATCTATCGATAGCCTGTCCTACGGTAACGGACACTCGGAGTTGTATCCCGATCGGTACAACTAGAACTGATGACTTGATATGAAATGGATAGTATGGCTCTGGGAATGCTTTCTCGCAGGGAGTCGAGGAAGGATCTCTGGGCGACGTTGATGACACTACTACTACTCTACATTATGTTACTCTGCACTCTTCTAATGCTGCAAGACTGATGAAGATGCTTGAAGATGCTAGTCTTCGATAGGACTAGGCTCTCCCCTCTATTCTGGCATTTCTGTAGCCCAGTCCACATATACAGCCCTCCTTTGAAAATGTTGCATATGTAGTGTAGATCCTTGCTTGCTGAGTACTTCGGATGAGTACTCACGTTTGCTTTATTTTCTTTTTCTCCCAATATCCACTTGTCGCAACCAGACGACGGAGCCCCGGAGCCAGCTGCCCCCGTCGACGACTACGGCTACTACTACTACCCTCCCGGCGAGTACTACTACGAGGAGCCGACCGACGACCAGGAGTAGGATTCGGAGGGTCCAAGGCAGGAGGCCTACGCCTTTCGATCGTAGTATTTTATTTTGCCCCGCCTTTCTAAAGGCCTATCTGCTTCTCTGTAATATCTGTACCCAGATATCTGATGCTTCCGCTGACACTTGTATGCCATCGAGCTATGTATTCGAGCCCTCGAGGCCCTGGCTTGTAATATAAAGCTTGTATGACTTTATTTATGTTTTAGAGTTGTGTTGTGATATCTTCAAGTGAGTCCTTAGGCTTGATCATGTGCATTTGCGTGTATGGTTAGTGCACGATTAAGCCGGGGTCGTCACAATATCTACTGTATTCCAATTTCTCCATGGTTCATACCCCCTGATACTACCCATAGATTCATCAAAATAAGCAAACAACACATAAAAAACAGAATCTGTCAAAAACAGAATAGTCTGTGAAGATCTGAATATTACTCATACTTATGTAACTCCAGAAATTTTGAAAATTTGAAAACCTGGGAAATTTGTATATCAATCTTTTGTAAAAAAAATCAAAAAATTTCGTCGCTTCTATGAATTTTCAAAATTCTGCTACTGGACACAAAAGTTTTTGTTTTTCAGCAAAATCAAATCAACTATCACCGTAAGCCATCCCAAAGGTCTTACTTGGCTCAAACACTAATTAAAACACCAAAACACAATTACTACAGAAGTAATAATGTGTATTTATTGAAAAACAGAAGCAAAAACAAAGAACACAAAATAAAAATTGGGTTGCCTCCCAACAAGCGCTATTGTTTAACGCCCCTAGCTAGGCATAAAACATAGATCTAGGTATTGTCATCTTTGGTATGCAATTCTTCAATTGCACATTTAAAACCCCTAGGATATTCTTTAGGTTTATTGATAATCACACCCCTAGGTAGGAAATCAAGAAACTTGCTTGTAGCAATTGGTTCTTTAATGATATTGACAAAGCTAGGAAAAATACTTATCATCTTAAGATCTTCGTTTCCTTTACTAGATGATTCACCTTTATTTTTAGGAACATAAATAGACTTAGTAGCTTTAGTTGGGGAAAAATTTGGAGTAGTTTTAACAACGGAAAAGCGGAACCCAAGTTGGTAATAATATCTTCTAATTTATCAATTCTAGAAGAACCTTGATCTATTTTCTCATTAACTATAGGTTCCTTTTCATTTAGATTCTTTAAAGTAATTCCTACCTTTGATCCAATTTGAGTAATGTGATTATGAATCTTTTTATCCAAATTTTCAATAAGCTCTACGGTAGAAATCTTATTCTCAATAATATCAAGCCTTTGCATCACATGTTCCAAAGTTAAAACTATTTCATTAACCATGAGTGGTGGTGAACCAACCAAATCTATCATAGCATTGTAAGCATCCAAAGTATGGCTACCCAAGAAATTACCCCCAGTGATGGTATCTAGCACATATCTATACCAAGTAGTAACACCCACATAAAAATTATGGAGGAGAACGGTAGTAGATTGCTTACGAGTAGATCTATTTTGGGCATTGCAAATTCTGTACCAAGCATCTTTTAAATTTTCTCCCTCCCTTTGTTTAAAATTGAGAACCTCACTTTCAGGGGTACTAACAATGGTAGAAGGACTAGCCATGATAGCCAAACAAGCGATCTAACACACAAGCAAACAAAAAGCAAACGAAAAAACGAACGGAAGAAGGGCGAATAAAAAGGCAAATATTTTTGTGTTTTTCTGAAAATGTTTTAGAAGTGGGGGAGAGGAAAATGAGAGGCAAATGGCAAATAATGTAATGCAAGAGATGAGAGTTTATGATGGGTACTTGGTAGGCTTGATGTACAACCTCCCCGGCAATGGCGCCAGAAATTCTTCCTGCTACTTCTTGAGCTTGCGTTGATTTTTCCCTTGAAGAGGAAAGGATGATGCAGGAAAGTAGAGATAAATAATTCCCTCAGTTAAGAACCAAGGTATCAATCCAGTAGGAGGCACAAGCAAGTCTCCAATATATGCACCTGCACAAACTAACAAACACTTGCACACAACGCGAAAAGGGGTTGTCAATCTCTTCACGGTCACGAACAAGAGTGATATCTAATAGAGATAGGTATAAAAGATAAATAAAAGAGCAAACTAAAGTAAATATAAATAAATTGCAGCAAGGTATTTTTGGGTTTTTTGGTTTATAGATCTGAAAATATATGATGGAAAATAGACCCAGGGGCCCTAGGTTTCACTAGAGGCTTCTCCCTTGAAGATAGCATACGGTGGGTAAACAAATTACTGTTGAGCAATTGATAGAAAAGCGCATAGTTATGACAATATCTAAGGCAATGATCATGAACATAGGCATCACGCCCGTGACAACTAGACCAAAATGATTCTGCATCTACTACTATTACTCCACACATCGACCGACTCCTGCCTGCATCTAGAGTATTAAGTTCATAAGAACAGGGCAACGCTTTAAGTAAGATGACATGATGTAGAGGGATAAACTCAAGCAATATGATATAAACCCCATCTTTTTATCCTTGATGGCAACAATGCAATACGTGCCTCGCTACCCCTTCTGTCATTGGTTGAGGACACCGCAAGATTGAACCCAAAACTAAGCACCTCTCCCATTGCAAGAAAAACCAATCTAGTTGGCCAAACCAAACCGATAGTTCGAAGAGAAATGCAAAGATATCTTAATCATGCATAAAAGAGTTCAAAGAAGACTCAAATAATATTCATAGATAATCTGATCATAAATCCACAATGTTGGGAAACGTAGCATGCAATTTCAAAAAAAATCCTACGCTCACGCAAGATCTATCTAGGAGATGCATAGCAACCAGAGGGGGAGAGTGTGTCTACGTACCCTCGTAGACCGAAAGCGGAAGCGTTTGACAACGCGGTTGATGTAGTCGAACTTCTTCTCGTTCCGACCGATCAAGCACCGAACATACGGCACCTCCGAGTTCTGCACACGTTCAGCTCGATGACGTCCCTCGAACTCTTGATCCAGCAAAGTGTCGAGGAAGTAGATGAGTTCCGTCAGCACAACGGCGTGGTGACGGTGATGGTGAAGTGATCCGTGCAGGGCTTCGCCTAAGCACCGTGAGAATATGACCGAGGGTGTAATCTGTGGAGGGGGGCGCCGCACACGGCTAACAGTTGATGTTCTGTGTTCTAGCGCCCCCTCCCCATGTATATATAGGTGGGAGGGGGAGGGGAGCAGCAAGGGTGCGCCCCAACTAGGAGGAATCCTACTTGGGGTCCTCCCCAATTCAGCCTCCCCCCTTCCTTATTTACCGGAGGGAGGAGGGAAGGAAGGGGGAGGCCGAATCCCTCCCCTTCCTTCTCTCTTCCCCTCTTTCCTTCTCCTCTGGTGCGGCCCATATGGGGGGCGCAGTAGCCCCTGGTGGCTGATGTGTTTCCCCTCTTGGCCCATAAGGCCCATATCTTTTGCCGGGGGTGCCCGGAACCCCTTCCGGTGACCCAATATGTACCCGGTACCTTCCGGAACACTTCCGGTGTCCGAATACCATCGTCCTATATATCAATCTTTACCTCTCAACCATTTCGAGACTCCTCATCATGTTCGTGATCTCATTCGGGACTCCGAACAACATTCGGTCACCAAATCACATAACTGATATAATACTAAATCGTCATCGAACGTTAAGCGTGTGGACCCTACGGGTTCGAGAACTATGTAGACATGACCGAGACACTTCTCTAGTCAATAACCAATAGCAGAACCTGGATGCTCATATTGGCTCCCACATATTCTACGAAGATCTTTATCGGTCGAACCGTTATGATAACATACGTTATTCCCTTTGTCCATCGGTATGTTACTTGCCCGAGATTCGATCGTCGGTATCTTTATACCTAGTTCAATCTCGTTACCGGCAAGTCTCTTTACTTGTTCCATAATACATCATCCTGTGACTAACTCATTAGTCACTTTGCTTGCAAGGCTTCTTATGATTAGCATTACCGAGAGGGCCCAGAGATACCTCTCCGATACTCGGAGTGACAAATCCTAATCTCGATCTATGCCAACCCAACAGACACCTTCGGAAATACCTGTAGAGCATCTTTATAATCACCTAGTTACGTTGTGACGTTTGATAGCACATAAGGCATTCCTCCGGTATCCGGGAGTTGCATAATCTCATAGTCGAAGGAATATGTATTTGACATGAAGAAAGCAGTAGCAATAAAACTGAACGATCATTATGCTAAGCTAACGGATGGGTCTTGTCCATCACATCATTCTCCTAATGATGTGATCTCGTTATCAAATGACAACTCATGTCCATGGTTAGGAAACCTTAACCATCTTTGATCAACAAGCTAGTCAAGTAGAGGCTCACTAGGGACACGATGTTTGTCTATGTATTCACACATGTATTTAGGTTTCTAATCAATACAATTCTATCATGAATAATAAACATTTATCATGAATAAGGAAATATAAAATAACAACTTCATTATTGCCTCTAGGGCATATTTCCTTCAGTCTCCCACTTGCACTAGAGTCAATAATCTAGTTCACATCGCCATGTGACCAACACCCAAAGGGTTTACTAGAGTCAATAATCTAGTTCACATCGCCATGTGATTAACACCCAAAGAGTACTAAGGTGTGATCATGTTTTGCTTGTGAGAGAGGCTTAGTCAACGGGTCTGCCATATTCAGATTCGTATGTATTTTGCAAATTTCTATGTCTACAATACTCTGCATGGAGCTACTCTAGCTAATTGCTCCCACTTTCAATATGTATCCAGATTGAGACTCAGAGTCATCTGAATCGGTGTCAAAGATTGCATCGATGTAACTCTTTACGACGAACTCTTTATCACCTCCATAACCGAGAAATATTTCCTTAGTCCTCTTAGGTAACTAAGGATAATTTTGACCGTTGTCCAGTGATCTACTCCTGGATCACTATTGTACTCCCTTGCCAAACTCATGGCAAGGCACACAATATGTCTGGTACACAGCATGGCATACTTTATAGAACCTATGGCTGAGGCATAGAGAATGACTTTCATTCTCTCTCTATCTTCTGCCGTGGCCGGGCTGTGAGTCTTACTCAACTTCACACCTTGCAACACAAGCAAGAACCCTTTCTTTGACTGATCCATTTTGAACTTCTTCAAAATCTTGTCAAGGCATGTGCTTTTGTGAAAGTCCTATTAAGCGTCTCGATCTATCCCAATAGATCTTGATGCCCAATATATAAGTAGCTTCACCGAGGTCTTTCATTGAAAAATTCTTATTCAAGTATCCTTTTATGCCATCCAGATATTCTATATCATTTCCAATCAATAATATGTCATCCACATATAATATCAGAAATGCTACAGAGCTCCCACTCACTTTCTTGTAAATACAGGCTTCACCATAAGTCTGTATAAAACCATATGCTTTGATCACTTTTTCAAAGCGTATATTCCAACTCCGAGATGCTTGCACCAGTCCATAGATGGATCACTGGAGCTCGCACACTTTGTTAGCACCTTTAGGATTGACAAAACCTTCTGGTTGCATCATATACAACTCTTATTTAATATCCATTAAGGAATGCAATTTTGATATCCATTTCCAGATTTCATAAAATGTGGCAATTGCTAACATGATTCGGACAGACTTAAGCATCGCTATGGGTGAGAAAGTCTCATCACAGTCAACTCCTTGAATTTTGTCGAAAACATTTTGCGACAAGTCAAGCTTTGTAGACAGTAGCATTACCATCAGTGTCAGTCTTCTTCTTGAAGATCCATTTATTCTCTATGGCTTGCCGATCATCGGGCAAGTCCACCAAAGTCCATACTTTGTTCTCATAGATGGATCCTATCTCAGATTTCATGGCCTCAAGCCATCTGTCGGAATCTGGGCTCATCATCGCTTCTTCATAGTTCGTAGGTTCATCATGGTCTTAGTAACATGACTTCCAGAACAGGATTACCGTACCACTCTGGTGCGGAACGTGCTCTGTTCGACCTACGAGGTCCAGTAGTAACTTGATCTGAAGTTTCATGATCATCATCATTAGCTTCCTCTCTAGTTGGTGTAGGCATCACGGGAACGGATTTCTCAGATGTGCTACTTTCCAACTCGAGAGAAGGTACAATTACCTCATCAAGTTCTACTTTCTTCCCACTCACTTCTTTCGAGAGAAACTCCTTCTCTAGAAATGTTCCATTCTTGGCAACAAAGATCTTGCCTTCGGATCTGTGGTAGAAGGTGTACCCAATTGTTTCCTTAGGGTATCCTATGAAGACGCGCTTCTCCGCTTTGGGTTCGAGCTTATCAGGCTGAAGCCTTTTGACATAAGCGTCACATCCCCAAACTTTTAAGAAATGACAGCTTAGGTTTCTTGCCAAACCATAGTTCATACGGTGTCATCTCAACGGATTTAGACGGTGCCCTATTTAACGTGAATGCGGCTGTCTCTAATGCATAACCCCAAAACGATAGTGGTAAATCGGTAAGAGACATCATAGAACGCACCATATCCAATAAAGTACGGTTACGATGTTCGAACACACCATTACGCTGTGGTGTTCCAGGTGGCGTGAGTTGTGAAACTATTCCACATTGTTTTAAATGAAGGCCAAACTCGTAACTCAAATATTCGCCTCCGCGATCAGATCGTAGAAAATTTATTTTCTTGTTACGATGATTTTCCACTTCACTCTAAAATTCTTTGAACTTTTCAAATATTTCAGACTTGTGTTTCATTAAGTAGATATACCCATACCTACTTAAATCATCTATGAAGGTGAGAAAATAATGATACCCGCCGCGTGCTTCAACACTCATCGGACCGCATACATCGATATGTATTATATCCAATAAGTCATCAGCTCGCTCCATTGTTCCGGAGAACGGAGTTTTAGTCATCTTGCCCATGAGGCATGGTTCGCAAGTATCAAATGATTCATAATCAAGTGATTCCAAAAGTCCATCTGCATGGAGTTTCTTCATGCGCTTTACACCAATATGACCAAAATGGCAGTGCTACAAGTATGTTGCACTATCATTATCAACTTTGCATCTTTTTGCATCAATATTATGAATATGTGTATTACTACGATCGAGATTCAATAAACCATTTACATTGGGTGTATGACCATAGAAGGTTTTATTCATGTAAACAGAACAACAATTATTCTCTGACTTAAATGAATAATCGTATTGCAATAAACATGATCCAATCATATTCATGCTTAACGCAAACACCAAAAAACATTTATTTAGGTTCAACACTAATCCCGAAGGTAGAGGGAGTATGTGATGGTGATCTTATCAACCTTGGAATCACTTCCAACAAACATCGTCACCTCGCCCTTAACTAGTCTCTGTTCATTTTGCAACTCATGTTTCGAGTTACTAATGTTAGCAATTGAACCGGTATCAAATACCCAGGGGCTACTATGAACACTAGTAAAATACACATCGATATCATGTATATCAAATATACTTTTGTTTACTTTGCCATCTTTCTTATCCGCCAAGTATTTGGGGCAGTTCCGCTTCTAGTGACCATTTCCTTTGCAGTAGAAGCACTCAATTTCTGGCTTAGGTCCAGCTTTGGGCTTCTTCATGGGAGTGACAACTTGCTTGCCATTCTTCTTGAAGTTCTCCTTTCTTTCCCTTGCCCTTTTTCTTGAAACTAGTGGTCTTGTTAACCATCAACACTTGATGCTCTTTCTTGATTTCTACCTTTCGCCTGTTTTTAGCATCACGAAGAGCTTGGGAATCGTTTTCATCATCCCTTGCATATTATAGTTCATCACGAAGTTCTAGTAGCTTAGTGATAGTGACTAGAGAATTTTGGCAATCCCTATCTTATCTGGAAGATTAACTCCCACTTGATTCAAGCGATTGTAGTACTCAGACATTCTAAGCACATGCTCACTTGCTGAGCTATTCTCCTTCATCTTGTAGGCAAATTACTTGTCAGAGGTCTCATACCTCTCAGCATGGGCATGAGTCTGAAATACCAATTTCAGCTCTTGGAACATCTCATATGCTCCGTGGCATTCAAAACGTTTTTGAAGTCCCGGTTCTAAGCCGTAAAGCATGGCGCACTAAACCATCAAGTAGTCATCATATCGATCTTGCCAAACATTCATAACGTCTACATTTGCTCCTGCAATAGGTCTGTCACCTAGCGGTGCATTAAGGACATAATTCTTCTTGCAGCAATGAGGATAATCCTCAAATCATGGACCCAGTCCGCATCATTGCTACCATCATCTTTCAACTTAGTTTTCTCTAGGAACATATCAAAATAAAACAGGGGAGCTATACGCGAGCTATTGATCTACAACATAGATATGAAAATACTATCAGGACTAAGTTCATGATAAATTAAGTTCAATTAATCAAATTACTTAAGAACTCCCACTTAGATAGACATCCCTCAAGTCATCTAAATGATACGTGATCCAAATCAACTAAACCATGTCCGATCATCACGTGAGATGGAGTAGTCATCAATGGTGAACATCTCTATGTTGATCATATCTACTATATGATTCACGTTCGACCTTTCGGTCTCCAGTGTTCCGAGGCCATGTCTGTACATGCTAGGCTCGTCAAGTTTAACCCGAGTATTCCGCATGTGCAAAACTGTCTTGCACCCGTTGTATTTGAACGTAGAGTCTATCACACCCGATCATCACGTGGTGTCTCAACACGACGAACTGTCGCAACGGTGCATACTTAGGGAGAACACTTATACCTTGAAATTTAGTGAAGGGATCATCTTATAATGCTATCGTCGTTCTAAGCAAAATAAGATGCATAAAGGATAAACATCACATGCAATCAAAATATGTGACATGATATGGCCATCATCATCTTGTGCTTTTGATCTCCATCTCCAAAGCATCGTCATGATCTCCATCGTCACCGGCTCGACACCTTGATCTCCATCGTTGCGTCGTGGTCATCTCGCCAACTATTGCTTCTACAACTATCGCTAACGCATAGTGATAAAGTAAAGCAATTACATGGTGTTTGCATTTCATACAATAAAGCGACAACCATAAGGCTCCTGCCAATTGCCGATAACTTTTACAAAACATGATCATCTCATACAACAACATATATCACATCATGTCTTGACCATATCACATCACAACATGCCCTGCAAAAACAAGTTAGACGTCCTCTACTTTGTTGTTGCAAGTTTTACGTGGCTGCTACGGGCTTCTAGCAAGAACCGTTCTTACCTACGCATCAAAACCACAATGGTGTTTTATCAAGTTTGCTGTTTTAACCTTCAACAAGGACCGGCCGCAGTCAAATTCGATTCAACTAAAGTAGGAGAAACATACACCCGCCAGCCACCTTTATGCAAAACTAGTTGCATGTCTGTCGGTGGAACCGGTCTCATGAACATGGTCATGTAAGGTTGGTCCGGGCCGCTTCATCCAACAATACTGCCGAATCAAAATAAGACGTTGGTGGTAAGCAGTATGACTATCACCGCCCACAACACTTTGTGTTCTACTCGTGCATATCATCTATGCATAGACCTGGCTCAGATGCCACTGTTGGGAAACGTAGCATGCAATTTCAAAAAAATTCCTACGCTCACGCAAGATCTATCTAGGAGATGCATAGCAACGAGAGGGGGAGAGTGTGTCTACGTACCCTCGTAGACCGAAAGCGGAAGCGTTTGACAACGCGGTTGATGTAGTCAAACTTCTTCTCGTTCCGACCGATCAAGCACCGAACGTACGGCACCTCCGAGTTCTACACATGTTCAGCTCGATGACGTCCCTTGAACTCTTGATCCAGCAAAGTGTCGAGGAAGTAGATGAGTTCCGTCAGCACAACGGCACGGTGACGGTGATGGTGAAGTGATCCGCGCAGGGCTTCGCCTAAGCACCGCGAGAATATGACCGAGGGTGTAATCTGTGGAGGGGGGCACCGCACACGGCTAACAGTTGATGTTCTATGTTCTAGGCACCCCCTCCCCATGTATATATAGGTGGGAGGGGGAGGGGAGCAGCAAGGGTGTGCCCCAAGTAGGAGGAATCCTACTTGGGGTCCTCCCCAATTCGGCCTCCCCCCTTCCTTATTTACCGAAGGGGGAAGGAAAGAGGAGGGAGGAGGGAAGGAAGGGGGAGGCCGAATCCCTCCCCTTCCTTCTCTCTTCCCCTCTTTCCTTCTCCTCTGGTGCGGCCCATATGGGGGGCGCAGCAGCCCCTGGTGGCTGCTGTGTTTCCCCTCTTGGCCCATAAGGCCCATATCTTTTGCCGAGGGTGCCCGGAACCCATTTCGGTGACCTGATATGTACCAGGTACCTTCCGGAACACTTCTGGTATCCGAATACCATCGTCCTATATATCAATCTTTACCTCTCGACCATTTCGAGACTCCTCATCATTTCCGTGATCTCATCCGGGACTCCGAACAACATTCGGTCACCAAATCACATAACTCATATAATACTAAATCGTCATCGAACGTTAAGCGTGCGGACCCTACGGGTTCGAGAACTATGTAGACATGACCGAGACACTTCTCCGTTCAATAACCAATAGCGGAACCTGGATGGTCATATTGGCTCCCACATATTCTACGAAGATCTTTATCGGTCGAACCATTATGACAACATACGTTATTCCCTTTGTCCATCGGTATGTTACTTGCCCGAGATTCGATCGTCGGTATCTTTATACCTAGTTCAATCTCGTTACCGGCAAGTCTCTTTACTCATTCCGTAATACATCATCCTGTGACTAACTCATTAGTCACTTTGCTTGCAAGGCTTCTTATGATGTGCATTACCGAGAGGGCCCAGAGATACCTCTCCAATACTCGGAGTGACAAATCCTAATCTCGATCTATGCCAACCCAACAGACACCTTCGGAGATACCTTTAGAGCATCTTTATAATCACCCAGTTACGTTGTGACGTTTGATAGCACACAAGGCATTCCTTCGGTATCCGGGAGTTGCATAATCTCATAGTCGAAGGAATATGTATTTGACATGAAGAAAGCAGTAGCAATAAAACTAAACGATCATTATGCTAAGCTAACGGATGGGTCTTGTCCATCACATCATTCTCCTAATGATGCGATCCCGTTATCAAATGACAACTCATGTCCATGGTTAGGAAACCTTAACCATCTTTGATCAACGAGCTAGTCAAGTAGAGGCTCACTAGGGATACGATGTTTGTCTATGTATTCACACATGTATATAGGTTTTCGATCAATACAATTCTAGCATGAATAATAAACATTTATAATGAATAAGGAAATACAAAATAACAACTTTATTATTGCCTCTAGGGCATATTTCCTTCACATAATTCATCGGATCTCAACAAACGCACCACAAAAGAAGATAACATCAAATAGATCTCCAAGAACATCGAGGAGAACATTGTATTGAAGATCAAAGAGAGAGAAGAAGCCATCTAGCTACTAGCTATGGACCCGTAGGTCTGTGGTAAACTACTCACTTATCATCGGAAGGGCAGCAAGGTTGATGTAGAGGCCCTCCGTGATCGAATCCCCCTCCGGCAGATCGCCGAAAAAGGCCCCAAGATGGGATCTCACAGGAACAGAGGCTTGCGGCGGCGAAAAAGTATTTTTGTGGACGCTTCTGATGTTCGGGGAATATTTGAAAATTTATAGAGGTGGAACTAGGGTTAGAGGACCCTCGAGGGGCCCACAAGCCAGCCCCCCTGGGGCGCACCCTTGAGGCTTGTGGCCTCCTCGGGACTCTTCTGGCCCTCTCTCCAAGTCACGTAGGTGTCTTCTGGTCCAAGAAAAATCATCGCGAAAGTTTTATTCCGTTTGGACTCCGTTTGATATTCCTTTTCTGTAAAAGTCAAAAACAAGGAAAAAAACAGAAACGGGCACTGGGCTCTAGGTTAATAGGTTAGTCCCAAAAATAATATAAAATAGCATATTAATGCATATAAAACATCCAAAACAAATAATATAATAGCATGGAACAATAAAAAATTATAGATACGTTGGAGACGTATCAGTAACTTTTTCCTATTTTACTGTTAAATGGTTGTGGTTATTTTTCCTTGCAATGATATTAATTTTTCCATAGCAGATTATAAGATAAGTTCAGCATATGCATATTGACTTCGTTCGGAGTATATTGCTATTGTACAACATTGTGCATTTCATGTGGTATAACAAAGGGCAACTCCGATGCGCGTCATCAAATAGACATTACCAAATGTTCGGGGACAGGGGCCTCCTTCCTTTGACATGGATGTCTATATCAGTAGCAACTTAATCATACATCTAAATAGTTGCAAACATATGCAATCACAACCAAATCATCGATGTTCAACATGCTTTTACATCCACCAATCCCAAAAGCTCTAAGGCCAGTTGTCCGTGCCAAAGGCCTTAATTTCCGGCGTCCTTTTGACCCTCCATTTGTGCAAAACGCTTCAACATGAAAGCATGATAGTCTTGCACATACTTCACTGCAGCTGGATCCAAGTCCGCCATATTCACAAACAACATCTTGGACTCTTTGAAAGCGGATTCAGCGTAAGCTTCTTCTCCACTCTGGCTCACACACACCCAAGTCTTCCTCCATGCCTAGTGCTGAAATAAGGGATTCTCATTTGGTTCTTTAAATAGATTATATTTATTTTATTTGATAATCCACTCCGGTGCCCGGGCTCAGATGAGCCTGGTGAACAGTAACATGATTAAAAATAGAAAAAAATCAAAAAAATTCCTATTTTTATTGTTGGGAAGATGTTTGAGTGCATGATGTTCGTGCAAAATTTCATCCCGTTTGGACATGTGTGGAGCTCGTGGCAAAAAAGAGAAATTCGGCCTGAACGGTAACCTTGCTCACATAGCCGAATTTTATCTTTTTTATCTCGCGCTCCTCGAATGTCCAAACTCCACAAAATTTTGCACGAACATCACGCACAAAAGCATCTTGCTTGGAATATTTTTTTGGATTTTTATATTTTTTTTTCTATTTTTTGTGATTTTTTTCTATTTTTCATCTAAGCCCAGGTGCTGGAACGCCTATTTTATTTCCCTAAGCACCTCTACATAGAGTTAAAAATAATAAATTTTCCTTGCCCAAATTAATATAAAGAACATTTAAGGTTGCCTTTAGCATTGCATCACGTTGTAATAATCCAAATTTTACATGTAATTTTTGCCTATTTTACTGTTAAATGGTTGTAGTTATTTTTCCTTGCTATCATATTTATTTTTCATAACGGATTATAAGATAAGATAAGTTCAACATATGCATAGTGACTTAGCTCGTAGCATATTGTACAACACGTTCATTGCATGTGTGGTAACTAAGGGCAACTCCAATGTGAGTCATCAAATAGACATTACCAAATGTCCGCAAACAACAGGAAGGAACCAGCCTCCTCCCTTTGACACAAATGTACATATCAATAGCAATTTAATCATACATTTAAATAATTGCAAACATATGCAATCACAACCAAATCACCAATGTTCAACATGTTTTTACATCCATCGATCCCAAAAGCTCTGAGACCGGTTGTCCATGCCAACGGCCTTAATTTCCGACCTCCTTTTGACCATCCATTTGCGCAAAGGCTTCAACATGGAAGCAGGATAGTCTTGCACATACTTCGGCGCATCTGGGTCAAAGTCCGTAGCCTTCACGAACAACATCTTGGACTCTTTAAAAGCGGCCTTCACCGTAAGCTTCTTCTCCTCAAGTTTGAGCTTGTTGTTTTGCATGTCAATAAACATGTCAAACCTCTCGGCCTTCCTTCATCTCATTGCGCTTGACAACCGCCTCCTCCTTCTTCGCCATGATGATCTTCAACTTGTCTGTCATCTTAGTCGCTGCCCCTTCTCCACCTCCCACTTCCTCCCCTGGTTCCTAGGCACATGGGCATCCGAAGCTTCTTTTGTTGGATCATCACCTTCATCTTCATTGACCATGGAGGTCTTGAGGGAATTGGCAATGTAGGTGACCTACTTGCTTTGTTGATTCAACTTCATCCAACAATGCATAAAGATGAAGTGTTTCTTATGTGTCTTATGGTACAACGTGCACAAGCTTGTGCGGGTGAGCAAAGGAAGACAATGACATTGTAAATTTCTGACAAAGTGCAACATTGAGAAAATCAATCAAATGACCAAAGACAAAAAACATATGAACTCCTATATTGACGCGCCACTTGGCCTTGTTGTGGACTTGTTTGTATGATCCGCAAAACGTGTTGATGGCCTCTGAATGATGTAGATTGCGATCATGGATCACTTCCGTGTGGTAGGGAACTTGGCACTTTTTCTCATGAAACCAATCATGCACCCTTTAGCCAAATTTTCCGTGCCCTAGGATGACGAACAACGTCATCGGCTCCTCCGGCGGCTCCATCTCGGTGGTGGACGGCGGAACGGGGACGGGGGACGACGACGCCCGGGGCGTGAGAGGGTGGGCTTTCGCACAGGAGGAGGGGCAGCATCGTGCAAATGCGCGGACTTTGGGTGTGTGTTTTGGGTGGGTCCGTGTTGTCGGAGTCTGGCATGATGGGCCCCCGAACTCCTCCAAACCTCCTCTCGGTTTGGTGCCGGTTAGCGGGATTCGGACATCCAAACCGGTCCCAACATTTTAGGTGAGCCGTGTTAGATGTAACACTTTAGATTGATTTGGTGAGAGCCGCGTTGGAGTTGCCCTAAGCGTATTTGGAAAATTCACGGTGAGCCTAATAATGTGGCAAGTAAATAAATAAAAAATACCCTAGAAAAAAGTTTCACTAATACGGAGTATATTTATTTGAAGAAGAAGAAGAAAAAACACTTGTTACCCGAGATACCGGACTTTTCACCGGTGAACGGGAGAGCCGTGCAGCGTGGCGAGACCGTGGCCCCGACCTCCCGCAGCCCGCCCCGGCTGCTGCTGCTGTGTGTGTGTGTGTGTGTCTCCAAGCCCCCGTCTGCTCCGGCCATTTACGTCGGCACACGTGGACCGCGCCTGGACCTATCCGCCCCGCCCTCTCCAATCACCGAGCCGCCTCATTTCTCTCGCCTCGAGACGCCCTCCCCTCCCTCTCAGTCAACAGCCGATCTCCAAAATTTCCTGCCCCTCGTCTCCGCTTCTCCATCCTTCTCCTCCGATCTCTCGCCGGAGCCCGGCCAGGCTCCGAGCTCACCGAGCCCGAACCCCTATTTATACCCCGCGGAGGCAGAGCAGCAGCATCCATTCCCAGGGGCAGCCAGCCGAGAGGTGGGAGGACTTTGGAGCGGGTCGCGGAGATGGGCCTCGTCCACTACCTCCCGCTGCTCCTGCTGCTCCTCTCGGCAGTCGGCGGGGAGAAGGACCTCTCGGCCTCGGCCTACGAGGCGCAGTTCGAGGCGTGGTGCGCGGAGCACGGCAAGGCGTACGCGACGCCCGGGGAGCGCGCGGCGCGGCTCGCCGCCTTCGCGGACAACGCGGCCTTCGTCGCGGCGCACAACGGCGCCGCCGCCAACAGCGGCGCGGGAGGATCCCCGTCGTACACGCTCGCGCTCAACGCGTTCGCCGACCTCACCCACGACGAGTTCCGCGCCGCGCGCCTCGGGCGCCTCGCCGTCGGCCCGGGCTCCCTCGGGGCGCCTTTGCCGTCGGACGGGGGCTTCGAGGGCGGCGTGGGCGCCGTGCCCGACGCGCTCGACTGGAGGCAGAGCGGCGCCGTCACCAAGGTCAAGGACCAGGGCAGCTGCGGTGAGCGCCACGCTTCTGAATCCGTTGTTACACTTACATTGCAGAGCTCATCTGTTTTTGTCCGTCAGAGTTTTGCTGTTTGTGTACTTGTTAGGTTCTAATGCTAAAAGTTAGATATCGAGATGCGGTAAGTAAGCAGATCAAAAGCATGGTGATACTGAAGATCTGTATGACCGAGGCATTACTGCCGCAGATGATTCCAGGAACTAGAATCCATGGCAGGGAGCAGCAGCTGGCACATATAAGCTAACAGTTTTGCTAAAGCACATCTAGATGTGCCATAAGTATTGCACATCTAAGTCCTATGTCATTGATCTTACGTTGAGATTCGTGTGGATATTTTCTTTTTCTTTTTTCTTTTCGTCTTTATGCTTGATTCACTCACTTAGATGTGCAATAACTAGAGCACATCTAGATGTGCCCTAGACACACCCGCTAAGCTAAACTCCCCTGAGATAACTCATTAGGTAATACGTTGATTGGTTAGCTCCTGGCATTTAGCAGCATGTTTACCTGAAATACTTATCATCATGGCCGGTTAGAGAAGATGTTGAAAATATGTCTCCGTTTTAGTTTTTTGACGGCCCAATTTGCAAGTTTACTGACTACATTTCTCCAAACTATGCTGGTTTGTAGTCACTTGTGCTCTTTCCAACGGTAGATTCACGGACTTTGTTATCCTTGAAAATGTGAAAGATATCAAGGTATTGAAGTGAGTACTCAGCAAATAAATAGATAGATAGAGAGATAAATTAGAAAGAATTATGCCTCTAATTCCTTATGTGATTCGTATGTGCTTTTGCATTTTAGGGCTTCCCGCACAAGAGAATTGCTTCTAATCTTTTTGTTAGTTATGTGGTGCTTCAGTGTAGTTCAGTTGTGCTTGTGCATTAAGGCTTAAATAAGAATCTCGGGAAATTTTTGTTATGCTTCCAGCAGTCCAGAATTCTAGGTTGGTGTTATCCTAGGTTGCCCATGGGCGTTGACTATACTGGAAATGTGTCATTAGATATGACCACAATACAACAACTGTGTCAGCCGTATTGTTTTACTATTTATTATCAAGAGTGACACTGAAGAGGTGAAGATGCAGGTCTCTGTTTCCACGAAGTCAATCCTTTGGACTTGTATTGTTTCCTTTTATTCAAAGTCCTTGATACAAGATACTTGAAGTATTTTTCTGATTTAACAGTTGGTGGTACCTCATTCCTTGTTACTAAACCACACCAGTACTTCCGGTTAATGTGGTCTGGATTGTCGTTCAGGTGCTTGCTGGAGCTTCTCAGCTACAGGTGCCATGGAAGGAATAAACAAGATCACGACGGGATCTCTTCTGAGCCTTTCTGAACAGGAACTAATCGATTGTGACAGATCCTACAATGCTGGTTGTGGCGGTGGGCTCATGACCTATGCTTATAAGTTTGTGATTAAAAATGGTGGGATTGACACGGAGGATGATTACCCCTTCCGTGAAGCAGATGGAACATGCAACAAGAACAAAGTAAGATGGAAGTGTAGCCGTGTAGAAAACAAATACCTTGAGCATGTTTAGGTACATGATGTGTCATATTCATGCGATTTGTCTGCTTGTTTTGCAGCTGAAAAAGCATGTGGTAACAATCGATGGCTACAAGGAGGTGCCTCCTAGCAAGGAAGACTTGTTACTACAAGCTGTTGCCCAGCAACCTATTAGCGTAGGAATATGTGGCAGCGCTAGAGCATTTCAGCTGTACTCCCAGGTTTGAATGCAATTGTGTTCTCACTTAACTTATTTAATACATTTTTACCACGCCTTGTACTTGACTTCCACTATTTTCTTATTCAGGGTATCTTCGACGGTCCATGCCCAACATCTCTTGATCATGCAGTCCTAATTGTGGGATATGGTTCTGAAGGTGGCAAGGATTATTGGATTGTGAAAAATTCCTGGGGTGAAACATGGGGAATGAAGGGCTATATGCATATGCATAGAAACACTGGCTCATCGTCAGGTATCTGTGGCATAAACATGATGGCATCTTTCCCTAGAAAAACAAGCCCGAATCCTCCTCCTTCACCAGGGCCTGGCCCAACCAGATGCAGCGTTTTTACCTCCTGCCCTGAAGGATCCACCTGCTGTTGCTCCTGGCGTGCCTTGGGATTTTGCCTTTCTTGGAGCTGTTGCGAACTGGATAATGCAGTTTGCTGCAGCGATAACCGTTCTTGTTGCCCCCATGACTATCCTATTTGTGACACTGCTAGGGGGCGCTGCTTGAAGGTAAACGCAAGAGGTTTTATGCATTCCCTATTTTAGCTTTCGTCATGTTTGTGATTGTGAAACTGACCTGCCCGAAAGGTTGATATGGTTAAGCTTGAGAAATGCTCTAGAATACTTTTCCTTCCATCTTTATTTTCTCCCTATCCCATTCCAGTAGTCAGTCAGGTTACCAACACATAGAGATACACGAAACCGGACAAATACTGTGTACCCTGATGACTGAGCATTTGGTAATTTTACTGCTTCAGGGCAATGGCAACTTCTCCAGTATAGAGGGAACTATGAGGAAGCAGTCTTTCTCCAAGGTCCCCTCTTGGAATGGTTTGTTGGAACTGTTGGATCAATGAGCATACAAAAGAGGGACAGATCACAGGTAAGATCATGCCAACTTGATCCGTCCGGTACTGCCATTAATGCGATCGTTCCTCCCCTCCTGAACCCCTTATACTGACTACTGATCACCCTTTCATGCAGGCAGATACACATGTATGCACGGTCTTATACAAGTGGTGGGGCTCATTGCGTTCTTCAGGTGCCCTGCCGCCTCTAGCTGCTGGTTGTCTTGCACGGAGATAGACGTCCAATGCGTTCAATGAGAAATAGAGATGTCCAGAACTCCGAGATTGTACTGTGCACTGGTGAACCACGCAGCTGGTACTGTACTTGTAGTGTGTTTTTTATTATTGTACATGTCAGATTAGCCTATGATGGGTTCAGTCAGATATTGGTTACACAGATGTTTTTTTTTTTGCCTCAGCTTGTATTGGATGTGAGAGAACCACCCATAATAAAGAGATACATGCATCATGTTCCATAATCTGTTTGTGGCTGTGTTTATGCAACCATGTTTGAACATGGCTCCAATAATTGTACAACCATGGTGGTCATGGTTCCTTGTCTTTTTTTAGAGCTTCTTGGGTTAACCGCCCGAACCGAGAAGGTGATGCTCAGTGGGGGACGCGTTCACCCACGGCTGGCCGCGCACCCGGTGCCGGCAAAAGAGGGCATCCATCGCACGGACGCACATATTCCCGACCTCGATACACCGTCCAAGGGGCAGTATGCGGCGAGCCAGCCATCCCAGCCGAGCGACCTGCGCCGCCAGTTCGATGCCTGACGGGATGGCTGAGCCGCTGAGGGCGACGGCGACGGCGCCGGAGCCACAGAGACCAACCTGACTCCGCCTGGAGCACGCGCGCCAAGTGCTTCACGATTCCCCCGCGGGCCGCGGCAAAGCCCACCATCTCAAACAAACTCGTCTTCTTCTCGGTGCCGTGTGCCATCACCACCGCACTGCCAAATCCGTTCCTTATTCGTGTGCAGTTTGAGGCCGTGAACAGGGTGAGAATTTTCCACCATGTCAACCAGAAAACGCATCAAAAATCGCTCTCAAAAAACAGAAGACACGCATCAGAAACACTGCATGATCAACATGTGCTCGCCCGCGAAAAGAGCACAACAGCGAATCCTGCAAAGGTAATTCCTGTTTCGCTCCATCTCTCACAGCCCACACACCAGCCGAATCCAGCCACCCACACACTCTAGAAGGCGATGTAAATTGCAATTTTTGTGTGGAGAATAACTGGAAAAGGTAAATAAATTCTCTACTTCTCCAATCGCCGAATTTCTGCGCGGCACGACGGATGGGCGAAAGGAGAATGTATGACAGACAAGACTGGGGAAAAGATTGGGTTGTTCTCCATTTTGTGGAAATATTGCGTTGTTCTCCATTTCGCGTGAATTGGCTCCAGCAGGCCGGAGAATCCAATTCTCCTGGTTGCTTTCAGTTCTCCTCAGCCGTTAAACGCGGCTGCCTGCTTGCCACAGTGGCTGCTTTTCGCTTGCCCTTTTTGTTCCGGCGATCCTATAAATTGGCCGGGTCGGTGTTTCTTCGTGTGTCAGTAAGCTCAGGGCGCAGTGGCAGCAAGGTGGTAGTAAGAGGAGGCATAGTCTGAACCCTCCATCTCCACAGTGTTTGAACCTATTGGCAGAAGGGAAATATGGTACACTACTCTGTTCTTGCTTATGACCTTGTGTCTGCATGTTTAGTTTCCCTGTTTTCCAGAATATGTGTGTGTAAACAATGGAGAAATTAGATTCTGAGCATGAATAAAATCTTCAGAAATGTTGTTTGGTTAAGTATTAGAGTGAACATTATAAACTGCTGAGGGTTTCATTTCCAAAAAAAAAAAAAAGTTGAGTTGTAGGCCTCTAGAAATTGTTTCGATCAACAGCTGAACTCGTATTACATCGATACTTTTCTGCTGTCCATGGAAAGCATGCTGACTGAATGTCGTGACATCAATTTGATTTCAGAGCCAATGAGATGTAAACACATTATTTTCTTCATGGCTCTATAGTTTCTAGCATTCAAATCCAACGATCATGCTCTAACCCAAAATCTTGGTGGCCTTGTCTGACAGAGCATCATGAGCGCCGCCAATGGGAAGAGCCCCATAGTGGTTGGGCCCTGGGGAGGGACAGGAGGATACCCCTGGGACGACGGTGTGTACTCGACGGTATGCCAGATTATGATCACCCATGGCGCAGCCGTCGACTCGATAAGAATCCAGTATGACCTGAAAGGACACTCGGTCTGGTCACAGACGCATGGGAGCACGGAGGATGGGTCTGAAACAGATAAGGTCTGGCCTGCTAAACCCTCATCAGAACATCTTCAGGCTATCTATGATCGCAGAAGTTCATGTGCACATAATCTAGATGGATGTTTATATATAAATCTTTAGTTTTCGTTTTCTGAACAAAATTATTCAGACTTCTTATGTATGATGTGCAGGTGAAGCTAGATGTTCCTGGGGAAATACTTCTGTCTGTGAGCGGCTACTTCGGCTCGGTCTGCGGGAGCCCGGTCATCATAAGGTCACTGACGTTCCAGAGCAACCGCTCCAAGTACGGACCCTTCGGCACCGAGGACGGGACGCCGTTCTCGCTCCCGGTGAGCAGCGGCAAGATCATCGGCTTCCATGGACGGTCCGGGTCGTACCTCAACTCGATCGGCTTCTACCTGAAGCAAGTCCACGTTCCGATTCCGAGTCCCTCGAGCTACCCAGCCTCGCCTCAGCTCCCGACGGCGGCGTACAGCAGAAATGGCTATACCGTCGCCGAGGTTGAGGATGAGCATGACATGGCCCTCGCGGTGCGGGACCGGGCCGACAGCTACGCCGTTTACGGTGCCGGTTACCCTAAGCAGCAGTACGCGCATCCGTCCCCGGACTACCACGATGGATCGATCATGAATAAGGTGTGGTGTCACATACTTTTGCACCCTTTGTAAGTATGTCTGGTGATGGCTCTGCAGTTTTTGTGTTCTGAAAGTTGTGAACTTTGATTGTGCAGATGGTTTCGTACCCTAGCTCGTACAGGGCGGCCTTGAGCGGGCCGGAGACGCACGGCCCCTGGGGCGGCAGCGGCGGCACCATCTTCGACGACGGCGTGTACACCGGCGTGTGGCAGATCAACCTGACCCGCGCGGTGGGGGTCACCTCCATGAAGGTGCTGTACGACCGGCACGGGCAGGCGGTGTGGGGCAACAAGCACGGCTTCAGCAGCGGCGTCCCGCCCGACAAGGTAATCAACGTGATCTGCAGCTCATCTGCTGGACAGACATTCAATCATGTCGTAGATGACTGTGGTGCTCATGGCCGGACTGACGCGCGCTCGTGGTTTGTTTGTTGCAGATCGCGTTCGACTTCCCGTCGGAGGTGCTGACCCACATCACCGGCTACTACGGCCCGACGATCATCATGGGCCCTACGGCGGTGAGGTCGCTGACGTTCCACACGAACCGGCGGCGCTACGGGCCCTACGGCGACGAGTACGGCACCTACTTCTCCACCAGCTTCGCCGACGGGCGGATCGTGGGGTTCCACGGCCGGGAGGGCTGGTACATCGACGGCATCGGCGTGCACGTCCAGCGGGGCAGGGTGCCGTCGTCCCGCAGGGCCGCCAGCAGGAGCCCGTCGCCGGCGCCGCGGTACGACTACGACCCGAGCGACGTCGACGAGGAGGTTCCCTACGCGGCCATGGTGAAGGAGCCGGTGGCGGCGGGGCCGGGGCCGTGGGGCGGGCCGGGGGGCCGGGCGTGGGACGACGGCGTGTACGCCGGCGTGAACCAGGTGTACGTCACGCGGGGCGCCCTCATCGGCTCCATCCAGATCCAGTACGACCGGGGCGACCGGTCGGAGTGGTCGGCCCGGCACGGCACCAGCGGCCACATCACGCACCGGGTGAAGCTGGACGCGCCGCACGAGGTGCTCACCTGCGTGCGCGGCTACTACAACGCCGACCCGGCCGAGGGGCCCCGGGCGCTGCGCTCCATCACCTTCGTCAGCAACCGCGGCAGGTACGGGCCGTTCGGGGACGAGGTCGGGACCTACTTCTCGTCGCCGGCGACGGCGGAGGGGAAGGTGGTCGGGTTCCACGGCCGGAGCGGGCAGCACCTCGACGCCATCGGGGTGCACATGCAGCACTGGCAAGGGGACCGCCGGGCCGCGCCCAAATATGTCCTCTCCAAGTACCTCTTCTGAACGATACGAGACGGCGCGTTTGTGGCTAGACGTACGTTGATTATTCTTGCGATTTTGTGGAAATTATTACAGGGATGGAGTAAAGTAAATTTCTTTGTGACAGATCATGAAATAAATTTGGGTCACCTATTCGTCGGTTGTCCGGAAAAAAATTGCTGTAAGTTGATTTTTCCGCCGCTAAGATTGAAATTCAATGGCCGAGCCGTCTCACTATAGGAGAAGCAAAAGAAGCCGAGTATTCAGCAAAGGACGAGTTTGACAAATGTTACACCCAGCAAAGCCGGCTCGGCTTACCCCATGACGACAGAGTAATGCAGCACGCACGGGGTGGGTTTTACGGATTCAACAGGCTGTGATTATGTGTTAGTTTTTGATTCGTGATTAGAAGGGAGGCAGGGCCCACCCCCATGAGAATTAGGGGGGGGGGGGAGATTAATTAGCATGGGTAGTCCATGGGAGGCCCGTAATCTTCCGTGTGTCTAGGATTATCGCATGTCGACAAAGCGGTATAAACTGAGATCCTTTTGCCAGGGACTCGTCAAAGAATAACCGTCACTGGGCAACATAAAAGTGGCTGGCGGCCGGCCAACGAAAATTATGGTGCCACATGGTCAAGGAGTAAGCCAGAGTGGCACGTCCGCCTTCTAGTACAGCTATGGGCCAGGCAGAAAGTGCCACATGCGTTCACCTAGAACCTCATGGCATACAATAACCAGAGTGTATGGCCGAGCCATCTTTTCTTCCTCCTCTTTCCTCCTCTCCCCGCGGCGTGCCCCTCTCAATCTAAGTCGCTGTTGTCTTGGTTTTCCCTCTAAGAGCACCTCCAACCGGACATACCTAATTTGATTCTCCATACATCCGGGGATGCATCCACTCATATCCAAACCTGAAATTCATACAACCTAGCAACATCCATATCCATGCAGTGTAAATCAATACAACGTAGACAGATTAAGCATGTATCATTGATTCGATTGAGCATAGCAGAATCAGCATACTGAAGGAAATATGCCCTAGGGGCAATAATAAAGTTGTTATTTTATATTTTTTTATTCATGATAAAGGTTTATTATTCATGCTAGAATTGTATTGATCGGAAACTTAAATACATGTGTGATACATAAAAAAATACCGTGTCCCTAGTGAGCCTCTACTAGACTAGCTCGTTGATCAAAAGATGGTTAAGGTTTCCTAACCATAGACATGAGTTGTCATTTGATAACGGAATCACATCATTAGGAGAATGATGTGATGGACCAGACTCATTTGTTAGCTTAGCATATGATCGTTCAATTTATTGCTATTGCTTTCTTAATGTAAAATATATATTCCTTCGACTATGAGATCATGCAACTCCCGGATACCGAAGGAATGCCTTGTGTGCTATCAAACGTCACAACGTAACTGGGTGATCATAAAGATGCTCTACAGGTATCTCCGAAGGTGTCTGTTGAGTTGGCATGGATCGAGATTAGGATTTGTCACTCCATGTATCGGAGAGGTATCTCTGGGCCCTCTCGGTAATACACATCATGAGAAGCCTTGCAAGCAAAGTGACTAAGGAGTTAGTTACGAGATGATGTATTACGGAACGAGTAAAGAGACTTGCCGGTAACGAGATTGAACTAGGTATGAAGATACCGACGATCGAATCTCGGGCAAGTAACATACCCACAGACAAAGGGAATTACGTATGTTGTCATAAGGTTCGACCAATAAAGATCTTCGTAGAATATGTAGGAGCCAATATGGGCATCCAGGTTCCGCTATTGGTTATTGATCGGAGAGGTGTCTCGGTCATGTCTACATAGTTCTCGAACCCGTAGGGTCTGCACGCTTAACGTTCATTGATGATATAGTATTATATGAGTTATATGATTTGGTGACCGAATGTTGTTAGGAGTCCCGGATGAGATCACGGACATGACGAGGAGCTCCGGAATGGTCTGAAGGTAAAGATTGATATATAGGACGATGATATTCGGACACCGGAAGAGTTTCGAGAGGTACCGGGTGGTCATCTCGGATCATCGGAAGGGGTTCCGGGAAGCCCCGGGAGGTATATGGGCCATATGGGCCAAGTAAGAGGAGCACACCAGCCCACAAGGGGCTCGCGCGCCCCTCCTATGGCAGCCGGCCATGGGGAGAAAAGGAAGGAGGGGGGTTCGGCCTCCCCCTACCTTCCTCTCCTCCCCTTCCTTTCCCCCTCGGGCAAATATGGTAAGGGGGGCGCGGCCAGGGCAGGAGCCCAAGGTGGATTCAGCCACCCTTGGGGCACCCCTGGCTGCCTTCCCTCTCCCCCCACCTATATATATGTGGGAGGGGGCGCCACACATAAACCATGACAATCTCTTAGCCGTGTGCGGCGCCTCCCACCACAGTTTTGTCCCTCGGTCATATTTTCGTAGTGCTTAGGCGAAGCCCTGCGGAGATAGCTTCACCATCACCGTCACCACGCCGTTGGGCTGCCGGAACTCATCCACTACTTCGCCGTCTTGCTGGATCAAGATGGCGAGGACGTCACCGAGCTGAACGTGTGCTGAACGCAGAGGTGCCGTACGTTTGGTACTCGATCGGTTGGATCGCGAAGAAGTTCGACTACATCAACCGCGTTAACAAACGCTTCCGCTTACGGTCTACGAGGGTACGTAGACACACTCTCCCCTCTCGTTGCTATGCATCTCCATGGATAAATCTTGCGTGTGCGTAGATTTTTTTTTCATGCAACGTTTCCCAACAGTGGCATCCGAGTCAGGTCTATGCGTAGATGATATGCACGAGTAGAACACAAAAAGTTATGGACGGTGATAGTCATACTTCTTACCACCAGCGTCTTATTTTGATTCGGCGGTATTGTGGGATGAAGCAGCCTGGACCAACCTTACATGTCCACGCACATGAGACCGGTTCCACCGACTGATATGCAACTAGTTTTGCATAAAGGTGGCTGGCGGGTGTCTGTTTCTCCTACTTTAGTTGAATCGAATTTGACTATGGCCGATCCTTGAAGAAGGTTAAAATAGCAAACTTGATAAATCACCGTTGTGGTTTTTACGTAGTTAAGAACGGTTCTTGTTAGAAGCCCGTAGCAGCCACGTAAAACTTGCAACAACAAAGTAGAGGACGTCTAACTTGTTTTTGCAGGGCATGTTGTGATGTGATATGGTCAAGATATGATGTGATATATGTTGATGTATGAGATGATCATGTTTTGTAATATCGACAACCGGTAGGAGCCTTAGGGTTGTCTATTTATTGTATGAAATGCAAGCGCCATGTAATTGTTTTACTTTATCGTTATGCGTTAGCAATAGTTATAGAAGCAATAGTTGGCGAGACGACCCCGACGCAACGATGGAGATCAAGGTGTCGAGCCGGTGACGATGGAGATCATGACGATTCTTTAGAGATGGAGATCAAAAGCACAAGATGATGATGGCCATATCATGTCACATATTTTGATTGCATGTGATGTTTATCCTTTATGCATCTTATTTTGCTTAGAACGGCGGTAGCATTATAAGATGATTCCTTCACTAAATTTCAAGATAAAAGTGTTCTCCCCGAGTATGCACCATTGCCAAAGTTCATCATTTCTAAGCACCTCGTGATGATCGGATGTGATAGACTCTACGTTCATATACAACGGGTGTAAGACAGTTTTGCACATGCAGAATACTTGGGTTAAACTTGACGAGCCTAGCATGTACAGACATGGTCTCGGAACACTAGAGACCGAAAGATCGAACATGAGTCATATAGTAGATATGATCAACATAGAGATGTTCACCATTGATGACTACCCCATCTCACGTGATGATCGGACATGGGTTAGTCGATTTGGATCATGTATCACTTAGATAACTTGAGAGATGTTAATTTAAGTGGGAGTTCATTAGTAATTTGATTAATTGAACTTAAATTTATCATGAACTTAGTCTTAATAGTTTTTGCATATCTATGTTGTAGATCAATAGCTCGCAATATAGCTCCCCTATTTTTGGTATGTTCCTAGAGAAAACTAAGTTGAAAGATGATAGTAGCAATGATGCAGACTAGGTCCGTGATCTGAGAATTATCCTCATTGCTGCACAAATGAATTATGTCCTTGATGCACCGCTAGGTGACAGACCTATTGCAGGAGCAGATATAGATGTTATGAACGTTTGGCAATCTCGATATAATGACTACTTAATAGTTTAGTGCGCCATGCTTTACGGCTTAGAACCGGGACTTCAAAAACATTTTGAATGCCACGGAGCATATGAGATGTTCCAAGAGCTGAAATTGGTATTTCAGACTCATGCCCGTGTCGAGAGGTATGAGACCTCTACTTTACCTACAAGATGGAGGAGAGTAGCTCAGCCAGTGAGCATGTGCTCAGAATGTCTGGGTACTACAATCGCTTGAATCAAGTGGGAGTTAATCTTTCAGATAAGATAGTGATTGACAGAGTTCTCTAGTCACTATCACCAAGCTACTAGAACTTCGTGATGAACTATAATATTCAAGGGATGATGAAAACGATTCCCGAGCTCTTCGTGATGCTGAAACCGGCAAAGGTAGAAATCAAGAAAGAGCATCAAGTGTTGATGGTTAAACAAGACCACTAGTTTCAAGAAAAAGGGCAAGGCAAAGAAAGGGAACTTCAAGAAGAATGGCAAACAAGTTGCCACTCCAGTGAAGAAGCCCAAAGCTGGAACTAAGCCTGAAACTAAGTGCATCTACTGCAAAGGGAATGGTTACTAGAAGCGAAACTGCCCTAAATACTTGGCGGATAAGAAGGATGGCAATGTGAACAAAGGTATATTTGATATACATGTTATTGATGTGTGCCTTACTAGTATTCGTAGTAGCCCCTAGGTATTTGATACCGGTTCAGTTGCTAAGATTAGTAACTCGAAACAGGAGTTGCAGAATAAACGGAGACTAGTAAAGGGCAAGGTGACGATGTGTGTTGGAAGTGTTTCCAAGATTGATATGATCACCATCGCACACTCCCTCTACCTTTGGGATTAGTTTTAAGCCTAAATAAATGTTATTTGGTGTTTGCGTTGAGCATGAACATGATTAGATCGTGTTTATTGCAATACGGTTATTCATTTAATTCAGAGAATAATTGTTGTTCTGTTTACATGAATAAAACCTTCTATGGTCATACACCCAATGTGAATGGTTTATTGAATCTCGATCATAGTTATAAACATATTCATAATATTGATGCCAAAAGATGCAAAAGTTGATAATGATAGTGCAATATACTTGTGGCACTGCCGTTTAGGTCATATTGGTGTAAAGCGCATGAAGAAACTCCATGTGGATGGACTTTTGGAAACACATGATTATGAATCATTTGATACTTGCGAACCATGCCTCATGGGCAAGATGACTAAAACTCCGTTCTCCGGAACAATGGAGCGTGCTAATGACTTATTAGAAATAATAAATACCGATGTATACGGTCCAATGAGTGTTGAAGCACGCGGCGGGTATCGTTATTTTCTGACCTTTACAGATGATTTAAGTAGGTATGGGTATATCTATTTGATGAAACACAAGTCTGAAACATTTGAAAAGTTCAAAGAATTTCAGAGTGAAGTGGAGAATCATCGTAACAAGAAAATAAAGTTTCTACGATCTGATCGCGGAGGCGAATATTTGAGTTACGAGTTTGGCATTCATTTAAAACAATGTGAAATTGTTTCAGAACTAACGCCACCTGGAATACCACAGCGTAATGGTGTGTCCGAACGTCGTAACCGTATTTTATTAGATATGGTGCGATCTATGATGTCTCTTACCGTTTTACCACTATCGTTTTGGGGTTATGCATTAGAGACAGCCGCATTCATGTTAAATAGGGCACCGTCTAAATCCGTTGAGACGACACAATATGAACTGTGGTTTGGCAAGAAACCTAAGCTGTCGTTTCTGAAAGTTTGGGGATGCGACTCTTATGTCAAAAGGCTTCAGCCTGATAAGCTCGAACCTAAATCGGAGAAGTGCATCTTCATAGGATACCCTAAAGAAACTATTGGGTACACCTTCTACCACAGATCTGAAGGCAAAATCTTTGTTGCTCAGAATAGGTCCTTTCTAAAGAAGGAGTTTCTCTCGAAAGAAGTGAGTGGGAGGAAAGTAGAACTTGATAAGGTAATTGTACCTTCTCTCGAATTGGAAAGTCGTACATCAGAGAAAGCCGTTTCCGTGATGCCTACACCAACCAGAGAGGAAGCAAATGATGATGATCATGAAACTTCAGATCAAGTTACCATTGAACCTCGTAGGTCGACCAGAACACGATCCGCACCAGAGTAGTACGGCAATCCTGTCCTGAAAGTCATGTTGTTGGACAACAGCGAACCTACGAACTATGAAGAAACTATGATGAGCCCAGATTCTGAAAAATGGCTTGAGGCCATGAAATCTGAGATAGGATCCATGTATGAGAACAAAGTGTGGACTTTGGTGGATTTGCCCGATGATCGGCGAGCCATAAAGAATAAATGGATCTTTAAGAGGAAGACGGACGCTGACAGTAATATCACTGTCTACAAAGCTCGACTTGTTGCAAAAGGTTTTCGACAAGTTCAAGAGGTTGACTACGATGAGACTTTCTCACCCGTAGCGATGCTTAAGTCTGTCCGAATCATATTAGCAATTGCCGCATTTTGTGATTATGAAATCTGGCAAATGGATGTCAAAAACCTTGCATTCCTTAACGGGTTTCTTGAGGAAGAGTTGTATGTGATGCAACCGGAAGTTTTTGTCGATCCTAAAGGTGCTAGAAAAGTGTGCAAGCTCCAGTGATCCATCTATGGACTGGTGCAAGCATCTTGGCGTTGGAATATATGCTTTGAGGAGGTGATCAAAGCATATGGTTTTATACAGACTTATGGTGAAGCATGTATTTACGAGAAAGTGAGTGGGAGCTCTGTAGCATTTCTGATATTATATGTGGATGACATATTGCTGATTGGAAATGATATAGAATTTCTAGGTAGCATAAAAGAATACTTGAATAAGAATTTTTCAATGAAAGACCTCGGTGAAGCTGCTTACATATTAGGCATCAAGATGTATAGAGATAGATCAAGACGCTTGATAAGATTTTAAATGAGTACATACCTTGACAAGATTTTGAAGGAGTTCAAAATGGATCAGTCAAAGAAGGAGTTCTAGCCTGTATTGTAAGGTGTGAAGTTGAGTAAGACTCAAAAGCCCGACCATGGCAGAAGATAGAGAGAGAATGAAAGTCATTCCCTATGCCTCAGCCATAGGTTCTATAAAGTATGGCATACTGTGTACCAGACCTATTGTGCACCTTGCCATGAGTTTGGCAAGGGGGTACAATAGTGATCCAGGTGTAGATCACTGGACAGCGGTAAAAATTATCATTAGTTACCTAAGAGGACTAAGGAAATATTTCTCGGTTATGGAGGTGATAAAGATTTCGTCGTAAAGGGTTACGTCGATGCAAGATTTGACACTGATTCGGATGACTCTGAGTCTCAATCTGGATACGTATTGAAAGTGGGAGCAATTAGCTAGAGTAGCTCCATGCAGAGCATTGTAGACATAGAAATTTGCAAAATACATATGGATCTGAATGTGACAGACCCATTGACTTAACTTCTCTCACAAGCAAAACATGATCACACCTTAGTACTCTTTGGGTGTTAATCACATGGCGATGTGAACTAGATTATTAACTCTAGTAAACTCTTTGGGTGTTGGTCACATGGCGATGTGAACTATGGGTGTTAATCACATGGCGATGTGAACTAGATTATTGACTCTAGTGCAAGTGGGAGACTGAAGGAAATATGCCCTAGAGTCAATAATAAAGTTGTTATTTTATATTTCCTTATTCATGATAAAGGTTTATTATTCATGCTAGAATTGTATTGATCGAAAACTTAAATACATGTGTGATACATAAACAAATACCGTGTCCCTAGTGAGCCTCTACTAGACTAGCTCGTTGATCAAATGATGGTCAAGGTTTCCTAACCATGGACATGAGTTGTCATGTGATAACGGGATCACATCATTAGGGGAATGATGTGATGGACAAGACCCATCTGTTAGCTTAGCATATGATCGTTCAGTTTATTGCTATTGCTTTCTTAATGTCAAATACATATTCCTTCGACTATGAGATCATGCAACTCCGGGATACCGAAGGAATGCCTTGTGTGCTATCAAACGTCACAACGTAACTGGGTGATCATAAAATGCTCTACAGGTATCTCCGAAGGTGTCTGTTGAGTTGGCATGGATCGAGATTAGGATTTGTCACTCCGTGTATCGGAGAGGTATCTCTGGGCCCTCTCGGTAATACACATCATGAGAAGCCTTGCAAGCAAAGTGACTAAGGAGTTAGTTACAAGATGATCTATTATGGAATGAGTAAAGAGACTTGCCAGTAACGAGATTGAACTAGGTATGAAGATACCGACGATCGAATCTCGGGCAAGTAACATACCGATAGACAAAGGGAATTACGTATGTTGTCATAAGGTTCGACCGATAAAGATCTTTGTAGAATATGTAGGAGCCAATATGGACATCTAGGTTCCGCTATTGGTTATTGACCGGAGAGGTGTCTCGGTCATGTCTACATAGTTCTTGAACCCGTAGGGTCCGCACACTTAATGTTCGTTGACGATATAGTATTATATGAGTTATATGATTTGGTGACCGAATGTTGTTTGGAGTCCCAGATGAGATCACGGACATGACAAGGAGCTCTGGAATGGTTCGGAGATAAAGATTGATATATAGGGCGATGATATTTGGACACCGGAAGAGTTTCGGGAGGTACCGGGTGGTCATCGGATCACCGGAAGGGGTTCCGGGAAGCCCCGGAAGGTATACGGGCCATATGGGCCAAGTAAGAGGAGCATACCACCCCACAAGGGGCTGGCGCGCCCCTCCTATGGCAGCCGGCCATGGGAAGAAAAGGAAGGAGGGGGATTCGACCTCCCCCTTCATTCCTCTCCTCCCTCTTCCTTTCCCCCTCAGGCAAATATGGTAAGGGGGGGGGGGTGGCACGGCCAGGGCAGGAGCCCAAGGTGGATTCGGCCACCCGAGGGTTGCCCCTGGCTGCCTCCACTCTCCCCCACCTATATATATCTGGGAGGGGTCGCCACACATAAACCACGACAATCTCTTAGCCGTGTGCGGCGCCCCCCTCCACAGTTTTGTCCCTCAGTCATATTTTCGTAGTGCTTAGGCGAAGCCCTGCGGAGATAGCTTCACCATCACCGTCACCACATTGTCGTGCTGCCGGAACTCGTCCACTACTTCACCGTCTTGCTAGATCAAGATGGCGAAGACGTCACCGAGCTGAACGTGTGCTGAACGCGGAGGTGCCGTACGCTCGGTAATCGATCGGTTGGATGGCAAAGAAGTTCGACTACATCAACCGCGTTAACACACTCCCCCCTCTCATTGTACGAGGGTACGTAGACACACTCTCCCCTCTCATTGTTATGCATCTCCATGGATAGATCTTGCGTGTGCGTAGAATTTTTTTTGTTTTCCATGCAACGTTTCCCAACACATACAACATGACATAACTGAAGGAAATATGCCCTAGAGGCAATAATAAAGTTGTTATTTTATATTTCCTTATCCATGATAAAGGTTTATTATTCATGCTAGAATTGTATTGATCGGAAACTTAAATACATGTGTGAATACATAAACAAATACCGTGTCCCTAGTAAGCCTCTACTAGACTAGCTAGTTGATCAAAGATGGTTAAGGTTTTCTAACCATAGACATGTGTTGTCATTTGATAACGGGATCACATCATTAGGAGAATGATGTGATGGACAAGACCCATCCGTTAGCTTAGCATATTGATCATTCAGTTTATTGCTATTGCTTTCTTCATGTCAAATACATATTCCTCCGACTATGAGATTATGCAACTCCCGGATACCAGAGGAATACCTTGTGTGCTATCAAACGTCACAACATAACTGGGTGATCATAAAGATGCTCTACAGGTATCTCCAAAGGTGTTTGTTGAGTTGGCATAGATCGAGTTTAGGATTTGTCACTCCAAGTATCGGAGAGGTATCTTTGGGCCCTCTCGATAATACACATCATAAGAAGCCTTGCAAGCAAAGTGACTAATGAGTTACTTACAGGATGATGTATTACGGAACGAGTAAAGAGACTTGCCGGTAACGAGATTGAACTAGGTATGAAGATACCGACGATCGAATCTCGGGCAAGTAACATACCGATGGACAAAGGGAATTACGTATGTTGTCATAGCGGTTCGACCGATAAAGATCTTCGTAGAATATGTAGGAGCCAATATGAGCATCCAGGTTTCACTATTGGTTATTGACCGGAGAGGTGTCTCGGTCATGTCTACATAGTTCTCGAACCCGTAGGGTCCGCACGCTTAACGTTCGTTGACGATATAGTGTTATATGAGTTATATGATTTGGTGACCGAATATTGTTCGGAGTCCCGGATGAGATCTCAAACATGACGCGGAGTCTCTAAATGGTCGAGAGGTAAAGATTGATATATAGGACGATGGTATTCGGACATCGAAAGGGTTTCGGGATGCACCGGGTAGCCATCGGGTCACCGGAAGGGGTTTCGGACACCCCCGGTAGGTGTTATGGGCTTAATAGGCCACGGGAGGGACAAACCAGCCCACAGGGGGCTGGTGCGCCCCTCTCCCTGGCTGGCCAGCCCTAGGGAAGGAAATGGGGAGGGCTAGCCCCTCCTGCCTTTCCCTCTCATGGGAGAAAGGAAAGGGGGGCGCCACCCTCCCCTGCCTTTTCCCCGCACCTATACAAGGCAGGGGGCGCCACTTGGCGGAGGACCACAAGTAGGATTCGGACTACTTGGGGGCGCCTCCTGGCTGCTCCCTCCACCCCCCACCTATATATATGTGGGAGGGGGCGCCTAGCACACGAGAACATTATCTTAGCCATGTGCGGCGTCCCCCTCCACAGTTTACACCCCCGGTCATATTTTCATAGTGCTTAGGCGAAGCCCTGCGGAGATCACTTCACCATCACCGTCACCACGCCATCGTGCTACCGGAACTCATCCACTACCTCGCCGTCTTGCTGGATCAAGAAGTTGGAGGACGTCATCGAGCTGAACGTGTGCTGAACGCGGAGGTGCCGTACGTTCGGTGCTTGATCGGTTGGAACGCAAAGAAGTTCGACTACATCAACCGCGTTGTCAAACGCTTCCTCTTACGGTCTACGAGGGTACGTAGACACACTCTCCCCCTCTCGTTGCTATGAATCTCCTTGATAGATCTTGCGTGTGCGTATAATTTTTTTTGTTTTCCATACAACGTTTCCCAACAGTGGCATCCGAGCCAGGTCTATGCGTAGATGATATGCATGAGTAGAACACAAAGAGTTGTGGGCGGTGATAGTCATACTGCTTACCACCAACGTCTTATTTTGATTCGGCGGTATTGTGGGATGAAGCGGCGCGGACCAACCTTACATGTCCACGCACATGAGACCGGTTCCACCGACAGACATGCAACTAGTTTTGCATAAAGGTGGCTGACGGGTGTATGTTTCTCCTACTTTAGTTGAATCAAATTTGACTGCGTCCGGTCCTTGAAGAAGGTTAAAACAGCAAACTTGATAAATCACCGTTGTGGTTTTTGCCATAGGTAAGAACGGTTCTTGCTAGAAGCCCGTAGTAGCCACGTAAAACTTGCAACAACAAAGTAGAGGACGCCTAACTTGTTTTTGTAGAGCATGTTGTGATGTGATATGGTCAAGATATGATGTAATATATATTGATGTATGAGATGATCATGTTTTGTAATATCGACAACCGGCAGGAGCCTTAGGGTTGTCTCTTTATTGTATGAAGTGCAAGCGCCATGTAATTTCTTTACTTTATCACTATGCATTAGCGATAGTTGTAGAAGCAATAGCTGGCGAGACGACCCCGACACGACGATGCAGATCAAGGTGTCGAGCCGGTGACGATGGAGATCATGACGATGCTTTGGAGATGGAGATCAAAAGCACAAGATGATGATGGCCATATCATGTCACATATTTTGATTGCATGTGATGTTTATCTTTTATGCATCTTATTTTGCTTAGAACAGCGGTAGCATTATAAGATGATCCCTTCACTAAATTTCAAGATAAAAGTGTTCTCCCCAAGTATGCACCGTTGCCAAAGTTCGTCGTTTCGAAGCACCACATGATGATCGGTTGTGATAGACTCTACATTCACATACAACGAGTGTAAGACAGTTTTGCACATGCAGAATACTTGGGTTAAACTTGACGAGGCTAGCATGTACAGACATGGTCTCGGAACACTAGAGACCGAAAGGTCGAACGTGAGTCATATAGTAGATATGATCAACATAGAGATGTTCACCATTGATGACTACCCCATCTCACGTGATGATCGGACATGGGTTAGTTGATTTGGATCAAGTATCACTTAGATAACTTAAGGGATGTTTATTTAAGTGGGAGTTCATTAGTAATTTGATTAATTGAACTTAATTTATCATGAACTTAGTCTTAATAGTTTTTGCATATCTATGTTGTAGATCAATAGCTCGTGATATAGCTCCCCTATATTTTTGATATGTTCCTAGAGAAAACTAAGTTGAAAGATGATAGTAGCAATGATACGGACTAGGTCCGTGATCTGAGGATTATCCTCATTGCTGCACAGAAGAATTATGTCCTTGATGCACCGCTAGGTGACAGATCTGTTGCAGGAGCTGATGCAGACATTATGAACATTTGACAAGCTCGATATGATGACTACTTGATAGTTTAGTGCGCCATGCTTTACGGCTTAGAATCGGGGCTTCAAAGACGTTTTGAACGCCATGGAACATATGAGATGTTCCAAGAGCTGAAATTGGTATTTTAGACTTATGCCCGTGTTGAGAGGTATGAGACCTCTGACAAGTACTTTGCCTACAAGATGGAGGAGAATAGCTCAGCCAGTGAGCATGTACTCAGAATATCTAGGTTCTACAATCGCTTGAATCAAGTGGGAGTTAATCTTCCAGATAAGATAGTGATTGATAGAGTTCTCTAGTCACTATCACCAAGCTACTAGAACTTTGTGATGAACTATAATATGCAACGGAATGACGAAAATGATTCCCGAGCTCTTCGCAATGCTGAAATCGGCGAAGGTAGAAATCAAGAAAGAGCATCAAGTGTTGATGGTTAACAAGACCACTAGTTTCAAGAAAAAGGGCGAGGGAAAGAAAGGGAACTTCAAGAAGAATGGCAGGAAAGTTGTCACTCCCATGAAGAAACCCAAAGCTGGACCCAAGCCTAAAACTGAGTGTTTCTACTACAAAGGAAATGGTCACTGGAAGCGGAACTGCCCCAAATACTTGGCGGATAAGAAGGATGGCAAAATGAACAAAAGTATATTTGATATACACGTTATTGATGTGTACCTTACTAGTGTTCGTAGTAGCACCTGGGTATTCGATACCGGTTCAGTTGCTAAGATTAGTAACTCGAAACAGGAGTTGCAGAATAAACAAAGACTAGTTAAGTGCGAGGTGACGATGTGTGTTGGAAGTGATTCCAAGGTTGATACGGTCACCATCGCACACTCCCTCTACCTTCGGGATTAGTGTTGAACCTAAATAAATGCTATTTGGTGTTTGCGTTGAGCATGAATATAATTAGATCATGTTTTTGTAATACGGTTATTCATTTAAGTTAGAGAATAATAGTTGTTCTGTTTACATGAATAAAACCTTTTATGGTCATACACCCAATGTGAATGGTTTATTGAATCTCGATCATAGTGATACACATATTCATAATATTGATGCCAAAAATGCAAAGTTGATAATGATAGTGCAACATACTTGTGGCACTGCCGTTTAGGTCATATTGGTGTAAAGCGCATGAAGAAACTCCATGCAGATGGACTTTTGGAGTCACTTGATTATGAATCATTTGATACTTGCGAACCATGCCTCATGGGCAAGATGACTAAAACTCCATTCTCCGGAACAATGGAGCGAGCTAATGACTTATTGGAAATAATACATACCGATGTATGCGGTCCGATGAGTGTTGAAGCACGCGGCGGGTATCATTATTTTCTGACCTTCATAAATGATTTGAGTAGGTATGGGTATATCTACTTGATAAAACACAAGTCAGAAACATTTGAAAAGTTCAAAGAATTTTAGAGTGAAGTGAAGAATCATCGTAACAAGAAAATAAAGTTTCTACGATTTGATCGCGGAGGCGAATATTTGAGTTACGAGTTTGGCCTTCATTTAAAACAATTTGGAATTGTTTCACAACTCACGCCACCTGGAACACCACAGGGTAATGGTGTGTCCGAACATCATAACCGTACTTTATTGGATATGGTGCGGTCTATGATGTCTCTTACCGATTTACCACTATCATTTTGGGGTTATGCATTCGAGACAGTCGCATTCACGTTAAATAGGGCGCCATCTAAATCCGTTGAGACGACACCGTATGAACTGTGGTTTGGCAAGAAACCTAAGCTGTCATTTCTTAAAGTTTGGGGTTGCGGCACTTATGTCAAAAGGCTACAGCCTGATAAGCTCGAACCCAAATTGGAGAAGTGCGTCTTCATAGGATACCCTAAGGAAACAATTGGGTACACCTTCTATCACAGATCCGAAGGCAAGATCTTTGTTGCCAAGAATGGGTCCTTTCTAGAAAAGGAGTTTCTCTCGAAAGAATTGAATGGGAGGAAAGTAGAACTTGATGAGGTAATTGTACCTTCTCTCGAATTGGAGAGTAGCACATCACAGAAAACTGTTCCAGTGATGCCTACACCAACTAGAGAGGAAGCAAATGATGATGATCATGAAACTTCAGATCAAGTTACTACCGAACCTCGTAGGTCGACCAGAGCACGATCCGCACCAGAGTGGTACGGTAATCCTGTCCTGGAAGTCATGTTACTAGACCAAGGCGAACTTACGAACTATGAAGAAGCTATGATGAGCCCAGATTCCGATAAATGGCTTGAGGCCATGAAATCTAAGATAGGATCCATGTATGAAAACAAAGTATGGACTTTGGTGGACTTGCCCGATAATCGGCAAGCCATTGAGAATAAATGGATCTTCAAGAAGAAGACTGACGCTGATGGTAATGTCACTATCTACATAGCTCGACTTGTCACGAAAGGTTTTTCGACAAATTCAAGGGGTTGAATACGATGAGACTTTCTCACCCATAGCGATGCTTAAGTCTGTCTGAATCATGTTAGCAATTGCCGCATTTTATAATTATGAAATCTGGCAAATGGACGTCAAAACTGCATTCCTTAATGAATTTCTTAAAGAAGAGTTGTATATGATGCAACCAGAAGGTTTTGTCGATCCTAAAGATGCTAACAAAGTGTGCAAGCTCCAGTGATCCATCTATGGACTGGTGCAAGCATCTCGAAGTTGGAATATACGCTTTGATGAGGTGATCAAAGCATATGGTTTTATACAGACTTATGATGAAGCCTGTATTTACAAGAAAGTGAGTGGGAGCTCTGTAGCATTTCTGATATTATATGTGGATGACATATTATTGATTGGAAATGATATAGAATTTCTGGGTAGCATAAAAGGATACTTGAATAAGAATTTTTCAATGAAAGACCTCGGTGAAGCTGCTTATATATTGGGCATCAAGATCTATAGAGATAGATCGAGATGCTTAATAGGACTTTCACAAAGCACATACCTTGATAAAGTTTTGAAGAAGTTCAAAATGGATCAGTCAAAGAAAGGGTTCTTGCCTGTATTGTAAGGTGTGAAGTTGAGTAAGACTCAAAACCCGACCACGACAGAAGACAGAGAGAGAATGAAAGTCATTCCCTATGCCTCAGCAATAGGTTCTATAAAGTATGCCATACTATGTACCAGACCTATTGTGTACCTTGTCATGAGTTTGGCAAGGGGGTACAATAGTGATCCAGGAGTAGATCACTGGACAGCGGTCAAAATTATCCTTAGTTACCTAAGAGGACTAAGGAAATATTTCTCGGTTATGGAGGTGATAAAGAGTTCGTCGTAAAGGGTTACGTCGATGCAAGCTTTAACACCGATTCAGATGACTCTGAGTCTCAATCTGGATACATATTGAAAGTGGGAGCAATTAGCTAGAGTAGCTCCATGCAGAGCATTGTAGACATAGAAACTTGTAAAATACATACAGATCTGAATGTGACAGACCCGTTGACTAAACCTCTCTCACAAGCAAAAGATGATCATACCTTAGTACTCTTTGGGTGTTAATCACATGGTGATGTGAACTAGATTATTGACTCTAGTAAACTCTTTGGGTGTTAGTCACATGGTGATGTGAACTATGGGTGTTAATCACATGGTGATGTGAACTAGATTATTGACTCTAGTAAACTCTTTGGGTGTTAGTCACATGGCGATGTGAACTATGGGTGTTAATCACATGGCGATGTGAACTAGATTATTGACTCTAGTGCAAGTGGGAGACTGAAGGAAATATGCCCTAGAGGCAATAATAAAGTTGTTATTTTATATTTCCTTATCCGTGATAAAGGTTTATTATTCATACTAGAATTGTATTGATCGGAAACTTAAATACATGTGTGTATACATAAACAAATACCGTGTCCCTAGTAAGCCTCTACTAGACTAGCTCGTTGATCAAAGATGGTTAAGGTTCCCTAATCATAGACATGTGTTGTCATTTGACAACGGGATCACATCATTAGGAGAATGATGTGATGGACAAGACCCATCCGTTAGCTTAGCATATTGATCGTTCAGTTTATTGCTATTGCTTTCTTCATGTCAAATACATATTCCTCCGACTATGAGATTATGCAACTCCGGGATACCGGAGGAATACCTTGTGTGCTATCAAACATCACAACGTAACTGGGTGATCATAAAGATGCTCTACAGGTATCTCCGAAGGTGTTTGTTGAGTTGACATAGATCGAGATTAGGATTTGTCACTCCGAGTATCGGAGAGGTATCTCTGGGCCCTCTTGGTAATATACATTATAAGAAGCCTTGCAAGTAAAGTGACTAATGAGTTAGTTACAGGATGATGTATTACGGAACGAGTAAAGAGACTTGCTGGTAATGAGATTGAACTAGGTATGAAGATACCGACGATCGAATCTCGGGCAAGTAACATATCGATGGACAAAGGGAATTACGTATGTTGTCATAGCGGTTCGACTGATAAAGATCTTCGTAGAATATGTAGGAGCCAACATGGGCATCCAGGTTCCGCTATTGGTTATTGACCGGAGAGGTGTCTCGGTCATGTCTAAATAGTTCTCGAACCCGTAGGGTCCGCACGCTTAACGTTCGTTGACGATATAGTGTTATATGAGTTATATGATTTGGTGTCCGAATATTGTTTGGAGTCCCGGATAAGATCACGGACATGATGAGGAGTCTCGTAATGATCGAGAGGTAAAGATTGATATATAGGACGATGATATTCGGACACCGGAAGGGTTTCGAGATGCACCGGGTAGCCATCGGGTCACCAGAAGGGGTTCCGGACACCCCCGGTAGGTGTTATGGGCTTATTGGGCCAAGGGAGGGACATACCAGCCCACAGGGGGCTGGTGCGCCCCTCTCCCTCGCCGTCCAGCCCTGGGGAAGGAAAGTGGGGAGGGCTAGCCCCTCCTGCCTTTCCCACTCATGGGAGAAAGGAAGGGGTAGGGGGGCACCACCCTCCCCTGCCTTTTCCCCGCACCTATACAAGACAGGGGGGCGCCACTTGGGGGAGGACCCCAAGTAGGATTCGGCCTACTTGGGGGCGCCTCCTGGCTGCTCCCTCCACCCCCACCTATATATATGTGGGAAGGGGGCACCTAGCACACGAGAACATTATCTTAGCCGTGTGCGGCGCCCCCTCCACAGTTTACACCCCCCGTCATATTTTTGTAGTGCTTAGGCGAAGCCCTGTGGAGATCACTTCACCATCACTGTCACCACGCCGTCGTGCTGCCGGAACTCATCCACTACCTCGCCGTCTTGCTGGATCAAGAAGGCGGAGGACGTCATCGAGTTGAACGTGTGCTGAACGCGGAGGTGCCGTACGTTCGGTGCTCGATCGGTTGGAACACGAAAAAGTTCGACTACATCAACCGCGTTGTCGAACGCTCCCGCTTACGGTCTACGAGGGTGCGTAGACACACTCTCCCCCTCTCGTTGCTATGCATCTCCTGGATAGATTTTGCGTGTGCATAGAAATTTTTTTGTTTTCCATCCAACATTTCCCAACAATAACAAGTTTAAAACATCTCCCTCCGTTTTTTAATATAAGTCATTTTACAGATTTCAATATGGGCTACATACAAAGAAAAATGAGTGAATCTACAAAATATGTCTACATACATCCGTATGTAGTAAAAAGACTTATATTTAGGAACGGATGGAGTAGATAGTTCACCACTACGATAGTATTGATACGATCTGTGATTAGATACGAGTAGATAGAGATAAAATTCACCACTTCGTTGCTTTACCCTTTCCCTTGTCGTCTTCGGAGAGGCGGTATTACGCGTCAGCGTCCGGAGGGCCGTCGGAGTTATTAGAGGCGGTGGAGGACTCGGATGAGGAGGGGAGACCCGACAGACAACGGGCGGCGTGTGCCTCCTCCTTGGCGAGGCTGCTAGCTTTGGCGGCCGTTGCCGCTTTCTTCTTCGGTGGGCGCTTGAGCTCCCTGAGTTTGAGCCATAATTCTTTTGCATTTTTATGGCGATGGCGGCGGGCCGTGGTCAAGGACCGTCGCAGGACGCCGTGGACGAGCTCGTCATCAGAGTCGGAGGGAAGGGGAACCAACACGGATCTACAAGAGCCACGCCTGCCTCGCTCAGTGAGCTGCCCACACTTTCAACTCATGGAGCTGCCACCACGTGCTCGAATGTGTCGGGACCAGCACCCAACACCGACCGAGAGGAGCGTGGGCCGGAGGTGATGACCCGGAGCTACATGAGCCCCATCAGACCGGCGGAAGGCGTGGGCTGCGTCGAGCCTACGCGGTTAGGCACGGAGCTGGAGTAGCGCCGCTAGGCAACCGGTGTGGCGCGTGGAGATCGAGCTTCGGCCCATATCCATCATCGTCTAGTGGCGGATCTAGTGAGGGTGTCGTGGGTGCCATGGCACCCCCTCTAAAATTGCAGTCTAATTTATTATTTATATACACTAGACCACTAATTGTTTGACAACTTAATGCCGTTTAAGAAGTACTTGCTAGGATTATGATGATATTTAAATCAAATCACACTATTCGGCACCCTAATGGTACGATTCTAGGTCCGCCATTGTCAGCGTCTGGCAAAGGGTGATGCAGATGGTAGCTCGTCGTTTGACTCGCCGCGAGGGCGGCCAATCAACGAGGTCGGCTCGGAGAAGAAGTCTCCGTTAGAGCCAAACATGGTGGCGACTGACGACAGCAAAGGGAATGAGAGAGGACTTGGAGTGAAACGGTAAGGGAGTGTGACTAGGATTTGGTCCGAGTCATATTTTCGTGGGATTGGGGTGGGCCAGAGCGGGCCAATCCGACGTGACGGCTGCGTCCGAACGCGTTAAAACCGCCTAATGTCCGCCTCACATTGGGGCTGGATATGAAGGGTGTCGGACGATCCAGACAAATAGGCGTGAACCAACTTGTTGCTGGATGGTTAGGAGGACAGTGATATCCTCATCCCACAAGGGTTCAAGTACTAAACTTAACATTAGTGCTCGCATTTTTTCTGAATTTATTTCAGACGTTCCGGCAATGTCCGTTCAGTGGGAGGAGACGTTCCCGTCGACTACGAAAGTGTCCATGATGATTTCATCAATCTCAGGATAATGTGTCAGGTTAGTCTGTTGAAGGTGTTTATAAGAATAGGTGTGTGTTGAAATCCAGATGTGTGTTTACATGGATGAATGTATGTTCGTTTGTAAAAGTGTTTGCGTCTGTAACGTACTAATCCTGTTTGAATCAGCCCTCGCAAAGGTACGGCTGTAGCAACCTGTTCACCACGTGAGAAAATAAGAACTGTTCACACACGCCTCAGGTGGCCCGCCCGTTTGAACGCACACGCCCATCTGACCGTTCAACAGGCCGAGTCCGGATAGCTACGCCCCCCAGGGGCTCCGGCGTAATTTCGCGCAGGAGGAAAGGGCATATTCGTCAAAGCGAACGCCGCCCCGCTGGATAAAATCCGATTCCTGCCTCCCGGACGGACAATATCTTTGGGAAGGCGAGCCGGGATTCGAGACCGAGGCCAGAAGGCAACAACAAAGTGCGCGTGAGAAATAAGCGGTGCTTGCCCAGGAGAGAGAGAGAGAGAGAGAGAGATGGCGGCGTCGGCGACTGCGGCGGCGGCGACGGCGGCGGCGGTGGGGGCGGGGGAGGTGATCTCCGTCCACAGCCTGGAGCAGTGGACCATGCAGATCGAGGAGGCCAACGCCGCCAAGAAGCTGGTATACATCTCTTTGGACCGATTTCTTCCTCCCCCCCCTATCTTAGTAGTAGTTCCGCAAAGCGGCAGGAACGCGGATGGCCTAGCGCTGGTTTTGTTTCAGATCCTGCTCGAGCCGTACGTCGAGCGTCAGCGTTTGTTTCAGTCAGCCGAATCTCAACCCTAGGAGTAATATTGTTCGGTGAGTGGGCTCGTATATGTACCGGCCGCCCGAGGACGAATCTGCGCTCAATCAAGTTAGTTGGATTGTTTTACGCTCCACGATTCAGAGAGCATATTACTGCCGTCTTGTTTTCCCCGTCTCAGGGATGCCGCCCAAGATCTAATATTTATGACCAGGAAAACTTGCAGCAAAAACAGTTAATCACAAGTGCTACTACTAGTTTACTGTACTTTCTTGTCAGGGGCTTTGCTAAGCCAATTGTTAGCTACGCTTCTAGTAGGCCGGAGAGAAACGCCAATTCAGATTTGAGACATTGTAGGCAGCGCAGGTGGCACCCCTCTCTGCAAGGTCTTTCCTTGAACTGTCTGAAACCACTGTCATGCGTTGGCTACGTTGTAGTAATAGCGTTCCCTTGATCCTGTGTAATGGTGCATATATTTGGAACATCTTTTTGTGTCAGCAGATCGTGGGTCTCTTTACACGACTCTTGCAATATGTTTTCCGCGCTGTGCTGCCTAACGAGTTCTGTGGCGTGTGGATGGAGATTGGATAGTCCTTTTGTTGTTCTTGTTAAGATTGTAGAAATTGCCATTGTGTGCAATTTCCCCCTATTTGGTACTGCTACAAATTTGCACCAATATTGTACTGTATGTATATCGCGTCTTTTCCAGTTTGTATGCTATAAGAATGATCGTGTTAACCCACTGAAACTCTGAACCATGGCTTCATACAGTGATCATTATGGAGTAGTTTGTAATCTAATTTTTTGCGGGGGAGTTTGTAACTTTTCATGGAATTTCAACTCAGAAATTCTGGAGCAACCGCAGCCATGCAATGTAAATTAGATAATTTGGAGTGCAAGCTCTGGTATATGAATTAACAATAGCATTTTTTTTAAAGCAAAAGCATCATTGACACATGCTTTGAATATATTCTTCATGATCATGCTAAGTTGCTAACCTTGTTTTGCTCCTAACAGGTGGTGATTGACTTCACTGCATCATGGTGCGGACCATGCCGCATTATGGCTCCAATTTTCGCTGATCTCGCCAAGAAGTTCCCAGCTGCTGTTTTCCTCAAGGTCGATGTTGATGAACTGAAGGTAATGGAACTGATGTCGCTGTTTACAGAGTATCGTGGTACAAATTCAGATCTGTGTTACTAACAAAGCTTTATGTGGTGTATAAACAGCCCATTGCTGAGCAATTCAGCGTGGAGGCCATGCCAACCTTCCTGTTCATGAAGGAAGGAGATGTCAAGGACAGGGTTGTCGGAGCTATCAAGGAGGAACTGACGACCAAGGTTGGGCTACACGCGGCCCAGTAATCATCTAGCGGTGTAGTATTCGCCTAAATAAAATTGCCGCTCAACAAGTAGTGCCTCTAATGGCACCTTATATCCTGTGTACTGCTTGTTACTTGTTGGTTTATGGATAATGGTGAATCAAGTGTGACTTTATTTGGTAAATGGTTGATTTTTCGTAAGGAGCTGATCGAATCCAGTTGTTTGGCTATAGGCTATGGCTATTGTGATGTCCCAAGTGATTAGCATGTCAAAATGCTATGATACTTGAATCCATGCCATCTCAAGCCGGTACATTGTTGCCCTCTTGATTCTTGATCCATGTCAGCAGGCTCATTTTGTGGCAAACTAGCATGTGGAGACAACGAGCAAAGATCAGAGATCGTATGTTGGGAGATGAAAACACCAATTCTTCCACGCCGCTGCAAATTGCCACTCCAGAAAAAACAGAATTAGAATGCTGATGAGAGATGACATACAACACTCTGAGAATTCAGAAAAGCCGACTATCGCTGCGCAGTTGTTTGGACAGGACTCCTTGTCTCTTCCAGTTATTGATCCCGCAAATCTGTATGATCAACTCGACCTTAGTATGTTGGATGGATGAACCTATCTCCTGGGCTGAGATTGTTAATGCTATCAACAGATCACCGGGTAACAGAAGCCCAGGCCCCGACGGCTTTCACAAACGAATTCTACAAGTATTTCAGTTCACTGTGGAGCTGTCCGGGATCAATTCTGCCACCATAGTTTTATTGCCGAAAAAAGAAGGGGGCTGCGATGGATATCAGAGACTTCAGGCCCATCTCTCTGGTTCACAGTATCCCCAAGCTAGCCACCAAGGTCCTTGCAATCCGTTTACAACAAAGAATCCCCATGCTGGCACACCCCTGGCAAATCTGGTTTCCTAGCAGGTCGATGCATTGTTGAAAACTTTGCTTCGGCACTCGGCAGCCGAGCTAGTGCAACAAGCAAAGAAAAGGAAGAAACCAATGATTGTTTTGTTTTGAAACTTGACTTCCAAAAGGCTTTCGACAGTGTCAGTTGCGAGGCTCTGGTCAACATAAAGAGGGCTAGGGTTTTTTGACAAAGGTGGAGTATGATGGATTCAAAGACTGTTAAGCACTAGCTCTTCCAGGGTCATGATTAAAGGGGAGTTAGGAGAGGTGATCACATCTAAGAGTGGCCTACATCAGGGAGACCCACCGTCACCATATTTATTCGTTTTGGTTGCACACGTGCTGCAGCAGTTATGCATCTCTGAGTTTGGACGCGGAAACCGGAAACACCCCCTTGCAGTGGACAGCTTCTTCCCAGTGCCGCAGTACGCAGACGATACTTTGCTGCTCATCCAAGGAAACGTCGAACAAGCAAGGATTGTCGAGGGAATCCTCGAGTTGTTCTCACAGTACACTGGGCTGCAAATTAGTTTCAACAAGAGCACCTTTGTGCCCATTTGCATTGATTCAACCACACATCAGGAGATTGCTGAGGTGCTGCAGTGTCCGATATCCTCTTTTCCTTGCACTTACCTGGGCCTTCCTTTATCTACCCAAAAAATTACGCATGGTATGCTAATGCCTAATGCCAGTAATTCAGAGTGGACAAAAGACTCTCTGGGTGGCTGGTCACCTTTCTTTCTAGGGGAGGCAGACTAATATTGATCAACTCCGTGCTCGCTGCGATTCCAAATCATTTCATGGCATGCTTCTTGTGGCCTAAAGAGTCTTTACAAAAGCTGGAACAAATTCTGCGAGGTTTTCTTTGGCAAGGAACGAGTTCTGCAAGTGGAGGACATTGTTTAGTGGCCTGGGATTTTGTCAAGTTGCCGAAGGCCAATGGAGGGCTAGGGATGAGGGACCCTACAGCTCACAACGTCTCCATGATCTGTAAGTTCGTAGCAAATATTCTGCAGCACAGCGATGGGCCTTGCTATAATCGGTTTGCGAGTTTTTACTGCGGCCGTACAATACCCGTGGATAATCATAATGGTGATACAGCAATCTGGAAATGCCTAAAAACTTCCTTTCGGCTTGTTTGGGTCAACCATGTGTGAGCTAGGCAATGGCACCCACATTTCCTTTTGGTTTGACAAATGGGTCGGGAGCGAAAGGCTCATCATCTCCTTCCCAACACTATTCTCTTTCGCTAAAACCAGGCCTTATACGCTGATTTAGAAGAGAAATTACCAGAAGAACTTGACGACCAGTTCCAAACGTCCTCTTGTCCTTGAATTAGCTGAACATCCTGTAAAGCTTCCCAAAGGTCCAGTAGTTGTATGAAATTGTTAATGGAAAGCTGCTGCTTGAAGTCTCTCAGCCAACGACCATTTGTTAGCGCATCAGCTACCGTGCGCTTGGACTTGGTAGCCGCAACAATGTCTGGGGCAATGTCAGCAAGGGAGTAATCATCTAACCATTTATCGTACCAGAACAACGTGCACTCACCATTACCCAAAGTTACAGCAGCAACACTGTTGAAAATTTCCAAGTCACGGCTGCTAAGAGGAACGCCCAAATGTCGCCAAGGCCTGCTCGGGTCAGCCCTAGCGATAGCGAGCCACGCGCGCCGCAACTTCATGGTGGAGCTCATGGCTGCAAGACAACAGATGCCGAGGCCTCCGACTTCCTTTGGGCTACATAATGAGGGCTAGGGGTTTTGGACAAAGGTGGATATGATGGATTCAAGGATTGTTCAGCACTAGCTCTTCCGCGGTCATGGTTAATGGGGAGTTAGGAGACGTGGTCACATCTAAGAGTGGTCTCCGGCGGCAGGGAGACCCACCGTCACCATATTTATTCATTTTGATTGCAGACGTGCTGCAGCAGTTATGCATCTCTTGAGTTTAGACGCGGAAGCCTGAAACACCCCCTTGCAGTGGACAGCTTCTTCGCAGTGCTGCAGTACGCAGACGATACTTTCGTCCAACAAGCAAGGATTGTCAAGGGAATCCTCGAGTTGTTCTCACAGTACACTGGGCTGCAAATTAATTTCAACAAGAGAACCTTTGTGCGCCCACTTGCATACATCAACCACATCAGGAGAAATGACCGTCCAACAACCAAAAGGGAATCCTCTTTTCCTCGCACTTTTTTTCGAAAAGGAGGATTACCCATCGTCTCTGCATCAGCATGGTGCACACAACCATCTTTATTAATTATTCACCGGAGCCTGGCAAAATGAGTACAAAGATCAATACAAAGCCACCTTCTAGACGAACAAAGTCGTCACACCTACAAATATACAGATGTGCCCTAATCCGGTGGCCTAAAGCCCAGCCAGTCTAGGCGTCCCATACGTGCACCGCATCCCCACGTTCTATGATCCGCTGCCGGCATCTTCCGCCATCCCGTCTTCAGAAGGAATCACTGCATAGATCTTGCCAGTCACATCTACCGTCGACGTCACCACGACGCCAGGCAATGCAACCATCCTGCGCCCGTCCATCAACACACGTTCATTGCCGAGACCCCGCTGCGCCATGCCGTCGAGACCCGCCGTCACCGACGCGGTAGATGCCACACCGCCACCACCTCCGGCAGTAGGAACCATCCGCGCTCGCCGCGTACACCCTCCATCTCAATGCCAAAGATGGTGCCTCCAAGGAGGTGATGACGCCATGGCGTCGCCGCCGCCCATTCACGGGCAACTAGGGTTCTCACCCGGGCAAAGAGGGAGGAGGGAGCAGGGTGGAGTTGACCTCGCCGTCGCCACCAAGGAAGGGAATGACGCCGGAGCACCATCAACGACGTGGCCGCCACAGTCGGCTAGAGGTTTCCCTCGGACAAGCTCCCGCCCCGGCACCCATCAAGACAGCCTCTAGCACTTCCGAGCACGGACGTCGGAGATCCGGACCACCCAATGGGGAGAGCCGCGTGCTTGGTTGGTCCGCCACAGATCTAACGAGAGGGGCACGGGGAACCGCCTCACGCCAAGAACGGCGTCCACCGGTACTCCGCTGCCCAAGCAGCCAAGGAAGTCCGGCCTACCGCGCTGACGAACGCCCACCGCCGGCGGACAGACGCTGTTCTCACCAATGGAGGCCGTCGCCTCAGATTCAGGCCCTCATCCGAGGCATGGGATCAGCCGAAGGCCTCGCGGCCCCCTTCACTGGCGGGTGCACGGCAAGCCGGCGACCCCCTCCAGAGGCGACGAGGGAAAAAACAGGGAGGGAGGAGCCGCCGGAGGGCAAGGCTTCGGCGCCTCTCGAGTCGCTCGTGAAGGAGCGACGCGGGGGCGATCCGTCTTGTTCTTGCACCTACCTGGGCCTTCTTTTATCTACCCAAAAAATTACGCATCGTATGCTAATGCCGGTCACTCACAGAGTGGACAAAAGACTCTCTGGGTGGCTAGCCACCTTTCTTTCTTGGGGAGGCAGACTTAATATTGATCAACTCCGTACTCGCTGCGATTCCAAATCATTTCATGGCATGCTTCTTGTGGCCTAAAGAGTCTTTACAAAAGCTGGAACAAATTCTGCAATGTTTTCTTTGGCAAGGAAAGACTTCTGCAAGTGGAGGACATTGTTTAGTGGCTTCGTATTTTGTCAAGTTGCCGAAGGCCAATGGAGGGCTAGGGATCAGGGACCCTGCAGCTCACAACGTCTCCATGATCTGTAAGTTCGCATCAAAGATCTGCTATAATTGGTTTGCGAGTTTTTACTGCCGCCGTACAATACCCGTGGATAATCAGAATGGTGATACAGCAATCTGGAAATGCCTAAAATTTTCCTTTCTGCTTGTCCTTGGGTCAGCCCTGTGTGAGCTAGGCAATGGCACCCACATTTTTTTTTAGAGAAAAGGCATACGCCCGACTTTATAAATAAAACCACCAGGCAGAGTACTACATAAGACAACCAGAGTTCATCGAACCACCATAACAATACAGCCAGAGGCACATCTCAAGCCAGAAGACAGTTTACAGTTTACAGGCGCGCATGCCCAACCACAACAAAGCAAAAGAAGGGACGCCCAACTAGGTAAATCACACGGAGGCAGGGGAGGACATTATGTTGGCCGACGCCCGAACTTTGCTGATCAGCTCCACCATACCGTCCACGTCCGCAGGTTTAGTCAATAATTTTCACTGCTGCAAGAAGATAGACATTTTAAATAGGACGTCAGCCGGCTTGTTAGGAAAAACACCCTCAATGGTGAATTTATTTCTAATATTCCACAAGGACCAGCATAGGGCAGCCAACCCGACCCAAAACAATCTCTTAGTCCGACCATTGATGTTGGCAGACAATAAACGTAGGTCGGAGAAAGAGGAAGGATCCCAGGACACATTCATCCAAGATCGAACACATCCCCAGGCCAGCTTGGCCAAAGGGCATCGGAAGAAAATGTGATTTGTATCTTCAACCGCAGAGCATAAGGCACAAAAGGCGGAGCCAGGCCCATTTCTCTTGCGAACTTGATCAGTCGCAGGCAGACGGCCTCTGAAGGCCTGCCATAGGAAAATTTTAATCTTAGGAGGGATCCTGGCCGCCCAGACAGGTTTGAACTTAGAAGTGGGGAAACCATCAATAAGCCTGGCATACAGAGACTTGACCGAAAATCTAACAGAAGCCACGTGGGGCCAGGTTACCGAGTCCTCTTCCTTCGAGAGAATAGGGAACAAGGCAGCAAGCCGGTGCCAGTCCTCCAACTCTGTAGGAGAGAGAGTCCTCCGGAGACCCAGATCCCAACCAACGTGAGAGAGCTCAGAGATTGAGATCTCGGGGTCAGGGCAATAAGAGAACAAAACTAGAAAATAAACAGCTAACAGGGCATCCCCTACCCACCAATCCAACCAAAAATGAGTCGAAGCACCATTCCTGACAATAAACTTGACATGGGCACGAAACACGTCCCTAACCTTAATCAGGTCCCTCCAAAACTGAGATCCATTAGATGTCGAGGCAAACATAGGGCTGCCAGAGGGGAAGTACTATTTAGCTTTCAGGAGATCATACCAGCATAGTGTCCCAGGAGAAGCTGATATAATCCGCCACCACCACTTAACAATGAGACACTTGTTCATCACCACAGTGTTTAAAATCCCCAGCCCCCAAGGCTTTTGGGCCTACATATGACCTTCCATTTAACAAACCTGTATTTCCGTTTGTTCTCCGAAAAATTCCAAAGAAATCCCCTCTATGTTTATCGAAGCCAGCTGAAAGCACAAGTGCTCCCTGGGTGATTTTGGTAATTAATGTCAACATATCTCTTGTTGGACTAATACTTTCATCTAGTATATTTCAGATGAGTTCAACAGTGGAGTGGCAGGACAAGAGGATGTGGAACCCCTTCAAGATGCTAAGGTCACATATTGGCAAAGGCTCAAGACTCTATATTTTCATTTTTAGTGATCCAAGATCACATTGAGTCCATAGGAAAGCCAATACTATTAAAAGGGGATGAGGTGTTGCTTAATGGCTTGCTTGCTCAAAATGCTTAGTGATATGCTCCAAAAGCCCTCAACCACTTTCTCATTTCCACATGTCCTAAACCTAAAGTCAAACTCGGCCCCACCGATTTGATCTATCCAGCGCCACCGAGTTCACTTGACATAGCCACTGCCAGAAACCCTAATCAGTTCGGTCTCACCGATAGGGATCTCGGTCTCACCAAGATGGGATTGCAAACTCTCTGTTTCCCTTCGTAGCGTTTCGGTCTAACCGAAATGAGCGATCGGTCCCACCGAGTTCGCAATGCAAACTCTCTGTTTCCTTTTCGTAATGTTTCGGTCTAACCGAAATGAGCGATCGGTCCCACCGAGTTTGCCTGACCGACTCTCTGTTTGCCTATTACTGAAATCGGTCCCACCGAGTTCATGTGATCGGTCTCACCGAGATCAAGTTATGCCCTAACCCTAGCACATCGGTCCCACCGAGTTGATCACGTCGGTCCCACCGAAAATCCTAACATTCACATTTTGAACTGAATCGGTCTGACCGAGTTTCACTATTCGGTCTCACCGAGTTTGGTAAATTGTATGTAACGGTTAGATTTTGTGTGGAGGCTATAAATACCCCTCCACCCCCTTCTCCATTCGTGAGAAAGCCATCAGAACGTGCCTACACTTCCACTACTCAATTTCTGAGAGAGAACCACCTACTCATGTGTTGAGACCAAGACATTCCAATCCAATCACAAGAATCTTGATCTCTAGCCTTCCCCAAGTTGCTTTCCACTCAAATCATCTTTCCACCATATCCAAATCTGTGAGAGAGAGTTGAGTGTTGGGGAGACTATCATTTGAAGCACAAGAGCAAGGAGTTCATCATCAACACACCATCTATTACCTTTTGGAGAGTGGTCTCCTAGATTGGTTAGGTGTTACTTGGGAGCCTCCGTCAAGATTGTGGAGTTGAACCAAGGAGTTTGTAAGGGCAAGGAGATCGCCTACTTCGTGAAGATCTACCCAAGTGAGGCAAGTCCTTCGTGGGCGATGGCCATGGTGGGATAGACAAGGTTGCTTCTTCGTGGACCCTTCGTGGGTGGAGCCCTCCGTGGACTCGCGCAACCGTTACCCTTCGTGGGTTGAAGTCTCCACCAACGTGGATGTACGATAGCACCACCTAGCGGAACCACGCCAAAAATCTCTGTGTCTCCAATTGCGTTTGCACACTCCAATCCCATCCCTTTACATTCTTGCAAGTTGCATGCTTTACTTTCCGTTGCTCATATACTCTTTCCATGCTTGCTTGAAGTGTATTGTGAATGTTTAAACTTGTGCTAAAACTCCACCTTAACTTGAAGAACCTAAAAAACTGCTACTTTTCTTTGTTGAGGGTCTAATCACCCCCCCTCTAGACACCTCTTCTCGATCCTTTCACCAGCGTGAGTCCCAGAGAGAGCATGAAGAAGCCCATAGTGAATAAAGGCAAGGAAGATAGGCACGCATTAATGAGACACACTTTCCCAGCTTGAGTATTATTTCTACCGCGCCAAGGCATAACCCTGTTGCCCACCTTGGCCACTAGAGGTTTGAATTCCTTAGCATGAAGATGAAAGGGAGAGATAGGCATGCCCAGGTACTTGAAGGGAAAAGAGCCAAGCAAACAGTTGAGAAGCTGCGCGACCCTAATGGCCTCCGCCTCATCAGCCCCAGTCACAATCACCTCACTCTTAGAGAAATTAATATTGAGCCCCGACAAGGCTTCAAAACACAACAGGATGAACTTAAGGTTGGCAAGACAAGCATCGTTCAATTCCACCAGAATAATTGTATCATCAGCGTACACAACAGGAGAAATATGCCCTGAGAGGCCGCGCGCCCCCAGCATGCAAGACAAAACATCAGCCACAAAGTTAAAGAGAATGGGCGAAGCCGGGTCACCTTGCCGCAGGCCACGACCATTGGCGAAGTATTTAGTGATTGAACCATTCACAGCCACAGCCGTATGGCCCCCTGAGACCAGTTGCATCAACCTATGCACAAACCCAGCGTCAAATCCTTTGGCATGAAGGACCTGACGAAGAAAACTCCAGCTCATAGAATCATACGCCTTTTCGAAATCAAGTTTGAGAATAATAGCACAAGAACCTCTACACCGAAGATCATGCACAATTTCATGTAAGCAAAGGATCCCATCAAGAATGCACCTCCCCTTGATAAAAGTCGTCTGGGTGGGGCTAATGGTATGATGGGCAACCGGAGACAGCCTATTTGCCAACCCTTTGGAGGGGAACTTAGCAAAGTTATTAATCAAGGCGATGTGGCGATATTGGGAGATGTGTTCAGCACCCTTAACTTTCAGAATGAGAGACAAGATAGCATAATTCAAACGAGAAATATCGACCGTCCCAAGACAAAAGCCTTGGATGACTGAACAGACTAACGGGCGCAACACAGACCAGAAACGGCAGAAGAAGGGAATAGAAAACCCGTCAGGGCCCGAGGCCGAATTACTGTTTGCGGAGTTTATCACCAATTCGATCTCCTCCACAGACAGGGGAACCATAAGAGCATTATTTTCCGCCTCAGAGACCCGACACTGCCCGTTCCAGAGATTATGAGAGATAAGAAAACCGGATGCCGGCCTGGCAGCAAGCAGGCCGGCAAAGAAATCATGCACGTGCTCCAAGATAATGTTAGGATCTGAAAATCGATTCCCATCGATGATCAGACTGTTGATCGAACATCTGCAGCGACGACCATTGGCAATGGCAAAAAAATAAGCAGTCAAAGAATCCCCTTTCAAGGTCAGTTAATCGACCCACGCTGCTTCCAGTACTCCACTTCCTGACGATGGAGATGCATAAGACAGGCCTCCAAATCATACCTACGCTGCCAACCAGCAGCCGAGAGCCCAAAGGAGTCTGCCTCCGCGTCCAAGGCAGAGACCTGTCCCGGCAACTCCCGCTTACTCTTGAGGGCCTCAGCCACTCGATTACGGCCCCAACCTTTTAAAAATTTACGCAGCTGGTACGAATAGCAATGCCAGTCATCCATGGGGCTAAAAGAACGGGTCCTGGACCGTAAAAAGGATGAGATCTTCTCCGAGATCATCTCACAAAAACCATCAACCAAAAGCCAGGACGCATCAAATTGGAATCTATAAGCTTTGGCCAGGGCAGATACGCCAAGATCTAGGACGAGGGGGGAATGGTCTGAGCCAACATGTGGCAGAGCGGAAAGATAAGCTCGCGGAAACATCAGGTCCCAGGAGACAGAGGAAAACACGTGGTCTAAGACAAAACGAATCGGATCAGACTGATGATTGGACCAAGTAAACCGCGTCCCCAACCTAGGGAACTCACGGAGAGTGCACTCCGCAATGAATTCGTTGAAAGCATCAGCCAACGGCCACGAAAAGTTAGAGTTGCTCTTTTCCACAAGGGGCCTAAGGAGGTTAAAATCACCCCCAATGACCAGCGGAATGTTACAAGAATCAATCTTAGTAGTGAGTTCGTCAAGAAAGAGCTGGGACAGCGAATGATCAGCAGGGCCATAAACAACCATAATCTCCCAAAGAGCATTACAGTCCTTGTTAAACACAACCATGCTAGCCCAAAAAATCCCGTGGTCAAATGCAAAAAAATCAAAGAGATCCACTTTAGCCCCAATGAGAATACCACCACAGTGCCCAGGCGCCGGGAGGCACTGCCACGTAAAACGATCCGCACCCGCAATCACAGAGAGTTCCGAGCGAGAGAAATCAGACTTAAAGGTCTCAACAAGACCTACTATATCAATGCAATCACTACGAACCAAGTCCCGGATTTGGTCACGGCATGAAGGAAATATGCCCTAGAGGCAATAATAAAGTTGTTATTTTATATTTCCTTATTCATGATAAAGGTTTATTATTCATGGTAGAATTGTATTAATCAGAAACCATAATACATGTGTGAATACATAAACAAACACCGTGTCCCTAGTAAGCCTCTACTAGACTAGCTCGTTGATCAAAGATGGTTAAGGTTTCCTGACCAGGGACATGAGTTGTCATTTGATAACGGGATCACATCATTAGAAGAATGATGTGATGGACAAGACCCATCCGTTAGCTTAGCATAATGATCGTTCAGTTCTATTGCTATTGCTTTCTTCATGTCAAATACATATTCCTTCGACTATGAGATTATGCAACTCCCGGATACCGGAGGAATGCCTTGTGTGCTATCAAACGTCACAACGTAACTGGGTGATTATAAAGATGCTCTACAGGTATCTCAGAAGGTGTCTGTTGAGTTGTCATAGATCGAGACTAGGATTTGTCACTCCGACTATCGGAGAGGTATCTCTGGGCCCTCTCGGTAATACACATCATAAGCTTGTAAGCAAACGACTAAGGAGTTAGTCATGAGGTGATGTATTACGGAATGAGTAAAGAGACTTGCCGGCAACAAGATTGAACTAGGTATGAAGATACCGACGATCGAATCTCGGGCAAGTAACATACCGATGGACAAAGGGAATTACGTATGTTGTCATAACGGTTCGACCGATAAAGATCTTCGTAGAATATGTAGGAGCCAATATGAGCATCCAGGTTCCGCTATTTGTTATTGACCAGAGAGGTGTCTCGGTCATGTCTACATAGTTCTCGAACCCGTAGGGCGTAGGGTCCGCACGCTTAACGTTCGATGACGATATAGTATTATATGAGTTTTGTGATTTGGTGACCTAATGTTGTTCGGAGTCCCGGATGAGATCACGGACATGACGAGGAGTCTCGAAATGGTCGAGAGGTAAATATTGATATATAGGACGATAGTATTCGGACACCGGAAGTGTTCCGGAGGGTACCGGGTACTTATCGGGTCATCGGAAGGGGTTCCGGGCACCCCCGGCAAAACATATGGGCCTTATAAGCCAAGAGGGGAAACGCACCAGCCACAAGGGGCTGGTGCGCCCCCATATGGGCCGAACCGGAGGAGAAGGAAAGAGGGGAAGGGAGGAGGAAAGGGGGGGGGGGGATTCGGCCTCCCCCTTCCTTCCCGCCTCCCTCCTCTTTCCTTCCCGCTCCGGCAAATAAGGCAGGGGGCGCCGGCCATGGGGAGACCCCAAGTAGGATTCGGCCTACTTGGGCGCCTCCTGGCTGCCTCCCCTCTCCCTCCCACCTATATATATGTGGGGGGGCGCCCCTAGCACACCCAGACTATTGTTTAGCCGTGTGCGGCGCCCCCCTCCACAGTTTACACCCCCGGTCATATTTTCGTAGTGCTTAGGCGAAGCCCTGCAGAGATCACTTCACCATCACCGTCACCACGCCGTCGTGCTGACGGAACTCATCTACTACCTCGACGTCTTGCTAGATCAAGAAGGCGAGGGACGTCAACGAGCTGAACGTGTGCAGAACGTGGAGGTGCCGTACGTTCGGTACTTGATAGGTTGGAGCGCGAAGAAGTGCGACTACATCAACCGCGTTGTTAAACACTTCCGCTTACGGTCTACGAGGGTACGTAGACACACTCTCCCCCTCGTTGGTATGCATCTCCATGGATAGATCATTGCGTATGCGTCGAATTTTTTTTGTTTTCCATGCAACGTTTCCCAACAGTGGTATCAGAGCCAGGTCTATGCGTAGATGATATGCACGAGTAGAACACAAAGAGTTGTGGGCGGTGATAGTCATACTGCTTACCACCAACGTCTTATTTTGATTCGGCGGTATTGTGGGATGAAGCGGCCCGGACCAACCTTACATGTCCACGCACATGAGACCGGTTCCACCGACTGACATGCAACTAGTTTTGCATAAAGATGGTTGGCGGGTGTCTGTTTCTCCTACTTTAGTTGAATCGAATTTGACTGCGGCCGGTCCTTGAAGAAGGTTAAAACAACAAACTTGATGAATCACCGTTGTGGTTTTTGCCGTATGTAAGAACGGTTCTTGCTAGAAACCCGTAGCAGCCACGTAAAACTTGCAACAACAAAGTAGAGGATGTCTAACTTGTTTTTGCAGGGTATGTTGTGATGTGATATGGTCAAGACATGATGTGATATACGTTGTTGTATGAGATGATCATGTTTTGTAAGTTATCGGCAACTGGCAGGAGCCTTATGGTTGTCACTTTATTGTATGAAATGCAAACGCCATGTAATTGCTTTACTTTATCACTATGCGTTAGCGATAGTTGTAGAAGCAATAGTTAGCAAGACGACCACGACGCAACGATGGAGATCAAGGTGTCGAGCTGGTGACAATGGAGATCATGAGGATGCTTTGGAGATGGAGATCAAAAGCACAAGATGATGATGGCCATATCATGTCACATATTTTGATTGCATGTGATGTTTATCTTTTATGCATCTTATTTTGCTTAGTACGGCGATAGCATTATAAGATGATCCCTTCACTAAATTTCAAGGTATAAGTGTTCTCCCTGAGTATGCACCGTTGCGACAGTTCATCGTGTTGAGACACCACGTGATGATCGGGTGTGATAGACTCTACGTTCACATACAATGGGTGCAAGACAGTTTTGCACATGCGGAATACTCGGGTTAAACTTGACGAGCCTAGCATGTACAGACATGGCCTCGGAACACTGGAGACCGAAAGGTCGAACGTGAATCATATAGTAGATATGATCAATATAGAGATGTTCACCATTGATGACTACCCCATCTCACGTGATGATCGGACATGGGTTAGTTGATTTGGATCACGTATCACTTAGATGACTTGAGGGATGTCTATTTAAGTGGGAGTTCTTAAGTAATTTGATTAATTGAACTTAATTTATCATGAACTTAGTCCTGATAGTATTTGCATATCTATGTTGTAGATCAATGGCCCGTGCTACTGTTCCCCTGAATTTTAATGCGTTCCTAGAGAAAGCTAAGTTGAAAGATGATGGTAGCAACTACACGGACTGGGTCCGTAACTTGAGGATTATCCTCATTGCTGCATAGAAGAGTTATGTCCTTGATGCACCGCTGGGTGACAAGCCCCCTCCCGCTAATGTAGACGCTTTGAACGTCTGGCAGACGCGGTCTGATGACTACTCTATAGTTCAGTGTGCCATGCTCTACGGCTTAGAACCGGGACTTCAAAGACATTTTGAACGTCATGGAGCATATGAGATGTTCCAAGAGTTGAAGTTAATATTTCAAGCAAATGCCCGGGTTGAGAGATATGAAGTCTCCAACAAGTTCTATAGCTGCAAGATGGAGGAGAACAGTTCTGTCAGTGAACACGTACTCAAAATGTTTGGGTATTATAATCACTTGACTCAGCTGGGAGTTGAGCTTCGAGTTGATTATGTCATTGACAGAGTTCTTCAATCACTGCCACCAAGCTACAAAGGCTTCGTGATAAACTATAATATGCAAGGGATGAACAAAACAATTCCCGAGCTCTTCGCAATGCTTAAGGCTGCGGAGGTAGAAATCAAGAAGGAGCATCAAGTGTTGATGGTTAACAAGACCGCTAGTTTCAAGAAAAAAGGCAAGGGAAAGAAAGAAAACTTCAAGAAGAATGGCAAGCAAGTTGCCACTCCCGGGAAGAAACCTAAAGCTAGACCCAAGCTTGAAACTGAGTGCTTCTACTGCAAAGGGACTGGTCACTGGAAGCGGAATTGCCCCAAGTATTTGACGGATAAGAAGGATGGCAAAGTGAACAAAGGTATATTTGATATACATGTTATTGATGTGTACCTTACTAATGCTCGCGCCTGAGTATTTGATACTGGTTTGGTTGCTCATATTTGTAACTCGAAACAGGAGCTACGGATTAAACAAAGATTGGCTAAGGACGAGGTGACGATGCGCGTCGGGAATGGTTCCAAGGTCGATGTGATCGCCGTCGGCACGCTACCTCTACATCTACCTTCGGGATTAGTTTTAGACCTGAATAATTGTTATTTGGTGCCAGCGTTGAGCATGAACATTATATCTGGATCTTGTTTATTGCGAGACAGTTATTCATTTAAGTCAGAGAATAATGGTTGTTCTATTTATATGAATAATATCTTTTATGGTCATGCACCCTTGAGGAATGGTCTGTTCTTGTTGAATCTCGATTGTGGTGATACACATATTCATAATATTGATGCCAAAAGATGCAAAGTTGATAATGATAGTGCAACATATTTGTGGCACTGCCGTTTAGGTCATATTGGTGTAAAGTGCATGAAGAAACTCCATACAGATGGACTTTTGGAATCATTTGATTATGAATCATTTGATACTTGCGAACCATGCCTCATGGGCAAGATGACTAAAACTCCGTTCTCCGGAACAATGGAGCGAGCCAATGACTTATTGGAAATAATACATACCGATGCATGCGGTCCGATGAGTGTTGAGGCACGCGGCTGGTATCGTTATTTTCTGACTTTCACAGATGATTTGAGTAGATATGGATATGTCTACGTAATGAAACACAAGTTTGAAATATTTGAAAAGTTCAAAGAATTTCAGAGTGAAGTGGAGAATCATCGTAACAAGAAAATAAAGTTTCTATGATCTGATCCGGATGACTCCAAGTCACAAACCGGATACGTATTTATATTGAATGGTGGAGCTGTCAGTTGGTGCAGTTCCAAGCAGAGCGTCGTGGCAGGATCTACGTGTGAAGCGGAGTACATAGCTGCTTCGGAAGCAGCAAATGAAGGAGTCTGGATGAAGGAGTTCATATCCGATGTAGGTGTAATACCTAGTGCATCGGATCCAATGAAAATCTTTTGTGACAACACTAGAGCAATTGCCTTGGCGAAGGAATCCAGATTTCACAAGAGAACCAAACACATCAAGAGACGCTTCAACTCCATTCGTGAACAAGTCAAGGATGGAGACATAGAAATTTGCAAGATACATACGGATCTAAATGTAGCAGACCCGTTGACTAAGCCTCTTCCACAAGAAAAACATGATCAGCACCAAGACTCCATGGGTGTTAAAATCATTACAATGTAATCTAGATTATTGACTCTAGTGCAAGTGGGAGACTGGAGGAAATATGCCCTAGAGGCAATAATAAAGTTGTTATTTTATATTTCCTTATTCATGATAAAGATTTATTATTCATGCTAGAATTGTATTAATCGGAAACCATAATACATGTGTGAATACATAAACAAACACCGTGTCCCTAGTAAGCCTCTAGTATACTAGCTCGTTGATCAAAGATGGTTAAGGTTTCCTGACCATGGACATGAGTTGTCATTTGATAACGGGATCTCATCATTAGGAGAATGATGTGATGGACAAGACCCATTCGTTAGCTTAGCATAATGATCGTTCAGTTTTATTGCTATTGCTTTCTTCATGTCAAATACATATTCCTTCGACTATGAGATTATGCAACTTCCGGATACAGGAGGAATGCCTTGTGTGCTATCAAATGTCACAACGTAACTGGGTGATTATAAAGATGCTCTACAGGTATCTCCGAAGGTGTCTGTTGAGTTGGCATAGATCGAGATTAGGATTTGTCACTCCGAGTATCGGAGAGGTATCTCTGGGCCCTCTCGGTAATACACATCATAAGCTTGCAAGCAAACGACTAAGGAGTTAGTCACAAGGTGATGTATTATGGAACGAGTAAAGATACTTGCCGGCAATGAGATTGAACTAGGTATGAAGATACCGACGATCGAATCTAGGGCAAGTAACATACCGATGGACAAAGGGAATTACGTATGTTGTCATAACGGTTCGACCGATAAAGATCTTCGTAGAATATGTAGGAGCCAATATGAGCATCCAGGTTCCGCTATTGGTTATTGACCGGAGAGGTGTCTCGGTCATGTCTACATAGTTCTCGAACCCGTAGGGTCCGCACGCTTAACGTTCGATGACGATATAGTATTATATGAGTTATGTGATTTGGTGACCGAATGTTTTTCGGAGTCCCGGATGAGATCACGGACATGACGAGGAGTCTCGAAATGGTCGAGAGGTAAAGATTGATATATAGGATGATAGTATTCGGACACCGGAAGTGTTCCGGAGGGTACCGGGTACTTATCGGGTCACCGGAAGGGGTTCCGGGCACCCCCGGCAAAAGATATGGGCCTTATGGGCCAAGAGGGGAAACGCACCAGCCACAAGGGGCTGGTGCGCCCCCCATATGGGCCGAACCATAGGAGAAGGAAAGAGGGGAAGGGAGAAGGAAAGGGGGGGATTCGGCCTCCCCCTTCCTTCCCTCTTCCCTCCTCTTTCCTTCCCCCTCCAGCAAATAAGGCAGGGGGGTGCCGGCCATGGGGAGACCCCAAGTAGGATTCGGCCTACTTGGGCGCCTCCTGGCTGCCTCCCCTCTCCCTCCCACCTATATATATGTGGGGGGGGGGGCTAGTACACCCCATACTATTGTTTAGACGTGTGTGGCGCCCCCCTCCACAGTTTACACCCCCGATCATATTTTCGTAGTGCTTAGGCGAAGCCCTGCAGAGATCATTTCACCATCACCGTCACCACGCCGTCGTGCTGACGGAACTCATCTACTACCTCGACGTCTTGCTGGATCAAGAAGGCGAGGTACGTCACCGAGCTGAACGTGTGCAGAACGCGGAGGTGTCGTACGTTTGGTACTTGATCGGTTCGAGCGCGAAGAAGTTCGACTACATCAACCGGGTTGTTAAACGCTTCCGCTTACGGTCTACGAGGGTACGTAGACACACTCTCCCCCTCGTTGCTATGCATCTCCATGGATAGATCATTGCGTGTGCGTAGAATTTTTTTTGTTTTCCATGCAAAATTTCCCAACAGGCACCCCCTAGCACCGAAACCCCGGATATTCCAAAAAAGATCTTTCATTTAAAAGAAAGGTTTTTAATTCGAAGGCTCGACCTGCTCGGGACCAGGCAGGGTTTAGGCTTAGAAGATCGTCCCTTCTTAGAGGTCATGGGTGGAGGGCCACCACCCTCTGTCACCCCCTCAACGACAGCAGCCTCCGCAGCCGCCTTAGTCTTGGTGGCTGCCTCCTTGGCCTTGGCAATGGCCACCTGGGCCTCCTCATTTAAACGAATCAACGAAATCAAAGAAGACGTGGACCCAACATTGTGATCAACAGAAACACCGATGGACAGAATGTTCAAGAGGTGGGAATCAGGTAAAGAAGGCAACACCAAACACACTGGGGAAGGAGGGGGAGAATTACCTGGGGGGCAGAGGTCCTTGGCAGCGGCCCTGCGCTCAGCCACCTCCTGGATGGGAACTGCGTTGCTCTGGCGACGGAGACCCTTCCGGGCCGTGGAGACAGGCGAACGGACCGGGGCCACGGAGGAGCGGGCCGCCGGGGAGGAGGCATCCCCCCTGACCGCCCAGCAGCCACCACCGCCCCCAGGTTTTCATCCAGACGATGACACATACCCACTCCCTGGTGCTTACTTCCCATCGAGGCCCTACTCTTGGCCGAAAACTTGCGGACAGATGATTTCTTCTTCTGCTTCTTACTGCTCGGGCTATGAGGGGGGACCGAGGCTTCCGGAGGCACATCAACAATCCCAGACAGAGAGGGAGAGGCAGGGCGAACAACTTCATCGGGAATGTTGGAACAAGCCACTACAAGGATTCCGGTCTATTGCAACAAAATTTATTGCTACATCTATCTTTCGTTGCAATAAAATGCTATATTACCACAAAATTCCAGTTCGTGGTAATAGCGTCTACATATTGCCACAGTTTCGTTTCGCTAGGTACTCATTTTGTTGCAATAGAAGTCATGTATTGCCACAAGCTGCATCAGCATTGCAATATGGTAGTGATATTGCGACAATTGCGTCCCGTTGCGTGAATTGGTCATTTTGTTGCAATAAAGCCTAGGTATTGCAACAAAGTAAATCTTTGTGGCAATATTTAGACATATATTGCAACAATTCTGACATGTGGCGCTAGCCATAGATACTGTTGCAAAATACATGGCTTCTTATTGCAACAAAACATGTATTGGTTGTAATAGGGCGATTTTTTGCCTCACCTTCGTTGTGTTGCAATAACTATTACATATTGCGACAACTTGTGCATCCATGGTAATACGTACAACATATTGCAACAATCCTCTAGTGTTGCGAAAAAGGAGCAGGACATTGCAATGATATTCTCTACAGTGCCCCTGATTTTGTCATTTATTTATTATACTATTTCTCAGGATCTGATTAAAGGGGCGTACTAGTTCATAGAGGTATTAACACATTTGGTACCACAAATTGCACCTAAGTTGTATTTAGTCACATATCTTGCAAAGTGGACATCGGTTGCACACTCGCGGACGCCCTTCACTTTAGGGTTTCTTGCACTGCCAGGGTCTCCTCCACTCACCCTACTGACCTCCTCCGGTAGCAAGGTCGTCCTCGGCACCGGAAAGACGGCAAGCTCATTGCCCTTCTCACGAAGGTAAGTTGTGAGCACTGGGCAGCAAATCCTCACATTCTCTTCCTTCCTATTTTTTCCGTATCTTGCTTGATGTGACTGTATGTATTTATGTGTTGTTAATAAAAATGTATAGCATCCAAGATTCTCTCACCCAAGGTAAAACACGCTTCTCTACATAGTTTAGTTGTCTGATTTGTTATGGATTACTTCCTGCACAATGTCATATTGTTTGACAGGCTGAGTCGCGCTATTCGTCACCCTGGGTGAAGAATGCTTATTCCTCACCCCACCGATCGGGCACACCATCCAGAGCCAGCCCGTGTGTGGGCTTCCAGCGACGTGATTTTGGATAACCACCACCGTAAGAAAAGCTGCGACAAAGGTAAGAAAACTTCCTTCGCCCATTCTGACCAGCCAGGAGTAAAATGCATGAACCGTCCTTGAAGTTGGTGGCAAGGTCCAAAACGGTCCTTAAACTCTGAAACTGCTCCAGTACGGTCCTTAAACTTGCGAATACTAAGTCAATACGATCCTTGAACTCGTGGAACCGGTCCCGAGATACGTATGCGCGTACGTTTTGTGTACGGCGCCTCCACCACGTCAGCGTACGCAGTTCATCGCGGGCAACCGATGCGAGGTAGTGGTGTTTCTGCGTTCGGCCCCGCGAGATCCTGATTCTGTGACTCATCCGCTTCCGCTCCCACCTGATCATCTCGTGAAACAGAAGCTATCGCCCCCGGGACAATGGCGGCGGCCTGATGATCGCCGACAGGTCCAACACGTGAACGCTCCAGGGACGGCGGAGGAAAGAAGGGGCTCGCAGCCGCATCCGCTGATGGGTGCCCTGATACGGCGGCTTGATGAGGTGGCGGCGCCGACGTACGGTTGTTCTAATGGAAACGGCAATGATGAAGAAACAAAGAGCATCGTCTATACTGTTCATGTTCAGAACTTATCATGTTGCCGTACGGGCAAGAGTTCAGTTAGGATCTACGTGTGAGTTCACTTCATATATGTTTGTGAAAAAGTGCTGCTGTATTGGCAAAGGTTCAGTTATAATCTATGTGTGTTCAATTCATACATTGCATAAAATTACTGCTGTGCTGGCCAGAATTCAGTGCTAAAGTTCACTTCATATATGTGTTTTGTCAAAATTCAGTTATGCTCTAGCACTGTACAGGCACATTGGAATATATGTATACATAACTGTCAGAAATCAGTGGAATATTTGTTGGTCAAACTGTACATGCACATTTTCAATCATACATTCAGTCATATTTGTTGGTCTCATTTGTTTGTCTCACTACACATGCATAATCTGTCAAAATGCAGATACATTCAGTGATAATTTTTGGTCTCACTTCATATATTCAGTCAAATGCAGATACACGTTGATCTCACTTCCATTAGAACAAAGGATAATTCACAAACATTGGAACAAAGAACAGTTCACTTCCATTAGAACACAAGGATAGTTCACTTCCTTAACATAGTACTAGTGCATAGTTGAGATTCCATAACAGCCAAAAGTCGCTCAAGCAAGCTGCGGCTGGAGCCACCGGCGGCAACGGGAAGGGGAGGCGCGACTGGGATGCCACGGCTGCAACGGGAGGGGGAGGCGCGAACTGTCTGAAGTGTGGTCTGGGGGAGAGCGATTTGGGAAGTTAAGGATTCAGGCTGTGTTTGGGGATTTTGACCAGGGAGACGACTAACTTTTTCTGACCACGGGCCCTCTATGGTGACGTGGCGGACATGGACGACGTGGTGGACATGGACGACGCGGCGTACGCGAGCCGTATGTTTATACGTAGCCCAGGACTGGTTGCACGAGTTCGAGGACCGTATTGACGTCGTATTCGCGAGTTTAGGGACTGTATTGGAGCAGTTTCGGAGTTTAAGGACCATCTTGGACCTTGCCAGCAACTTCAGGGACGGTTCATGCATTTTACAGCCAGCCACCAAAGTAAAAAAGCTGCGAGCCTAAAGTAAGAAAACGTTATGTGCGCCCATTCCAGCCAGCCCACATTTTCCTTTTTTTTTTGCTAGAAGCCAGCCCACATTTTTCAACCCCGAAAGCAAAATTACTCTTGTAACTTTCTTATTACACACTGTAACATAGATATAGGGCTGACATCTGACGTAAGTAACATATTTAAGGCATGATAAATTGCAGCAATCTGTACAAGCCATCAACCTGGTGAGACTGCAACGTAAGACTTGCCCCAACGTAAGAACTATCAGAATGACCAGATGAGACCAAAATTATGCCACATAAATAAACATGTTTTTGTCAGAAATAATTAACGAGAGAAAATGTAATTTCAACATAAGAAAGATCAAAGGCTTACAAAGTTAGTATACTCCTAAAAACTGTATGCTTGCCTGCCAAAATCAGTACAATCTAGGCTTTTTCTGTACCAATATACGCACTGCCTTTCAAAAGACTAAACAATATCTGGATCACGTCAGCTTTTCACTCAGTGCACACCCGCGTTACCCAAAGGGGACTACAGAAGTATGTCTAACAAAACTCGAGTAAGTATCAAGTCAAATACATTGGGAAAAAACAGGATGCTACTCCACTGAACTATACACATATCAGCCAGGATCCAGCCTGCATTTGGCCTCATGAGATCAGCTTGTGTATCGCCTCATGTACAGTACAGAAGAGATTAGTTTCTTAAGAATTTCTATATTTGTCAAGCACGGTTGCGAACAAAGCCATACATTTCTCATTTCAATGGTGAGTAATTTTCTTTTTGTACCTACAATGACAGAAAGTATTCCGTAAGTATCCCAAGTATATATAACAAAATGAGTACACGAGTAGAGAAGTGTATAATCAAAGGGAGCACATAACAAATGAGAATCATCTTCTTCATGCTGTTTTCCACATCTGGAGTTCATGAGCAGGAATACAAAACGGGCTGATTTTCACTGAACTTGTGTAGAATCACGTATTTTGAAATGGCAATAAGACATGGGCCACTACTTGAAACTGTAACCAATATTCTTCAGACACCATACTGAGTTCTTCAGCAACCATACTGAGTTCAAACAGACAGAATATTACCTATCTATTTCAGGGATTGCCTATTTTCTTCAGCAAACCATACAGAGTTGAAACAGACAGAATATTACCTATCTAGTTCAGGGATTGCCTATTTTCTATCTAGTTCAATCATGCGATTTCCTTGACTGTACTGCCGACTCTTGGTAACATAAATATAACAGTAGTGATCCGTGATGAAAAACAGATAATGTCGATGGTTAACCAATTAATAAACCCCTTCACAGTTCAAAGACCATGTTCCCTTAGGACCAATTAGAGAATAGGAAATTTATTCAAAACCAATTCTGCAGTACTAATACGTGATGGAGAACAGCTATTGTCAATGTGTCAACAATTAAATCAATTCACATGTGTTTTCACCCAGAGAATCCAAGACAGGAGCAACTAGTCAAGCAGCATGCACCAAGGGAGTAGTTAGATTAGGATTGAGAAATATTAGTTACTTATCCGGGAAGTTGTCCACCTTTTGATGGCTTTTCCGTTCAAATAAAGATGGCTCTTGCTAGCCACTGTGTTTTCACCCTCACGCTATATCTCCAATCTTCTCATTTTCGGTGGACGTCAACTAGGCAAAAGCGATCTTTCACAGGATTATTACATACAAGTAAATTTTGATATCCTAAGCAGAGAAATACACAGGTAGGCGGTCACTTATCACAGGACGAAGTTAAATTCTTTTTGGAATCAAGAGTATGTTTTGATTCAGTTCACCAGCAGCAAGTATGAGATTATTGGTCAACTATACTTGCAACTAAAGTGGTTCCTAATTTGCAATTCTAACTATTGATCAACTACAACACGTGAGCACATGCACAGCTGTATTTGAGTTCCTTGCAGATTGCAAAAGAAAACACAGACAAGCAAATATAACTGGACCTTTATTTACATTGATTATTAAAGAACCAATACCTGTGCACTATAGAGAAATCAAACTGGAACCTGGTCACAGCATCAATGATTTGGGCTCTAAACAAATTTGGCAGACAACAAGTGGAAGTGTAATTGCCCAGGTAAAGGCTAAACACGCTTCACCGCCGCTCTTCCTTTTGTTGTTGTGGGGGTAGTAGGTCGCACGGGAGGCAGGCAAGCCAGTCGCGGGCAGGCGAGCAGGATGGCGGAAGAGCCGGAGTTGAGATGTCGGCGGTCCAGCCACGCGCCCACGGGCAGGATCGATCAGCCGAGATCCACGGAGGAGGAGGCCGACGGGCGGAAGGCGCTGAGCGGCGGGTGGCGGAGCAAGTTTAGAGGGAGAGGGGAGCGGCAGGGAGGCGCCGGCGCGGGCTGCTTCGTCGCGCCGTCATGATGTGGCTGCTGGATGCGGCCAGCGCTCGGGTCGGGCGGCCGCGGAACGGGGGATCAGGTACGAGTTGAGGCATGGAACCTGTCCATAAAGGGCTAGTATTTTTTTTTAAGGATCTGGGGCCTCTGTAAACAAATATAAGAGTGTTTAGATCACTATTTTAGTGATGTAAACGCTCTTATATTTCTTTACGGAGGGTTTTTTTAAGCTTACGTAACTCCTGAAATTACAAGAAGAGGATTTCGTCATAATACAGGACTTTCATGGGAAATAAGAACTTGATGATGCAAACAAAGAAGTTGTTTCAGTTTCATCGAGTAGTATTCTACAAATAACTGTGTTCATGGTGCAATCAGACCAATATACATTAGATTTGCACACCAAGAGATTCAGTAAAAGTATTAAGTTCATCCAATCTGAATCATCATTGGTTTGAGGGCTACAATAGCTTTGTTTATCTCTTACCAGCTCAGGGCACATACTGTATCCTAACAGATGTTGAATGGTTTTTCCAAATAAAAGTCCAGTTGCTACAACCATATTCATTTTGAGATTTCAGATGAAAGGCAGCTTCGACGGCGTCTTGGCACTTCCTCGATAACGCTTCCTCGACCGGCCAGCGAAGACGGCGTCTTGCCGGTTTCCCGATCCGCCACTAGAGACGGCATGACAGCGCTTCCTCGACCAGCTAGCGGCGACGGCGTCTTGCCGGTCTCCCGATCCGCCACCGGAGACGGCATGATGGCACTTCCTTGACCCGCTAGCGGCGACGGCGCCTTGCGGTTTCCCGATCCGCCACCGGAGACGGCATTACGGCGCTTCCTTGACCTGCTAGCGGAGACGGCATCTTGGCGGTTCCTCGATCCGCCAGCGGAGAGGGCAAGACGGTGCTTCCTCGACCCGCCAGCGGCGACAACCTCCGCATCCTCTGATTCCTCCATCGATGAGGAATCGGTCAGAACGTGTGGGTTCTTCGCCAATCCGGCCTTCGTCGATCCGCCATCGGAGAGGCCTTGTTGGAGCTTCCTCGATCCGGACCCATTTTTTGACATGTCCTTACAGTAAACCGTTGTGGAGAGCGTTTAAAGGGGCCGTACACTTTGGGATTTTGAAGGCTGTAGATGATCACGGTCACAGATAGTGATATATAGCGCTGGCATTTGGTGGTGTTGCTTCTCGAGTACTCGGTCTCAACTTCCGGGGTGAAGTCTGGCCCAAGTTAGTTATACATGGCAATGACGATGTTTTTGTGCCGTTACCTTGTTGAAGACATTGCTCGGATATGTTCTCACTAATTTTTCAGGATGAAAACCTACATTCTGACTTTTGGTGGTTGGATATGGTGACGGCGACGCTCCCTTCCTGAAGGAGTTGCTATTGAAGAATCTCGTCATCCTTATGATGTCATGAGATAATTGGTGCGGATATGAGGATTGTTGTAGTTTGTCGACCGCGGATTTGATCGCTTCGGGGTTTTTTCTCTGGCCTGCGCATAATTTTGGTCTTATATGATTTTGCTATTTGTTGGTGTGTTTTTTTTTTTGTGTGTTGGTGTTGGCTGTGTTCATCCTACCTATACAGAGGTCAGGTGTGTGCTCATTTTGTTTGTAACCGCTTGGTGCTTCATTTCGAGTAAATAAGATTCACCCTTTGTCAACAAAAAAAATATACCACTGGCTATTTATTCCCCTCTTAAACCTTTTCCCAATTTTTTTTTGAGCAAAAAAACATTTTCCCAATATTTGTTTTTTTAGTCTAAAAAGCGTGGTATAGCAGCGCCCCGGATGGGTCACCTGGTGTCCCACCCCGACATGGGCCTTGCCCCACCGCGCGCCCCACCTGGGCCCCTAGCTCCTATTTGACTCTCACCTCAAAAAAAAAAAACTCCTATTTGACTCTTCTCAAAACAAAAACAAAAAAGCTCCTATTTGACTACTCGTCGATTGTAAACTTTTTTTCTTTTTTGACTAGTCGTCTTGTGGCACCTTGATCTAGCAGGATTCTATCCACTCTTCTGATCTCCTGATTCTATCCACTCTTCTCATCTTCTCCCGCGCCCGCAGGTGGTTGAGTAGTTAAAACGATAGAGAGATCCTTCATTCTCTCGCAGGTTGGTTGCAAGAAGAGGCGCCACCATAAGAGAGTGACATTTGTTCCAAAAAAAAAAGCCATAAGAGAGTGACATCCTACTTATTACCTCTCCAGAGAAACCGAACGGGAGCTAATAATATCACTGCAGACTGCATCTATCGATCTGTCCGATCATGGGGACGAGGCCTGCCGCCCTCTGCTCTCTTCTACTCCTCGTGATCTTCTTACACGGAAACCCTACACTCATTTCGGCGGACGGTTCGTAGTCTCCGAATCCCAATTATTTCACTCTGTTACATTAAATATGGCCATTTCTTCTGCTGCTGGTTCATTTCAATATGATGAGATCATGCGAGGCTATACAAGTCACCTATTACTGATGGATGTGTGGACGATCTGTAAATGTGTGCCCGTGTTCTTCAGACGCAGAGGTGTGCAAGTACAGGAATCCGTACGTGCCCTTCTGCCATGGCTGGAGCTGCAAGGCGGAGTGCTGGATCGAGGCGAAAATCTTCAACGCCCGTCTACAGGAGTACAGGTGCATCAGGGGCGGCATCAAGGGCACCTGCTACTGCCTCTTCTGCGGGAACCACATGAGGTTCCTCCACCTCCACTGAAAACATCCTACAATCGTCTCGATATTCGCTTCTCCAGTAGGAATTACCACTAGATATTTCTCATAGATATTTGCTTGTCCCGCTGAAACCGATAATCCCTTATCTCTCACAAACCAATTACAACCAGTTTATTAAGGTAGCAGCAGCAGCAGATGTAGTACGTACAGTGGTTAAGAACCTAAGATATAGTTAGTCTTAGCAGGTTGGAGATTGAATTCTGTTTTTTTTTTTTTGGCTTCCTAGATGGCTACTACGACCGTGTAATTTCTTGCTTTAATTAATATTATGGATTCTTACAATAAATGAAATTACATGATGATATCTGCCTAACCGAAATGCTCAGAAATGTTTGAGAGATTCATGCTCGCAAGTCGATGAACTAACAGGTTTCCGCTGGAGTAGGTACATGAAATTACGGATGTCAGTAAGTCACATCATAAAAAAAGGATTAATGTCGATTCAAGATTAATCTTGTGTGCTTATTGTTTTCACTCAAAATTACTAACAAATGTTTCAAGTCTATACACTAAAAAGAAAAATCTGATGGAGTTTCTAGATCTCGAAAATGATGAAGTATAGTATGCAGATGAACAATCTTGTGTGTAAAATTTAAACCCTCAAATAGACAGTTCGGGAATCCAAAATATCTGGGTCCTATACCCATGCCCTTGTGATAAAAAAAATGTTTCATAGCCCAGAAGTTAGAGCATCTACAGCCGGGCTCCTCAAATGCCCTCTATATGTCCGGACGGACGGCCCGGTCTGTGACCGGTCACAAAAACGTGACCCAGCTAGCCTCCTCAAACCGGCCATATACGTCCGGCTGACGGGCACCCCACATATCCAGCCCAAATCTGGGGTGGATACGAGGAGGCCCGGACGTATGGGCCACTAGTGCAGAATTGGGATTTAGCACCGGTTCATGAGGCCCTTTAGTGTCGGTTCTGGAACCGGCAATAAAGGGTGGGGACTAAAGCCCCCCCCCCCCCCCCTAGTCCCGGTTCAACACGAACCGCCACTAAAGGGCCATCACGTGGCATGAGCCCGCGCCGGGGGCTGTGAGACAACCGGTACTAAAACGTTTAGGGGTTTTGGGTTTATGATTTATTTTTTCTTTAATTTTGTGTTTTCCATTTAATTTTTTTTCATTTGCTGGTATTTTACGATACTACATATTGTACATGTTATGCATATATATAAATAGAATTTCTCGTAGAACCGATCATATATATATATATATATCATCGAATGTCTCGCACCACCATTCACACATACACATGTATATATACAATTTGGTATGCCTTCCTGATTTGGCGCTCATAGTCTGAGTCAATAGGCTTGGGAGCTGGTGGTTCAGCCATACGAATAAAGTGGTCAATGACATGCTCAGGTACTATCTCCTTTGGCGGCGGTGGCGGTTTCGGTCCAAAATGGGCCCTCAATTCGGCTTGCACTTTTGCTTCGTTTTCCTCCACAGTTAGGTCGTAAGGCCTCTTCGGAAGAGGCGTGAGGCTTGGACCAAATTGGAATCTCTTGCCTCCTGTACCTGTACTTGTACCGCTAGCCACCATAGCTGCGGCGGCTCTCTTCCACTGTTGCTTAGGCGGCGGAGACGGCTGACGCGATGCCTGACTTGGAGGAGGAGGAGTGGGCTGACGCGTTGCCGGACTTGGAGGAGGAGGAGTGGGCTGACGCGGTGCCGGACTTGGAGGAGGAGGAGTGGCCTGACGCGTTGGCGGACTTGAAGGAGCAGGACTCTGCTGAGGCGGTGGCTGATGACTTGGAGGAGCGGGAGTCTGCTGACACGGTGGCGGACTTGGAGGAGGAGTCGGCTGATGCGGTGTCGGTGGCCTTGGAAAGATGATGCAATCCTTTCTCCATAGAATGATACGATGTATGGCCTCTCCCAGTGTGTGCTCGTCGTCACCTCCAGGAATGTCAAGCTCTAGCCCCGAACATTGTGCCACCACTTCATCAACCACGACACGAGCATAGCCAGCTGGAATCGGGTTGCAATGGAATGTTGCTTCAGGGGGATTTGTATAAGCAACGGCGTCCGCCACCTTCATGGATATGCTCTTCATTTTGAAGTGTAGCTCACAATTAGTGTTTTCCATGATGTCATCCACAGGGTATCTATCCAGCAGTGCCTCGCCCGGGGCGAAACCCACGCTGCTTCTTGGCATGGATGGGACGGTGCTATCCCATGCTGGATCCGCTAGCTGCTGCCGCTGCTGAGACCCCCTTTCCTGGCTAAGTGAGTCGATCTGCTGCTGCTGCCGCTGGAATTGGAGTGCCAACTCTGCGTGCGCTGATTCTAGGCCTTGAAGGCGTTCTGCTTCCTGCTTCCTCTGCTCCTCCTCCAGCTTCCTCTTCTTCTCCTCCTCCATCTTCTTTCTCGCATGGCTTCTGTAGTCGGTGTTCCAGTCCTAAAACCCCTCATACCATGGAACAACGCCTTTGCCTCGTGTTCTTCCCGGGTGTTCAGGATTCTCCAGGGCGCGCGTAAGCTCATCGTTCTCTCTGTTGGGCGTGAACACCCCCGTTTGAGTCTCTTCTATTGCAACAAGTATTTTGAGGTCGGCTCCTTTAAGACTTGCCTTCTCCAAAACCTGGCCTGTCTTTGGGTCCAACGTCCCCCCATGCGCATAGAACCAAGTCCTGCACCTGGGGGGCCAGCTCAATGTAACTGGAATGACCCCTGCATCCACCATCTGTTGCTCAGCCTTATCCCACTTAGGCCGGGCCACCGCGTAGCCACCTGGCCCCAGCCTATGGTAATGCTCCTTTTTCGTGGCATTGAGCTTGTTTATTCTCGACCGTTCCTTAACTAATTCTGATTCCTTGAATTTCACGAAAGCGGGCCAGTGATCTCTTTGCTTCTCTAGTGTTCCCGTGAATTCTGGAGTCTTCTTTCCTCCTTCGACGTACTTGGCCCACATACTTTTCTTGTGGTTGTTGAATGCAACCGCCATCTTCCTAAGAGCAGCGTCCTTGACTTTCTGTACATCTGCATCTGTGAAATGATCTGGTAGGGTGAAATGTGACATGAGAGAATCCCAAAGCAGATCTTTTGCTCTTTGGTCAACAAAAGTAAGATCTGGACGTTCCTGTGCTGGCTTTTTCCATTCTTGAATGGAGATCGGGATTTGGTCCTTCACAAGAACTCCGCACTGACGAACGAACATGCCCGCATTCTTCTTAGGCTCGCTTGGTTCGCCATTAGGTTTGATGGCATCGATATTGTACATTACGCCATCCTTCAACTTTTTGGCCGGGCCTCGCACTGTCCTGCTGCCTGTAGAAGATTTGCTCGATCCGGAGGGCTGAAAAAAGAAAGATCGATTCGTTAATATATATACAAATCATTTAAAACATGTGATGATCACCAGATGCCTGCTTATATAAATATACCTCGCCGGTCTTTGTTATTTCAAGATCAACATTTTCTTCGTCATCATAATCATAGTTCTGGACTTCATCTATTCGTTTGTCTTCATCAAATATCATACCCTCACCGGTAGGGTTCAGATATTGCGAGCCGTCATCTTCTTCAAACTCATCTGGGCGAGGGGATGAGCGTATGATGTTGAACAGGGCCTCCTCTCTTTCTCTGCCGGTATTGTCCATAGCTTTTATTTAACTAATCCAGAAAAAATATAAAATAATTTAGTATTCAAATTACAATGCATGCATGCAATCAATAAGGAAAAACTGAATCATAGTACATAATATGCTCATCGAATATAATCTCGAATACATCGTCTCGAATATTATCGAATAATATATATAATCTTAAATACATCATCTCGAATATTATCGAATAATATATATAATCTCGAATACATCGTCTCGAATATTATCGAATACATCACTAGCTAGCTAATATAGATCGAATACTATCGAATATATCGTCACGAACGGGTCGACGGCGAGGATGCGGGCCGGGCATCGTTGACGTCGAGAACAAATTCTATATGCAAATTCTATATGATCAAATGTTGCATATGTCAAAATTCAAACTTTGACATATGATATCTAGCTAGATAGCTAATTCATCTAACATTAATATATCTAGCAAATTCAGCTAACATTTGACAAAAGTATAAAAAACTAATTCATCTAACATTAATATATCTAATTCATCTGTAACTAAAAGTATAAAAAACTAATTCATCTAACATTTCTATCTAATTCATCGAACATTTGACATTAATCTAACATTTCTATCTAATTCATCTAACATTTGACATTAATATATCTAATTCATCTAATATTTGACATTAATCTAATTCATCTAAAACTTTGACATTAATCTAACATTTATATATATATAATTCATCTAACATTTCTATAACTAAAAGTATAAAAAACTAAAAAATAGAAAAACAGAAAATAATTAAGAAAATGTGTGTGTGTGTGTACTGTGTGTGTGAGGGCGCGCGGCAGGGGGCCGGCTCTTACAGCGGGGCGACGGCCGGCGAGGCGAGGCGACGGGGGCGGCGACGGGCCGGGGCGGCGACGGGGACGGGCCGGGGCGGAGCGCGACGGGGACGGGCGCGGCGACGGGGCGGCGACGGGGACGGGCGCGGCGATGGGGACGGCGACGACGACGGGCGCGGCGACAGGCCGGGGCGGCGACGGGGACGGGCGCGGCGACCGGGCAGAGGTTGAAGCAGAGGAAGAAGAGAAGAAAACTGAAATTTTTTGAAGTGCTGCTTATATAGGATGGACCTTTAGTACCGGTTGGAGCCACCAACCGGTACTAAAGGTCTGTTCTGGCCAGGCCAAGCGGCGGGAAACGACCACCTTTAGTACCGGGTGGTGGCACCAACCGGTACTAAAGACCCCCCTTTAGTACCGGTTGGAGCCACCAACCGGTACTAAAGGGGGTGCGCTGGCGCAGGTGCGGTGCACAAAGTTTAGTCCCACCTCGCCGAGCGAAGGGCAGCCGCACTGGTTTATAAACCCAGCCGCGGCTGCTCCTTCGAGCTCCTCTCTAAAGCAGGTCTTCTGGGCCTACCTGTGCTGCGCTGCCCTGTGGGCCTACTGGGCCTTGCGGGCCTGCATCCTGGCCCAACTACATGTTGGGTTTCTAGTCGTATGCAGGCCGTTGTGGCCCAGTAGGCGGGTTTTTTAAAATTTTTTCTTTCTTTTCTGCTTTATTTATTTTCTTTTATTTCTGAGTTGTTTTTTGCTTTATTTAGAGTTTCTTTGTGAATCTTTTTGCTTTAGGTAAAAAAAATATAAAACTTTCTGTTAGTGCCAGTATTTTTTAAATTTGGATAGTTTAAATTTGAATTATTTGAATTTTGTGTGAATCACTAGTTTGTGAATAACTTTACTTTAAAAATAGATTTTTCAGTAATTCTTTTTTTCGCTGTTTAATATTAGTGTGTTTTATCATTATATTCAATTTGGTAATACTTAGGTTCTTTTAAAAAATGGAATGCCTTTGTAACAGATGAGTTTTCGTCCGAAACCCTGATACTTCGAAAAAGATTGTCCATTTTGTACACGAAGTGCATCCAGTTTTTGCCGTAACCCTCTCAACTTTTTCGCACATGCTATGTGGGTGAAATGATGATACCATGCCAACTTTCAAACTTTTCAGAGTTCATTTGTAGTGCTTTTCAATTTCAGGGTCATTTAGCTCAAAAAAATCAGTAAATGCATGAAAAATAGCAAATGAAGTCAAAAAGGGTTGAAAGTTGATGACGTGGCTTTCAATGGTGCATACTGAACGCACAAAAAGTCTGGAGTTGTAATAAGTTAAAAAAAATGAAATGCCTTTGTAACAGATGAGTTTTCGTCCGAAACCCTGATACTTCGAAAGAGATTGTCCATTTTGTACACGAAGTGCATCCAGTTTTTGTCGTAACCCTCTCAACTTTTTCGCACATGCTATGTGGGTGAAATTGTGATACCATGCCAACTTTCAACCTTTTCAAAGTTCATTTTGTAGTGCTTTTCAATTTCAGGGTCATTTAGCTCAAAAAAAATCAGTAAATGAGCTGAAAAATAGCAAATGAAGTCAGAAAGGTACACGTTTGTCCGAAGCACAAAAGTACATGTTTCAAATGCCAAAACACATAAGCACCCTGACTATTACAAAGATTCCCTACGGTTTGTCCAAAGTGGGACTTTCCAGATATATAAGTCCGGAAACTCACTAGAGAAGAAAGTGATGAGAGTGAAGCCGGTCACATCCCAGAGTGGGATCTTTGGGTGTGAAACTTTTTCTTCGCGTGTGTCCCTTTGCGCCATAACCATGGACAATCTTCATCATTTAACTGGATGCTCGGGTCAATATTCACTGTGAAGGGAGCAATTTCATGAAACTTTTCATAATCTTCTGACATGTCTGTCTTGTCATCCACTCCCACGATGTTTCTTTTCCCTGAAAGAACTATGTGGTGCTTTGGCTCATCGTATGATGTATTTGCTTCCTTATCTTTTCTTTTTCTCGGCTTGGTAGACATGTCCTTCACATAGAAAACCTGTGCCACATCATTGGCTAGGACGAATGGTTCGTCTGCGTACGCAAGATTGTTGAGATCCACTGTTGTCATTCCGTACTGCGGGTCTTCAGTTACCCCGCCTCGTGTCATATTGACCCATTTGCACCGAAACAAAGGGACCTTCAAACCACATCCATAGTCAAGTTCCCATATCTCCTCTATGTAACCATAATATGTGTCCTTTCCCCTCTTGGTTGCTGCATCAAAGCGGACACCACTGTTTTGGTTGTTGCTCTTCTTATCTTGGGCGATCGTGTAAAATGTATTCCCATTTATATTCGAAGATGGTAACTGGGACAGCAAGTACAGGTCATCTTCAACAGCGGCGTCATGCATGGCACGTGTCTGCAACCAACCGGCGAAAGTCCCCGTTTGTTCACGTGTAATCTAGTCGTCAGACTGCTCCAGGTGTTTGGAGCGTAGAATATTCTTGTGTTCCTCCATATACGGAGCCACCAAGGCCGAATTTTGTAGAACTGTGTAGTGTGCTCGAGTGAGAGAATGCCCGTCCATACATATTATTTGTTCCAGTCCTAGCGTGCCATTTCCACCCAGTCTGCCCTTATGCCGCGATTCAGGAACACCAATCGGCTTAAGGTTAGGAATAAAGTCAATACAAAACTCAATGACCTCCTCATTTTCATGGCCCTTGGAGATTCTTCCTTCTGGCCTAGCACGGTTATGAACATATTTCTTTAAGACTCCTCTCAAAGGGGAACATATTGTGTAGAAATACAGGGCCTAGAACGTTAATCTCTTCGCATAGGTGAACTAGGACGTGCGTCATGATGTTGAAGAAGGATGGTGGGAACACCAACTCGAAACTGACAAGACATTGCACCAAATCATTCTCTAACCTTGGTATGATTTCTGGATCGATTACCTTCTGAGAGATTACATTGAAGAATGCACATAGCTTCACAATGGCTAAACGAACGTTTTCCGGTAGAAGCCCCCTCAATGCAACCGGAAGCAGTTGCATCATAATCACGTGGCAGTCATGAGACTTTAGGTTCTGGAACTTTTTCTCTGCCATATTTATTATTCCCTTTATATTCAACGAGAAGCCAGACGGGACCTTCATACTGAGCAGGCATTCAAAGAAGATTTCCTTCTCTTCTTTGGTAAGAGCGTAGCTGGCATGACCCTGATGTATGCCGTCTTTTCCGTGCATACGTTGCTGGTCCTTCCGTGCCTCCGGTGTATCTTTTGTCTTCCCATACATGCCCAAGAAGCCAAGCAGGGTCACGCAAAGATTCTTCGTCACGTGCATCACGTCGATTGCAGAGCGGACCTCTAGGTATTTCCAATAGGGTAGGTCCCAAAATATAGATTTCTTCTTCCACATGGGTGCGCGTCCGCTAGCGTCATTCGGAACAGGTTGTCCGCCAGGACCCTTTCCAAAGATTACCTTCAAATCCTTGACCATATCATGTACATCATCACCAGTACGGTGGTGAGGCTTCGTCCGGTGATCCGCCTCACCTTTGAAATGCTTGCCTTTCTTTCTTACGGGATGCCTGCTCGGAAGAAATCGACGATGTCCCAGGTACACATTCTTCTTACAATTATCCAAATATATACTGTCGGTATCATCCAAACAGTGTGTGCATGCGTGGTATCCCTTGTTTGTCTGTCCTGAAAGGTTACTGAGAGCAGGCCAATCATTGATGGTCACAAACAGCAATGCATGTAGGTCAAATTCCTCCTGTCTGTGCTCATCCCACGCACGTACACCTTTTCCATTACACAGCTGTAAGAGTTCTTCAACTAATGGCCTTAGGTACACATCAATGTCGTTGCCGGGTTGCTTAGGGCCTTGGATGAGCACTGGCATCATAATGAACTTCCGCTTCATGCACAACCAAGGAGGAAGGTTATACATACATAGAGTCACAGGCCAGGTGCTATGATTGCTGCTCTGCTCCCCAAAAGGATTAATGCCATCTGCGCTTGGACCAAACCATACGTTCCTTGCATCACCTGCAAAGTCCTCCCAGTACTTTCTCTCGATTTTTCTCCACTGCGACCCGTCAGCGGGTACTCTCAACTTCCCGTCTTTCTTACAGTCTTCTCTGTGCCATCGCATCAACTTGGCATGCTCTTTGTTTTGGAACAAACATTTCAACCGTGGAATTATAGGAGCATACCACATCACCTTGGCAGGAATCTTCTTCCTGGGGCGCTCGCCCTCGACATCACCAGGGTTATCGCGGCTGATCTTATAGCACAATGCACCGCATACCGGGCACGCGTTCAAATCCTCGTACTCACCGCGGTAGAAAATGCAGTCATTAGGGCATGCATGTATCTTATGCACCTCTAATCCTAGAGGGTAGACAGCCTTCTTTGCTTCGTACGTACTCTCGAGCAATTTGTTGTCCTTTGGAAGCATCTTCTTTAACATTACCAGCAACTTTCCAAATTCCTTGTCAGATACACCATTCTCTGCCTTCCATTCCAGCAATTCCAGTGTGGTGCCCAGCTTTTTCTTGTCAGCTTCGCAATTCGGGTACAACAATTTCTTGTGATCCTCTAACATGCGCTGCAACTTCTTCTTCTCCTTTTCACTTGCGCAGTTTCTCTTTGCATCAGCAATGGCCCGACCTAGATCATCAGCGGGCTCATCTGATGCCTCTTCTTCAGCTTCTTCCCGCATTGCCGGCTCAGCTTCTTCCCCCATTGTTGTACCATCGTATTCAGGGAACCCATGGCCAGGATAGCTATCGTCGTCGTCCTCTTCTTCTTCATTGTCTTCCATCATAACCCCTCTTTCTCCGTGCTTGGTCCAAACATTATAGTGGGGCATGAAACCGGACTCAAATAGGTGGACGTGAATGGTTCTTGACTTAGAGTAATTCCGATCATTCCTACAGCCAGCACATGGACAAGGCATAAAACCATCCGCCCGCTTGTTTGCCTCAGCCGCAAGCAGAAAAGTACGCACGCCATTAACGAACTGGGGAGAGCATCGGTCATCGTACATCCATTGCCGGCTCATCTTCATTACACAGCACCGAAAAGACCAAATTAATACAAGTTCATACAACACTTATTCTCATAAAACAACATACAAATAACTCTCTAGCTAAAGCATTTAAATGCAACAACAAATGCGATCAAGATCGCAACTAAGGTAACAATTGATCCAATAGCAGAATGATACCAAGCCTCACTATCGATGGCATATTTTCTAATCTTTCTAATCTTCAAGCGCATTTTCTCCATCTTGGTCTTGTGATCATCGACGACATCGGCAACATGCAACTCCAATTCCATCTTCTCCCCCTAAATTCTTTTCAATTTTTCTTTCAAATACTCGTTTTCTTTTTCAACTAAATTTAACCTCTCAACAATAGGGTCGGTTGGAATTTCCGGTTCACATACCTCCTAGATAAAAAATATCTATGTCAACTTGATGGGCATAATTTTTCATAAACACGAAATGCAACAAATAGTTTTAAAAGAGAATATACCACATCTGAATCATAACCCAGACAAGGGCCGACGGGGACGGATATCAAAACCATGGCACTATGTATAACAAACAACATACGGGCCGGGTAAGATAATTATACAAGTAACTATATATATAAATCACACAAACATGATTTTTTTAATATAAAAAAGATAAGAACAAGAGGCTCACCACAAGGTGGTGCCGGCGACAGGACGGTGCGGACGATCGACGGTGGTTAGGATGGAGATGGGAAGGCACTAAGTAAACCACACCTACATATGCAAACTAAGAGTTATTTTAACCTCAAATTGCATATAAATCAAATAAACTACCACATATAATTCCTCCCAAACTAAAAAACCCACAAATCACTATACTTATAGAGCATGCAAGAGCTAATCTAGCAATGAGAGATAAAAGGACAAAGTTGCTAACCTTTGTGATCACTTGGATGGATCGGGTGCCTTGAAATCTTCACAAATTTTGGCAAAAATGGAGGTGAGCTCGAGCAAGAGGGGAAGAAAAATAGAGAGGAGGGGAAAAACAGAGCGCTTCGGCTCGGGCTGGACGAAGCACTATATATAGTGATATCTTTAGTCCCGGTTGGTTAGACGAACCGGGACAAAAGGTGCATCTCTAGTCCCGGTTCGTGGCATGAACCGGTACTAAAGGTGCTGGTGGGGCCCCAGCCTGACAACAGCCTGCCACCACCTCTTTAGTACCGGTTCGTGGCACGAACCGGTACTAAAGGTTCGCCACGAACCGGTACTAATGAGCGCCGCCCGCCTAGCCGTTGGAACCGGCACTAATGGTCACATTAGTGCCGGTTCAATTACAAACCGGGACTAATGAGCTTCACATTAGGCCCTTTTTCTACTAGTGGGGACCCGTGCGGGCAGCCTTCGTTACCCAGCGGTCCGGCAAGGACACCGCTCCGGCAAGCCGCCCGAGGGGCCAAATCTGGCTATTTAAGCCGGACGGTGACCCCCAACCCTAGCCACAGTCCTATTTCCCTCCCTTTCGCGCCGCCACCCACCACATCTGCTTATAGCTTGTTGTCTGTTTGTAGCTCTGGCCCGGGAGCAAATCACCATGTAAGTGATGCTCACTCCGGAGCATTGGTTGCAGCTCCTAGAGCAGATCCGGGCCCGGTGTGCCACTCGGATTGCAGTTGAACTGCTTCCGGACACTTCGGTGCATGAGGAGGAGGAAGGGGAAGGCGAGGCGGAGCCGGTGCTTCCAGTTGCCGGATTTGGCATGCGCAACACACAAGCAGAGTATGTGGTCGTCCAAGCGAAGCGGCGGGGCGCGACCAACTCTTTGTGGCATGGAGTCCGACGAGGAGCCGGAGCCGCAGGCAGCGGCCAACAACCGGAAGGTCGGTCTGTCCAGCAGTGCCGGCACTGACGTCATCTACATCTCCGACGACGAGTGGGTAGGCAATTTTATTTATGTAGTACTACATAGTTTTTGTGTTGCATGGTGTGGTATGGATTTGAGGTATGTGGTGTTGGGAAACGTTGCTTGGAAAACAAAAAAAAATCTACGCACACGTAAGATCTATCCATGGAGATGCATAGCAACGAGAGGGTAGAGTGTGTCTACGTACCCTCGTAGATCATAAGCAGAAGCGTTTAGTAACGCGATTGATGTAGTCGAACTTCTTCGCGATCCAACCGATCAAGTACCGAACGTACGGCACCTCCACATTCAGCACACGTTCAGCTCGGTAACGTCCTCGCCTTCTGGATCCAGCAAGACGGCGAAGTAGTGGATGAGTTCCGGCAGCACGACGGCATGGTGACGGTGATGGTAAAGCTATCTCCGCAAGGCTTCGCCTAAGCACTACGAAAATATAACCGAGGGACGAAACTGTGGAGGGCGCGCCGCACACGGCTAAGAGATTGTCGTGGTTATGTGTGGCGCCCCCCTCCAACATATATATAGGTGGGGGGAGGGAGGAGCGGCCAAGGAGGCGCCCCAGGCCGAATCCTACTTGCGGTCCTCCCCAAGCCGCCCCCCCCCCCCCCTCCTTTCCTTTCTAGGTGAGCTGGGAAAGGCGGGGGAGGGTGCCCCCTCCCCTTCTTTTCTCCCATGTGGAGGGGAAGGCAGGAGGGGCTAGCCCTCCCCCATTTCCTTCCCTAGGGCCGGCGGCCAGGGAGAGGGGCGCGCCAGCCCCCTTGTGGGCTGGTCTGTCCCCCCCCCCTTTGCCCATTAGGCCCATACACCTACCGGGGTGTTCGGAACCTTTTTCGATGCCCCGATGACTATCCGGTACACTCCGAAACTCTTCCGGTGTCCGAATATCATCGTCCTATATATCAATCTTTACCTCCGGACCATTCCGGAGCTCCTCGTCATGTCTGTGATCTCATCCGGGACTCCGGACAACATTCTGTCACCAAATCATATAACTCATATAACACTATATCGTCAACGAACGTCAAGCGTGCGGACCCTACGGGTTCGAGAACTATGTAGACATGACCGAGACACCTGTCCGGTCAATAACCAATAGCGGAACCTGGATGCCCATATTGGCTCCTACATATTCTACGAAGATCTTTATCGATCGAACCTTATGACAACATGCGTAATTCCCTTTGTCCATCGGTATGTTACTTGCCCGAGATTCGATCGTCGGTACCTTCATACCTAGTTCAATCTCGTTACCGGCAAGTCTCTTTACTCGTTCCGTAATACATCATCTTGCAACTAACTCCTTAGTCACTTTGCTTGCAAGGCTTCTTATGATGTGTATTACCGAGAGGGCCCAGAGATACCTCTCTGATACTCGGAGTGACAAATCCTAATCTCGATCTATGCCAACTCAACAAACACCTTCGGAGATACCTGTAGAGCATCTTTATGATCACCCAGTTATGTTGTGACGTTTGATAGCACACAAGGTATTCCTCTGGTATCCGGGAGTTGCATAATCTCATAGTCGAAGGAATATGTATTTGACATTAAGAAAGCAATAGCAATAAACTGAACGATCATATGCTAAGCTAACGGATGGGTCTTGTCCATCACATCATTCTCCTAATGATGTGCTCCCGTTATCAAACGACAACACGTGTCTATGGTTAGGAAACCTTAACCATCTTGGATCAACGAGCTAGTCTAGTAGAGGCTTACTAGGGACACGGTATTTGTTTATGTATCCACACATGTATTTAAGTTTCCGGTCAATACAATTCTAGCATGAATAATAAACCTTTATCATGATTAAGGAAATATAATAATAACCATTTTATTATTGCCTCTATGGCATATTTCCATCAGTCTCCCACTTGAACAAGAGTCAATAATCTAGTTCACACCGCCATGTGATTAACACCCATAGTTCACATCGCCATGTGACCAACACCCAAAGAGTTTACTAGAGTCAATAATCTAGTTCACATCGCCATGTGATTAACACCCAAAGAGTACTAAGGTGTGATCATGTTTTGCTTGTGAGATAAGTTTAGTCAACGGGTCTATCATATTCAGATCCGTATGTATTTTGCAAATTTCTATGTCTACAATGGTCTGCATGGAGCTACTCTAGCTAATTGCACCCACTTTCAATACGTATCCAGATTGAGACTCAGAGTCATCCGAATCGGTGTCAAGGCTTGCATCGACGTAACCATTTACGACGAACTCTTTATCACCTCCATAACCGAGAAATATTTCCTTAGTCCTCTTAGGTAACTAAGGGTAATTTTGACCGATGTCCAGTGATCTACACCTGGCTCACTATTGTACCCCCTTGCCAAACTCATGGCAAGGTACACAATAGGTCTGGTACACAGTATGGCATACTTTATAGAACCTATGGCTGAGGCATAGGGAATGACTTTCATTCTCTATCTATCTTCTGCCGTGGTCGGGCTTTGAGTCTTACTCAACTTCACACCTTATAATACAGGCTAGAACTCCTTCTTTGACTGATCCATTTTGAACTCCTTCAAAATCTTGTCAAGGTATGTACTCATTGAAAATCTTATCAAGCGTCTTGATCTATCTCTATAGATCTTGATGCCTAATATGTAAGCAGCTTCACCGAGGTCTTTCATTGAAAAAATCTTATTCAAGTATCCTTTTATGCTATCCAAAAATTCTATATCATTTCCAATCAGCAATATGTCATCCATATATAATATCAGAAAGGCTACAGACCTCCCACTCACTTTCTTGTAAATACAGGCTTCACCATAAGTCTGTATAAAACCATATGCTTTGATCACCTTCTCAAAGCGTATATTCCAATTCCATGATGCTTGCACCAGTCCATAGATGGATCGCTGGAGCTTGCACACTTTGTTAGCACCTTTAGGATCGACAAAAACTTCCGGTTGCATCATATACAACTCTTCCTCAAGAAACCCATTAAGGAATGCAAGGTTTTTGACATCCATTTTCCAGATTTCCTAATCATAAAATGCGGCAATTGCTAACATGATTCGGACAGACTTAAGCATCGCTACGGGTGAGAAAGTCTCATCGTAGTCAACCCCTTGAACTTGTCAAAAACCTTTTGCAACAATTCGAGCTTTGTAGACAGTGATATTACCGTAAGCGTCCGTCTTCCTCTTAAAGATCCATTTATTCTTTATGGCTTGCCGATCATCGGGCAAATCCACCAAAGTCCACACTTTGTTCTCATACATGGATCCTATCTCAGATTTCATGGCCTCAAGCCATTTTTCGGAATCTGGACTCATCATAGTTTCTTCATAGTTCATAGGTTTGTTGTTGTCCAACAACATGACTTCCAGGACAGGATTGCCGTACCACTCTGGAGCGGAACGTGTTCTGGTCGACCTACGAGGTTCAGTAGTAACTTGATTTGCAGTTTCATGATCATCATCATTTGCTTCCTCTCTGGTTGGTGTAGGCATCACAGGAACGCCTTTCTCTGATGTACTACTTTCCAATTCGAGAGAAGGTACAGTTACCTCCTCAAGTTCTACTTTCCTCCCACTCACTTCTTTCGAGTGAACTCCTTCTCTAGAAAGGACCCATTCTTAGCAACAAAGATTTTGCCTGCGGATCTGTGGTAGAAGTTATACCCAATAGTTTCTTTCGGGTATCCTATGAAGACGCACTTCTCCGCTTTGGGTTCCAGCTTATCAGGCTGAAGCCTTTTTGACATAAGCGTCGCATCCCCAAACTTTTAAGAAACGACAGCTTAGGTTTCTTGCCAAACCACAGTTCATACGGTGTCATCTCAACGGATTTAGACGGTGCCCTATCTAACGTGAATGCGGCTGTCTCTAATGCATAACCCCAAAACGATAGTGGTAAATCGGTAAGAGACATCATAGATCACAACATATCTAATAAAGTACGGTTACGACATTCGGACACACCATTACGCTGTGGTGTTCCAGGTGGCATGAGTTGTGAAACAATTCCACATTGTTTTAAATGAAGGCCAAACTCGTAACTCAAATATTCGCCTCCCCGATCAGATCGTACAAACTTTATTTTCTCGTTGCGATGATTCTCCACTTCACTCTGAAATTCTTTGAACTTTTCAAATGTTTCAAACTTGTGTTTCATCAAGTAGATATACCCATACCTACTCAAATCATCTGTGAAGGTCAGAAAATAACGATACCCGCTGCGTGCCTCAACACTCATCAGACCGCATACATCGGTATGTATTATTTCCAATAAGTCATTAGCTCGCTCCATTGTTCCGGAGAACGGAGTTTTAGTCATCTTGCCCATGAGGCATGGTTCGCAAGTATCAAATGATTCATAATCAAGTGATTCCAAAAGTCCATCCGTGTGGAGTTTCTTCATGCGCTTTACACCAATATGGCCTAAACGGCAGTGCCACAAGTATGTTGCACTATCATTATCAACTTTGCATCTTTTGGCATCAATATTATGAATATGTGTATCACTACGATCGAGATTCAACAAGAATAGACCATTCATCAAGGGTGCATGACCATAAAAGATATTACTCATATAAACTGAACAACCATTATTCTCCGATTTAAATGAATAACCATCTCGCAATAAACAAGATCCAGATACAATGTTCATGCTCAACGCGGGCACCAAATAACAATTATTGAGGTCTAAAACTAATCCCAAAGGTAGATGTAGAGGTAGCATGCCGACGGCGATCACATCGACCTTGGAACCATTCCCGACGCGCACCGTCACCTCGTCCTTAGCCAATCTTCATTTATTCCGCAGCTCCTGTTTCGATTTACAAATATGAGCAACCGAACCAGTATCAAATACCCAGGCGCTACTACGAGAATTAGTAAGGTACACATCAATAACATGTATATCAAATATACCTTTGGTCACTTTGCCATCCTTCTTATCCGCCAAGTATTTGGGGCAGTTCCGCTTCCAGTGACCATTCCCTTTGCAGTAGAAGCACTCAGTTTCAGGCTTGGGTCCAGCTTTGGGCTTCTTCACGGGAGAGGCAACTTGCTTGCCATTCTTCTTGAAGTTCCGTTTCTTTCCCTTGCCCTTTTTCTTGAAACTAGTGGTCTTATTAACCATCAACACTTGATTTCTACCTCCGCCGATTCCAGCATCGCGAAGAGCTTTGGAATCATTTTTCGTCATCCCTTGCATATAGTATATCACAAAGCTCTAGTAGCTTGGTGATAGTGACTAGAGAACTCTGTCAATCACTATCTTATCTGGAAGATTAACTCCCACTTGATTCAAGCGATTGTAGTACCCAGACATTCTGAGCACATGCTCACTGGCTGAGCTATTCTCCTCCATCTTGTAGGCAAAGTACTAGTCAGAGGTCTCATACCTCTCAACACGGGCATGAGCCTGAAATACCAATTTCAGCTCTTGGAACATCTCATATGTTCCATGGCATTCAAAACGTCTTTGAATCCCCGATTCTAAGCCGTAAAGCATGGCGCACTAAACTATCAAGTAGTCATCATATCGAGCTTGTCAAACATTCATAATGTCTGCATCAGCTCCTGCAACAGGTCTGTCACCTAGCGATGCATCAAGGACATAATTCTTCTGTGCAGCAATGAGAATAATCCTCAGATCACGGACCCAGTCCGTATCATTGCTATCATCATCTTTCAACTTAGTTTTATCTAGGAACATATCAAAATAGGGGAGCTATATCACGAGCTATTGATCTACAATATAGATATGCAAAAAACTATTAAGACTAAGTTCATGATAAATTAAGTTCAATTAATCAAATTACTGATGAACTCCCACTTAAATTAACATCCCTCAAGTTATCTAAGTGATACATGATCCAAATCAACTAACCCATGTCCGATCATCACGTGAGATGGGGTAGTCATCAATGGTGAACATCTCTATGTTGATCATATCTACTATATGACTCATGTTCGACCTTTCGGTCTCTAGTGTTCCGAGACCATGTCTGTACATGCTAGGCTCGTCAAGTTTAACCCAAGTATTATGCATGTGCAAAACTGTCTTACACCTGTTGTATGTGAACGTAGAGTCTATCACACCCGATCATCACGAGGTGCTTCGAAACGACGAACTTTGGCAACGGTGCATACTCGGGTAGAACACTTTTATCTTGAAATTTAGTGAAGGGATCATCTTATAATGCTACCGCCGTTCTAAGCAAAATAAGATGCATAAAGGATAAACATCGCATGCAATCAAAATATGTGACATGATATGGCCATCATCATCTCGTGCTTTTGATCTCCATCTCCAAAGCATCGTCATGATCTCCATCGTCATCGGCTCGACACCTTGATCTCCATCGTTGCGTCGGGGTCGTCTCGCCAACTATTGCTTCTACAACTATTCCTAACGCATAGCGATAAAGTAAAGAAAACATGGCGCTTGCATTTCATACAATAAAGAGACAACCCTAAGGCTCCTGCTAGTTGTCGATATTACAAAACATGATCATCTCATACATCAACATATATCACATCACAACATGCCCTGCAAAAACAAGTTAGACGTCCTCTACTTTGTTGATGCAAGTTTTACGTGGCTGCTACGGGCTTCTAGTAAGAACCGTTCTTAACTACGCAAAACCACAACGGTGGTTCATCAAGTTTGCTGTTTTAACCTTCTTCAAGGACCAGCCGTAGTCAAATTCGATTCAACTAAAGTAGGAGAAACAGACACCCGCCAGCCACCTTTATGCAAAACTAGTTGCATGTTAGTCGGTGGTACCGGTCTCATGTGCGTGGACATGTAAGGTTGGTCGGAGCTGCTTCATCCCACAATACCGCTGAATCAAAATAAGACGTTGGTGGTAAGCAGTATGACTATCACTGCCCACAACTCTTTGTGTTCTACTCGTGCATATCATCTACGCATAGACCTGCTCATGATGCCACTGTTGGGAAACGTTGCATGGAAAACAAAAAAATTCTACGCACACGCAAGATCTATCCATGGAGATGCATAGCAATGAGAGGGGAGAGTGTGTCTACGTACCCTCGTAGACCGTAAGCGGAAGCGTTTAGTAACACAGTTGATGTAGTCGAACTTCTTCGCGATCCAACCGATAAAGTACCGAACGTACGGCACCTCCGCATTCAGCACATGTTCGGCTCGGTGACGTCCTCGCCTTGTTGATCCAGCAAGATGGCGAAGTAGTGGATGAGTTCCGGCAGCACGACAGCATGGTGACGGTGATGGTAAAGCTATCTCCGCAAGGCTTCGCCTAAGCACTACGAAAATATGACCGAGGGACGAAACTGTGGAGGGGGGCGCCGCACACGGCTAAGAGATTGTCGTGGTTATGTGTGGCTCCCCCCTCCCACATATATATAGGTGGGGGAGGGAGGAGCAGCCAAGGAGGTGCCCCAAGTAGGCCGAATCCTACTTGGGGTCCTTCCCAAGCCCCCCCCCCTTTCCTTTCTAGGAGAGCGGGGAAAGGCAGGGGAGGGTGCCCCCCACTGCCTTCCTTTCTCCCATGTGGAGGGGAAGGCAGGTGGGGCTAGCCCTCCCCCCTTCCCTTCCCTAGGGCCGGCGACCAGGGAGAGGGGCGCGCCAGCCCCCTTGTGGGCTGGTCTGTCCCCCCTTTGCCCATTAGGCCCATACACCTACCAGGGTGTCCGGAACCCCTTCCGGTGCCCCAATGACTACCCGGTACCCTCCGGAACACTTCCGGTGTCCGAATACCATCGTCCTATATATCAATCTTTACCTCTTGACCATTTCAAGACTCCTCGTCATGTCCGTGATCTCATCCGGGACTCCGAACAGCATTCGGTCACCAAATCACATAACTCATATAATACTAAATCGTCATCGAATGTTAAGCGTGCGGACCCTACGGGTTCGAGAACTATGTAGACATGACCGAGACACTTCTCCGTTCAATAACCAATAGCGGAACCTGGATGCTCATATTGGCTCCCACATATTCTACGAAGATCTTTATCGGTCGATCCGTTATGACAACATACATTATTCCCTTTGTCCATCGGTATGTTACTTGCCCGAGATTCGATCGTCGGTATCTTTATACCTAGTTCAATCTTGTTACCGGCAAGTCTCTTTACTCGTTCCATAATACATCATCCTGTAACTAACTCATTAGTCACTTTGCTTGCAAGGCTTCTTATGATGTGCATTACCGAGAGGGCCCAGAGATACTCCGATACTCGGAGTGACAAATCCTAATCTCGATCTATGCCAACCCAATAAACACCTTCGGAGATACCTATAGAGCATCTTTATAATCACCCAGTTATGTTGTGACGTTTGATAGCACACAAGGCATTCCTCCGGTATCCGGGAGTTGCATAATCTCATAGTCGAAGGAATATGTATTTGACATGAAGAAAGCAATAGCAATAAAACTGAACGATCAATATGCTAAGCTAACGGATGGGTCTTGTCCATCACATCATTCTCCTAATGATGTGATCCCGTTATCAAATGACAACTCATGTCCATGGTCCGGAAACCTTAACCATCTTTGATCAACGAGCTAGTCAAGTAGAGGCTCACTAGGGACACAATGTTTGTCTATGTATTAACACATGTATTTAGGTTTCCGATCAATACAATTCTAGCATGAATAATAAACATTTATCATGAATAAGTAAATATAAAATAACAACTTTATTATTGCCTCTAGGGCATATTTCTTTCAGTCTCCCACTTGCACTAGAGTCAATAATCTAGATTACATTGTAATGATTCTAACACCCATGGAGTCTTGGTGCTGATCATGTTTTGCTCGTGGAAGAGGCTTATAGTCAATGGGTCTACTACATTCAGATCCGTATGTATTTTGCAAATCTCTATGTCTCCCTCCTTGACTTGATCACGGATGGAGTTGAAGCGTCTCTTGATGTGTTTGGTTCTTTTGTGAAATCTGGATTCCTTCGCTAAGGCAATTGCTCAAGTATTATCACAAAAGATTTTCATTGGACCCGATGCACTAGGTATTACACCTACATCGGATATGAACTCCTTCATCCAGACTCTTTCATTTGCTGCTTCCAAAGCAGCTATGTACTCCGCTTCACACGTAGATCCCGCCACGACGCTCTGCTTGGAACTGCACCAACTAACAGCCCCACCATTCAATATAAATACGTATCCGGTTTGTGACTTAGATTCATCCGGATCAGTGTCAAAACTAGCATCGACGTAACCTTTATGACGAGCTCTTTGTCACCTCCATAAACGAGAAACATATCCTTAGTCCTTTTCAGGTACTTCAGGATGTTCTTGACCGCTGTCCAGTGATCCACTCCTAGATTACTTTGGTACCTCCCTGCTAGACTTATAGCAAGGCACACATCAGGTCTGGTACACAGCATAGTATACATGATAGAACCTATGGCTGAAGCATAGGGAATGACTTTCATTTTCTCTCCATCTTCTGCAGTGGTCGGGCATTGAGTCTTACTCAACTTCACACCTTGCAACACAGGCAAGAACCCTTTCTTTGACAGATCCATTTTGAACTTCATCACAACTTTATCAAGGTATATGCTTTGTGAAAGTCCTATTAAGCATCTCGATCTATCCCTATAGATCTTGATGCCCAATATATAAGCAGCTTCACTGAGGTCTTTCATTGAAAAACTCTTATTCAAGTATCCTTTTATGCTATCCAGAAATTCTACATCATCTCCAATCAATAATATGCCATCCACATATAATATTAGAAATGCTACAGAGCTCCCACTCACTTTCTTGTAAATACAGGCTTCTCCGAAAGTCTGTATAAAACCATACGCTTTGATCACCTCATCAAAGCGTATATTCCAACTCTGTGATGCTTGCACCAGTCCATAGATGGATCGCTGGAGCTTGCACACTTTGTTAGCACCTTTAGGATCGATAAAACCTTGTGGTTGCATCATATACAACTCTTCTTTAAGAAATCCATTAAGGAATGCAGTTTTGACGTCCATTTGCTAGATTTCATAATCATAAAATGCGGCAATTGCTAACATGATTCGGACGGACTTAAGCATCGCTACGGGTGAGAAAGTCTCATCGTAGTCAACTCCTTGAACTTGTCGAAAAACTTTTGCGACAATTCGAGCTTTGTAGATAGTAACATTACCATTGGCGTCAGTCTTCTTCTTGAAGATCCATTTATTCTCTATGGCTCGCCGATCATCGGGCAAGTCCACCAAAGTCCACACTTTGTTCTCATACATGGATCCTATCTCAGATTTCATGGCCTCAAGCCATCTGTCGGAATCTGGGCTCATCATAGATTCTTCATAGTTCGTATGTTCGCCTTGGTCTAGTAACATGACTTCCAGTACAGGATTCCCGTACCACTCTGGTGCGGATCATGTTCTGGTTGACCGATGAAGTTCTGTAGTAACTTGATCTGAAGTTTCATGATCATCATCATTAGCTTCCTCTCTAGTTGGTGTAGGCATCAAGGGAACGGTTTTCTCCGATGAAATACTTTCCAATTCGAGAGAAGGTACGATTACCTCATCAAGTTCTACTTTCCTCCCACTCACTTCTTTCGAGAGAAACTCCTTCTCTAGAAAGGTTCCATTCTTGGCAACAAAGATCTTGCCTTCGGATCTATGGTAGAAGGTGTACCCAATTGTTTCCTTAGGGTATCCTATGAAGACGCACTTCTCCGATTTGGGTTCGAGCTTATCAGGCTGAAGCCTTTTGACATAAGTGTCGCAACCCCAAACTTTAAGAAACGACAGCTTAGGTTTCTTGCCAAACCATAGTTCATACGGTGTCGTCTCAACGGATTTAGACGGTGCCCTATTTAACGTGAATGCAGTTGTCTCTAATGCATAACCCCAAAACGATAGTGGTAAATCGGTAAGAGACATCATAGATCGTACCATATCTAATAAAGTACGGTTACGACGTTTGGACACACCATTACGCTGTGGTGTTCCAGGTGGCGTGAGTTGTGAAACTATTCCACATTGTTTTAAATGAAGGCCAAACTCGTAACTCAAATATTCACCTCCACGATCAGATCGTAGAAATTTTATTTTCTTGTTACGATGATTCTCCACTTCACTCTGAAATTCTTTGAACTTTTCAAATGTTTCAGACTTGTGTTTCATTAAGTAGATATACCCATATTTGGTCAAATCATCTGTGAAGGTCAGAAAATAACGATACCCGCCGCGTGCCTCAACACTCATCGGACCGCATGCATCGGTATGTATTATTTCCAATAAGTCATTAGCTCTCTCCATTGTTCCGGAGAACGGAGTTTTAGTCTTCTTGCCCATGAGGCATGGTTCGCAAATATCAAATGATTCATAATCAAGTGATTCCAAAAGCCCATCTGCATGGAGTTTCTTCATGCACTTTACACCAATATGACCTAAACGGCAGTGCCACAAATATGTTGCACTATCATTATCAACTTTGCATCTTTTGGCATCAATATTATGAATATGTGTATCACCACGATCGAGATTCAACAAAAATAGACCACTCTTCAAGGGTGCATGACCATAAAAGATATTACTCATATAAATAGAACAACCATTATTCTCTGATTTAAATGAATAACCATCTCACACTAAACAAGATCCAGATATAATGTTCATGCTCAACGCTGGCACCAAATAACAATTATTGAGGTCTAAAACTAATCCCGAAGGTAGATGTAGAGGTAGCGTGCCGACGGCGATCACATCGACCTTGGAACCATTCCCGACGCGCATCGTCACCTCGTCCTTAGCTAATCTTCGTTTAATCCGTAGCTCCTGTTTCGAGTTACAAATATGAGCAACCGAACCAGTATCAAATACCCAGGTGCTACTACGAGCATTAGTAAGGTACACATCAATAACATGTATATCAAATATACCTTTGTTCACTTTGCCAACCTTCTTATCCGCCAAATACTTGGGGCAGTTCCGCTTCCAGTGACTAGTCCCTTTGCAGTAGAAGCACTCAGTTTCAGGCTTGGGTCCAGCTTTGGGCTTCTTCCTGGGAGTGGCAACTTGCTTGCCATTCTTCTTGAAGTTCCCCTTATTTTCCTTGCCCTTTTTATTGAAACTAGTGGTCTTTTTAACCATCAACACTTGATGCTCCTTCTTGATTTCTACCTCCGCAGCTTTGAGCATTGCGAAGAGCTCGGGAATTGTCTATTCCATCCCTTGCATATTATAGTTCATCACGAAGCCATTGTAGCTTGGTGGCAGTGATTGGAGAACTCTGTCAATAACACTATCATCTGGAAGATTAAATCCCAGCTTAGTCAAGTGATTATGATACCCAGACATTTTGAGTATGTGTTCACTGACAGAACTGTTCTCCTCCATCTTGCAGCTATAGAACTTGTTGGAGACTTCATATCTCTCAACTCGGGCATTTACTTGAAATATTAACTTCAACTCTTGGAACATCTCATATGCTCCATGACGTTTAAAACGTCTTTGAAATCCCGATTCTAAGTCGTAAAGCATGGCACACTGAACTATCGAGTAGTCATCAGATCGAGCTTGCCAGACGTTCATAACATCAGCATCTGCTCCTGCAGCAGGCCTTTCACCTAGCGGTGCATCAAAGACATAATTCTTTTGTGCAGCAATGAGGATAATCCTCAAGTTACGGACCCAATCCGTGTAGTTGCTACCATCATCTTTCAACTTAGCTTTCTCTAGGAACGCATTTAAATTCAAGGGAACGGTAGCACGGGCCATTGATCTACAACATAGATATGCAAATACTATCAGGACTAAGTTCATGATAAATTAAGTTCAATTAATCAAATTACTTAAGAACTCCCACTTAGATAGACATCCCTCAAGTCATCTAAATGATACGTGATCCAAATCAACTAAACCATGTCCGATCATCACGTGAGATGGAGTAGTCATCAATAGTGAACATCTCTATGTTGATCATATCTACTATATGGTTCACGTTCGACCTTTTGGTCTCCAGTGTTCCGAGGCCATTTCTGTACATGCCAGGCTCGTCAAGTTTAACCCAAGTATTCCGCATGTGCAAAACTGTCTTGCACCCGTTGTATTTGAACGTAGAGTCTATCACACCCGATCATCACGTGGTGTCTCAACACGACGAACTGTCGCAATGGTGCATACTCAGGGAGAACACTTATACCTTGAAATTTAGAGAAGGGATCATCTTATAATGCTACCGCCGTACTAAGCAAAATAAGATGCATAAAAGATAAACATCACATTCAATCACAATATGTGACATGATATGGCCATCATCATCTCGTGCTTTTGATCTCCATCTCCAAAGCATCGTCATGATCTCCATCGTCACCGGCTCGACACCTTGATCTCCATCGTTGCGTCGTGGTTGTCTCGCCAACTATTGCTTCTACAACTATCGCTAACGCATAGTGATAAAGTAAAGCAATTACATGGCGTTTGCATTTCATATAATAAAGCGACAACCATAAGGCTCCTGCCAGTTGCCGATAACTTACAAAACATGATCATCTCATACAACAACGTATATCACATCATGTCTTGACCATATCACATCACAACATGCCCTGTAAAAACAAGTTAGACGTCCTCTACTTTGTTGTTGCAAGTTTTACGTGGCTGCTACGGGCTTCTAGCAAGAACCGTTCTTACCTACGCATCAAAACCACAACGGTGATTTATCAAGTTGGCTATTTTAACCTTCAACAAGGACCGGCCGCAGTCAAATTCGATTCAACTAAAGTAGGAGAAACAGACACCCGCCAGCCACCTTTATGCAAAACTAGTTGCATGTCTGTCGGTGGAACCGGTCTCATGAACGTGGTCATGTAAGGTTGGTCCGGGCCGCTTCATCCAACAATACCGCCGAATCAAAATAAGACATTGGTGGTAAGCAGTATGACGATCACCGCCCACAACTCTTTGTGTTCTACTCGTGCATATGATCTACGCATAGACCTGGCTCAGATGCCACTGTTGGGAAATGTAGCATGCAATTTCAAAAAAATTCCTACGCTCACGCAAGATCTATCTAGGAGATGCATAGCAACGAGGGGAAGAGTGTGTCTACATACCCTCGTAGACCGAAAGCGGAAGCATTTGACAACGCGGTTGATGTAGTCGAACTTCTTCTAGCTCCGACCGATCAAGTACCGAACGTACGGCACCTCCGAGTTCTGCACACGTTCAGCTCGATGACGTCCCTCGTCCTCTTGATCCCGCAAGGTGTCGAGGAAGTAGATGAGTTCCGTCAGCACGACGGCGTGGTGACGGTGATGGTGAAGTGATCCGCGCAGGGCTTCGCCTAAGCACTACGAAGATATGACTGGAGGCGTAAACTGTGGAGGGGAGCGCCGCACACGGCTAACAATTGTTGTTGTGTGTTCTAGGTGCCCCCTCCCCATGTATATATAGGTGGGAGGGGGAGGTGAGCAGCCAGGGTGCGCCCCAAGTAGGAGGAATCCTACTTGGGGGCCTCCTCAATTCGGCCTCCCCCCCCCCCCTTCCATAATTGCCGGAGGGGGAAGGAAAGAGGAGGGAGGAGGGAAGGAAGGGGAGGCCGAATCCCTCCCCTTCCTTCTCTCTTCCCCTCTTTCCTTCTCCTCTGGTGCGGCCCATATGGGGGGTGCAGCAGCCCCTGGTGGCTACTGTGTTTCCCCTCTTGGCCCATAATGCCCATATCTTTTGCCGGGGGTGCCCAGAACCCCTTCCGGTGACCCAATATGTACCTGGTACCCTCCGGAACACTTTCGGTGTCCGAATACCATCGTCCTATATATCAATCTTTACCTCTCGACCATTTTGAGACTCCTCGTCATGTCCGTGATCTCATCCGGGACTCCGAACAACATTCGGTCACCAAATCACATAACTCATATAATACTAAATCATCATCAAACGTTAAGCGTGCGGACCCTACGGGTTCGAGAACTATGTAGACATGACCGAGACACTTCTCCGGTCAATAACCAATAGAGGAACCTGGATGCTCAAATTGGCTCCCACATATTCTACGAAGATCTTTATCGGTCGAACCGTTATGACAACATACATTATTCCCTTTGTCCATCGGTATGTTACTTGCCCGAGATTCGATCGACGGTATATTTATACCTAGTTCAATCTCGTTACCGGCAAGTCTCTTTACTCATTACATAATACATCATCCTGTGACTAACTCATTAGTCACTTTGCTTGCAAGGCTTCTTATGATGTGCATTACCGAGAGGGCCAAGAGATACCTCTCCGATACTCGGAGTGACAAATCATAATCTCGATCTATGCCAACCCAATAAACACCTTCGGACATACCTGTAGAGCATCTTTATAATCACCCAGTTACGTTGTGATGTTTGATAGCACACAAGGCATTCATCCGGTATCCGGGAGTTGCATAATCTCATAGTCGAAGGAATATGTATTTGACATGAAGAAAGCAATAGCAATAAAACTGAACGGTCAATATGCTAAGCTAACGAATGGGTCTTGTCCATCACATCATTCTCCTAATGATGTGATCCCGTTATCAAATGACAACTCATGTCCATGGTCAGGAAACCTTAACCATCTTTGATCAACAAGCTAGTCAAGTAGAGGCTCACTAGGGACACAATGTTTGTCTATGTATTCACACATGTATTTAGGTTTCCGATCAATACAATTCTAGCATGAATAATAAACATTTATCATGAATAAGGAAATATAAAATAACAACTTTATTATTGCCTCTAGGGCATATTTCCTTCAGAAAGAACATCACGCAGGCAGGACAAACTACTCCGTCTCTGCACTACAGGCAGGACAAACTACAGGAGTATACAGCTACTCCTACAGGAGTACTATGGGCAGGACAACTACATGAGTAAGATGTTGATCACGCTGGAAAGAACATAACTACTCCAGGTACTACATGAGTACAGGAAAGAACACTACAAGCACCAAAAAATGCATCCATCTCGCTTATAGTATTACAGGAAAGAACACTAAAGCGAGCTCACAAGCCTCACATACAGTAAGTCTTGCCTGTCACAACCAAATTACAGGAAAAATGCATCCATCTCACATACAGTTAGTCTTGCTTGGCACCACGAGCACCACCATCGGCATCGGCCTGCAAGCACAGCATAGGATTGGAACTCTGAATCGAATGACAACTGAAGCAAACCAATCGATCATCGACAGTAAAACTCTAAAGAAATGTTGACCCTTTTTTCTACTGTTGCTGCTTGGTTGATTACTGAATAAATGTTGACAACTAAAGAAATGTTAGCAGAGGAGTACTGCTGCTGCTTGGTTGATAACAAAGAGCTCGGTAGATTACCTAGTAGAGGCCCCAATGAGTGCTTGATCTTATCCAAGATGTCACCCACCAACAAAAGATATAGTAGGTACCATGGGAAGTTCACATGCAGAACCAAAAACTAATTAAGAACATCACTGCCACTGTTTATTCAAACCTGAAGTGAGGTATCTTAGGAGTACTTGAGTATCAATTCTCAATTCCAACAAGGCTAAGTTAGGACTTAAGCATAATACGATTATCCAGCGTCAAAACTGCTGGTTGATGTAACGGGAAGAATACCAGTAGTTTCAACAGGTTAAGATAGCATGCTCTACATTAGTGATAGCTATCTTACTGTATTCAGAACTAGCTGAAAAAATTTAAAAAACCTTCTACTTCAGGTGGAAGGCATCATTCACTAAAAATGTGAAGATATGATATTCCAGAAAATCTTCTGTCTACAAAATTACATACATCCAGTTTGAACTACCAAATTTCTATACCAAAATGGGATTTAGGAATTCAAACATCACAAAGCAAAAGGAGATCCAACCACTTGGAATAAGCGGGTTAGCTACCTCAAAAAATAGTCAATGACTCAAAAAAAGCAAAAGGAGATCCATGTACGTGCCAAGACTTGTAATTCTGCAAATGCGAGAAAAAGGCAGAATCACTTTTTTAAACAAATAAGTTGCAATACAAGTAAATTCAGAGAGAAGACTCAAGGTATCAAAGACGAGCATGGTTCCATATCCATGGTTAGGTCTGCTAATATATATAGGTTCACAAACAGAACTGAAGTTACTAAGTTGACGAAATGGAGACTAGCTGCATAAATTCAGGTGCATGACTGCACTCCAGTGCCAACAACAAGGAGACAACTATCACAACTTATAAATTAAGATGCATGATTGCACTCCAGTACCAACAGCAACTATTAGAACTTCATAAAGCTCTACCACCAACCGATCACAACTTAATTAGTTTTTGGTTCTGCATGTTCTTCCGACCTGCAGAAAAACTCGACGCGTAAGCACACGCCCGCAGCCACCCACCAACCGATCTCTCTCTCTCTTGGACAGCCTAGCAGAAACCTACCTGCGTAGGATCCCGGCGGCGAAAGAGGACGAGGAGGCGGTGAGGGGCAGAAGAGCAGCAGCGCTCGATGCGTCCTGGCGAGGGCGGCGCTCGATGCGTCCTGGCGAGGGCGGCGCTCGATGCAGGGGGACTTGATGCATTCGACTCCTCCTGGCACGAGGAAGACGTCGCCAACAGGCGGCGTGGAGACGAGGAGCGACTGGATGCAGGGAAGGAAGACAGCCAGGGAGGTCCGGCGGGCGGCGGGACGGTGGACTTGGGCGGTGGAGCTCGACGCGGCGACGGCTTGGCGCGCGCTCGGCGGGGCATGGAGGAACAAGGGCCGACGGAGGTTGAAGACGGCTTCGAGCAGCGTGGACCTGGAACTCCGGCGGTGGCGAGGTTGGTATGGGCGGTGGACGAGGGGACGAGGGAGACGAGGATTGGATCTGGGGGCGTGGGCGGCGGCGGCTAGGGTGCGGGAGAGAAGGTGGGGGCGGGTGAGGGAAGGGGAGATGGCGGCGGCGGGGCAGGAGATCGTGAGCGCTGCAATGGAGGGATGGGGAAGGAGGGGGCGGCGACGGAGGGATTGGGGTGAGGGAGGGAGAGAGGTGCCGCGGGCTGCTAGGGTTTGGGTGGGGTGATTCGGGAGAGGGATGAGAGCGACCAGGGGGATGTGGGCTGCCGTTGGATCCAGTAGCATCTGACGGTGTTTAATCCATGATCCGTGTGACATGCTTTTGGACCAATCAAAATGCGGTACCTATTTGATGACGTTACGACCATTCAAATTGGTCGTAATCGATTAAAAATAAGATGCTAAATCATGCCAGTTATTTTACGGTCTAGGAAATTTATAAAACTAAATAGAAAATAAAACCTTCGCATTGTGTCACCAAGTGTGACCTACTTTCCAGTAAAAATTTGAATAAAATAAATAACTTAGAAAGTGTTATCATAACTGAGTTATTTTTACAAGAGAATCATTTTTCGAGTGCCCAAAATGAGTTTTTTTGTGAAGGACCTACCATATATTTGTTGCAAAATTGGACCAAATCAATTTTATAAAATACTAGGCCATATTTAATGCATAATTGACCAAATGGTTGGGTGTCAAAATATTTGATCCACCTCTGGTGAAAAAGACAAATTTCCGTCGATTCGGTAGGAAGCGGGTCAAATTTGAACTGCAGTTGTCTCATAGTTTGCTCTTTATTTTTTCTAAAAATTATTTCTAGGTACATAAGTATATATTTAATCAGATAAACACCAAAAGTTTTCCAATATTCAACCACTAGCTAGGAACGGTCATGCCCGCCGTTTTGACCGCATTTTGAAACGGGCATAAAAAATTCAAAAAATCAAAAAATTAGAAAACCTTCGCATTGCGTCATTATTTGTGACCAAGTTACCAGGAAAAATAATAAACTTTTAATACGGCAATTGTTTTAAAAAAGTGTTCTCAGAAAAGAGCTATCATGTGTGAAGATTCATGGCTTTCAAGCCAAATGATCAATCTTATGGCCATATTCATGGCATAGTTTGTTCAAATGATCTCATATTATGCACAAGGGTGCATCTTGGAATGGCAAACAATGTTGGCTAAGGGATTTTTCATTTTCTTTGGACGAAAAATCAATTTTCCATTTTTCGAGTGCCCAAAATGAGTTTTTTTGTGAAGGACCTACCATATATTTGTTGCAAAATTGGACCAAATCAATTTTATAAAATAGTAGGTCATATTTAATGCACAATTAACCAAATGGTTGGGTGTCAAAAGATTTGATCCACCTCTCGTGAAAAAGACAAATTTCCGCCGATTCAGTAGGAAGCGGGTCAAATTTGAACTGCAGCTGCCTCACAGTTTGCTCTTTATTTTTTCCAAAAATCATTTCTAGGTACATAAGTATATATTTAACCAGAGAAACACCAAAAGTTTTCCAATATTCTACCACTAGATAGGAACGGTCATGCCCGCCGTTTTGACCGCATTTTGAAACGGGCATAAAAAATTCAAAAAAAATTCAAAAACCTTCGCATTGTGTCATTATATGTGACCAAGTTACCAGGAAAAATAATAAACTTGTAATAAGGCAATTCTTTTAAAAAAGTGTTTTTAGAAATGAGCAATCATGTGTGAAGATTCATAGCTTTCAAGCCAAATGATCAATCTTATGGCCACATTCATGGCATAGTTTGTTCAAATGATCTCATATTGTGCACAAGGGTGCATATTGAAATGGCAAACAATGTTGCCTAAGGAAGTTTTCATTTTCTTTGGACGAAAAAATAATTTTTCATTTTTTGAGTGCCCAAAATGAGCTTTTTTGTGAAGGACCTACCATATATTTGTTGCAAAATTGGACCAAATCAATTTTATAAAATACTAAGCCATATTTAATGCACAATTGACAAAATGGTTGGGTGTCAAAAGTTTTGATCCACCTCTCGTGAAAAAGACAAATTTCTGCCGATTATGCAGGAAACGGGTCAAATTTGAACTGCAGCTGCCTTATAGTTTACTCTTTATTTTTTCCAAAAATCATTTCTAGGTACATAAGTGTCTATTTAATCAGAAATACATGGTTTAGTGGCGATACGTTGAGGTTTGGACGGTGGCCGAGGGCCCCAACTCCAAAGCGCGTAAACTCGCATGCCCGCCGCGTGGTCACCGTGTGACCGTGTCGTTGTCACGCGTTCTAGGTGGCCTAGGCATGTCTAGTGGGTTGGGCACTCTCCAGGTAGGTTCTAGGAAGAAAATGACAACAGGAGAATCTCACGAGGAGACCGAACTATGCTCAAACATGAATTAGCAGCCAAGTGTTTGATTAGTGGTAGGGAAAATGCACATGGCCAATGAGCCTGAGGTTTGGCCGAGGATGATCATCTACTAAGGACACTTTGTTGGAAAATTTGCAGCTCAAATGGAGGAGCCTAGGTGTCACTTTCTTTGCAAAGTACCACACTAGATAGAAATATGAATGTTGAAGCTGGACTCAAATGAATGAATGGATTGATCTGAAATTTGGAGGAGGATGATAATTTGGGCATATGAAGGCACTGTAAAAATTTCATACCATTTGGATAAATAAAAATGGTACTTCCTTCACAGTGCTCTCCACTGAACAGAAAATTGGGAAAATGTTGAGGGAAATTGGCTAGATTAAATGAGCTAAAATTTGGTGGAGGGAGGTTATATGGGTAGGGTCATGTCCTGGTAAATTTTCAGCAATTATAAATTAACATAAAATATAGTTGCTTCACAAACTGAAAATATTACCAGAAACAAAGATTGGATGGTGAGCTCACATGGATTGTTAGATGGGGCTCAATTTTTGTGGAGAGCTATGATTTGGGAATATAGAAGATGTGGCAAAAATTCAGCTCATTAGGATATGTCTAGCTAGTACTTCCTTCACAACGGTTCTAGCTGAACAGAAACTTTGGAAATTTGCCGAGGAAGATTTACCAGGAAAATGGAGCTGATTATTGTCATGAGGCAATGATTTGGATAGTAAAGAATGCCCAATTTTTTAGGGAATTTTGGGAATGACAGAAATATAGGCTGCTTCACAGCCCAGGGCAAAAATTGACACATAGGCAAAACTGATGAGGTGGCGCCTAGTCATAGCAATGCACCACAATTTACAAGGCTATGACCGTCTATATTGGTCGTTATCAGCTAGAAATAAGGCAGCGGACCAGTGCTGTTTGCTTTACGACCATTTCGTGTAAGGAAATTACGACCTTTCTGACCAAAATGGTCGTTATGTTTAGGGTTTGGAGCCCCCCAAACAGCTTCTGACCAATTGATCTCAAATGGTCATAGATTTATGACCAATTCTTCCAGGGTCACTGACAGAAGGTCACAAGTTGACATATTTCTTGTAGTGAAAATCTAACCATAGCATTAAACATATGGATCCAAATCAGTCCCTTATGAAGTAGCACATAAACTAGGGTTTAACCTTCTGTCACTCCAGCAACCCATCATCTAATAACTACTCCACAATGCATTCCCTTAGGCCCAAATATGGTGAAATGTCATGTAGTCGACGTTCACATAACACCACTAAGGAGATCAAAACATACATATCATCAAAATATCGAACACATATCAAATTCACCTGATTACTTGCAACATGACTTCTCATGTGGCCTCAAGAACAAAGGTAACTACTCACAAATAATATTCATGCTCAAGATCAGAGGGGTATTAAATAGCATAATGGATCTGAACATATAATCTTCCACCAAATAAACCATATAGTAATCAACTACAAGATGTAATCAACACTACTAGTCACCCACAGGTACCAGTCTGAGGTTCCGGTACAAAGACTGAACACAAGAGATGAACTAGGGTTTGAGATGAGATGGTGCTATTGAAGATGTTAATGGAGATTACCCTCCCAAAGATGAGAGGGTTGTTGGTGATGACGATGGCTTCGATTTCCCCCTCCGGGAGGGAAGTTACCCCGACGAAATTGCTCCACCGGAGGGCAAAAGTGCTCCTGCCCAAGTTTTGCCTCGAGATGGCGGCGCTCCATCCCGAAAGTCCTCTCCTTATTTTTTCTAGGTCAAAAGACCTCATATACAAGAAGATGGGCACCGTAGGTGGGCCGGGCTGCCCACCACCCACCAAGGCGCGCCTGGGGGGCCTGGCGCGCCCTGGTGTCTCGTGGGCACCTGGCAGCCCCCCTCCGGTAGTTCTTTTCTCCAATATTTATTAAATATTCCAAAATAAATCTCCGTAAAATTTCAGCTCATTTGGAGATGTGTAGAATAGATATCTCTGACGTAGCTTTTTTAGGTTCAGAATTCCAGCTGCCGGTGTTCTCTCTCTTTGTGTAAACATTGCATATTATGAGAGAAAAGGCATTAGAATTACTCCATAAAGCATTATTATGCATAAAAAAATTATAAATAACAGTAGAAAAACATGATGCAAAATGGACGTATCAGCTACCATAAAAAGAATGAAGCAAAGGGAGAAAGAAGGAGTCCAGGCGGCCCAGAGCAAAAGATGGCCTAGCATACGAGAGTGTGTGCTCACATGCGCGGTCGTATATATGGCACGCCAGCGCCGCCTCCTCATCAACTATTTCCACTCCGTGAAATCGAATCTGGAAACAGATGAAACGAGCCCGGGGAAACACATCCAAAAGGCATAATCCTAGCCTCCAGAGGGCATCCAGAGGGGGAATCAATCCAAGGACTTTGCCTCCTAAACGCTGCATCAAGAGGGCTCCATCATCATCACCACCACCATCATCATCATCTCATTCTCATCCATTTGTAATACAGTAGTTGGAATGGATTCAATCTTGTGTCACTTGTGTGAGATCACCATGTTCATCATAGTTCATCTCATCTCATTTGTGCCCTTTATGTGCAAGTAATTTCCAAAGTTCTCGGGGATATGGAGAAACCCTAGTGTGTAATAGATCATTTGGCATTAGGATTTTATATCCTATTTATGTTAATAGTCTTCTTGATGTTGGGCGAAGTCGGCCATCGAACATATGACAATTTTGAACGGAAGGTTATTACTGTTAGCGAACCGGATGGTTGCGGAGGTAGGTAAGTGATAGGGCCTATCTCCCTTCGTCTCGGATCATTGCAGCATGGGGTAAATGAAGACCGCTTATAGGCTGTGTCCACGTGGACCTTTTTCCCCTTAATCACCGTTTGGTAACCGGAGTGGGGAAGAACAGTGGTGGCGTATGTGATATGGGGCTCCTACATGTATGCACGTATCTGTACCGGCTCTGCCCATGAATAAAAACATAAAAAGTGGCTTAGGAATTCGACGTAGCATTATGCTTAGGCATTGGTATTGGACGCACACTAGTGGGAAATCCTGACTCCTTTGGAACGCCTTAGTCCTATAGATTTTGACAACTTTCACTCACATCTTTTCTACTTTATTTTATTTTAGTAATTTACTTCACTGTTCGCTACACCGCTTTCAATCATACTACTATTGCTTTGGATTTCATCTAACTTGTAGGCACTGCTATTTGAGCCCTACAATAGACAAAAGGATGATTCATGTGCTCCTTGTGGGATCAATACTCTTTCTTCGAGAAAGCTACTACTAAACCATGTGCACTTACAGACCATCAAGTTTTTTCCGGCTCCATTGCCGGGGAGCTGAGCGCTTTTGGTTGTTATATTAAGTTTGGTTTATTAATTGTGTGTACTAAGCTATTTGCAGGTCTAGAGCAACCATGGCTGACTTTGGGCACTTCTACCAACTAAACGTGATGCAACTCACCGGACCACCTATACAAGAGATATTTACATCACTCAGTCCGAACCCCGCTGGTGTGGCTTATGAGGTGAACCGAGCGTACTGGCTTATGAGGTGAACCCCGCTGGTGTGGCTTATGAGGTCACATTAGATACATACTAGAGGGGAATCCGTACACCCCGAGATGCCTTTTTTTATTGCAACAACCATCATTTCACGCTTGCGCATTTTTATTTCAATATTGCATATTATTTCCATGTTCAATTCACTTGCAATATTTCAAACTTTCCTTTCAACTTTGCTTCAGACCGCAAGTGACTTACAGACATAATATTTTTAATCTCTACAAGAGACAAAGTTAATTTTGTTTGCTCCTTGTGGGATTGATGCTTTTACTTCAAAAAATCTACAACTAAATCATGCGCACTTGGAAGCCATCACTACCAGACCCACATATATACCATACTTGCAAACTAGCGTACTACGCATGCTCTGATTCACAAGCTAGTACCACATCTACCGTAGTATAATAGAAATCGACATGGAAAGCAGCATGAACATCATCAAAGTCTAAAAGCAAAATCTAGCATGCTACCAATCCATCACCACTATCTATCACAACATCACATGCTCATAGATCGATAGTATACAATGCTGCCACATGCTCATGGATCTATTCCTACCACATGCTCACGGAACTAAGCTCAAACGAGTAGGGAGGAGGGAGTGATCGAACTTACAGCCATCGATGAAGCCAGGTGGAGGCAAGGAATAGGTCAGAGAAGAGGAGGAAGAAAAATTGCAGCCGTCGTCTACCGTCAGCCAGAGAAGATGCGTCGCTTACCTGCTCATCGATGAAGAATCCGCGCGGGATGGAGAGCTTGAAGGGGGGGATGGTGGCGGGGGTTTCGACGGTGAGCTAAAGAGGGCTAAATAGGGCGACTGATTCGGTGGGAGGTGACCTAATTCCTCTCGCTGCTACTTTGATGACGCGCACGAGGTCTAGCCATCTCCATGCTCGTATGAGCTCGGCGTCGTGTTCCCCTCCCGTGCATCTTGCGAGCCTAGCTGAGAGGAATCGGTTGATTCGGTCGTTTCTAGCGGGCCTGACTGGGTACTTTAAGGTTTGTGCTATGCATACCAAACAGTAAACATAGACATTCAAACAGGTCAAATTTGCGGCCTGGTTGAGTGGAATGCAGGCCCTTGGCTACTCTAATATTTCTCAAGATCTATATTTACGGGCTGAAGGGAGGCCTAGGTGCTCTCTGTTTGTTTTTGTTTTTTGAAAAGGAGGAAGACCCCCGGCCTCTGCATCTGGGCGATGCATGCAGCTATTATATTAATTATTCACAAAGACCTTACAAAGTAATACATCAGTAAGTCTAAAGCCACCGTCTTGGCAACATATGTTGCTACTCCTATCCAGTTGATGAAGCGATGCTGATAGTCCAAGCCTAATACCAAACTGACCTCGCAGCAAAACCTAACATCTACGATCGGAGGCCCCAGCCAAGCCACATTGTCGGGTATGGGGCACACACCGGTCCGGCGCACCCTCAGAGGCTGCTGCTGCCAACTGCCACCGATCCATCTTCAGAGTTGTACTGACGCATTGACCTTGCCTGGCCTAGCTGTCGTCGACATCACCACGACATAAGACAACGCCACCATCCTGCTTTCGTCCATCATCACACACCCAATGGCGAGACCCCGCTGCTTGTTATACATACATTACTTTTTTTGGCAAATAATACATACATACGTGTGTGTGTGTGAAGAAAAAATGGAATTGTGTTTGATAGAGAGGCAGGGGTGGTGTTGGCAGTCTCTTTTGGTTGTTGTTCAGGTGGTGTGTACTGTAAGATTGTTTTTGCCTAATTTTCCTTATAAATTGGGTCACTCTATTAAAAAAAATTATCTATCTATATGAATGTGCAGGAACACCCTACACTCTAGCGAGGTTCCGTACAAAAATAGAAAGAGAGAGGGGAGAGGGAAACGAAGATGATGGACATGACATGTGGATGTTGTAGATAGTGAGAGAATCAAATAAAAACAAAGGTCCCAGGCGAAGAATTATCCGTATGGAACGCGTGGCTGCTTGAACACCAACCAAACTAGCTCAATATCTTTGGGAAGGCGAGACACATAGCTAGAAGTAGAACAGAAGAGGTGCGCACGCGTGAGAAAGAAACAAGAGACATGGCGGGGGAGGTGATCGCGATCCACAGCAAGGAGCAATGGACCACCATGATCGAGGGAGACTGGCAGCAGCAAGAAGCTGGTATGTGTGAACCTGCTAGTTTCTTTCTCCTCCATTTGTTTCAGATTGTGCTCGAGAACGTGTGTGCGTGTTATCTACTCCTTCTCCTATAATATATAAGAGCGTTTTTTACACCAGTGGAACGGAGAAAGTAAGTCTTAAACCTAAACTGCTAGGTGAATTAGAGTTTTTCATATATTTAATGGGCGGACATGTCTATGCTTCACCGAGTGTTAGTGGGCACATGATGAGGACGAGCTTTCAGATAACTCTTGCGATACTATTTACACGCATCTTTTCTGGTGTCTGGAGAATTGGAGATTGGATAGTACCTAGTGATTTCTTAGTTGTCTTTCTTGGTTCCCGTTTAAGATTGTAAAAAATTCGACTGTTGCAATCATCCCCTATTTGATACCAGTGCTATAAATACAAATTATGGAAGGAAGGGAGCACTAAGCGCTCTTATATTTCTTTACGGAGGGAGTACGTCAGAAAGTCTCTTCAGATTTGTATGGTCGCAAAAAAAAATCAGAAAGGCAAAAACTGACAACTGTGACCTGCAGTGCAACCTCCGGTAGCCTTTCATGCTGTTGAATTTGCAATAGGGTAACTAACCGATTTCAGATTTGTGTCAAGTGTATATCGACCTTCTTTTTCTCCCTGCAACAGGTGGTGATCGACTTCACTGCAACATGGTGCGGGCCATGCCGCCTAATTGCTCCAGTTTTAGATGAACTTGCCAAGAAGTATCTACTAGATGTTATTTTCCTCCACTTTAGCTAGATTTCAGTCAGCTGAATATTAGTTTTGTGGTCGGTCGATTTTCTTGCCCTTGGATTGTGCTTTAAGATTTGTGCAGTTCTTTTTTTTCTGTCACATTGTGCAGGTGGTACTGGGCTGCTTGGATTCAACTGATCCCTATTTTGGGTAGTCGATTTCCTTCTTGGGCCGGATTTTGGTGTGTGCATGTTTTTTTTTCATGTGTTTTCTTTTATTTTCTGCATGTGTATGATTTTATATTTTTATTTTTAGTTGAGTTTTTTTTCTTTACATGTATTTTCGGATGTTGAGTGTGTGTAAATGTATACATGCAAGAACTGCATGTACAAATTACATTAGAGTACGGAAACTTCACTCTATATATTTATTGTACATATTATTAAAAGTGCATTTTTTGTGCTAATTGTGTGGAAAATTTTGTTTTTTCATTTTCTATATTCTTTAAGGGTAATACCAATGCTAATTGTTTTGTGCTAATTTTTTCCTAATTAAATAAATTTTTCTATTATTATGTGTATGTATGCACGAAAGTACTATACAATATGTGTGTAAATTATACTAGACTGCTAAAGTTGCATTATTATATGTGTATTCGCTGCATATTATAAAAAGTGCAATTTTCACTGCAAAGTTTTGTACAAGTTTTTCTTTATTTTCTTTCTTCTTAGAGTAATACCAATGTCACTAATTTTTTCTCTTATAAAACTTTTTTTGTTTTATTATATTTATTAAGTATACACGCAAGTATGATACACCATGTGTATAAATTATAGTAGAGAGGAAAAATTGCACTATATGCTTATTTTTTGCATATTACAAAAGTGCAATTTCAGGGCATACTTGTGTGCAAGTTATTTCTAAATTTCTTCTTCTTTAAAGGGTTCCATTTTTCCCTAGAAAACTTCATTATTATTTTTTAGTTTTCTATTTTCTTTCTTCTTAAAGGTTTCATTCTTACATAGAAAACTCATTATTTGTTTTAGTTTTAGTTTTTGTATTTTTTTTCTTAAAGGTTACATTCTTCCATAGAAAACTTCATTATTTTGTTTTGTTTTGTTTTTTATTTTCTTTCTTCTTAAAGGGTTCCATTCTTCCCTAGAAAACTTCTTTATTTTGTTTTTGATTATTTATTTTCTTTCTTCAATAAGGGTTTCAATCTTCCCTAGAAAATTTCATTATATTTTTTGTTTTTTATTTTCTTTCTACTTAAAGGGTTTTATTCTCCCTAAAAGACATTATTTTGTTTTCATTTTATTTTAATTTTATTTCATTTTCTTTCTTTAACGGTAAACCAATATTGTTGCACTATTATATGGTTATTCTTTCATATTATAAAAAAGCGCAATTTCTGTGTAAAATGTGTGTTTGCTATTTATCATTATTAATTTCATCATGTTCTTCTTAAAAGGTAATACCAACACCAATAATTCATTATTTCTTAGACAACTTCATTTTTTTATTTCTGTGTGTAGGTATACACCAATACTATACAATATGTTTGTAAATGACAATTTATGAGTAAATTGTCTGCAAATTTTGTCATTATTTATTTTAGCTTTGTTTTCATTTTCTTTCTCTTAAAGGGTAATACTAATGTCCACTAATTCTTGTTCCTTAGAAATCTTTAAGTTTGATTTTGTTTTAGTTTTTATTCATTTTCTTTCTTCGTTAAGGATAATACAATGCCACCAAGTCATTCCTTCTTAAAAAACTTATTTGTTGCAAAATTCCACCATTATATGCTTATTCTTACATATTATAAAAAGTGCAATTTCGTGTATTTCTATCATTATGTGTTTTTATTTTTTCATTTTCTTTCTTTCTTAAAGGGTAATGCCAGTGCCACTAATTCATTCTCCCTTAGAAACTTCATGTCTTTTCTTTTTCTTTAGTTCTTATTTTATTTGCTTCTTCTTTAAGGGTAGTAACAACTCCACTAATTCATTCCTTCTTATGAAACTTTCTTTTTGTGAAAATTCCACTGTGATAAGCTTATTTTTGCATGCCATAAAAAAGCGCAATATCTATTATTTGGTGTGCAAGTTTGTTCATTATTTGTTTTAATGTGTTTCATTTTTTTTCTTAAGGGTAATCCCAATGAGACTAGTTCATTCTCCCTTAGAAAACTTTTATATTTTGATTTTATTTTATTTTTAATTTCATTTCTAGCCTTCTCAAAGGGTGATATCTATGCCACTAATTCATTCTCCCTTAGAAAACTTCATTATTTTGATTTGGTTTAAGTTTTTATATCATTGTCCTTCTTCTTTAAGAGTAATACCGATGCCACCAAGTCATTCCCTCTTAGGAACCTTTTTTTCGAAAGTTCCACTATTCTACGTTTATTCTTGCATATTATAAAAGATCGCAATTCATTTGTAAACTATGTGCAAATTTTGTGCGTATTTATTTTATCTTCATTTTCTTTCTTTTTAAAGGGTAATGCTAATGCCACTAATTCATTATTCCTTAGAAAACTTCATATTTTTATTTTGTTTGAGTTTTTATTTCATTTTCTTCTTCTTGAAGGATAATACCAATGTTCTTAATTCATTCCTTCTTATAAAAAAAATCTTGCAAAATGACACTACTATATGCTTATTATTGCATATTATTAAACACACAATTTATTTGTAAATTATGTGCAATTTCTGTCATTATTTTTATTTTAGTTTTCATTTTATCTTCTTCTTAAAGAGTATTACCATTGCTTCTAATTTATTCATCCTTAGAAATCCTTTTTTGTTTTAGTTTTTATTTTAGTATAATAGTATAGGACAGTCAAAATCTGGTGTGTGGCCTTCTGTATATGGCCCGACTTTGTTCTGATCCAAAAGGAGTAATCTATCATGGATCAAAAACTTTCAATAGACTAAAATTCAGTGACGATGTTCACTTTTTGTACTGTCATAGGAAGGGACTGTAGTGAATAGCCCATGAACGTGCAACCTTTGGTGCTGATCGCACTAGCCCAGGCAGGTTTGTCCGAATGCTTTGCCAGCTGATGTTGTACGCATGAGTTTGGGGCTTTAACAAAATATTTTTTTTCTTTGGCCTAAGAAAAATTGACTGACCCAAACTAATTTCAGTCGACTGACTGTTAGTCGCTCCCATTTTCCTCAAGGTCAACGTCTATGAACTCAAGGTTAGCCGAGCTCATCCTCGCTAGCTGTTGATAGAGAGCACTGTCGTGCAAATTCTGAGTTATTATCCTAACAAAAGATGCATGTGACAAACAGAAAATTGCCGAGGACTTCAGTGTTGAGGCCATGCCGACATTCGTGTTTATGAAGGAAGGAATGGTTCAGGAGAAGGTTGTCGGGGCTTCCAAGGAGGCGCTGATAAGAGCAACTCTAGCGGACCCCACAAAATGCCGATCCGTATATAGCGTTTACGGTTCGACGAAGAACTGTTTTGCGGATCGATATCGTGCGCGGCAAATTAGACCCCGTATATGAAACTGTATAATTTGAAAAAAAAACTTTCGCGGGAGAAATTGCAACCACACTAGTTCATCACATACTACATGATCATTCATAGTTCATCATCACATACTATATTATCATACATACTACATTCTACTACTACTACTAGAGGGGGTGAGGGATCTCGCGGCGGCGAGGCTGAGGTCGATGTACCAAAATGGACGAGCTCGCGGCCGAGGACGACGCGGTGGAGGAGCTCAGTCCTCGTTGGAGCTGACGAGATCGATGAACTTGTGCCTCTGCTCCTCGTGGATGCGCCGCCACTCGTCGTCCTTGTCCTTCGCGGCAAGGTTGGCCGCGACCGCTTGCTTGAGCATCAGGTCTTCGAGCTCCTCCTCGTGGCGCCGGCGCTCCGCCTCCTCGCGCAAGCTCCGTTCGGCAATGGTGGCCGCGACCGCGTCGACATCGGCCACGAAATCTTCGGGACCGACGACGCCTCAGTGCTCGATCTCCTCCGGCTCCTGCTTGACGGCGACGAGCTCGCGGTCCTCCGGCTCCTCCGACCACTCCCTCTTCACGGGGAGCAGCGTCGCGCCGGAAGGGCCCCTCGCGCCGGAGGAAGAGCCCGCGGCCGAGGAGGGCGACCGCCCGTGCATGCGGTCGTACTCCTCCGTCTCGCAACAGAGGAGCCTCGACGGCGGCTCGAGGCCCTGGTTCGTCCACTTCCTCGCCGCGCGCTTCCTCGCGTCGTCCGAGCGGACACGCCGCTCGCGCTCGGGGTCGCCGCCCCCGCCGGAGCTGCGGCCGGAGCTCCACATGCGGCCCCACATGACGGCTGGAGGCGGAGTGGGGCTCACCGGTGGTGAGAAATGTGAGGAAGGGAGTGGGGAATTGCGGCGAAACGCGGCGGCGGGGGATAGGGTTTCGACCCGTATCTGCCCCGCAAACCCGTAGATATACTGCTTCGGGGGGCGGTTTGCAGGCCGCGGTAAAAAAATTTAAGAGCCGGACGAGTATACGGGCTCTGTTCTGACCAAAAAATTGGGCCGAAACCGAGCCCGTATACTCACCGGAATTATGCGGGGTCTGCTAGAGTTGCTTTAAGCACGGTTGAGAAGCGTTCCACTAGTGGCGCCTGATTTATCGATTTCGAAGGAGGCGTAATATTCGCCTAAATAAAATGGTCCGTCGACTCTGAAATCGATAAATAGCGCCTCTGCCTCTCTAATGGCGCCTTATATGATGTGTCACCTATTGCTTGCTAGTACTGCTCAACCTATCGATGATGTGTTGCTTTGTCTTATACTCCCTCCGTTCGGAATTACTTGTCGCAGAAATGAATGTATCTAAACGTATTTTAGTTCTAGATACATCCATTTCCAAGACAAGTAATTCCGAACGGAGGGAGTATATGATGTGTCAGGTATTGCTTGCTACTTAGTTCAACTTATCGATGATGTGTTGTTTTGTCCAACTTAGCACTAGTAGCCTACTTAAGTTACCGAGGGCATCTCCAACGCTGACCTTTAAATCGGGCTACATATACGTCCGCAGAATGGTGGGGACGCGGAGTGATTAGGGAGCCGGCCAACCCGCACAGATTTCAAACTAGACGAATTACATGCAAACCAGATGATTTTCATCTAAACCGAAGCACATTTATTACATTTTCGACATATTTCATTAAACAAAAGAGGCCGGACCTAAATCTAGTCTAAATCTAAGGCAGCGCATGGCGTTGAGTCCTTGTTCTTCCCACCCGTGCCCATGTCGGGCAGCCGTGTCCATGTCTGGCGACCAGCTGAGCCCCGCAGATTGAAGGTGCGGTCACCGGCAAGGAAGAGTAGGACATGGGAGATGTACCAGCTCACGGGACTCGAGGCCTCGCCGCCTCCCATGCCCTACTCCTCGTCAGAGCCCACGACCTATCCGTCACCGGTGGACGTGAGGTCAATGATGGACGTGGATGGGGCGGCACGAAGGACGCGCAACTGCCGGCGTTCTCATCTGCGATCGCTTGCGCCCCCAGCGCAGCCTCAGCGCCTAACTGCGACGCGACCGCGTTGACGGTGCAAGCCCGCATGGCCTCGTACAACGCTTGCTACTCGACGACGAAGTTGGGGTTCTCCGCGACCATGACTGCCACAACCTCCTCACTCGCGCGCTCGCCGTAGATTTGGCCCTTCGTCAGCCGGCGCTGCTCGAGGAGGGATAGGTTGTATTGCTGCTCCTCCTGCACCAGCCCGAACTCCGAAAAAGGCGGTGGCACCAACTGTTCCTTGGCCATGGCGGCGTTGAAGTGAGCCTGCTCTTGCTCCATGGTCAAGCCGGCATGGACCAACGCGGGCAGGGGCATCGAGTCATCGTCGGAGGCCTCTGGGGAGCTGGCCGGCATGCCGGCCTCTATCCGCCTGGCACAGCGGCCCTGCCAGCCGGCCGCAAGGGCGGCCAAATCATGCTTCTGCTCCATCGAGAGGCTCTCCCATAATGCGCCAGAGCTCACGGTCATGGCGGATGTGGTGCATGGAGGAGGATGTGGAGCAGACGTGTTGTGGTGCGGTTTATACTGGGCATGGCCTCCGGCGAGGCCAAGCGGCAGGGTGTGTCAATGCGGGCGCCAGAGTTGGTTTCTTAGCCAGCAGACGGACGGGCAGCCCATTTGAATGCGGTAGATATCCGTCCCGTCCAATAACATCACTCCGGCATTGAAAAAACGCGGACACTGGAACGTGGCGTGGGTTGTGCTCTCGTCCGATGCGCTGCTTCAATGTCGACAGCAGTGAGAAGTCGCATCTGCTCTAGGCCCCAATGCATCGCTTGCGCTCTAGAGCACCATGAATGCGCGGCAACCACTTCGGACGGACGAGGGAGAGGGTTTTGGGTGGGACCAGGCTTCCGGTTTACGAGAAAATGAACGTCCATACCTGTCTAAACGGATGCGATGGCATAACACGTCTAAATCGCGTGGTCTTGACGAATACGGGCAGTTCAAGGGTCAGTTTGATCTGTCCCATTGGGACTTTTACATTAGTGTATATATAGATGTATAGATGCATCCGGGGCAGCTCCATTTTGTAGGCACGCTGACGAACCCGAACGCGATGTTATCCGGTGCGCGGGCTCCGATAGAAGATTGTCCAAGCACACAAAACTGTACCAACGCTCGTGTGTGTTTCTCTTTCGATAGGAGAACAAGTATACAATGATGGATCGGGTTCGGAGATGGCAGAAAGCACGGCCTCTTCGGCGAGCCATCCATCATTTAGCACCACTCAACCAGCGGCCACATCAATCCACGTCAAGAGGAAGAAGGAAAAGGAGAAAGAAAACGCCCTCATCACTGATGAAACGCACGCACCGGACTCAAAAAGTTTGTACCGGCGCGTCGCCGCCGCGGAGGGCACCGTCGGCCAGGGACGCGGCCCGGAAGCGCGCCTCGCTCGTCTGGACGGCGGCCCTGAGCTCGCGCTGCACGAACGCCCTCGACGGCGACGCGACGAGGTCCTGCCACGCCGACGGCGACGGCTGCCCGTCCGGGTAGAGCTCGTCCACGCAGTTGGCCTCGTCGTTCAGGCCGCTCACCCGCTCCAGGCACCCGATCTCCTCCGGGTCCACCAGCAGGTTGCTCTCGCCGTCCTTCCACCCTATCAGCTGCGATGACATGCGCAACAGCATTCAACAAACATGATACTCCAGCTCCAAGAGTGGGTTGTTCATTGTTGGCTTCAGACAGAGCGGTGGCTCCTCACCTTTGGGGCACCCATAGAGTTGGTGCTGTAGAGCCTCGCGTTGTCGACGACGCTGCAGTATCCGCGGAACGCGGTGGCGAATCGCTTGTGCGACTGCAGCTGGGACTTGACCCTCACCGCTCTCCCCGTGATCACCGCTCTCCTGCCAATGCCAAACTTTTAGATGCAATGCTTCTGTGTTTCCATTCAAGTATGAGCAGAAATCTTCCCCTTTGTTGAGTGAGATGTTCAGTGCTAAAGCCAAGTAATTCAGCCAAATGGCGATAGCGTGAGATACTAGAATGAGCAGAATTTTAACGATGCAGGGGCTAATTTTGGCATGGACTAAATTAGTAGGAGATTCACCTGATTCCTCTCACAACTGCGAGGTAGGCATCACAGACAACACCGACGAGCTCGATGCGGTAAGGCTTCCTCGACCTCATCTCGATCTCTTCGTCGGCACTGCGGGCCTCAACCGGCTCCCAGTAATCCTCCGTGATCGACCCGTCTTCAGTGACCTTGTAGCCGACGCCCATGCGGTACCGCTGCCGGTGCACTGCCCTTGCCATGGCTACCGTTTGCTGGAAGAATGGCTCCCACGACAGTGTGCCATCCATGATCACGTCCCTCCCTTCGTTCAGGGCGGTCACCAGGAGTGACGAGGCCGCGTCCATCGATGACTGGTGCACCTGTATCGACGTTGTGAATCGCGATATAAGAAGTGCATAATGATTCATCAGCTAATTCAGTTTGGATAAATTGCTTGTTTCATTTCAGTATAATTGAAATGATGAGTTTCTGGGTTTGCTTCAGGTTGGTTTCTGATAGCGCTTTTGATTATTAGAAGTCTGAACCAGTAGAATGTGCAACCTTGTTCATTTTGATCAGTCAATTAATAGGTATATACTGTGCTACTTACATAGAAATATGCATATATATATAGCAATCATAGTAGCACATACCAGCTCTGCTGTCTGCAGCATGTCGTTGTGGTGACCTCTTGAGCTGATGGCTCGATATATAACATCGGTTTCTTTGAATGCATCTGCCTCCACCACCACTGCATTTGCTGCTGCCCCAGACCAAAATGATCTACAAATAATACGGTGGTCAGCTTATAGACACAAAGTCCTCTATTTAGCTGCTCTACTTGCTTTGAGAAAGTCTCGGTAATGTTTCTGTCTTCTAAAATCAGTTTGAACAGCTCGGCATTTCTCATCCATCTACTCTACTTTTTTTTTGTGCAAAGTGTGCAGATTGCCAGAAGAAATTTACAGTGAGCAACAAGTACAAAATTCATAAACTTACTCCTTTAGTATATCTTTAAGTACAGTGCTCTTGCCAGCTCCCATTCCACCACCCATCAGGAGTAGGACTGGGCTGCGATCACAATGTGCTACTGGGACCATCACATCGCTGCACTGTGCCTGATCTTGGGGAGATAGTCCTATGGCCTTGAGCTCCTCCACCAGTGTGGAGAATAGCCTAGTTACCTTCAAGTTTCTTGTGACCCTTTCGAATCTCTGACTCCTGTGTTCAGAGGAGAATCAGATACTAGACTTCAGTTTCGGTGTCAGAGGAACAGAGATCATTACCTGTAATTATATCTCATATATATGATTGAGCCATACTGGAGTTTATGTATTCTTTTTGAGAAGAAAATACCATCTCAGATCTAAGTTGTTAGCATATGCTCAACTCTGCTTAGGAAGTTAGGGAGATGGATGATGCATAAAGGGAAGGGACTTGTTAAGCATACAGTTCATGTAGCTTTATTTTTGTATATTTTTCACATTTTTAATGGATTAATTCGACTATAGCTCTCCTGTGCAGAACATATTTCGCTTTAGAAATATACAGATACACACTGGAACTGTTGTATCCCACTGGCAGTGAACTAATTGCTTTCATGATTAATGATAAGAAAAGCAGACACAGCAATGCACTCATTTAAAGAGACATTTCCAGGAAAGTCTCATGACAAACCAATATGTGGCTCTGGGAGTAATTTAAAACCTTAGCACATGGGTACGATCTCAATGTCATTACATGTGTAAATAATTCAAGAGCTAAATCCAGCACACCGGTAAACAAGAGGTTCTCAAACTATATACAAGTGACATAGCAAGTAGATATACTACTACTACTACTACGATGATGATGTAAGGTAAAGCGAATTGGGTGAATGGCCAGAAATAAAACAAAGTACAGCCAATCGATGTGCATTGACAGGTTCAACTATGACGCATGCCGCTTAAATAATGAATAATCAATCACCTAGTGGCCTCCAATACCATGTTCCTGAGCTTCCTTTTGGGCGCACCTTCCACTGTCAGAACCTGTGGAGATCACACTGTATCAAATCAATATACAAAATATCAGTGCAAGAGCATCGTAAGGAAGAATGTCGATTTCAAAAGTCGTCGTCGCTCCTTTTTACCTGGGTGATCATGTAGGTGGAGCATTTCCAGTGGAATGAGAAGTAGCCGAGTATGCACTTGTCGAGCTCCTCGATGAACTTGACGATGAGGGACCCCGGGTCGGCGGTGTTCTGGAAGAAGGTGAATATGTTCTCCTCGTAGCCCTTGTTCTTGCGCAGGTAGTCGTAGGCCAGCGTGCACAGGTGGGGGCACTCGCTGGCATGGTCGAACCCGATTTGCCTGGCTGAAGAAGAAGAGAGGCCACAGGTTTTTTGTCAGGCAGGAAGGTTCAGGGGAAGCAGCGTAGGTCCAAAACGGCATTATTGTCATAGGAATAGGATTGTGCAGCAGCTAGTAGAGCCAGAAGGAAGGAACATGCCGTGCGTCTGGATCTTTGATAGCGATGTGGGTTTCAGTTTATTCAATTCTAAAGAGGGGAAATGAACGATAGCGATGTGCGTGCATCCGGCAGAGTCACAGAAACATTATCTAATGTACAGTTTTTTGTGTATGGTATGGGCAAGTTGGGTGTCTACTTAATTGTCCACCATGAGCAAGCAGGCCCGGTAATTTCAATTAACAAATCGAGAGGAGGAGATGCTTGGGACTCCGGGCTGCGTCCCTATTTCTTGGATTGGGATCGTGGCAAAGTAAACGAGCGGCGGCGGCAGCGGTGCGAACCCCGAGGATCTGAGGGTGTTCACCTGGTGAAATTGATCGCACAGATAGATTCGCTACTGGTACAAACGAAGCGCAAACTGAAAGATGAACATACGAACAGCGCAGACGAGCGTCCAAACCATCCACGAACTGAAACTGAACGAGGAAGGAGGACACCTTGCGATAGCAGGCCAGCAGCGGAAGCTAAAGCTAAGGGCGGGGAGGGGAGGGGAGGGGCGCACGCACGTACCGACGTAATGGGAGAAGCGCTCGAGCTCCTCGACGCGGCTGGCGCTGGAGACGGCCAGGCGCGGCACCAGCGCCGCCGCGGGCCCGTCGTCCCTCATGGCCGCCTCCTGACCACTCCTTCCGGCAGTTGGAGGCGAAGGGAGGGAGATGGCAAATGCGCTCAACAGCAACAGGCCCTCCCCGTCCGCGGCAGTGGGATCAGGCAATGAGGGAGGAGGAGGAGGGTGCGGCGTCGATTTGTTTATGCGCAGCGGGAGCGGGAGCGGGTCGTCGATGCTTCTGGACAAGGAGGAGGGTGGGTCGGAAATCCTGGAGCCCCGGGGGGCCGGGGGCAGGCGGCACAGTGGCGTGCCCCTAGCTACGGAGCGGACGGGCGGCGGCGATGGGGACGGCCAGGGCCCGGGATTCGCGGGGTGGGAAGCAATCTGCACTGCACTCGCCGGCCGCGGCGTGCAAGCAAGGGAGGAAGGCCCGGCTCTGGCTCTGGCTGTATGTATATGTATGGACGGTACGGTACGTTCCGCGGCCTCGCGACGGCGCGCGTACGCCGTAGAGGGAGGGAGGAGCGCGCGGTGGTGGTTGGTGGTGGTGTGCAGGGTGAGGGGCCAACGGCCGGTGGCTGGCGAGAAAGCGTACGAGTGAAATGAACGCGCGCGATTTTGACTTTGCTGCCCACCGCCCAGGCCAGATTTATTTCATTTTTTCTTTCTGGAAAAGAAGGGGCTCTCGAACCGCACGGTCGCAGCAGGCTGCCATGTGCTCGCGGCGACGTCTTCCGATCTTCTCGGCGTCAACAATGCACGCCTCCCTCCCTCCTTGACTCGTCTCGCGCCAGGAACCTGCTGGTAGGCAGGCGCCGAATGACCCGACCGACCAAAAGCGTTCGATCTTGTCCTGCTAGTCTGGTACGTAGGCACTAGGCAGCGATCGACGCACAAATGCCAACGACTTCAACATTTCCGACGGAGGGAGGTGTCGTTCCGCTCACCATGCTAAGAAGATCCCTTTCGAGGAAAGGAAGCTTAGAACGGCGGGCGTCTAAGAATGCGTTCACTCGAGTCAGTCAGTCATTCAGGCACTCAACTGCAAACTTGAAAGCAACCGGCGAGAGCGCTTTACGGAAATGTAAACTGTATCCCTTTTCTTTTCTCCCCTTTTTTAAAGCTAAAGGTTTCAAATTACATGCACATGGCGGCACAAGCATCTGTTACAACAAGCATTATTTTCTTCGACTGTAAGACTGACTGTATACAGGCATATATCATCGCACAGCATCACCAGCGCCCGTTGTTGGCCTGGCGCCGATACGCGGCCGGGGAGCCCACACCGTTCACCCCGCTCGCCAGGTTGCTGCTGTAACCGTTCACCCCGCTCGTCAGGTTGCTGCTGTAGTCCCCCATCTGATGCTGGTGCTGTGGGAACCCGTTTGTGCTCAACGATCCGAGATTCATCGACGAAGGATTGACAGGGCTATGCCCGCCATACAGCCAAGGCTTTGATGTGCTCATGTCAGACAGGCCACCATTGGTGGCGTATGTGTCCAGCGAGGAGAACTGCATCTCCCTCGCCCCCTGGAGAGGGCTCATGTCATAGGCCCTCGAGAACCCATCGTCGTAGGAATTGAACCGACCGGGACTGCTGACAGAAGCCATCATCTCTGGGTCTGCCAGGCTGCCTCTGCTAAACCGCCCAGGACTACCCACAGAAGACATCTCAGAATCTACCAGGTTTCCTCTGCTAAACCGCCTGGAACTACTGACAGAGGCCATATCCAAATCTGCCAAGTTGCCTCTGCTAAACCGCCCGGGACTGCTAACAGAAGCCATTTCTGAATCTGCTATGTTGCCTCTCAGCGAAAATGGCAGACCATAGGCATGGTAATCATGGCGCATAGGCTCGGCCTTACTGCCATTGCTCTGTCCCTCGTCCAGCAAATCATTAATGATGTCAAGGTGCTGATATTCTTCAGCCACGGGCGCCTGTGGCTGCTGCATGACAAAACTGACAGGAGTCTGTCTAGGTGGTTGCAATCCTCCAAACCTGCTGAAGTTATCTGTTTCAGTACCCCGTGTCTGCTGATAAGCATCATCTTTCCAACTTTGTTGATACGCATGACCATTTGTCGTCCGTTGGTAAGGGGAGTCGTCCCTCCAGAGATGATTGTTGATGCTACTATCACCTTTCCATGGTTGCCAACTATCAAGTGTATCTGGATTCCCCAACCCGGATTTAAATCCATGCCTAACTGACAACAACTGATCATTCCTCCCAGCAGGAGGCATCATTAATGACGCAGTTGATGCATATGTTGATAGCGGCTGCGAAAGTGCAGTACCTTGTCCCAGAGTAGTTGACTGATATGAAAGAATTGAAGAGGATGTACCCAGACCAGGCTTACCAAGGATGGCATTACGGTAGGTCTGTGGAACATACGCTGGGGCAGAAGGGGAAGGATCATTTCCTGATCTTCCAGCTGCTTCACTCGCTGAGCGTGAAAGCAATGTAGAAACTTGAACTTGTGGGGTAGCTGGTACAGTTGTTCTTGGTGTAGGGAATACAGGGGCACTTGAAGGCCTTGATGTTGTGACAGCGACCTCTGAAACTCTGGTGGATGTGACCTTTATAGGAGTAGTCTCTTCCCGAGCTTCTGAATAAGTGGTGGAAGAAGTTTGTGGCGATGCTGAGGGAAGTGGAGCAGCTTTATCAACTTGTGGTAGTCTTGGCGGCGCTGGTATAGACTTATCAACTTGCAGTGATCTCGAGGGAGTGCCAGCATCCTTAGCAGATGGTGGTGTTATGGGGGCAACTAGAGAAGATTTACCAGCTGATGGAGATTTTAGAGGTACCAGATTAGCTTTATCAGTCGCTGGAGATTTCAGAGGAACCACAGCAGCTTTAGCAGCTGGTGGAGATTTCGGAGGAACTGAAGTAGCTTTATCAGTCAGTGGAGATTTTGGAGTAACTGGAATAGCTTTATCAGTTGGCGGAGATTTTGGAGGAACTGGAGTAGCTTTATGAGTTGGCGGAGATTTTGGGGGCACTGGAGTAGCTTTTTCAGCTGGTGGAGATTTTGGACGAACTGGTGTAGCTTTATCAGTTGGAGGGGATTTGGGGGGAACTGGAGCAGCCCTATTGATTCGCGGCGATCTTGAAGGAAGAGGAACATCTTTATCTGTATCAGTTGGAGTTGATTTTGAGCAATTCGGAGGTGCTTTAATTGGTTGCGATGTCAAACTTGATCCATGATCTTTGTTTGAAACTGGGTCAACCTTTGTTCTGGTAGGGGCCTTAACAGGCACAGCTTCAGTACTGGCTGGCATGGCTGAAACAGCTTCTTCTGGCACACCATTGGCCAGAGGGACCTCCTTATTGGCTGTTCCATTGGCTTTTACATCGTTCGTAATTTCAGGGGAATGTTCCGGGCTCTTCAGAACATCAGGTGGCTTCTCCGTAGAACTAGATGAGGATGATCCATTTGTCTTTGTTTGAGATTCCATTGCTTCAAAGTGAGCTTTGAAAAGTTTTCTCCCCTCAATGTTTTTCTGAAATATACAGAAAAACAGGTTACAGAAATGAATTGGTTGAAGCTACGAAGCAGGAAGACAAGACCCAGGCAGTGCATGTACTACGAGTGACTAATGTACATACATTTATCTGTATTGTATGCACTTGAGAAAAGGTTTTTCCTTTCCCGTAAGGAAAAAAGGACATAGTTTTTTCCAACCAGACACTACTCATCCAACATGCGGGGTAGTGATCGGGGATAGAAAAATAAACCAGAACCTTTTTGCAGTTAAAAGTTGTTTCTACGATAGGCCGTAGATACCTTGTCCACTTGACAAACAAAAAAGCATGTAACAAGTGCATGGACATTGTCAATCAGCACAGCACAGAACTTAGGAACAAGTCTACCTTAACAGTGTTGATGTGAGATATGAACACATGAATTTATCCAGACTGAATCAGTACTCAAATGAATAGAAGATGTATCGTTAACCATTTCAAAACTAATTTCAAACCATCTAATGCTAGAGATTATAGAAGTACATAAGAGTAATGGGAAACATATATTCCATATCTATCAAGTTTAAAACTAATTCTTATAATTCAGATCCTTCAACAACCAAACATATGTAGAAACTCGAAAATACAGCAGAACTTTGAACATCATGACAATAGAAAGGCAATGATATTTTCGAAAGAGTAACTTCACCTCATGGAGACGCTGCCCCAGCTCACGAAGTCTATCTTTCAAGGTGAGTAGAACAGTATCCCGGTCCAATTTTGGAGCAGTGCCACAGCCAGAACTATTGCGATCTGAACTACCAGTAACACTGGAGGAGGGAAGGCAATCGTCTTCTTCGGCATAACTGATAATGCTTATGCCCTTGTTACGCTGATTTTTCCCTCTGCACAAGTTCAGTTAGCCCAGGTGCCATCTTACAAGAACAATAAAAACTTTAAACATATCATCTTCACCTACCTATTTGGTGACAAGTGATTTCTGCTGTCTGGCAAATTGTTTATTTTGCTGTGAATACCATTCATAGCAGTAGAATCAGCTGAAAATGCTGATGAGTTGGCCTCCATAGAGGAGACTCTCTTTCCATTCATAGATCTAGAACTGTCCAAATGATCTGGCCCATCTGAAGCACCTTCTTCCAAGGTAAGGCCAACCTTCAGTGCCACTTCTTCTGCCTGCTTAGATGGTAAACCATCACTGTCATCAACTGTGATTTCGTCATTAAGTCTTTCCAGAATTCTTGCTTCAGATTTATCTTCTCTTTCCTTGTCTTTAACCTTACGGTTGTTCTTCTTTTGTTTGGCCTGAAAAGAAATAGTTTAAGAACACACCAGCAGAAAATAAGAACAATGCAGTAGCAAAGAAAGCATCAACCAAACAATGAGATATTAGACCCAAGGTTATTTAAACTCGAAAAAAAGTACACATTAGAAACAAAAACCATGCACTAAACTACTAAAGTATCCATTGAGATACACACAAATCATAATAAATTCATCGCAAGAAATAAAGCTTATCTCAAGCATGGTGTAGCACAAAATGTAACCAGCATAGGACTAAGTGCTAATACTTGTATCTCGAATACACATAAAGGGGAGCCAGGGTTGGGAGACGGGTAAAATATGTGTAGTTGACAGTTCTAGGATATCCTCGCCACAAAATAATGTTAGCTGTGTGGGTATCATATACCAGAAAGAAAGCTGTTCCTTGGTAACACGAGATGACATGCATGACATGCCATACATCTATAGTCTATAGGTTAAAAAGCTCTTTCAAGCTCGGGAAACTTATGCAAGTTTTAGCTGGACTAGGGGCCAAGTTCATCACAAGACATCAAGCTACGTTCTTTAAGTGTTTTCACAACATAACCGAAAACTCAAGAGAAAAGAAGTTAAAAACTAGAAGGATTCCAAGTTTACGGCCAGTTCTCAGTACAAAACACAAGCTGCCTTGTTTTATTCATCCGAGCAATGAGTTCCAGGCAGTTCATATCCGATAATCACCCACTGCCACTTCATAAAAGTAGTGAGGGATATGAAAAACTGTGACTGATGAAAAATGAAAAATATAGTGCATCACTGAAACTCGAAACAATGCTTTAGCATGCATCAAGACCAATCAAATACACAAGAAGAATTATAAATCCTAACTCGCGATGATCACCCGATAAATTAAGTTCAATAATTATTGGGCAGGAAAACTGTTCCAGAAACTATAGCTGTTAGCTAGAGAGTTGGTCCCTACTGTGGCATTCCTAAATAATAATGGCAATACAACATTCAACCTAAGAAACTAAGCGAGAAAAAGGCCCATAGAAAAGTAACCTGCTTTTTCTTTGCGCGCTTGTCCTTTTCGTTCGCACCACCACCACGCTTTCCCTTCGTCTCATTTTCAAGTCCCGCTGCTTCCTCCTCACGGATTAGCTCTTCTTGCCTCTTCAAAGCAACAGCTTCTTGGTATGCAACTTCAATTCCACTGGCACAAGCAATATGCAAGAATCAGAAGCAACAGATAGTTGATCACATTATAGAACAACTGAACCACAGTTGAAGATTCATCTACCCAACTTTCTTTCAAACTTATATAGAAGAAATGCCTTTAATTTTCATTTGTAAACTACAAACAGCAGAAAAATAGTTCAGTCTATTTTGAGCTAGATAACCGCATGGCCCTTGCTTCTTTACAAAATCACCAAAACATTATTCATCAAATACAGAGTGGAGCACAACCTCACAAAAAAAAAAAAACAGCAACTAACTTGTGCCACAATCTTATACTTCTTCCAGAAACAGGTAAGTGCTGTTTCAGACACTGGTACCCAAAATACAATTGACCGCCAATTTCTATTATAATATATTGTAAAACCTATTGCCTTTTGTTTTTAAGAAAAATCTGATCATATCACGCTCATGTGTCTAACCTAATTGTTCATTTAGATAACTGATCAAAGGAATAATAGTTTGGACGCACACAATCAAGAATAATTCTTATGTTTTACATTTTTAGTTGATCAAGTTTTTGTTGCTAATGAGTATAACATAAATTTCAGTACAATAAGATATGGCTCAATATAAGATTAACCAATTCAGCACCTTTTGTAGTACTTTGTAACTGGACACAATTTAAGCCTTGAACATTCAGATCAGACAAACTAAAACCTAGCTCTAAGTTTCATAAAGTTTGCTATGTCCAGGATTATTGCCCTAGCGAAAATCTTGAAACTTCAAGGGTTAACTAGCCGTATTCAAATGTTCAGCTGCTCAAGACTCTGAATAAACGAGCCCACAAAGCTTGAGGAACAAATACATACTTATCACTTCTAATTTTGGCCAATATAACGAACTAGCTTTTTAAGTAATAAGATCAATATATAGAAAACAGTTGTTACCTAAATATGTGAGATAGCACAAATGTTTCAAGTATCTTCCGCCCAAGCTCAGTTAGGCGTCTTTCTTCGCGCTCCATAGAAATTTTGTTAACCTCGCCAGAACTACCATCCTATGAAGATGGGCGTAGTTACAAAATGATTAGGTGCGACAGTTATTTCACTGGTACAATAGAGTACAGTTTCAAATTTGAGCATTACAGATGTTACAATATCATATGATAAATACAAGCTCACCAGTACCTGCTGTACCGAGCTAGTTCAAACAACATCATAAGTCCACCCCAAACCAACATATCATTCAGTGAACATATACTAGGCGGTTCAAACAAGACCTACAACCTCTCTTGCAACAACGGAAGAAATTGAACAAGCTGCAGTAAGGTAGGTATTGTGCATATCACAAAAGGAGGTGCAGAAACTATGCTACTTGAACGACATATTGCAAATCCAGTAGAAAAACTTTATAAATTAGATTAACAAACAGTATGCATAGAAATAACTAAGACACTAGCAAGTAGTAAAAAATATATATCCTAATAAACTGGAAAAAATGTTGCAATATATCAAACCTCATTAATCATACCTTCATGCGGCTCTGAGAACATTTGTCATCCTTTGGAGATACTGGTTGACAAGGCAAGGGTTCCAAGGCTGCTCTCTCAAGTAAAGTTATAACATCACCAGCCAAAACAAATATGTCCATATCAACATTGACCATGGGTGCAGGTAGTTCATCCAATTCTGCTATTTTTGTTCTCCCTTTCTTGCCCTTGCTCTGGTATTCGAGTGCCTTCAGACCCGTATACAAAGAGTCCATCACTAATGTTGAAGTAACCTCTTTCTCTACAAAGAAATGCTTCACCAGTACTTTAAGTATGGTATCAGTCTTCTCTCTGGACATACGGTGCCTGGTTCTTGGGTCAATTGCTGACCAGAATGCACGAAAACTGAAAGGCCAACAAAGATTTCAATCTGTAAACATAATATGAACAAACAGGCAACATTGACTTGTTATGATGTATACAAGAAAAGATAATGGCATACCTGGACCATCTAATTTTGTCCTCAATGAGCTTGGTAAGTTTATTTCTTCGTTCCTCGATAAAACGTCGGTAAATTTGTTCTATATTGGTCGTATAGACACGGAGCAATTCCCTTCGGTAAGGACGATCAAGGCAACGAAATGGTCTGTCCACTTTCTCCCTTCAATATGAAGAGCAGTCTAGTGTTACATGATAGTTCGCAGTTGATTCTACATATAAAGAGAAAACAGCTAGCTATCTACTATATAAAGTAGCTGAGCATAAACCATCTGGTCTGCATGAGTTACTAAAGATTAACCAAAAGAATAAGACAATGATACTACATGCATTACACTCCCGCCATGGGAATAGTCGAGTACGAATTATAGGAAGAAACAATATATTCAGAAAAATTGGCATTTTCACCAATGTTGTTCTTGCGAAGACATGCTCAGATGAACAGATCAAACAGTTCCCTTCTGAGACATGAATTAGAGGCATAATGATGAAAAAAATAGCTATCAATCATGAGCATAGACAGATTAACTACCTGATAACTTGAACTTGAGCAATTATTTCAAGAACATCGTCCACGAGAAAACCATCCTGAATCTTTGACAACTCCATAAACTTTTTCCATCCCCAATCATGCTCCTTCTTCCAGAACCTATGCAAAGTGTCTACAAAAATTACTTCATTAATGCCTGAACAAGGTGAAAAGATAGATAGACAGATATACTGTAGCTTCCTATGAAGAGAATAAACCAAGTTCAGCTCACCTGAGTATTTAATTTTCTTAGGATCCATATTGCCTACAGCTATAGTGAACTGTGCAAAATGGCTCCATCCTGAAATTTTCATACTAGAGTCAGATAAGTAATTCCCAATGTGTGCAAGATAGCTGCAAACATGGTAACATCAAACCTGGGAGGAGTTTGTCATGATTAGCAACACAAAGAAACAATGATAAGTGATTGGAGACATCACATCCTTGAGGGTATACAAGTATATACCTGTGAAATAACAATTGGAAACAACAAGGGAATCAGTATCTGTGCATACAGAGAAGAACAAATATACACCAGAAAAATGAGTCATGAAGCTTTCAGATTTGTTCATTAAGCCATCAGCGAAGCTACAACATTAAGCCCTCAGCGAAGCTAAAAACCTTTCTGAAGGTAAAAATGAAAAATGTGGTGTCCAAAAAGAGACAAAAATGGTATCGTATACCAAGATGCACTGTGTCAACGGTAACAGAATAATCAAAACAGACATATCAGGACCGTGAACTTCCAGTCCTTACTCCTCCCTCCCTTCTCCCACCCACGTGAAATAAATACTCTAGTACAAAATGTGAACCAAACATGTCAAAACATTGCACATATGAGAAAAGGATTGTGTGGCATTCTCCAATCTCCAGCTTAAGGAACAATATTTTGTATTCAGATCATGCATGTCTTGGGAAAGGGTCAATACATCAGCAAAACATGCAGAGGTAGGCTTCATAATCATAAATGACTGGGTGCACAGAATGACAGAAAGGAAAACATAGCAAGGCAAAATTGCCCCATATTACGTTTTATAAATACCAACATGAGAAAAATCAAACAAATGACAAACTACAGAAAAGCAAGATAATGTACGCATCATTACTGCCATGCAGGAAGCAAACTCTTGAATTATATGTCCCCACACGATGCAAAAAAAAAATGCAGAAGGTAAACCACGAAACGCTGGTGTCCATGCAGGCTGGGCTATCGAGCAGAGTCAAAGCTATAATTTCACCAAAACATGTAGAACAAACGACAGATCTCACCCCCCTCAGTTCCAAAGTAACATTTGAAAATAGATCATTTCGCAAGATCATTGGTCAAGTTGTTGAACAATGTTGCCAAAAGGCACTTTACCATTTGTAACCACCAGCCTCGAACGGCTCACTTTTCATCTCTCTCTTCTTCTCCTTGGAAAAATTCTCGATCCTCCAAGTATGCCGACCATATAATTCTGAAGGTTTAGGGCCTGCTATCAGAGTTGAGAGAAATGAGAGAAAACACACAAAAAACAGATACAGCTTCCGAATCTCAGAGGAAGTTATCCTAAAAGAAAGTTCAATCAATAGCATGATAAGACTTGCATCACAGTAAGGAAATAGATTTATCCATGCACACAACAAATTTAATTTGGGCAAGTATCAGCATGCAAATTAACTATTTAAAAGATTATTCCAAATTTAGAATAGAAAAGGTTGCATCAACGAGACAACTAATGACATTGTGAAGTGGCACAAAAGAGAAGGCAAATGAATTATTTCATTGTAGATAGAGAGAGACAGAAAGTGATCCTCAGTTTTCAGCTTGTATAAGCTAATTAAGATGGCCAGTTTAAGACAGTGTTGAGTGACATACAATGAGCACCACAAATCATTAAATTGCCTACGCGATATTTTGCTCAATATTAATTGCATGGTATTTTAGAGTGCAATTGACTAGGTGCATATGGATAATCTCAACAAACAAATGAAGGCATGATCACATTTTATTTTATTTACAACGGAATACTGGGAAAATAGCTTAATCTTTATATATTACGCACCAAGCTCTAATATGCATGCGGTCTGAGTTTAATCATAAATGGTAAATGTCTTGAATCAACTGACATTCTGGTCTAACCATATCACGATTTCTGCCTTTTTCATTGAAGACAGATAATAAGACAAATTAAACCTCTCTGTATTTATATTTTCTACATTGAGAATCAGATACGACAAGACTTTTAAAATGAGAGAGCCATGCCAAACGCATCATGCCCATGCAATGTCTGCATTTCTAATCATGGCACTAAGTCCCAGCAACCAGCACGAACCAACCTTGGATATCATGCCACTGCAAAATGAACCAATAGGTACTGATGAATGGGTCACAAGCTCCACCCTTACAGCTTGACAAGATAATTTGGTGCACATACCACATAGGAGGTATAGTGTATCAGCTGCCCAGTTCGTGTTGGACTATTTGAACATGCCAATGATTTGAAGTACAAAAGGCATCACAGCAATCCATATACCAAAATAACTTCCACAGCATGTCGCGCCAAAATAACATGCTAATCAAACCACGCAACCATATATGCAAGTGCATTCACGTACCAGGATCATCATCGTCGCAATCAGTGTCCCAAAATGGCGGGGACGTTGAAGGGCTTCCGCTCTCGCCCTGGTCGCAGGACCGCCACTCCGACAAGGACTCGCCGGACAGGCTGCGATCGTCATCCCTCATCCCAGCCGTGCTCGCAGAAGAATCATCGGTTGCTGAGGCACCAGCCATCAGCAAACCCTCCAGCTACTTCGGACAACCTTATCCGCGGCTGCATGCATAAACGACAACGGAATTATTAATTTTGGGCTGAATCCAGCACACCACAATGCTAATAAAACCAGTACTCTTATCCGACAAGACCGCCACGGCATCAAGTCTTCTAAGCCCCGACAAAACCGTTATCAGACCGGCGCAAAACCCACCGGAGGTATCAAGCCTACTAATAACTCCCGACAAAACCGTTATCAGACCGGCACAAAACCCACCGGCGGTATCAAGTCTACTGATAACTCCTGACAAAACCGTTATCGGAGCAGCACGAAAACCCCGTAAACAAGCCTATCACAGTCCAGCGAGCACAGAACCTTCCAATACTGGAAGGTTGTCCCCGAATTCAGCAATCTGATAACTCCCGGCACAACCGGGGGTATCAAGTCTACTAATAACTCGCGACAAAACCGTTATCAGACCGGCGTAAAACCCACCGGCGGTATCAAGTCTGATAACTCCCGACACAAGCGTTATCGGAGCGGCACGAAAACCCCGTAAACAAGCCTATCACACCCAGTCCAGCAAGCACAGAACCTTCCAATACTGGAAGGTTGTCGCCGAATTCGGCAATCTGATGACCTCTACTCAGCTGAAGACCGCCTTCCATCCGTGAACTCCCCGCCCTAGCTAGCTCTATCGTCTAACCGCTACTCTGGCCCGTCCAACGGGACAAGGGGATCTACCCGGCGCCCATTTCGAGAACCCAGCTCGCGGAAACGCGACATCCCGGGGGGGGGGGGGGGGGGGGGGGGGGGCAACAGGCAGCTCGCCATCGGATCAGCCGAGGCCGAGACGACACGCGAACGCCCGAACCCTAGCCCCCCAACCCCACGAGACGCGCCATCGCCCACTCCCGCCCCCGTGGGGCGGGCGCGGGCCCTGATCTAAGCGGGACGGGACGGGAGGCCCGGGGGTCCGTACCTGCCGCGGCCGCCGCCCGGGGCAGGAGTGGTCCTGCGGCGGCGGGGGGCGAGGAGTGTGCTGGGCTGTGCTGCGGCGCGGCGCGGCGGAGCTGCGGAGGGGCTCGAGAGAGGTGAGGTGAGAGGGGAATATGGTGTTGGATTGGGGAATTGCGATTCGTAACAGCGAGACGGGAGGAAGGTGGGGAAGGGAAGGGAAGGGAAGAAAAAAAAATCGAGGGGAGAGGGTGGTGAGGTGTGTGACCTTTGGCACGGTCTGATTGCCCTTTCGTCCACCCTTCGCTTGGCTTGCTCACTTCACCTGCGATGCGCGTTGGGCGGCGAGCAGGGGAAAATAACCAACCGAAAAGGGGAGGATGACCGACGGAATGGTTTGGAGGTTCTCTTTCCGTGCGAGCTCGCTTTGTGGACCTGCGCGTGGTCGGTCCGCCCGGTGAGGTCACGCGGTGCACGGTCCGAATCGGGTGTGAGCCATGGCCGTTGCGTTGAGTGAGCCTCTCTCCGGCTGAATGTTGACAGTTTTCTTTCTGTTTGGGAAAAGCTTTTCCCCTTTCAGTTTTCAACATCTTCATGCGTGTTTATCCTGAGAGATTGTGGTTGGTGGTGACTCTGTTATCTTTCTTTTTTTTACACGCATGCATGCGTTTGCGCCTTTTGCGGCACTCTGGTGAGACTCCGGTGTCCACTTGATGCGCCTTCGATGTTTCTTTCACGTGGAGATATTCGACGACTGGTTGCTCCGTGTCATCTTCACTTCTTAATAGATGTCGAGTAAGGCCGCTTCTTAGAGCAATGGCACTCTCGGCCGCCAGGCGTGTCATTGAGTCCATATCTGTGTATGACTTTGTGTGATGGGTTTTGTTAGTTCCTTCGCCTACGTGTTGTCATTGTCTTTATCTCGTACCCTTCTACGTATGTTTTTCTTGTCCTTTTTTCTCTTTTCCTTCACCGCTGCCACCTTATGCTTCACCAAGTTCGTCTCTTGCATCAGCCCGTTGGAGCCTGGAGGTGCTCTTTGAGCTCATCCATGCTACCCGCTTGTGTCTTTCCTCCTTAGTTTGCCTGCCGGTATGGCCTTCGTCCTTCCTGTTGGCTGAGGTTCTTTCTTTCCTCTCTCCGGTATCTTTTCTTGCCTAACTGTGTAACGTGTGATCACAACGGCCCCTGAAATCGTGGTTCGTTTTCCATCTCCAACACAACCCTCCTATGTACCTTTTTCATTTCTTTTCCACTCCATTCACGGGGGGCAAGGGCAGTTAGGGTTCCTCTCTAACCTCTCTGGCCGGCCCACTCTGGCCGCTTGTTTCGGCAAACCATGCCCCGCTCCATCCTCTCACCTGTATTCCCCGCCCCATCCTAGCCTCCTCTCATGCCCCGTGCCTTGATCTCCTCCACCCCGTCTTCCTCTCCTATGTCGCCGCCTCGAGTGGTAATTGCACCTTTGTGTGCCCATTCCCTTGGCCATGTGACCTCCCTCCTCTCTTGTCCCTCCTCCCTCCTTCTTTGAAACCTCCCATCCTCTGTTGTGTTATATTCTTTCTTTCTTTATGAATGTTGCTTTCCTAATTGTGCAATTATTTTATGCAATGCGATTATATGCTTTAAGTGCATGTTGTGTCTATGAATTATGGAGTGTATAATGTGGAATGGAGTTTGCTTGCAAGGTGTTTGTGAGAATGCTTGTAGGAAAAATTGTCTTCTTCTATCTAATAATATATAGGAATTGATCTTTAGAAGTTGGATTGGCCGGTCACGCGTGACAATTTAACCATGCCCATCAAATATCATGTGCGGTCGATCGTCGAATGCCTGAAGTCGAGCACCCGAGTAGAGAGCATTTTGTGCTTGTACGCGCATAGTGTGTGACCTTTGGCACGGTCTGATTCCCCTTTCGTCCACTCCTTCGCTTGCTCACTTCACCTGCGATGCGAGGCGAGGCGCGTTGGGCGGCGAGCGGGGGGAATGGCCAACTGAAAAGGGGGTGTAGTTGGCCGGGTGACCGACGAAACGGTCTGGAGAGGTGGGGTGGGGTGAGGTTTTCTTTCCGTGCGCGCGAGCGAGCGAGCGAGCTTTGTGGACCTGCGCGTGGTCGATCGGCCCGGTGAAGTCACGCGGTGCACGGTCCGGATCGGGTGTGAGCCATGCCCGTTGCGTTGAGTGAGCCTCTCTCTGTCTGAATGTTGACGATAGTTTCTTTTCTTTTTGGGAAAGGCTTTTCTCCTTTCGTTTTTCAACATCTTCATGCATTTATATCCTGAAAGATGGTGGTTGGTGGCGACTATGTTATCTTTTCTTTTATTTCCACGCATGTGTTTGCGCCTTTGCGGCACTGTGGTGAATCTCCTGTGTCCAATTCATGCGCCTTCAATGTTTCTTTCGCGCGGAGATATTCGACGACCGGTTGCTCCATGTCATCTTCTCTTCTTGATAGGTGTCGAGTAAGGCCGCTTCTTAGAGCAATGACACTCTTGGCCGCCAGGCGTGTTATTGAGCCCCATTTCTACGTGGAGCCCCGGTTGCTTCATGTCATCTTCTCTTCTTGATGGGTTTTGTTAGTTCCTTCGCCACTGCCACCTTATGCTTCACCGAGTTTGTCCCTTGCTTCAGGCCGCTGGAGGTGCTCTTTGAGCTCATCCCTGCTATCGGGTTCTGTCTTCCTGCTTAGTTTGCCTGTCGATATGGCCTTTGTCCTTCCTGTTGGCTGAGGTTCTTTCTCTTCCCTCTCTCCGGTATCTTTTCTTGCCTAACTGTGTATGTGCGAGAGGTGTGGTCACAACGTGATAGGTGGGAACTGATAACCCACAAGTATAGGGGATCGCAACAGTTTTCGAGGGTAGAGTATTCAACCCAAATTTATTGATTCGACACAAGGGAAGCCAAAGAATATTCTCGAGTATTAGCAGTTGAGTTGTCAATTCAACCACACCTGAAAGACTTAATATCTGCAGCAAAGTCTTTAGAAGCAAAGTAGTATGGAACTAGCAGTAACGATGGCAAAAGTAACAGTAGTAGTATTGTAATGATTGTAACAGTGGCAACGACAAAGTAACTAAGCAAAGATCAATATGTGAAAAGCTCGTAGGAATTGGATCAGTGATGGATAATTATGTCGGATGGCATTCATCATGCAACAGTTATAACATAGGGTGACACAGAACTAGCTCCAATTCATCAATATAATGTAGGCATGTATTCCGTATATAGTCATACGTGCTTATGGAAAAGAATTTGCATGACATCTTTTGTCCTGCCCTCCCATGGCAGCGGGGTCCTAATGGAAACTAAGGGATATTAAGGCCTCCTTTTAATAGAGAACCGGACCAAAGCATTAGCACTTAGTGAATACATGAACTCCTCAAACTACGGTAATCACCGGAAAGAATCCCAATTATTGTCACCTTGGGGGATGCGGATCATAACACGTAATAGGTGTCTACAACTTGCAAGATAGGATCAAGAATACATATATATTCATGAAAACATAATAGGTTCAGATCTGAAATCATGGCACTCGGGCCCTAGTGACAAGCATTAAGCATAGCAAAGTCATAGCAACATCAACCTCAGAACATAGTGGATACTAGGGATCAAACCCTAACAAAACTAACTCGATTACATGATAAATCTCATCCAACCCATCACCGTCCAGCAAGCCTACGATGGAATTACTCACTCCCGGCGGTGAGCATCATGAAATTGATGATGGAGGATGGTTGATGATGACGACGACGTCGATTTTCCCTCTCCGGAGCCCAAAACAGACTCCAGATCTGCCCGCCCAAGGAAGAACAGGAGGTGGCGGCGGCTCCATATCGTGAAACATGATGAACTCTTCTCTCTGATTTTTTTCTCCCCGAATAGGGTTATATAGAGTTGGAGTTGAGGTCGGAGGGTCTCCAGGGGGCCCACAAGCCACCTAGGCGCGCCCCGGGGGGGGCGCCCCCCAGGCTTGTGGCCAATGGGTGGACCCCCTCTGGTTGATTCTTTCGCCAGTATTTTTTATTAATTCCAAAAATATTCTCCGTAAATTTTTAGGTCAATCCGAGAACTTTTATTTCTGCACAAAAATAATACCAAGGCAAATTCTGCTGAAAACAGCGTCAGTCCGGGTTAGTTCCATTCAAATCATGCAAATTAGAGTCCAAAACAAGGGCAAAAGAGTTTGGAAAAGTAGATACGATGGAGACATATCAACTCCCCAAGCTTAACCCATTGCTTGTCCTCAAGCAATTCAGTTGACAAACTGAAAGTGACAAAGAAAAACTTTTACAAACTCTGTTTGATCTTGTTGTTCTAAATATGTCTAACTGATGTTCAGGTTTTCAGCAAAGATTATGAACTAACCATATTCACAATAACATTTAGGTCTCATATTTACTCATATCAATGGCATAATCAACTAGCGAGCAATAATAATAAATCTCAGATGACAACACTTTTTTCAAAACAAGCATGATACAATATGATATAATGGTATCTCACTAGCCCTTTCTGAGACCGCAAAACATAAATGTAGAGCACCTCTGAAGACCAAGGACTGACTGGACATTGTAATTCATGGTAAAAGAGATCCAGTCACAGTCATACTCAATATCAATTAATAACAAAGCATACAAATGACAGTGGTGCTCTCTAACTGGTGCTTTTTATAAAAGAATGATGACTCAACAATAAAAGTAAATAGATAGGCCCTTCGCAGAGGGAAGCAGGGATTTGCAGAGGTGCCAGAGCTCGAGCTTTTAAAACAGAGATGAACATAATTTTGAGCGGTATGCTTTCATTGTCAACATAACAACCAAGAGATCTTGGTATCTTCCATACTAGATACATTATAGGCGGTTCCCAAACAGAATGGTAAAGTTTTTACTCCCCCTCCACCAACAATCACACTCAATGGCTGATCCGAAACAACGGGTACCGTCCATACCAAGAACAGTCCTGGGGGAGTTTTGTTTGATATTAAACTTTGATTTGATTTAGAGCATGGAACTGGGCATCCCGATTACCAGCCACTTTTTCGTGAATGACAAGTGAATCAACACTCATCGTGAGAATAAACCACCTAGCATGGAAGATACTGACAGCCCCCAGTCGCTGCATGAGCGATTCGGGCATACAAAACAGATTATTATTTGAAGGTTTAGAGTTTGGCACATGCAAATTTACTTGGAACGGCAGGGAAATACCGCATATAGGTAGATATGGTGGACTCATATGGAACAACTTTGGGTTTAAGGAAGTGGATGCACAAGCAGTATTCCCGCTTAGTACAAGTGAAGGCTAGCAAAAGATTGAGGAGCGACCAACTAGAGAGCGACAACGGTCATAAACATGCATTGAAATTAACCAACATTGAATGCAAGCATGAGTAGGATATAAATCACCATGAACATAAATATCGTGGAGGCTATGTTGATTTTGTTTCAACTACATGCGTGAACATGTGCCAAGTCAAGCCACTTGAATCATTCAAAGGAGGATACCATCCTATCATACTACATCATAACCATTTTAAATTGCATGTTGGCACTCAAGACAAACCATTATACACTCCTAGCTAATTAAGCATGGCATGTGTGACGACCCCGGCTTAATCGTGCACTAATCATACATGCAAATGCACACGATCAAGCCTAAGGACTCACTTGAAGGTATCACAACACAACTCTAAAACATAAATAAAGTCATACAAGCTTTATATTACAAGCCAGGGCCTCGAGGGCTCGAATACATAGCTCGATGGCATACAAGTGTCAGCGGAAGCATCAGATATCTAGGTACAGATATAACAGAGTTACAGATAGGCCTTTAGAAAGGCGGGGCAAAATAAAACACTATGATCGAAAGGCGTAGGCCTCCTGCCTAGGACCCTTCGAATCTACTCCTGGTCGTCGGTCGGCTCCTCGTAGTAGTACTCGCCAGGAGGGTAGTAGTAGTAGTAGCCGTCGGCGGCGGCAGCTGGCTCAGGGGCTCCGTCCTCTGGTTGCGACAAATGGATAAGGGGAGAAAAAGAAAGCAAAGCAAACGTGAGTACTCATCCGAAGTACTCAGCAAGCAAGGATCTACACTACATATGCAACATTTTCAAAGGAAGGCTGTATATGTGGACTGGGCTGTAGAAATGCCAGAATAGAGAAGAAAGCCTAGTCCTATCGAAGTCTAGCATCTTCAGCATCTTCAGCGGTCTTGCAGCATTAGAAGAGTGCAGATTAGCATAATGTAAAGTAGTAGTAGTGTTAACAACCTCGCCCAGAGATTCTTCCTCGACTCCCTGCGAGAAAGCAATCCTAGAGCCATACTATCCAGTTATCATCTCAAGTCACCAGTTCTAGTTGTACCGATCGGGATACAACTCCGAGTGTCCGTTACCGTAGGACAGGCTATCGATAGATTGTTTCTTCCCTGCAGGGGTGCACCAACTTACCCACCACGCTCGCTTAACTCCGGCCAGACACACTTTCCTGGGTCATGCCCGGCCTCGGCCAAACGATACGCCGCAACCCGACCAAATACTTAATAGAGAGGTCAGCACGCCGGACTAAACCTATGCGCCCAGGGGTCTTGGGCCTTCACCCCGGGAACTCCTGTGCGTTGCGAGGGCGGCCGGAAGCAGACCTAGCCCCCTTAATACAAGCGCGGGCTTAACCAGTCCAATCCAGCGCGCGCCGCTCCTTGCTGACGTCTATTAAGCTTCGGCTGATGTATACGATGCAGAACGCCCATACTATGCCCACGTGATGGTTAGTGCTATCAGGCCAGAGGCCCCTCGGATCAAATATCCAAACCGTTAGTGTGTTGGTAGTGCGGTAACGAGCAGAATTTTTCATATATAAAATATTTTCATCAGAGTTACGGTTTATTTTATATTAAATTTCAAAGATTTAAACAAATTCTGGAATTATTTAATTAATTAAATTCGAATTATCCGAAACTGTGTTATGCTGACATCAGCATGACGTCAGCAGTCAACAGTGCAGTTGACTGGGTCAACCTGACGTGTGGGTCCCACCTGTCAGTGTCAGTATAGTTTAATTAGGGTTTAGTTAATTTAATTACTGTTTAATTAAACTAATTAGATTAACCTAATCAGAGTTAATTAACTTAATTAATTAATTAATATTTATTTATTTTTATTATATTTTTCTTTTTAACTCCTTTTAACTCCTCTTTTTTTTAATGTTCTGGGGGGTTGGGGCCCTCTAGTCAGTGGCAAGGGAGGGCCGGGCCCATACGTCAGTGGCCCACAGGCCACTGCGGGCGTGCGGGAGCGCAAGGGGCGCGCGACGGCGCTGGCCCGATTGGGCACTGGCCCAGGCCAGCCACGGCCACGGCGGGGCTCGCCGGGGAGCAGCAGCAGCGCGCAGCTGCGGAGCGGGCGGAGTGCGGCGGCAGCAGGGCGGCGGCGTGGGCGCGGTGGCGCGCTGGTGCCTGCGGTGGCTTGCGTATGCGCGCGCAAGCAGAGAGAGGGGGAGGGCGCGGTCAACGCGCGCGGCGAGGTGAGGCGGAGCGCGGCAGAGGGACGAGCAGCAGCGCGGGGCGCGGTGCGGGCGAGCAGAGCAGCAACGGAGCAGGGGAAGGCATGGCACGGGTGGCGCGCGGGGAGCGTGGCGAGCAGGCGCAGGCGTGCGGGGACAGGGCGAGCGCGGCACGGGCGGAAGAGCAGCAGCGGGCACGGGGCCACGGCGAGCGGGGAGGCGGCGGCGACAGAGGGAAGAGGGGGCTCACGGGCGATGTAGATGAAGGGCGGCGAGGCTCGAGGTGGTCCAGGGGAGGAGGATGAGGAGAGGGGGGGGTGGAGGCGTAGCAGCAGGGGCGGTGGCCGGCAAGGGGATGGGTGGGCGTCGGGGGTCCTGCCCCGATAATGGGGGAGAGGGGATCATGGGGGGGGGGGGAAGAGTGGGGATCGGGGATAGGTTAGGGTTTGGGGCAGGGGTTATGTAGGCCGGGGGGAGATGGGCCGGCCTGGCGGTCCGCTGGGCCGTTTGGCACAGAGGGGGGGGGTTCTGTTCTTTTTCCTTTTTGTTCTCTTCTTTTCTTTTCTTTTTCTCTTTTCTCTGTTTTGCAAATAGTTAGGCACCCAAATGAATTTTATAAAATATATAAACTGGTCCATAAATTACAGTGCAACATTAGTCACTGCTAGAAATTGGTTTGGTGTCCATATCTTTTTACTTGGATTTTATTTAATTTGAAAAGGATTAAATAGTGTTGTTTTGCTGCTGTTCCTTGATGTTTGAGTCCTTTTCCAATTCCAATAAATGTTGCAATCATTTTTATAAATGCTTTGGGAATATTTGCAACATGATGCACATTTTAGTCTTCAGGTTTGGGCAACTTTTATTTTCCACTTTAGTTTTAATTTGAATTTTTAGTTAGGAGCTGAATGCAAATGATGATTAGGCACTGATAATCATGATGACATGGCATAATCAAAAGGGGATTACTGTAGTTATCCACTGGGGGTGTTACAAGTCTCCTCCACTAACAAGAATTCTCGTCCCGAGAATTAAGAGGTAGAAGGAAAAAGTTCGGGGTATTCCGCACGAAGATTATCCTTGCGTTCCCAAGTGGCTTCATCTTCAGTATGATTTGACCACTGCACTTTGAGGAACTTGGTAACTTTTTGACGGGTCCGACGTTCAGATTCATCGAGGATGCGGATCGGATGTTCCTTATATGAAAGATCATCATGCAATTCGAGCATCTCGTGATCCACTGCGTGGTGCGGAGATTCCTTGAAGCATTTACGAAGTTGCGACACATGGAAGACGTCGTGAATATGAGAGAATTGCGGCGGTAATTCCAATTTATACGCCACTTGACCACGTCTAGCAACAATGCAGAAAGGACCAATGTAGCGGGGAGCTAACTTGCCCTTGATTCCGAAATGGTGAGTGCCTTTCATCGGGGTGACTCGCAGATAAGCCTGATCACCAGGTTGATAAGTCAAACCCCATCGTTTGCGATCATAGTTGCTCTTCTGGCGGTCCTGAGCCGCCTTGAGATTTTCCCGGACAATACGGACTTGTTCTTCGGCGTGTTGAATAATATCCGGACCCACGAGCGATCGTTCCCCAGTTTCTGACCAATTCAGAGGGGTTCGACACTTACGTCCATATAGAACTTCGAAGGGGGCCATTTTCAAACTGGCTTGATAGCTATTGTTATAAGAGAACTCGGCATATGGAAGAGATTCTTCCCACTTCTTGCCGAAAGAAATAACACAAGCCCGAAGCATGTCTTCAAGCACTTGGTTGACTCGCTCGACTTGGCCTTGGGATTGGCGGTGATACCTGAACTCCAGGTAATATGAGTTCCCATAGCTGTTTGGAAACTTTCCCAGAATTTGGAAGTGAAAAGGCCGCCACGGTCCGAACTGATCTCCTTCGGAATACCGTGGAGTGATACAATTCTGGAGATATACAACTCTGCTAACTGGCTAGCAGTGATAGTTTCCTTGACTGGTAGAAAGTGTGCAACTTTAGAAAGTTGGTCGACGACGACAAGAATAGCATCGTGACCCTTCTGTGACCTGGGAAGTCCTGTAACGAAATCCATCTGAACCTTATCCCATTTCCATAGAGGAATAGGAAGTGGTTGCAGAATTCCAGCCGGCTTCTGATGTTCTGCTTTAACGCGACGACACACATCACATTCAGCAACATATCGAGCAATATCCTGCTTCATTTTAGACCACCAGTACCTTTGACGGAGATCACGATACATCTTGGTGCTACCCGGATGAATAGACAGTGGGGTATCATGTGCCTCCTTCATGACCTTGTCGGTCATAAGCTCGAAGCGAGGTACAACAATGCGGTTTCTGAAATACAAGGTTCCATCTTCAGACAGCGAGAAATCCCTGTACTTTTCAAGGTGAAGATTCTTCTTCATCAGATCAATTTCAGCATCTTTAGCTTGCGCATTCTTAACAGCTTTCTCAAGATCTGGCTGTATCACAAGGTTATTAAGAGAACCCTGTGGAACAATACGGAGATTCAGCTTGCACAGTTCTTCAAAAAGACAAGGTTGAGCTCGCCTAACCATGAGGTTGTCGCAATAGGACTTGCGGCTTAAGGCATCAGCCATCACGTTAGACTTGCCAAGGGTATAGGAAATACCCAAATCATAGTCCGCAATGGCCTCCATCCATCTTTGCTGACGGAGGTTTAGAGATGGCTGAGTGAACAAGTACTTCAGACTTTTATTGTTGGGGATCGGTGTAGAAATTAAAAAAAATTCTACGCATCACCAAGATCAATCTATGGAGAGACTAGCAACGAGAGAGAGGGGAGTGCATCTTCATACCCTTGAAGATCACGATGCGGAAGCGTTGCAAGAACGCGGTTGGAGGAGTCGTACACGCAGCGATTCAGATCGCGGTCGATTCCGATCTAAGCGCCGAACAACGGCGCCTCCGCGTTCAACACACATGCAGCCCGGTGACGTCTCCCGCGCCTTGATCCAGCAAGGAGGAGGGAGAGGTTGGGGAAGACAACTCCGGCAGCACGACGGCGTGGTGGTGGAGCTTGCAGTTCTCCGGCAGGGCTTCGCCAAGCACAACGGTGGAGGAGGGGGTGTTGGAGAGGAGAAGGGCTGCTCCTTGGATGAGGTGATGCTGCCCTCCCTCCTCCCCTCTATTTATATGGCGAAGGGGGAAGGGGGCCGGCCCCTCTAGATGAGATCTAGAGGGGGGGCGGCGGCCAAGGGGAGGGGGCTTGCCCCCCAAGCCAAGGGGGGCGCCCCCTTTAGGGTTTCCCCCCAACCCTAGGCGCATGGGCCCTAAGGGGGATGGCGCCCAGCCCACTTAGGGGCTGGTTCCCTTCCACATACAGCCCATAGGGCCCTCCGGGGCAGGTGGACCCTCCCGGTGGACCCCCGGAACCCCTTCGGTGGTCCCGGTACAATACCGGCAAACCCCCGAATACTTCCGGTGACCGTATGATGACTTCCCATATATAAATCTTCACCTCCGGACCATTCCGGAACTCCTCGTGACGTCCGGGATCTCATCCGGGACTCCGAACAACATTTGGTAACCACATACTATTTCCCATAACAACTCTAGCGTCACCGAACCTTAAGTGTGTAGACCCTATGGGTTCGGGAACCATGTAGACATGACCGAGACATCTCTCCGGCCAATAACCAACAGCGGGATCTGAATACCCATGTTGGCTCCCACATGTTCCACGATGATCTCATTGGATGAACCACGATGTCGGGGATTCAATCAATCCCGTATACAATTCCCTTCGTCCATCGGTATGTTACTTGCCCGAGATTGGATCGTCGGTATCCCCATACCTCGTTCAATCTCGTTACCGGCAAGTCTATTTACTCGTTTTGTAACGCATGATCCCGTGACTAACTCTTTAGTCACATTGAGCTCATTATGATGATGCATTACCGAGTGGGCCCAGAGATACCTCTTCGTCATACAGAGTGACAAATCCCAGTCTCGATTCGTGCCAACCCAACAGACACTTTCGGAGATACCTATAGTGCACCTTTATGGTCACCCAGTTACGTTGTGATGTTTGATACACCCAAAGCATTCCTACGGTATCCGGGAGTTGCACAATCTCATGGTCTAAGGAAATGATACTTGACATTAGAAAAGCTCTAGCAAACGAACTACACGATCTTGTGCTATGCTTAGGATTGGGTCTTGTCCATCACATCATTCTCCTAATGATGTGATCCCGTTATCAACGACATCTAATGTCCATGGTCAGGAAACCATAACCATCTATTGATCAATGAGCTAGTCAACTAGAGGCTTACTAGGGACATTCTGTGATCTATGTATTCACACATGTATTATGGTTTCCGGTTAATACAATTATAGCATGAACAATAGACAATTATCATGAACAAGGAAATATAATAATAACCACTTTATTATTGCCTCTAGGGTATATTTCCAACAGTCTCCCACTTGCACTAGAGTCAATAATCTAGTTACATTGTGATGCATCGAACACCCATAGAGTTCTGGTGTTGATCATGTTTTGCTCGTGGAAGAGGTTTAGTCAACGGATCTGCGACATTCAGATCCGTATGCACTTTACAAATATCTATGTCTCCATCTTAAACATGTTCACGAATGGAGTTGAAGCGACGCTTGATATGCCTGGTCTTCTTGTGAAACCTGGGCTCCTTGGCAAGGGCAATAGCTCCAGTGTTGTCACAGAAGAGAGTCATTGGGCCCGACGCATTGGGAATAACTCCTAGGTCGGTGATGAACTCCTTCATCCAGACTGCTTCCTGTGCTGCCTCCGAGGCTGCTATGTACTCCGCTTCACATGTAGATCCCGCCATGACGCTTTGCTTGCAACTGCACCAGCTGATTGCCCCACCATTCAAAATATACACGTATCCGGTTTGTGACTTGGAGTCATCCAGATCTGTGTCAAAGCTAGCATCGACGTAACCCTTTACGACGAGCTCTTCGGCACCTCCATAAACGAGAAACATATCCTTAGTCCTTTTCAGGTACTTCAGGATGTTCTTGACCGCTGTCCAGTGTTCCATGCCGGGATTACTTTGGTACCTCCCTACCAAACTTACGGCGAGGTTCACATCAGGTCTGGTACACAGCATGGCATACATAATAGACCCGATGGCTGAGGCATAGGGGATGACACTCATCTTTTCTCTATCTTATGCCGAGGTCGGGCATTGAGCCGTGCTCAATCTCACACCTTGCAATACAGGCAAGAACCCCTTCTTGGACTGATCCATATTGAACTTCTTCAATATCTTGTCAAGGTATGTGCTTTGCGAAAGACCAATGAGGCGTCTCGATCTATCTCTATAGATCTTGATGCCTAATATGTAAGCAGCTTCTCCAAGGTCCTTCATTGAAAAACACTTATTCAAGTAGGCCTTTATGCTTTCCAAGAATTCTATGTCATTTCCCATTAATAGTATGTCATCCACATATAATATGAGAAATGCTACAGAGTTCCCACTCACTTTCTTGTAAACACAGGCTTCTCCATAAGTCTGTGAAACCCAAACACTTTGATCATCTCATCAAAGCGAATGTTCCAACTCCGAGATGCTTGCACTAGCCCATAGATTGAGCGCTGGAGCTTGCATACCTTGTCAGCATTATTAGGATCGACAAAACCTTCCGGCTGCATCATATACAATTCTTCCTTAAGGAAACCATTAAGGAATGCTGTTTTGACGTCCATTTGCCATATCTCATAATCATAGAATGCGGCAATTGCTAACATGATTCGGACGGACTTCAGCTTCGCTACGGGTGAGAAGGTCTCATCGTAGTCAACCCCTTGAACTTGTCGATAACCCTTAGCGACAAGTCGAGCCTTATAGATGGTCACATTACCATCCGCGTCTGTCTTCTTCTTAAAGATCCATTTGTTCTCTATGGCTTGCCGATCATCGGACAAGTCTGTCAAAGTCCATACTTCATTTTCATACATGGATCCTATCTCGGATTTCATGGCTTCAAGCCATTTGTTGGAATCCAGGCCCGCCCATCGCTTCTTCATAGTTCGAAGGTTCACCGTTGTCTAACAACATGACTTCCAGGACAGGGTTGCCGTACCACTCTGGTGCGGAACGTGTCCTTGTGGACCTACGAAGTTCAGTGGTAACTTGATCATGATCGTCATCATTAACTTCCTCTCTAGTCGGTGCAGGCACCATAGAAACATTTTCCTGCGCTGCGCTACTCTCCGGTTCGAGAAGGGTCATCTCATCAAGCTCCACTTTCCTCCCACTCATTTCTTTCGAGAGAAACTCTTTCTCTAGAAAGGATCCATTCTTGGCAACAAAGATCTTGCCTTCGGATCTGAGGTAGAAGGTATACCCAATAGTTTCCTTAGGGTATCCTATGAAGACGCATTTTTCTGATTTGGGTTCGAGCTTTTCAGGTTGAAGTTTCTTGACATAAGCATCGCATCACCAAACTTTCAGAAATGATAGCTTAGGTTTCTTCCCAAACCATAATTCATACGGTGTCATCTCAACGGATTTCGACGGAGCCCTATTTAAAGTGAATGCGGCAGTCTCTAAAGCATAACCCCAAAATGATAGCGGTAGATCGGTAAGAGACATCATAGATCGCACCATATCTAATAGAGTGCGATTACGACGTTCGGACACACCATTACGCTGAGGTGTTCCAGGCGGCGTGAGTTGTGAAACAATTCCACATTTCCTTAAGTGCGTGCCAAATTCGTGACTCAAATATTCCCCTCCACGATCTGATCGTAAGAACTTTATTTTCCTGTCACGTTGATTCTCAACCTCACTCTGAAATTCCTTGAACTTTTCAAAGGTCTCAGACTTGTGTTTCATTAAGTAGACATACCCATATCTACTTAAGTCATCAGTGAGGGTGAGAACATAACAATAACCACCGCGAGCCTCAACGCTCATTGGACCGCACACATCAGTATGTATGATTTCCAATAAGTTGGTTGCTCGCTCCATTGTTCCGAAGAACGGAGTCTTGGTCATTTTGCCCAGGAGGCATGGTTCGCACGTGTCAAATGATTCATAATCAGGAGACTCCAAAAGTCCATCTGCATGGAGTTTCTTCATGCGTTTGACACCAATGTGACCAAGGCGGCAGTGCCACAAGTATGTGGGACTATCATTATCAACCTTACATCTTTTGGCATTCACACTATGAATATGTGTAACATCACGTTCGAGATTCAATAAGAATAAACCATTGACCAGCGGGGCATGACCATAAAACATATCTCTCATATAAATAGAACAACCATTATTCTCAGATTTAAATGAGTAGCCATCTTGCATTAAGCGAGATCCAGATACAATGTTCATGCTCAAAGCTGGCACTAAATAACAATTATTGAGGTTCAAAAGTAATCCCGTAGGCAGATGTAGAGGTAGCGTGCCGACGGCGATCACATCGACCTTGGAACCATTCCCGACGCGCATCGTCACCTCGTCCTTCGCCAGTCTCCGCTTATTCCGCAGCTCCTGTTTTGAGTTACAAATATGAGCAACCGCACCGGTATCAAATACCCAGGAGCTACTACGAGCGCTGGTAAGGTACACATCAATAACATGTATATCACATATACCTTTGGTATTGCCGGCCTTCTTATCCGCTAAGTACTTGGGGCAGTTCCGCTTCCAGTGACTGTTTCCCTTGCAATAAAAGCATTCAGTCTCAGGCTTGGGTCCATTCTTTGGCTTCTTCCCGGCAGCTTGCTTACCGGGCGCGGCAACTCCCTTGCCGTCCTTCTTGAAGTTCTTTTTACCCTTGCCTTTCTTGAACTTAGTGGTTTTATTCACCATAAACACTTGATGTTCCTTTTTGATCTCCACCTCCGCTGATTTCAGCATTGAATATACCTCAGGAATGGTTTTTTCCATCCCCTGCATATTAAAGTTCATCACAAAGCTCTTGTAGCTTGGTGGAAGCGACTGAAGGATTCTGTCAACGACCGCGTCATCCGGGAGATTAACTCCCAGCTGAGACAAGCGGTTGTGCAACCCAGACATTTTGAGTATGTGCTCGTTGACGGAACTATTCTCCTCCATCTTACAACTGTAGAACTTGTCGGAGACTTCATATCTCTCCACTCGGGCATGAGCTTGGAAAACCATTTTCAGCTCTTGGAACATCTCATATGCTCTGTGTTGCTCAAAACGCTTTTGGAGCCCCGGTTCTAAGTTGTAAAGCATGCCGCACTGAACCAGGGAGTAATCATCACTACGTGACTGCCAGGCGTTCATAACGTCTTGAGTTGCTGGGAAAACAGGTGCGTCACCTAGAGGTGCTTCAAGGACATATGCTTTCTTGGCAGCTATGAGGATGATCCTCAAGTTACGGACCCAGTCCGTGTAGTTGCTACCATCATCTTTCAGCTTGGTTTTCTCTAGGAACGCGTTGAAGTTGAGGGCAACATTAGCGTGGGCCATTTGATCTACAAGACATATTGTAAAGATTTTAGACTAAGTTCATGATAATTAAGTTCATCTAATCAAATTGTTCAATGAACTCCCACTCAGATAGACATCCCTCTAGTCATCTAAGTGACACATGATCCGAATCGACTAGGTCGTGTCCGATCATCACGTGAGACGGACTAGTCATTAACGGTGAACATCTCTATGTTGATCGTATCTTCTATACGACTCATGTTCGACCTTTTGGTCTTCCGTGTTCCGAGGCCATGTCTGTACATGCTAGGCTCGTCAAGTCAACCTAAGTGTTTTGCATGTGTAAATCTGGCTTACACCCGTTGTATTCGAACGTTAGAATCTATCACACCCGATCATCACGTGGTGCTTCGAAACAACGAACCTTCGCAACGGTGCATAGCTAGGGGAAACACTTTCTTGAAATTTTAGCGAGGGATCATCTTATTTATGCTACCGTCGTTCTAAGCAAATAAGATGTAAAAAAATGATAAACATCACATGCAATCAAATAGTGACATGATATGGCCAATATCATTTTGCTCCTTTTGAGCTCCATCTTTGGGGCGCCATGATCATCATCGTCACCGGCATGACACCATGATCTCCATCATCGTGTCTTCATGAAGTTGTCTCACCAACTATTACTTCTACTACTATGGCTAACTGTTAGCAATAAAGTAAAGTAATTACATGGCGTTTTCATTGACACGCAGGTCATACAATAAATTAAGACAACTCCTATGGCTCCTGTCGGTTGTCATATTCATCGACATGCAAGTCGTGATTCCTAATACAAGAACATGATCAATCTCATACATCACATATATCATTCATCACATCCTTTTGGCCATATCACATCACACGGCATATGCTGCAAGAACAAGTTAGACGTCCTCTAATTGTTGTTGCAAATTTTTACGTGGCTGCTATAGGTTTCTAGCAAGAACGTTTCTTACCTACGCCAAAACCACAACATGATATGCCAATTTCTATTTACCCTTCATAAGGACCCTTTTCATCGAATCCGATCCGACTAAAGTGGGAGAGACAGACACCCGCTAGCCACCTTATGCAACTAGTGCATGTCAGTCGGTGGAACCTGTCTCACGTAAGCGTACGTGTAAGGTCGGTCCGGGCCGCTTCATCCCATGATGCCGCCGAATTAAGATAAGACTAGTAACGGCAAGTAAATTGACAAAATCGACGCCCACAACAACTTGTGTTCTACTCGTGCATAGAAACTACGCATAAACTTGGCTCTGATACCACTGTTGGGGATCGGTGTAGAAATTAAAAAAAATTCTACGCATCACCAAGATCAATCTATGGAGAGACTAGCAACGAGAGAGAGGGGAGTGCATCTTCATACCCTTGAAGATCACGATGCGGAAGCGTTGCAAGAACGCGGTTGGAGGAGTCGTACACGCAGCGATTCAGATCGCGGTCGATTCCGATCTAAGCGCCAAACAACGGCGCCTCCGCGTTCAACACACGTGCAGCCCGGTGACGTCTCCCGCGCCTTGATCCAGCAAGGAGGAGGGAGAGGTTGGGGAAGACAACTCCGGCAGCACGACGGCGTGGTGGTGGAGCTTGCAGTTCTCCGGCAGGGCTTCACCAAGCTCAACGGAGGAGGAGGGGGTGTTGGAGAGGGGGAGGGCTGCGCCTTGGATGAGGTGCTGCTGCCCTCCCTCCTCCCCTCTATTTATATGGCGAAGGGGGAAGGGGGCCGGCCCCTCTAGATGAGATCTAGAGGGGGGGCGGCGGCCAAGGGGAGGGGGCTTGCCCCCCAAGCCAAGGGGGGCGCCCCCTTTAGGGTTTCCCCCCAACCCTAGGCGCATGGGCCCTAAGGGGGATGGCGCCCAGCCCACTTAGGGGCTGGTTCCCTTCCACATACAGCCCATAGGGCCCTCCGGGGCAGGTGGACCCTCCCGGTGGACCCCCGGAACCCCTTCGGTGGTCCCGGTACAATACCGGCAAACCCCCGAATACTTCCGGTGACCGTATGATGACTTCCCATATATAAATCTTCACCTCCGGACCATTCCGGAACTCTTCGTGACATCCGGGATCTCATCCGGGACTCCGAACAACATTCGGTAACCACATACTATTTCCCATAACAACTCTAGCGTCACCGAACCTTAAGTGTGTAGACCCTACGGGTTCGGGAACCATGTAGACATGACCGAGACATCTCTCCGGCCAATAACCAACAGCGGGATCTGGATACCCATGTTGGCTCCCACATGTTCCACGATGATCTCATCGGATGAACCACGATGTCGGGGATTCAATCAATCCCGTATACAATTCCCTTCGTCCATCGGTATGTTACTTGCCCGAGATTCGATCGTCGGTATCCCCATACCTCGTTCAATCTCGTTACCGGCAAGTCTCTTTACTCGTTCCATAACGCATGATCCCGTGGCTAACTCTTTAGTCACATTGAGCTCATTATGATGATGCATTACCGAGTGGGCCCAGGGATACCTCTCCGTCATACGGAGTGACAAATCCCAGTCTCGATTCGTGCCAACCCAACAGACACTTTCGGAGATACCTGTAGTGCACCTTTATGGTCACCCAGTTACGTTGTGACGTTTGATACACCCAAAGCATTCCTACGGTATCCGGGAGTTGCACAATCTCATGGTCTAAGGAAATGATACTTGACATTAGAAAAGCTCTAGCAAACGAACTACACGATCTTGTGCTATGCTTAGGATTGGGTCTTGTCCATCACATCATTCTCCTAATGATGTGATCCCGTTATCAACGACATCTAATGTCCATGGTCAGGAAACCATAACCATCTATTGATCAACGAGCTAGTCAACTAGAGGCTTACTAGGGACATTCTGTGATCTATGTATTCACACATGTATTACGGTTTCCGGTTAATACAATTATAGCATGAACAATAGACAATTATCATGAACAAGGAAATATAATAATAACCACTTTATTATTGCCTCTAGGGCATATTTCTAACAAGTGGGCCATTGAGCTTGGACGTCATGGTCTGAAATATATGCCCCGGACAGCTATCAAGTCTCAAGCACTTGTGGATTTCATCAATGATTGGATGGAGTTACAGATGCGTGAGGAGAAGCCTGATAATACATATTGGACTATTCATTTTGATGGATCCAGGCAGCTGGAAGGCTCGGGGGCTGGAGTCATCTTGACTTCCCCACGAGGTGATAAATTTTGTTATGTCTTAAGATTGATGTTTCCTTGTACTAACAATGCAGCTGAGTATGAGGCCTTGCTCCATGGCCTTCGGATGGCTAAAGGGATGAACTTAAGCCAGGTCAGATGCTTTGGTGATTCAGATCTGGTGGCTCAGCAAGTCTCAGGAACTTGGGATTCCAAAGACCCACTCATGGCGGCTTACTGCCGGGCGGTTGATGCTATTGCTGGTCATTTCAAAGGCTATCAGGTGGAGCATGTTGATCGCAGGAAAAATGAGGCGGCTGATGCTTTAAGCCGGCTGGGGTCTCAGCGTAAGCCGGTACCACCTAATGTTTTTCTGGATATTCTGCATAATCCTTCAGTTAAGTTGCCCACGGAAGAGGATCTTGCTATCCCTGACCTGGAGGCTGTATTCAGAGCATTGACTGGGATCAACTAGACCACAACTTACTTCCAGCAAGTGGAGGAAGAAGCAGAACCAGCGCTGGATGACCCGGAAGCTTCAACTCGCCAAGACCAGGACAACTGATCCGTAAGGCGGCTCTCAGACTGCATCACAGCGCTTGTTTGAAAAAAAACACTTAATCATTTGGGCTTTGAAAGCCATGTAATAGGCTAGTGAAAACAATGATCTGTCATGCCATCGTGCACGTTCTTAGCCTTTGAAACTGATGACGAACTTTTCATATGCCATTGATGAACTTTGCAAGGAATATCATATTATTTTACAAAGCTCCTGCATAGAGTAAACAATAGATACCCTGGCGGTTTTACGCCAGAGCGGGTCATAATGTCCAACATCATATATTCTGGCGACTTATAGTCCATAACCAGGGCGGGTTACCAAACCTCACATATTCATATAACAAGTAAACACATACCTGTGAGATTGGTTCATACAGCTGGCTTGCAGTGCCGTATGCAGTAAGGGTAATAGCCCAAAACTGGAAGTGCATAACTCCAAATGCACAATCAAAATATGCTGGCGACTTATTGTCCAAAGCCAGTCCGGGTTATCAAAACCCCAAATAAGCTCAAGTATGAGTCATAAGGATTAAGGCTACATGGCCTGAATCGTGTTAAACCATATATCAATATGGTACAAGGGTATGAACCCAAACAATGTTCAAAGAAAATAACAAATCAGAAAAAACAAGGCTTCCATAGGCTGCCAAGCCTCAATATCAAGTGTTGTTCATAGGCCACACAGCCACTGAGTTAATCCTTCATTTAAACCTGTAAGCCGGGCCTCACATGACCAACCGCCGTTTTAACCTTGACAAGTTCAGGGTCTTTATAAGATTGACTGTCAAGAGTTCAGCGGGTCATTCCAGATAACCTGGGCGGAGTGGCAGACATATAGGCAGGATAACCCGGAGTTTTTGGTATTTTACACCTGGCATCCAAGCCAATCAAAAGGGTAAGTAAAGCTATGTTCATTGAACAATAAGCCCCCAAGTGACCAATAATGAGCCTTTAAGGCAGGATACCTATGTTTGAACTGCTTATTTGCAGCAAGTTCTCTTTGGTACCCGTTCAATTTGGGCAATAAGCCCCCAAGTAATTTGCATCAAGGCATATAAGCCGGATCAATAGGGTAGTCATAGCTATGCTCAATGAGCAGGAAGCCCCCAAGTAATTTTTTGAATAAGGCGTGCAAGCCGGATCAAGAGGGTAGTCACAGCTATGCTCAATGAGCAGGAAGCCCCCAAGTGATCTTATGAACTGACAATAAAGACTCAGATACTCAGAAATGAAATGACAGAGGCCCTGAATTATCAGGGATGCCAGCTTTATTATTCTTGATCATAATATATACATGGATGAAAATATGTACAACACAAGAGCCAGTGGCTCAGGTGTATTAAGGCCGAAGATGAGCAATATTCCACGGCCGGCGGGTCTCCTCCTCAGACGTGCGTGAGTCCTTGTGATCTCGAATATCAATGAGGTAGTATGACCCGTTGTTCAAGTTCTTGCTGACCACAAAAGGCCCTTCCAAAGGTGGAGACAACTTGTGCATATCAGTTTGATCCTGGATGAGCCGGAGCACCAAATCGCCTTCTTGAAAGGTTCAAGTTTTAACCCGACGGCTATGATAGCGATGCAGATCTTGCTGGTATATCATGGAACGAGCCGCCACAAGGTCACGCTCCTCATCCAAAAGATCAAGAGCATCCTGACATGCTTTTTCATTATCAGCTTCAACATAAGCCGCCACACGGGGCGAGTCGTGACGGATGTCACTGGGGAGAACCGCCTCTGCTCCGTAAACCATGAAGAAAGGCGTATAACCTGTGGATCTGTTGGGGGTAGTATTTATACTCCAAAGCACTGAGGGCAACTCCTCAACCCAACAACCCGGCGTCCTCTGCAAAGGGACCATAAGCCGGGGCTTGATACCTCTCAAGATCTCTTGATTGGCCCTTTCAGCTTGACCATTGGACTGGGGGTGAGCCACCGATGAGACATCAAGACGAATATGCTCATGTTGACAAAATTCTTTCATAGAACCCTTGGACAGATTAGTGCCATTATCAGTTATGATGCTATGAGGGTAGCCGAAGCGAAAAATCACCTTTTTAATGAATTGAACCGCCGTTGCCACATCACATTCACTGACCGGCTCTGCCTCAACCCACTTTGTAAATTTGTCAACTGCCACCAACAGGTGGGTCTTTTTATCTTTGGATCGCTTGAAAGGCCCAACCATATCCAGCCCCCAGACCGCAAACGGCCAAGTAATTGGAATCATCCTCAATTCTTGAGCCGGCACATGAGCTCGTTTGGAAAACTTCTGACAACCATCACACTTGCTAACCAGATCCTCTGCATCAGCATGAGCCATCAGCCAATAAAATCCATGACGAAAAGCCTTGGCTACGAGAGACTTAGAGCCGGCATGATGACCACAATCTCCTTCATGAATCTCCCTTAGAATTTCACGGCCCTCTTCAGGAGATATGCATCGCTGAAACACCCCTGTGACACTGCATCGGTGTAACTCGCCATTAACAATGGTCATTGACTTAGATCGCCTGGTTATCTGCCTGGCCAAAGTTTCATCCTCAGGTAATTCACCCTGGGTCATATAAGCCAAATACGGCACCGTCCAATCAGGGACAGCGTGAAGAGCCACCCCCAACTGTGCCTCCAGGTCAGGGATAGCAAGATCCTCTTCCGTGGGCAACTTAACTGAAGGATTATGCAGAATATCCAGAAAAACATTAGGTGGTACCGGCTTACGCTGAGACCCCAGCCGGCTTAAAGCATCAGCCGCCTCATTTTTCCTGCGATCAACATGCTCCACCTGATAGCCTTTGAAATGACCAGCAATAGCATCAACCGCCCGGCAGTAAGCCGCCATGAGTGGGTCTTTGGAATCCCAAGTTCCTGAGACTTGCTGAGCCACCAGATCTGAATCACCAAAGCATCTGACCTGGCTTAAGTTCATCCCTTTAGCCATCCGAAGGCCATGGAGCAAGGCCTCATACTCAGCTGCATTGTTAGTACAAGGAAACATCAATCTTAAGACATAACAAAATTTATCACCTCGTGGGGAAGTCAAGATGACTCCAGCCCCCGAGCCTTCCAGCTGCCTGGATCCATCAAAATGAATAGTCCAATATGTATTATCAGGCTTCTCCTCACGCATCTGTAACTCCATCCAATCATTGATGAAATCCACAAGTGCTTGAGACTTGATAGCTGTCCGGGGCATATATTTCAGACCATGACGTCCAAGCTCAATGGCCCACTTGTTAGAAATATGCCCTAGAGGCAATAATAAAGTGGTTATTATTATATTTCCTTGTTCATGATAATTGTCTATTGTTCATGCTATAATTGTATTAACCGGAAACCGTAATACATGTGTGAATACATAGATCACAGAATGTCCCTAGTAAGCCTCTAGTTGACTAGCTCGTTGATCAATAGATGGTTATGGTTTCCTGACCATGGACATTAGATGTCGTTGATAACGGGATCACATCATTAGGAGAATGATGTGATGGACAAGACCCAATCCTAAGCATAGCACAAGATCGTGTAGTTCGTTTGCTAGAGCTTTTCTAATGTCAAGTATCATTTCCTTAGACCATGAGATTGTGCAACTCCCGGATACCGTAGGAATGCTTTGGGTGTATCAAACGTCACAACGTAACTGGGTGACCATAAAGGTGCACTACAGGTATCTCCGAAAGTGTCTGTTGGGTTGGCACGAATCGAGACTGGGATTTGTCACTCCGTATGACGGAGAGGTATCCCTGGGCCCACTCGGTAATGCATCATCATAATGAGCTCAATGTGACTAAAGAGTTAGCCACGGGATCATGCGTTATGGAACGAGTAAAGAGACTTGCCGGTAACGAGATTGAACGAGGTATGGGGATACCGACGATCGAATCTCGGGCAAGTAACATACCGATGGACGAAGGGAATTGTATACGGGATTGATTGAATCCCCGACATCGTGGTTCATCCGATGAGATCATCGTGGAACATGTGGGAGCCAACATGGGTATCCAGATCCCGCTGTTGGTTATTGGCCGGAGAGATGTCTCGGTCATGTCTACATGGTTCCCGAACCCGTAGGGTCTACACACTTAAGGTTCGGTGACGCTAGAGTTGTTATGGGAAATAGTATGTGGTTACCGAAAGTTGTTCGGAGTCCCGGACATCACGAGGAGTTCCGGAATGGTCCGGAGGTGAAGATTTATATATGGGAAGTCATCATACGGTCACCGGAAGTATTCGGGGGTTTGCCGGTATTGTACCGGACCACCGAAGGGGTTCCGGGGGTCCACCGGGAGGGTCCACCTGCCCCGGAGGGCCCTATGGGCTGTATGTGGAAGGGAACCAGCCCCTAAGTGGGCTGGGCGCCATCCCCCTTAGGGCCCATTCGCCTAGGGTTGGGGGGAAACCCTAAAGGGGGCGCCCCCCTTGGCTTGGGGGGTAAGCCCCCTCCCCTTGGCCGCCGCCCCCCCCCCCCCCCCTCTAGATCTCATCTAGAGGGGCCGGCCCCGTTCCCCCTTCACCATATAAATAGAGGGGAGGAGGGAGGGCAGCAGCACCTCATCCAAGGCGCAGCCCTCCCCCTCTCCAACACCCCCTCCTCCTCCGTTGTGCTTGGCGAAGCCCTGCCGGAGAACTGCAAGCTCCACCACCACATCGTCGTGCTGCCGGAGTTGTCTTCCCCAACCTCTCCCTCCTCCTTGCTGGATCAAGGCGCGGGAGACGTCACCGGGCTGCACGTGTGTTGAACGCGGAGGCGCCGTTGTTCGGCGCTTAGATCGGAATCGACCGCGATCTGAATCGCTGCGTGTACGACTCCTCCAACCGTGTTCTTGCAGCGCTTCCGCATCGCGATCTTCTAGGGTATGAAGATGCACTCCCCTCTCTCTCGTTGCTAGTCTCTCCATAGATTGATCTTGGTGATGCGTAGAAATTTTTTTAATTTCTACACCGATCCCCAACAGTGGCATCATGAGCTAGGTCTATGCGTAGTTTCTATGCACGAGTAGAACACAAGTTGTTGTGGGCGTCGATTTTGTCAATTTACTTGCCGTTACTAGTCTTATCTTGATTCGGCGGCATCGTGGGATGAAGCGGCCCGGACCGACCTTACACGTATGCTTACGTGAGACAGGTTCCCCCGACTGACATGCACTAGTTGCATAAGGTGGCTAGCGGGTGTCTGTCTCTCCCACTTTAGTCAGATCGGATTCGATGAAAGGGGTCCTTATGAAGGGTAAATAGAAATTGGCATATCACATTGTGGTTTTGGCGTAGGTAAGAAACGTTCTTGCTAGAAACCTATAGCAGCCACGTAAAAATTTGCAACAACAATTAGAGGACGTCTAACTTGTTCTTGCAGCATATGCCGTGTGATGTGATATGGCCAAAAGGATGTGATGAATGATATATGTGATTTATGAGATTGATCATGTTCTTGTAATAGGAATCACGACTTGCATGTCGATGAGTATGACAACCGGCAGGAGCCATAGGAGTTGTCTTAATTTATTGTATGACCTGCGTGTCAATGAAAACGCCATGTAATTACTTTACTTTATTGCTAACCGTTAGCCATAGTAGTAGAAGTAATAGTTGGCGAGACAACTTCATGAAGACACGATGGTGGAGATCATGATGATGGAGATCATGGTGTCATGCCGGTGACGATGATGATCATGGCGCCCCGAAGATGGAGATCAAAAGGAGCAAAATGATATTGGCCATATCATGTCACTATTTGATTGCATGTGATGTTTATCATTTTTTTTACATCTTATTTGCTTAGAACGCCGGTAGCATAAATAAGATGATCCCTCTCTAAAATTTCAAGAAAGTGTTTCCCCAAACTGTGCACCGTTGTGAAGGTTCGTTGTTTCGAAGCACCACGTGATGATCGGGTGTGATAGATTCTAACGTTCGAATACAATGGGTGTAAGCCAGATTTACACATGCAAAACACTTAGGTTGACTTGACGAGCCTAGCATGTACAGACATGGCCTCGGAACACGGAAGACCGAAAGGTCGAACATGAGTCGTATAGAAGATATGATAAACATAGAGATGTTCACCGTTGGTGACTAGTCCGTCTCACGTGATGATCGGACACGGCCTAGTCTATTCGGATCATGTATCACTTAGATGACTAGAGGGATGTCTATCTGAGTGGGAGTTCATTGAATAATTTGATTAGATGAACTTAATTATCATGAACTTAGTCTAAAATCTTTACAATATGTCTTGTAGATCAAATGGCCCACGCTAATGTTGCCCTCAACTTCAACGCGTTCCTAGAGAAAACCAAGTTGAAAGACGATGGTAGAAACTACACAGACTGGGTCCGTAACTTGAGGATCATCCTCATAGCTGCCAAGAAAGCATATGTCCTTGAAGCACCGCTAGGTGACGCACCTGTTTTCCCAGCAACTCAAGACGTTATGAACGCCTGGCAGTCGCGTAGTGATGATTACTCCCTGGTTCAGTGCGGCATGCTTTACAGCTTAGAACCGGGGCTCCAAAAGCGTTTTGAGCAACACGGAGCATATGAGATGTTCCAAGAGCTGAAAATTGTTTTCCAAGCTCATGCCCGAGTGGAGAGATATGAAGTCTCCGACAAGTTCTATAGTTGTAAGATGGAGGAGAATAGTTCTGTCAGCGAGCACATACTCAAAATGTCTGGGTTGCACAACCGCTTGTCTCAGCTGGGAGTTAATCTCCCGGATGACGCGGTCGTTGACAGAATCCTTCAGTCACTTCCACCTAGCTACAAGAGCTTTGTGATGAACTTCAATATGCAGGGGATGGAAAAAACCATTCCTGAGGTATATTCAATGCTGAAATCAGCGGAGGTGGAGATCAAAAAGGAACATCAAGTGTTGATGGTGAATAAAACCACTAAGTTCAAGAAAGGCAAGGGTAAAAAGAACTTCAAGAAGGACGGCAAGGGAGTTGCCGCGCCCGGTAAGCAAGCTGCCGGGAAGAAGCCAAAGAATGGACCCAAGCCTGAGACTGAATGCTTTTATTGCAAGGGAAACGGTCACTGGAAGCGGAACTGCCCCAAGTACTTAGCGGATAAGAAGGCCGGCAATACCAAAGGTATATGTGATATACATGTTATTGATGTGTACCTTACCAGCGCTCGTAGTAGCTCCTGGGTATTTGATACCGGTGCGGTTGCTCATATTTGTAACTCAAAACAGGAGCTGCGGAATAAGCGGAGACTGGCGAAGGACGAGGTGACGATGCGCGTCGGGAATGGTTCCAAGGTCGATGTGATCGCCGTCGGCACGCTACCTCTACATCTGCCTACGGGATTAGTTTTGAACCTCAATAATTGTTATTTAGTGCCAGCTTTGAGCATGAACATTATATCTGGATCTCGCTTAATGCAAGATGGCTACTCATTTAAATATGAGAATAATGGTTGTTCTATTTATATGAGAGATATGTTTTATGGTCATGCCCCGCTAGTCAATGGTTTATTCTTATTGAATCTCGAACGTGATGTTACACATATTCATAGTGTGAATGCCAAAAGATGTAAGGTTGATAATGATAGTCCCACATACTTGTGGCACTGCCGCCTTGGTCACATTGGTGTCAAACGCATGAAGAAACTCCATGCAGATGGACTTTTGGAGTCTCTTGATTATGAATCATTTGACACGTGCGAACCATGCCTCATGGGCAAAATGACCAAGACTCCATTCTCCGGAACAATGGAGTGAGCAACCAACTTATTGGAAATCATACATACTGATGTGTGCGGTCCAATGAGCGTTGAGGCTCGCGGTGGTTATTGTTATGTTCTCACCCTCACTGATGACTTAAGTAGATATGGGTATGTCTACTTAATGAAACACAAGTCTGAGACCTTTGAAAAGTTCAAGGAATTTCAGAGTGAGGTTGAGAATCAACGTGACAGGAAAATAAAGTTCTTACAATCAGATCGTGGAGGGGAATATTTGAGTCACGAATTTGGCACGCACTTAAGGAAATGTGGAATTGTTTCACAACTCACGCCGCCTGGAACACCTCAGCGTAATGGTGTGTCCGAACGTCGTAATCGCACTCTATTAGATATGGTGCGATCTATGATGTCTCTTACCGATCTACCGCTATCATTTTGGGGTTATGCTTTAGAGACTGCCGCATTCACTTTAAATAGGGCTCCGTCGAAATCCGTTGAGACGACACCGTATGAATTATGGTTTGGGAAGAAACCTAAGCTGTCGTTTCTGAAAGTTTGGGGATGTGATGCTTACGTCAAGAAACTTCAACCTGAAAAGCTCGAACCCAAATCGGAAAAATGCGTCTTCATAGGATACCCTAAGGAAACTATTGGGTATACCTTCTACCTCAGATCCAAAGGCAAGATCTTTGTTGCCAAGAATGGATCCTTTCTAGAGAAAGAGTTTCTCTCGAAAGAAATGAGTGGGAGGAAAGTGGAGCTTGATGAGATGACCCTTCTCGAACCGGAGAGTAGCGCAGCGCAGGAAAATGTTTCTATGGTGCCTGCACCGACTAGAGAGGAAGTTAATGATGATGATCATGATCAAGTTACCACTAAACTTTGTAGGTCCACAAGGACACGTTCCGCACCAGAGTGGTACGGCAACCCTGTCCTAGAAGTCATGTTGTTAGACAACGGTGAACCTTCGAACTATGAAGAAGCGATGGCGGGCCCGGATTGCAACAAATGGCTTGAAGCCATGAAATCCGAGATAGGATCCATGTATGAAAACGAAGTATGGACTTTGACAGACTTGCCCGATGATCGGCAAGCCATAGAGAACAAATGGATCTTTAAGAAGAAGACAGACACGGATGGTAATGTGACCATCTCTAAGGCTCGACTTGTCGCTAAGGGTTATCGACAAGTTCAAGGGGTTGACTACGACGAGACCTTCTCACCCGTAGCGAAGCTGAAGTCCGTCCGAATCATGCTAGCAATTGCCGCATTCTATGATTATGAGATATGGCAAATGGACGTCAAAACGACATTCCTTAATGGTTTCCTTAAGGAAGAATTGTATATGATGCTGCCGGAAGGTTTTATCGATCCTAATAATGCTGACAAGGTATGCAAGCTCAAGCGCTCAATCTATGGGCTGGTGCAAGCATCTCGGAGTTGGAACATTCGCTTTGATGAGATGATCAAAGTGTTTGGGTTTCACAGACTTATGGAGAAGCCTGTGTTTACAAGAAAGTGAGTGGGAACTCTGTAGCATTTCTCATATTATATGTGGATGACATACTATTAATGGGAAATGATATAGAATTCTTGGAAAGGATAAAGGCCTACTTGAATAAGTGTTTTTCAATGAAGGACCTTGGAGAAGCTGCTTACATATTAGGCATCAAGATCTATAGAGATAGATCGAGACGCCTCATTGGTCTTTCGCAAAGCACATACCTTGACAAGATATTGAAGAAGTTCAATATGGATCAGTCCAAGAAGGGGTTCTTGCCTGTATTGCAAGGTGTGAGATTGAGCACGGCTCAATGCCCGACCTCGGCAGAAGATAGAGAAAAGATGAGTGTCATCCCCTATGCCTCAGCCATAGGGTCTATTATGTATGCCATGCTGTGTACCAGACCTGATGTGAACCTCGCCGTAAGTTTGGTAGGGAGGTACCAAAGTAATCCCGGCATGGAACACTGGACAGCGGTCAAGAACATCCTGAAGTACCTGAAAAGGACTAAGGATATGTTTCTCGTTTATGGAGGTGCCGAAGAGCTCGTCGTAAAGGGTTACGTCGATGCTAGCTTTGACACAGATCTGGATGACTCCAAGTCACAAACCGGATACGTGTATATTTTGAATGGTGGGGCAATCAGCTGGTGCAGTTGCAAGCAAAGCGTCATGGCGGGATCTACATGTGAAGCGGAGTACATAGCAGCCTCGGAGGCAGCACATGAAGCAGTCTGGATGAAGGAGTTCATCACCGACCTAGGAGTTATTCCCAATGCGTCGGGCCCAATGACTCTCTTCTGTGACAACACTGGAGCTATTGCCCTTGCCAAGGCGCCCAGGTTTCACAAGAACACCAGGCATATCAAGCGTCGCTTCAACTCCATTCGTGAACATGTTTAAGATGGAGACATAGATATTTGTAAAGTGCATACGGATCTGAATGTCGCAGATCCGTTGACTAAACCTCTTCCACGAGCAAAACATGATCAACACCAGAACTCTATGGGTGTTCGATTCATCACAATGTAACTAGATTATTGACTCTAGTGCAAGTGGGAGACTGTTGGAAATATGCCCTAGAGGCAATAATAAAGTGGTTATTATTATATTTCCTTGTTCATGATAATTGTCTATTGTTCATGCTATAATTGTATTAACCGGAAACTGTAATACATGTGTGAATACATAGATCACAGAATGTCCCTAGTAAGCCTCTAGTTGACTAGCTCGTTGATCAATAGATGGTTATGGTTTCCTGACCATGGACATTAGATGTCGTTGATAACGGGATCACATCATTAGGAGAATGATGTGATGGACAAGACCCAATCCTAAGCATAGCACAAGATCGTGTAGTTCGTTTGCTAGAGCTTTTCTAATGTCAAGTATCATTTCCTTAGACCATGAGATTGTGCAACTCCCGGATACCGTAGAAATGCTTTGGGTGTATCAAACGTCACAACGTAACTGGGTGACCATAAAGGTGCACTACAGGTATCTCCGAAAGTGTCTGTTGGGTTGGCACAAATCGAGACTGGGATTTGTCACTCCGTATGACGGAGAGGTATCTCTGGTCCCACTCGGTAATGCATCATCATAATGAGCTCAATGTGACTAAAGAGTTAGCCACGGTATTATGCGTTACGAAACGAGTAAAGAGACTTGCCGGTAACGAGATTGAACGAGGTATGGGGATACCGACGATCGAATCTCGGGCAAGTAACATACCAATGGACGAAAGGAATTGTATACGGGATTCATTGAATCCCCGACATCGTGGTTCATCCGATGAGATCATCATGGAACATGTGGGAGCCAACATGGGTATCTAGATCCCGCTGTTGGTTATTGGCCGGAGAGATGTCTCAGTCATGTCTACATGGTTCTCGAACCCGTAGGGTCTACACACTTAAGGTTCGGTGACGCTAGAGTTGTTATGGGAAATAGTATGTGGTTACCGAATGTTGTTCGGAGTCCCAGATGAGATCCTGGACGTCACGAGGAGTTCCGGAATGGTTCGGAGGTGAAGATTTATATATGGGAAGTCATCATACGGTCACCGGAAGTATTCGGGGGTTTGCCGGTATTGTACCGGGACCACCGAAGGGGTTCCGGGGGTCCACCGGGAGGGTCCACCTGCCCCGAAGGGCCCTATGGGTTGTATGTGTAAGGGAACCAGCCCCTAAGTGGGCTGGGCGCCATCCCCCTTAGGGCCCATGCGCCTAGGGTTGGGGGGAAACCCTAAAGGGGGCGCCCCCCTTGGCTTGGGGGGCAAGCCCCCTCCCCTTGGCCGCCGCCCCCCTCTAGATCTCATTTAGAGGGGCCGGCCCCCTTCCCCCTTCGCCATATAAATAGAGGGGAGGAGGGAGGGCAGCAGCACCTCATCCAAGGCGCAGCCCTCCCCCTCTCCAACACCCCCTCCTCCTCTGTTGAGCTTGGCGAAGCCCTGCCGGAGAACTACAAGCTCCACCACCACGCCGTCGTACTGCCGGAGTTGTCTTCCCCAACCTCTCCCTCCTCCTTGCTAGATCAAGGCACGGGAGACGTCACCGGGCTGCACGTGTGTTGAACGCGGAGGTGCCGTTGTTCGGCGCTTAGATCGGAATCGATCGCGATCTGAATCGCTGCGTGTACGACTCCTCCAACCGCGTTCTTGCAACGCTTCCGCATCGCGATCTTCAAGGGTATGAAGATGCACTCCCCTCTCTCTCATTGCTAGTCTCTCCATAGATTGATCTTGGTGATGCATAGAATTTTTTTTAATTTCTACACCGATCCCCAACACCACTTGGCCACCCGGCCTGTGGCTTCTCTATTTTGAATAATATCGCCTAGAGGAGCAGAACTGACCACAGTGATGGGATGACCAAGGAAATATTGTTTCAACTTACGACTAGCCATGAAAACTCCATAAACCAGCTGCTGCCAATGTGGGTACCTCTGCTTAGATTCAATTAGCACCTCACTGACATAATAAACCGGCCTCTGAACCGGAAACTCCTTGCCTGACTCCTTCCTTTCCATAACAACCGCCACACTGACGGCTCTGTTATTAGCAGCCACATATAAAAGCAAGGGCTCCTTGTCAATAGGAGCTACAAGAACTGGAGGTTCGGCCAACTATTTTTAAGCGCCTCAAACGCCTGATTAGCAGCATCACTCCAAACGAAGTGGTCTGTTTTCTTCATCATCTGGTAGAGGGGGATAGCCTTTTCTCCCAGGTGGCCTATAAACCGTCTTAAGGCCGCGATATGACCCGCCAAACGCTAGACGTTATTAACACATGCCGGCTTAGCTAAAGAAGTGATAGCCTTGATTTTCTCCGGGTTAGCCTCAATGCCTCTCTCAGAGACCAAAAAACCCAAGAGCTTGCCTGCTGGCACGCCAAATACACACTTGGCCAGGTTAAGCCTCATCTTGTAGACCCGGAGGTTATCAAAGGTCTCCTTTAAATCATCTAACAAGGTCTCCTTCTTCCTGGATTTCACAACAATATCATCCACATAAGCATGAACATTGCGTCCAATCTGATCATGGAGGCAATTCTGAACACAACACTGGTAAGTCGCCTGGGCACTCTTGAGCCCAAAAGGCATAGACACATAGCAGAAGGCCCCAAAGGGAGTGATAAAAGCTGTCTTCTCCTGGTCCTTAACTGCCATCTTGATCTGATGATAACCAGAATAAGCATCTAAAAAGCTCAGGCGCTCACAACCCGCCGTAGCATCAATAATCTGATCAATACGAGGGAGAGCAAAAGGATTAGCCGGACAAGCCTTGTTAAGGTCCGTGTAATCCACACACATATGCCAAGTGCCGTTTTTCTTAAGTACCAGCACCGGGTTAGCCAACCACTCAGGATGAAAAACTTCAATGATAAACCCGGCTGCCAAGAGCCGGGCCACCTCTTCACCAATGGCCTTGCGTCTCTCTTCATTAAAACGACGAAGAAATTGCTTGACCGGTTTAAACTTCGGATCAATATTGAGAGTGTGCTCAGCGAGTTCCCTCGGTACACCTGGCATGTCTGAAGGCTTCCATGCGAAGATGTCCTGGTTCTCACGGATGAACTCGATGAGCGTGCTTTCCTATTTCAGATCCAGATTGGCACTGATAATAAACTGTTGGGATGAATTGCCAGGGACAAAGTCAGCCTGCTTGGTGTCATCAGCCGACTTGAACTTCAACAAGGGGTCATGCTCTGTAGTTGGCTTCTTCAAGGGACTCATATCCGCCGGGTCAACATTATCCTTGTAAAACTTCAACTCCTCTGTTGCACAAACAGACTCAGCATAAGCAGTGTCGGCTTCTTCACATTCCAGGGCTATCTTCCTGTTACCATGCACCGTGATAGTACCCTTATGACCCGGCATCTTGAGCTGCAGATAAACATAACAAGGCCATGCCATAAACTTGGCATCAGCCGGCCGTCCAAACAAGGCGTGATAAGGGCTCTGAATCTTGACCACCTCAAAAGTCAATGTTTCAACCCGATAATCATGCTCATCGCCAAAAGCCACTTCCAAGGCTATCTTGCCCACTGGATACACCGACTTACCAGGCACCACTCCGTGAAACACAGTAGAAGATGGCTTGAGATCTTTGTCAGTCAATTCCATACAGCGAAAAGTATCATAATAAAGAATATTGATACTGCTGCCCCCGTCCATAAGTACCTTTGTAAACTTGTATCGACCAACCTGTGGAGCAACCACCAACGCCAGCTAACCCGGGTTGTCAACCCGGGGCGGGTGATCCTCACGGCTCCATACGATAGGCTGCTCTGACCATCGCAAGTATCGAGGGACCGCCGGCTCAACCGTGCTCACTGCTCGTTTATGAACCTTCTGGTCTCACTTGCATAGGTTTGTTGTGAAAACATGATACTGACCACTATTCAGCTGCTTCAGATTACTCTGATAGCCAGACTGCTGCTGCTGATTACCTTGACCGGACTGCTGATTACCACCACCTTGATTACCTTGGCCTTGAAAACCAGAGTTTGAACCGCCACATCCAAAACCAGGCCCGTGAGAGCCGGATCCTGACCCGCCGTTTGGGCCGTTCTGATAAAAACCGGAATTTCTATACTCCCTCATAATGAAGCAATCTTTCAATAAATGAGTGGCCGGCTTATCCTGAGTACCATGCTTTGGACAAGGCTGATTCATTATTGCCTCAAGGTTAAACTTTGGCCCACCAAACCGGGGCGTTGATGATTTCCCCTTACGGCGCTGGCTGCTATTCTGCGTGCTGGTGTTAGCCACAAAATCTGAACCGCCATCGTTTTGCTTGCGCTTACCGTTGTTACCTTGACCCGCCGTATTGTGATGCTGTCCCTTTCCATTGCCGCCCTTCTTCCCCTTGCTAGCCTTATCTTCGTCAGACGCCGGGTCTTTCGTACTATCTGAGTCGGCATATTTGGTTAAAGCTGCCATGAGTTCTCCCATATCATTGCAGTGGCGCTTAAGCCGCCCCAGCTTCTGTTTGAAGGGAAGGAAACGACAATTTTTCTCTAAAATCAGGACGGCTGAACCGGCATTAGTGCTATTTCATGAATGAATGACTTCCGAGACCCGGCGAACCCAGTGATTGGTTGACTCATCCTCAAGCTGGACGCAAGCATCAAGGTCGATGATCGACATGGGTTGCTTACACGTATCTCTGAAATTCTGAATAAAACGCACCTTCAACTGTGCCCACGAAATGATGGAGTTGGCAGGTAGCCCTTTCAGCCAGGTACGAGCCGGCCCATCCAACATCATGGTGAAATACTTGGCGCACACAGCGTCGTTGACATCTAGCATCTCCGTGGCCATCTCATAGCTCTCAATCCATGCTTCCGGAGGCTGATCAGCTGTGTAGTTGGGCACTTTGCGAGGGCCCTTAAAATCCTTGGGCAGATGCTAATTACGTAAGGCCGGCACTAGGCACGACACCCCCACGGTCCTAGAAGTCATCCCAGCTTCTATAGACAAGGACGGGTTATGCTGGGGTTGCTGATAAGCCGCCAACTGAGCCGCCAGCTCCGCCTCCCGACGTGCCCTGGCCTGGTCCACTAAAGCCTGAGCATGGTTATCAGCGCGTGGCGGGTCACGCCCACGGGGCTGGTTATGGTGCTGCTCACTGCTCGAAACCACCGGTGACTCAATGCGCCGGCTGTAACTCCGGCTTGGGCGTGGGGTTGAATGGATTCGCTCACGGCTATGCGAATACGCCGCCTGTTGAACCAACGCGGTTTGAAGAAGCTCCACAGCCTTTCGGGTCTCAACCACCGCGGGAGACTTGCCTTGCATCGGGAGAGCCGCCAGCCGCGACGCCGCAGCAATCATGTTGTCCAAAGGGTTAGAAAAATGACCCAGCGGTGTCGGCACCTGCTGAGGTGGGGTTAAATTCAAACAAGGCGGGTCTGCGACTCGTGGCTGAGCCGTCCCTCCAGTCACAGGTGCCTCAATAGCCCGGGTTACCTCAGGTGGATTGCTTGGCCCGGCCCCAGGTGTGTTAAAGATATTCCTCGCATCATACTCCGGAGGTAGCCGACTCATGTGCCTCCTTCGTAAAACGGCGTTAGATGCATTCTGGTCCAAGGTTAATCGGAAATCCTCTGCTTGAATTCATTGCATCTCTGCGTCCAGGGCGGCTCGTTCTGTCACCATCCTAGCGTTCTCAGCATTAAGCTCAACTCTGGCTTGAGCTATCTCATCTCGTAGTTTCGCCACATCCACCTTATGCTACGCTTGAGTCTCCGGAGTAACCTCTACCTCTAGCAGGGTTGCCAAGGCGTCCAAGAGCTCGGACAAAACTTGAGCCGGCGGGCGCACAGGACCGCTCACGCCAGCTGTTGCTTCGGCCGTTGAACTGGAAGTCATGGCTGCCGCAGTTGACGATTGCAGCACTGGTTGCGTGACAACCATGAAGATCGCGACCCTGTTCGGTGGCTCATAGGGGTCCGGAATACTATCGCCATCAGAATAGCCCCCAAGCCCGCCGTCTTGCAGTTGATACATTGAATTAGTCTCACCGGTTGAGGACTCACCATCAGAGTAGATGATCGTCTCTCCACCAGACGCAGATCCTTCCTCAAAACCCGCTCCATGCACAAACCCAACAAAGGTGTGCTTCACGGCGGCTTGAACCTCAGCGGATCGCGCGCGCTGAGCCGTCTCGATGATGTTGGTGCAGAAGTCTGGCTCAGGCTCCGACTTGCCGATCTTGCCGATGAAGACATGGATTCCGCCGAAGGGGACCCGGTACCCGTATTCGATCGAATCGGCCTCGGGACCCCAGCCTGCGTCATCGTTGTAGATCTTGCTGCGGCGACTCTTGGTCATCCGGCCCATGGCATATCCCTTGATCCCTGCGAAGCTGGCCTTCAAGAACTCGAAACCACCGTGCGCTGGCCCCACGGTGGGCGCCAACTGTCGTGGACTTAACATGGTAGATGCCCTAGCAAAAGGACTTAGGTGTGGAGCCATCGCAACTAGGTTAGCTTGAAGGGGTTAAACGGGACAAAGGACACAGAGAGTTTACCCAGGTTCGGCCCCTCTCAACGAGGTAAAAGCCTACTCCTGCCTTAGTTTGTATTGCTTGTGTTTCGATTACCAGGGAGCGAATACGCTTGACCTAGTTCTCGATCAGTTGTTTCTTGAGTTAACCCGCCGCCGGGTCACCCCTTTATATACAGGTTGATGCCCGGCGGCTTACAGAGTCCCGGCCGGCTCACACAAACGTAACCAGCTCGGTTTCTAACTACCCTTGCCTTACAAGACAAGTTTAAACATATGGTGGCTCATACCCGTGGGCCTCAAGCCGTCTTCGGGTCTTGGGCCTTCAATTAGCTTGCTCTATGAACCGCCATCTTCACATCTTCTTGGACCTTATCGGGCCTCTTGACTTTAAGCCGCCAGGGGCATGACCCGGCCCCTCCTGGGCGGGTCATACCCATTAGTTATATCCCCAACACACGGTGAGGTACTTAGGCAAGCAAGACGGCAGCTATGGCGACGGCCAGGAGCTCGTCAGCGGTGATGCGCTCGGGCTCGAGCGGTGCCGTGGCTACAGATGGCAAACAACAGCACTGAGAGGTGGAAGAGGAAGAGGTGGGGCTCATCGAGTGATCACGATAGATCCTTGACGGCTTAGGAGCAGCAGAGCTCGTCGGAGGAGAAGGGGATCGCCGACATCCCAAGGAAGAAGACGACGCGGATCCGACGCTGTGCTGCCTCCCTGCTTGCGCTCGTGGACGGGGACGAGGCAGTCGACGATGGCGGAGCTGGTAGGCATGGTGGCGAGGCGAGGCGACGGTGGTGGCTACGTGAATGCGGCGGCGCAGTCATGGTGGCGCTCGGGCGACGGTGAATCTGAGGGAGAGAGGGGAGGATTGAGCGAGGAGAGAGGGGGAGAATGGCGGAGGAGGCTAGGGGGGCGCACGAGGCCTCGGCCTTATCCCCTCATCGAGCCGCGGCGTCGGTGGACGTCGCGTTGTCGGCGCCGCACCGGCGCGCGCGCGCTCGACCACGGCGGCGGTGACACGCAGATGAAAGAGAGAAAGATGGGCCGGACCAGGCACTGTGCACTTGGGCCAGTGCACAGTGGCCTTTTTCTTTTCTTTTATTTCTTTCTTCTGTTTTCTTTTTCCAGAGAGAGTTTTGAATTAAATGAGCTGTCAATTATTTTTGTGCAAATGTGAAACTTGGTCACATAGGTACATTGCAATATCCAGCACTGCCACAAAAAGTTTGGGCATTTTTGGAACCCATTTGAATTTATCCAAAAATGATTAGGGCATTTAAGTGCTGTTTTGGCTCTGATCAAATGCATTAGGCCCATCTAGACTTGATGATGATGTTGTGTTCCTTAACAGCAAATAGTTTTAGATTATTTTCTAAAAGGTGAACATTTTTCCAACAGGATTTGAGCAAGTTCATTTTGCACTTTTGAATTTGAGTTGATTTTCAGAGAGGGATTTGAATTGAATCCTTAACCAATGTGACTAGGCACTGCAAATGAAAGTGACTTGGCATTTTTAGCAGATGATCACAGTGCTTATTACATAGGAGTGTTACAAATTCTCCTCCTCTAAAAGAAATTATCATCCCAAAAATTTAGGAGGTAGAAGGAAAGAGGTCGGGATATTCTTCCCGAAGATGATCCTCGCGTTCCCAAGTGGCTGCATCTTCAGTGTGATTCGACCACTTCACTTTCAGGAACTTGGTTGTCTTCTGACGGGTTCGACGTTCAGCTTCATCGAGAATGCGGATCGGATGCTCTTTATAAGAAAGATCATCTTGCAATTCGAGCATCTCATGATCCACTGCTCGGTGCGGAGATTCCTTGAAGCATTTACGAAGTTGCGACACATGGAAGACGTCGTGGATATGAGAGAATTGCGGCGGCAACTCCAATTTATATGCCACCTGTCCACGTGTAGCAACAATGCGGAAGAGACCAATGTAGCATGGAGCTAACTTGCCCTTGATTCCGAAACGACGGGTGCCCTTCATAGGAGTGACATGAAGATAAGCTTGATCACCTAGTTGATAGGTCAAGCCCCATCGTTTGCGATCATAGTTGCTCTTCTGGCAGTCCTGAGCCACCTTGAGATTTTCTCGGACAATGGGGACTTGTGCTTCGGCTTGTTGAATAATGTCCGGTCCCACGAGTGGTCGTTCCCCAGTTCCTGACCAATTCAGAGGGGTTCAACACTTTCGTCCATAAAGAACTTCGAAGGGGGCCATTTTCAAGCTAGCTTGATAGCTGTTATTATAAGAGAATTCGGCAAACGGGAGAGATTCTTCCCACTTCTTACCGAACGATATAACACAAGCCCGAAGCATATTTCAAGCACTTGATTAACTCGCTCAACTTGGCCTTGGGATTGTGGATGATATGCTAAACTCTAGGTAATGTGAGTTCCCATAGCTTCTTGGAAACTTTCCCAGAACTTGGATGTGAAAAGACCGCCACCGTCCGAATTGATCTCCTTCGGAATACCGTGGAGTGAAACGATTCTGGAGATATACAATTCTGCTAGCTGGCTAGCGGTGATAGTCTCCTTGACAGGCAGAAAATGTGCAACCTTGGAAAGTTGGTCGACGACGACAAGAATAGCATCGTGACCCTTCTGAGACTTGGGAAGACCAGCAATGAAATCCATTTGAACCTTATCCCATTTCCATAAAGGAATAGGGAGCGGTTGCAGAATTCCAGCAGGCTTCTGATGTTCTGCTTTAACGCAACGGCAAACATCACATTCAGCAACATATCGAGCAATGTCCTGCTTCATTCTGGACCACCAGTACCTCTGTCGAAGATCGCGATACATCTTTGTGCTACTCGGATGGATAGACAGCGGTGTATCATGTGCCTCCTTCATGACTTTGTCAGTCATAAGTTCGAAGCGAGGTACCACAATGTGGTCTCTGAAATACAAGGTTCCGTCTTCAGCAATTGAGAAATCCCTGTACTTCTCGAGGTGAAGCTCTTTCTTCATTAGATCTACTTTGGCATCTTCGGCTTGCGCAATCTTTACAGCTTTCTCAAGATCTGGCTGTACCACAAGGTTATTAAGAGAACCCTGTGGAACGATACGGAGATTCAACTTACGCAGTTCTTCATAAAGATGGGGTTGAGCTTGCTTAACCATGAGGTTGTTTCAATAGAACTTGCGGCTCAAGGCATCAGCCATCACATTAGCCTTGCCAGGGGTATAAGAAATACCACAGTCATAGTCCGTGATTGTTTCCAACCATCGCTGTTGACGGAGATTAAGATCCGGTTGAGTGAACAAATACTTCAGACTCTGATGATCGGTATAGATCTCACACCGGTTACCAAGAAGGTAATGTCGCCACTGCTTCAATGCATATATCACAGCAACGAGTTTGAGATCATGCACTGGATAGTTTTCTTCATGCGGACGCAATTGTCGTGAGGCATATGCAATTACCTTTCATTCTTGCATTAGGACACAGCCTAATCCTTGACGAGAGGCGTCGCAATAAATTACAAAGTCTTTGCGAGAATCCGGAGGAGCAAGCACTGGAGCAGAAGTTAGCTTGTCCTTGAGGGTCTGGAAACTCTCCTGACATTTGTCTGTCCACTCAAACTTAACGCCTTTGTGGAGCAGGTTAGTCAGGGGCTTGGCAATCTTGGAAAAGTTCTCGATGAATCGGCGGCAATAACTTGCAAGGCCGAGAAAACGTCTGACTTGCTTGGTGTTCTTCGGAGGAGTCCAGTCAAGAATAGCCTGAACACGCTCCGGGTTAACGGCGATACCATCCTTGGAAATCACATGTCCAAGGTAGGTTACTTCAGAAAGCCAGAATTCGCATTTGGAGTACTTGGCATACAACTTGTGTTCTCGAAGCCTTTCTAGAACAAGGCAAAGATGTTCGGCATGTTCTTCCTTATTCTTCGAATATACCAGAATATCATCCAGATATACCACGACGAACTTATCGAGGTAATCCATGAAGATGTAATTCATCAGGCGGGAGAACGTAGCTGGAGCATTAGTTAGGCCAAATGACATGACGGTGTATTCATAGGAGCCATAACGAGTAACGAAGGCCGTCTTAGGAATATCCTCTTCCCGGACACGGATCTGGTGATAACCCAACCTCAAGTCGAGTTTAGAGAACACCGAAGATCTAGCAAGTTGATCATATAAATCATTGATCCGAGGAAGCGGATATTTATTCTGAATGGTTGCCTGGTTGATAGGACGGTAATCTTGAACCAACCTATTTGTACCATCTTTCTTCTTGACAAAGAGAGACGGTGCTCCCCAGGCAGAGGAACTAGGGCGGATGAAGCCCTTCTTAAGTGACTTGTTGATTTCTTCCTTAAGCTCGAGAAGGTGGTGCAGAGGCATCTTGTAAGGACGCTTCGCAATACGAGTGGTGCCAGGCTTCAAGTCGATAACAAACTCGACAGCTCTAGCAGGGGGTATTCCTGGAAGTTCTTCTGGAAAAACATCCTGGAAGTCACAGATGACTGGAATGTTTTCGAACCCCTCAAGCGGAGAAGCGTTCAATGCATTCAAGGCATAAATCTGAGCCTCGGCGTTCTGAGTGAGGTGAGCATGATAATTCACTATCTCATCTGATGGGTGCAGGAGGTGTATAACTTTAGTGGCACAATTTCTTGAGGCATAGTGAGCCTTCAACCAATCCATTCCAAGAATAAGGTCAATCTTGGAAGATTTCAGAATAATGGGAAATGCCTGGAACTTCAACCGCTCAATTTCAATAGTGACATCGGGGCTGAATAGGGAGGCTCAGCACTGACCCGCGGGAGTGTTTACCGCTAGTGGGTGTTGCAAATTTTCATACTTAATGCCATGCATGAATGCAAAATCTTCTGACATGAATGAATGCGATGCTCCTGAATCAAATAAAATAGATGCTGGTACTGAATTAACAAGAAATGTACCCATCACAGTTTCAGGTTGATCTTGAGCTTCAGCCATGTTGACATGATAGTTCTGTCCACGACCATAAGAAGGCCTGACATTGTTGTTGCGAGGCTTAGAAATTCCACGACCAATTCCACGGCCAGCAGGAGGAAGTGCTAACTGATTCTGACCCTGAGAACAGTCTCTGGCATGGTGACCTGGCTGGCCACACTTGAAGCAGAGTCCACTGTCTGGACGTGGTGCAGGAGCTCGAGGTGGTGGAGCTCAAAGAGGCTGCCTTGGTGGTGGAGGAGGCAAATGAGGTGCAGCATAAGTAGGTCTGTACACTGGAGCAGTTGGACGGTACATGCTTTGTGGAATCCAGATGCGGCGCTTCTGCGAAGACGAGCCCGAAGATGAGCCCGCTTCATGGGTGCATCTGGTTGCTTCCTTGTGCTTCTTCAGACCAGTCTCGACCATGATAGCCTTGTTCACCAAGGTGGCGAAGTCGGGAAAATCTTGGACGAGCAGGGCTAGCTGAATGTCATGGTGTAGCCCTTCACGGAACTTCTCCTGCCTACGAGCATCAGTGGGGATGTCTTCTTCAGCATAGCGAGACAAGTCAAGGAACTCTCGCTGATAGACTTCTACAGTCTTGTTGCCTTGAACGAGACTACGGAACTCGGCCTTCTTCCGATCTATAACTCCTTGAGGAATATACCGGGCACGAAAAACAGCCTTGAATTCCACCCAAGTGACAACAGTTCCAGGAGGTAGGGTCTGTCTGTGAGTTGCCCACCATTGTGCTGCGGGTCCCTTCAAGAAGTATGTCGCGAATGTGACATAGCTGATAGGGGGAACATCAGCTGACTCCATCTCGTAGAAGATGTCACGCAGCCAGTCATCGGCATCCAGCGGATTAACTGTGTTGCGGAATACCGATGGGTTGAGACGCACAAACTGTGGTAGCATGATTGAAGCTGGCTGCTGGTTGGCATTGGGACGGGGGAATTGATCCATAATCCCCGTCATGAACTAACGGTTGAGTTCAAATTGTTGCATCATAGCGGCCATATAGTCAGGCGGTGGCGGCGGTGGTGGATTGTTATCATCCATCCTGCTAAATTCAATAGGGGTAGTTTAGCAGAGGCTATTGCGAGTGTTAAGCAACAAGCATGATGTAACATGATGGAATTTAAGTAGTGTAACAGATGCTTAACAGTAGTCATTTAAAACATACAGATCCATACAGAGTCGGTTACAATCGGACAGCATAATGACGCAAATTCAAAAGCTAGACATGCTAGGCGGCACGCAGGCACGCGGTAAGGAAGTACACAACAAGACATAGCAAAGGCTACATCAACGTCGGAGAAAACCACTGAAATGGGGTAGCTGCAAGTGCGGACGACGGATGTTCGTCGCGGAAGGATCCTGCACTCCATGTGCACTCTGATGTAGAACCCGGTCTCGAACTGAAAGAAGTGGTCCACGTGCAGGTGTGTGACCTCCCACAGCAGGCCAATCGATCCCTGGTGGCATCTCGGTCCTGCGCGGGTAAAGGATGTGCTCCGGATGTATCCCTGCACGAACAGCTGGTAGCAACTATGTCATAGCATCGTAGAGGCGTGCTCGAGTGGCAAACAACTCGACGGCAAGAGCCCGAACAGTGCAATCCAGAGCCTGAGTGCACTGAATCAGAACCTACGGGTCGTAGCGACGAGGCTCGTACGGGGCACAGATAGCTGTGTAGTATCCAGTAGCATCTCCAGCAGGGGCATACGGAATGTATCAAAACTCAGAGGCATCCAAGCTAACGCTGAGCTCACCTCGGAGACGTGCGACAGCAGAGTAGGCGGCATCATGGACTGCCATCTCAATCGTCACGCCGATACCATGGAAAAGGTACAGCTCAGTGTCTGAGTCATCCTGCTGATTATAGATACGAACATCAGCATAGTACTGCTCCTGGTTGAACTTGCAGTATACCACGTAGACCATGTACTCGGGGTACCAGCGGTAACCCAGTTATGTCTGGAGGGCGATCAGGATAGCTGGAAAACCAGGGGCATCACGAGCCCAAGTGCGAAGCACAAGCTGCGTCGTAGGGTGCGGTGGAAACAGACGATCCATCTGAAATAAAGGAAATTCAGGATTGTCATTTGACGATGAGAAGTATAACAGATCTCGAAGAGAAAGGTTAAACAAAACAATGGAAAGGAAAATGATTATCAGACTAATCAGATCAATGACAAGGAAATCGCACAGATATCCAGCTCTCCGGGAGGACGGGATTTACGAGATCCTAAGTGTCGGCGTTAGTAAATTTATTTAACCCGAATATAAGAGAGATCAGAGTCCTAGAGTAAAGACGAGGAATAAAAGATCCTAATACCACCCAGTTGGCGACGTGGGCCCGTAAGCCACACAGCCAAGTTAGTAAAACAGTTTTCGGTTACTAGACTCAACTTCGGCCAAGGAGTTGGAAAGGGGGATTCCTACAGGCAGTCAGCTCTGATACCAACCTGTGACGACCCTGGCTTAATCGTGCACTAATCATACACGCAAATGCACATGATCAAGCCTAAGGACTCACTTGAAGATATCACAACACAACTCTAAAACATAAATAAAGTCATACAAGCTTTATATTACAAGCCAGGGCCTCGAGGGCTCGAATACATAGCTCGATGGCATACAAGTGTCAGCGGAAACATAAGATATCTGGGTACAGATATAACAGAGTTACAGATAGGCCTTTAGAAAGGCGGGGCAAAATAAAACACTACGATCGAAAGGCGTAGGCCTCCTGCCTAGGACCCTCCGAATCTACTCCTGGTCGTCGGTCGGCTCCTCGTAGTAGTACTCGCCAGGAGGGTAGTAGTAGTAGTAGCCGTCAGCGGGGGCAGCTAGCTCAGGGGCTCCGTCCTCTGGTTGCGACAAATGGATAAGGGGAGAAAAGGAAAGCAAAGCAAACATGAGTACTCATCCGAAGTACTCAGCAAGCAAGGATCTATACTACGTATGCAACATTTTCAAAGGAAGGCTGTATATGTGGACTGGGCTGCAGAAATGCTAGAATAGAGAGGAAAGCCTAGTCCTATCGAAGTCTAGCATCTTCAGCGGTCTTGCAGCATTAGAAGAGTGCAGATTAGCATAATGTAAAGTAGTAGTAGTGTTAACAACCTCGCCCAGAGATTCTTCCTCGACTCCCTACGAGAAAGCAATCCCAGAGCCATACTATCCAGTTATCATCTCAAGTCACCAGTTCTAGTTGCACCGATCGGGATACAACTCCGAGTGTCCGTTACCGTAGGACAGGCTATCGATAGATTGTTTCTTCCCTGCAGGGGTGCACCAACTTACCCACCACGCTCGCTTAACTCCGGCCGGACACACTTTCCTGGGTCATGCCTGGCCTCGGCCAAACGATACGCCGCAACCCGACCAAATACTTAATAGAGAGGTCAGCACGCCGGACTAAACCTATGTGCCCAGGGGTCTTGGGCCTTCGCCCCGGGAACTCCTATGCGTTGCGAGGGCGGCCGGAAGCAGACCTAGCCCCCTTAATACAAGCGCGAGCTTAACCAGTCCAATCCAGCGCGCGCCGCTCCTTGCTGACATCTATTAAGCTTCGGCTGATGTATACGACGCAGAACGCCCATACTATGCCCACGTGATGGTTAGTGCTATCAGGCCAGAGGCCCCTCGGATCAAATATCCAAACCGTTAGTGTGTTGGTAGTGCGGTAACGAGCAGAGACTCACGAAAGATGTGACCCCGTCGCCCTGTCTCGAGGACTTGCGGCAAGGGCTAAGAATGCCCGGCCACGCCTCGTATTCATCTCTCGGGCACCCTCCAGGTCAACCCGTCTCTACATCACTTCACAAATATGCTCGTGCGGGTACCCCTCAGGGCCGACCCGTCTTTAGTAACATGGTTCAGTGTAAAGTCATAGTAACCATAGTAACCGTGTGTCTAACACCAAGGGGAACCCTGAGGATTCACCCTCGATGGAATTCCACCTGATGTTATCGTCAAGGTGAACGAAGGAGGAATCACCCTCGAGGTCCACTCTTGAGGAGTTGCACGACGGTGTCGTTATCGGGGGTGGTGTAGGAGGAATCACCCTCGCTGACCACGACCGATTAACTAACCTACAAGGTTATCATCAGAAGTGCTGATGAGGTATCACCCTCGGCACTCGATAGTAACCCAGTAGTGTCGAGCAACTAAGGGGGAAGTGATGTGCTGTGCCGGGGCCTGGTCTTCGATCCCGTTGATCGGGTCTTCTGTTAATCCAGCGGGGCAGTCGGGATAAGTGGGGTCTCTGATGGGTCTCTACCCAACCTATACTAAATAGTTTAGGATAAGCAGGTAGTTAACAATAGCAGGTTACATTAAACAGGCTATGCAGCAGAATAGGATAACAGCAGCAGTAGTAACTTCTAATGCAAGCATAAGAGAGCAGAGAGTAGGCGATATCGATGTGCTCAAAAGGGGGGTGCTTGCCTGGAAGCTCTGCGGCAAGTGTCTGGTCATCAGGGGCGTAGTCGATCTCCGGAGCGGCGTCGGCCTCCGGGACTACGTCGGTGTCGGGGTCTAACGAGAGAGAAGAGGGGGAGGAAACAAATAAATACACAGCAATAATGCAACACAGAGCATGCTATGCCTAGATGCAGTGCAGGGTTACCTAAAAGATATGTCTAAGTCATTTTAGTTATATTAGGATTAACGTGGGTTTTATTAACAGGTGAATATGCACTATTCATATACCGGAATCGGGCTAAAAGTTACGGGTTCTCCTATGCAGGGGGTTTCGACATGGAAACAGACGACACGATCAGATTCGTCTCGTCGTTCTGAGCAACTTTCATGTATTAAGTTTTTCGATCCGAGCTACGGTTTAATTATTATGAATTTTTGAAGATTAAAGTATTTTCTGGAATTATCCAATTTAACAGAAATTGTCTAAATGAATTATGATGTCAGCATGAGGTCATCATTGCGTCAGCAGTCAACAGGACGCTGACCAGGTCAAACCTGACCTGTGGGTCCAGTGGGACCCACATGTCAGCCTCTGTTATAAAACAGAGTTTATTTTAGGTTAAACTAAATCTAATTAACTACTGGACCCCACATGTCAGTGGCTAATTAACTTAATTAATTTATTTTTATTTATAAACCATTTTAGTTAATTAAAATGCGGTGGGGCCCGCATGTCAGTGGCTGGGACTGCCCAGACGGCACGTTGACTGGGTCATCCCAGTCAACAGGGGCCTCCAGGGCCCACTGGCAGCGTCCCAGGGGCGGGGCCTATCGGGCCACGTAGGTGGCCGGCGCCGGAGTTGCTCCGGTGGCCTCCCGCGGCGGCGAACTCGCCGGAGATGCTCGGAAAAGCGCTACGGTCGGTCTTTTGGCGCGCAGTCACTTGCGTTCGAACGAGCGGACGTCACCGCATCGAACGGTGGCAGCGTTGTGGCCTGAGGTGGCCGGTGTCGACGGCGGTGATGACCACGGCGGACGGCCGGAATCGGGCGATGGTGAAAAAGAGGCAGCAGCGTGCAAACGAACGAACGACAAGGCTAGCGAGGCCCTACGCAATGCGGCGAGCACAACGGGCACTGGCCCGTGACCAAAAGGTCACCGGAGCCTCGGCGGCGGTGAGCTCCGCGACGATGCGTTCGGGCACTCGATGGGGATGAACCTAGGAGGCACTAACGGGCGCGTGCGTGTGTGCGTTGTGTTCCTGGATGCACCAGGAGCACGGTGAGGTACTTAGGCTGTAGGGTAACGCAGCAGAAAACAAAAAATTTCCGACCTACGCACCAGCCCAGGACCACTATGGAGACTGCATACAAGGTTTGATCATTTTCGTTACCGACTCGTAGCGCAGCGGAAGTAGAGTCGATGACGATCGGCGGTGCAGATCCCCGCAGCTAGGATTTACAACCTCCCAACCGCGAGGATGTACTCCCTCATCTGCCCCTCGGACAGCCCTCCGGGAGGCGGTCGAACAGTCCCCCGGACGGTGTCGCGGACAGCCCTTCGGGAGGACCTTCGAAACTCGGACGGTCACTCGGACAGCCCTTCGGGAGGACTCACAGAACTCGGACCGTCACTTTGGACAGCCCTTCGGGAGGCACTCACAAACAGCCCCTCGGGCACAAAGATCGAAACTACGACCTCTCTACAGAGTTGCACACATACGATGTCACCTATCCGGCAGGGCTTCGCCGTCCAGAACTAGTTCCTGCCGGAACCCAGACAGCCTTTCGGCTCTACGAAACTCTTTTCGTGGGAGGGAGAGAGAAGCCAGATAACATCTTGGCATGTGTATGAGAGCAAGGGATGAGTGTGGAGGGCTGCCCCTCCACTTCTATTTATAGGAAATCCCAAGGGGTAGGGTGGTTTTACAAGAAAACCCAAAAAGCACATGGATGAAGTCCTTCCACAAGGACCCAAATGTGAAACCAAGGCACAAGAGGGGGCTCCAAGGAGGAGTCCCCATGTGGCCAGCCACACCTAGGAGGGGCCCCCCCATGGGAGCCCTCATCCATCCACATCACCTTCTAGAAGCCTTTAGCAAAAGCCCTAAAAGGTGGCTTTCCAAAAAATTCCAAAAAGCACTTTCACTATTCACGACGACATTTTTCAGCGTCCGTTCGAACTGAAAATATTTATGTGGGCTTAGAACATTTCCAGTACCCACTAAAATAATTTTCAACGCGTTCTGGAACAATTCCAGTTTAGTGATTTCATCTGCGAAAAGCATCTGAAGCGGTTCCGGCAGCCCCGGAACATTTCCGGTTTTTCTTCCAGAAAATTCCCAGAAGTTTCCAGAATGATTCTGGCATCCTCCAGTAATTATCAGGCATGTGCCGAAACCATTTTGACTTAATGGTATCCCCTGAAACAACTTTTCAGTTTCACCGGAACTCATCTGGTGACCTCTCTCTGCGGAACTTTTCCGCTGTCCGAAACTTTTCGGTGTCCGAAACTTTTTCGGTGATTTTCTCTCAGACTCCCTGTCTAGTATTCAGCAGATAGATGACCCTTAAGTGTGTGACCCTATAGGTTCGGTGAAGTATAGACATGACCTGGAACCCCTTCCGATCAATGATCAACATCGGAGCCGTGGACACCCATATTGACCCCTATACTCACACGAATGAATATTCGAGTGAACCTCCAGTTGCCGTGTGCTATTCCTGTTGCTTCGCGATATGTTACAAATACCCGAGGTGAGACATGTAGGCATTCCCGTGGATCAACAACTTGTCCACTATGCTAGTTACCTCGTTACCGGTATTGTTCTCTTTTCTCGTTACCGTGTTCCGGCATCCCCGTGATCAAATCACAAAGTGTCTGGCCAGACGATGATGGATACCGTAACACCGAGAGGGCCCAGAGATATCTCTCCATCGTCGGAGGAGCAAATCCTAATCTTGAGCTATCAAGTTACTTGACATACTTTCCCATGAACCCGTAAGCCGCCGTAATAGCCATCCATTTACGGATGACGTTTAACAAACCCCAAAGTTCATGAATCAAGCATGAAGAAACTCGATACTCTCATGGTCTGAGGAATTATGCAAACATTAACCATCTCTGTGTTATTAACCATAAACTTGTGACGAATGTATCTCATAGCATAACATCAATCGGGTCGATTCAACACAAATGTTCTGCTAACATTGTGCCCTCAAAATTGCTGGCATAGTCATGCCCATGATCAGGAAAACAGGATCATCATGCAATACTTGAGCCAGTCATAGAGGCTTGACTAGGAATACATTTTATCGTTTATTATTCCACACGTGCATATGAGTCTTCCTCCGAGCCTCGTTTTATTTGCAGACTCGAGAACCATAGCAGTTATAGCATGGAACATAAACCTAATTATGAACAGGGAGATAATCAATAACATTTATTATTGCCTCTAGGGCATATCTCCTACATAGGCAAGCAAGACGGCAGCTATGGCGATGGCCAGGAGCTCGTCGGCGGTGATGCGCTCGGGCTCGAGCGGTGCCGTGGCTACAGACGGCAAAGAGCAGCGCTGAGAGGTGGAAGAGGAAGATGTGGGGCTCACCGAGTGATCACGATAGATCCTTGACTGCTTAGGAGCAGCAGAGCTCGTCGGAGGAGAAGGGGATCACCGACATCCCGAGGAAGAAGACGACACGGATCCGACGCTGTGCTGCCTCCCTGCTTGCGCTCGTGGACGGGGACGAGGTAGTCGACGACGGCGGAGCTGGTAGGCACGGTGGCGTGGCGAGGCGATGGCGGTGGCTACGCGAACGCGGCGGCGCAATCATGGTGGTGCTCGGGCGACGGTGAATCTGAGGGAGAGAGGGGAGGATCGAGCGAGGAGAGAGGGGGAGAATGGCGGAGGAGGCCAGGGGGCGCACGAGGCCTCGGCCTTATCCCCTTGTCGAGCCGCGGCGTCGGTGGACGTCGCACTACCGACGCCGCAGCGGCGCGCGCGCGCTCGACCACGGCGGCGGTGACACGCAGATGAAAGAGAGAGAGATGGGCCGGACCAGGCACTGTGCACTTGGGCCGGTGCACAGTGGCCCTTTTCTTTTCTTTTATTTCTTTCTTCTGTTTTCTTTTTCCAGAGAGAGTTTTGAATTAAATGAGCTGTCAATTATTTTTGTGCAAATGTGAAACTTGGTCACATAGGTACATTGCAATATCCAGCACTGCCACAAAAAGTTTGGGCATTTTTGGAACCCATTTGAATTTATCCAAAAATGATTAGGGCATTTAAGTGCTTTTTTGGCTCTGATCAAATGCATTAGCCCCATCTAGACTTGATGATGATATTGTGTTCCTTAACAGCAAATAGTTTTAGATTATTTGCTAAAAGGTGAACATTTTTCCAACAGGATTTGAGCAAGTTCATTTTGCACTTTTGAATTTGAGTTGATTTTCAGAGAGGGATTTGAATTGAATCCTTAACCAATGTGACTAGGCACTGCAAATGAAAGTGACTTGGCATTTTTAGCAGATGATCACAGTGCTTATTACATAGGGGTGTTACAGCATGAGTAACTATAATATCTAATTGTCATTGCAAACATGTTTCATTCATAATGGGCTGAATCAAGAACAATGGGCTAATCATATTTACAAAAACAAAATAGGTCGAGTTCGTACCAGCTTTTCTCCATCTCAATCCTTTCATCATATATCATCATTATTGCCTTTCACTTGCACGACCGAACGATGTGAATAATAATAAGAGTGCACGTGCATTGGACTAAGCTGGAATCTGCAAACAATTATTCAAGGAGAAGACAAGGTAATATGGGCTCTTTGTTAGATCAATAATTATGCATATGAGAGCCACTCAACATTTTCATCGTGGTCTTCTCCTTATGACCCAAAGAAAAAGAAAAGAATTTCAAAGAAACACACTGAAATATTTTTGGAGTTTTTGTTTTTCTGAAAATAGTAAAACAAGAACGAGAAAAACTATTTACACGGGAAAGCTCCCAACAAACAAAAGAAGAACGAGAAATCTTTTTGGGTTTTATTTTAATACTACTACTAAATAAACTAGAAAGAAATTAGAACTAATTTTTTTGGATTTTCTCAAAGTTTTTCAAACACACAAGAAGAAAGCGAGAAAAATAAACTAACATGGATAATACAATGGAAAAGTATGAACACCGACAACTGAAATGAGTGTGTGAACATGAATGTAATGTCAATGAGAAATACGTACTCCCCCAAGCTTAGGCTTTTGGCCTAAGTTGGTCTAGGGCCACGGCTAAAAATAACCCTCTCCTCGATACTCCGGAGGGTCCTGAGGGTTCCACTGGTTGGCGAGCTCCTGTGGCTCCCACTGAAAAACGGGCTCCTGATATGGATCAGGAACTTGTGCTGGCTCAGGTGCTGGGGGTTGTGATAGACCCCAAAATCTGTAGATGTCCTCGGGCATAATAGTGTACCTTCCTAAATAAATATCGAACAAAGAAGAAGCAGGCAGAGCAATAGTCTCACAAGTATCCTGACTAAATACTAAGTTGCAGAGGAGTCTCTTTTTCTTGTCCTTCTTAATAAAATCGTGTGCTACCATACTGTTATATTCCAAATATCTAGTGGGTAGCAGCATCTCCTCCTTCTCACTGTGCCTAATGGGTATCTCAAAGTGTCTAGCAAGGCGGGAGGCATAGATACCTTCAAAGATAGGCCCCCTTGAACGGTTTAAACTCAACCGTCGAGCAACAATGGCGCCCAAACTAAAAGTTCTATCACAATACAAAGCATGGCGCAAAATAGCAAGGTCAGGGGCACTAAGGCCTCCACTCTCCCCACGACCAATCAAACACCTCCCAGCAAATAATGAGTAATAGCGTAAAACAGGAAAATGTAAGCTAGCCACTCTCGCTTCCGACACCCCTCTCTCTTCCCCTACGGTAATTTCATCAATAAAATCTTCCACATCACTAGGACGTGGTTCACTGACGCTGCCCTCATAAGGTAATTTGCAAACCTCGCAAAAATCATAAAGCATCATCTCCTTATGCTCATCATATAAATAAAACTCTACCGTGGGTGGTGATTTCCTAGCATGAAAGTGAAAATTTTGCACGAAGGTATTAGTGAGTAGGAGATATTGGTCACACTTATCGTGGAGGAAGTCGGTGATGCCTACATTCTCACCAAATAATAGAAATCCTCATAAATTCCGGCCGCTCCCAAGAATGCATCACTTGGCCATTCACACAGCCGAACCTCCGTGGTGCGAGGAAGGTTATACTTGGGCTTCTTCTTCTCCTTATTTTCATTTTCTTTAGAACCCCGGATTGAAGAGCCTCTTAACAATCTCCTCATCATTTTCTTCCTCTGATTTTTTTTGAATTTTTTAGTGACTCAAAATAAAAGTGCACAAAACTTAACGAAATTGATAGCAACTACTCCCACAAGTGCCTAGAGGCTATAACATGCATCAAAACTACTTGGGACCATATAATTTTGACACGCAAGCTCAAGAACAAGGTCACCACAGCAGCAAAAATTTGCAATATATAAAGCACTAGAACAAAAACTAATTGGACCATTGGAGGAGTCACATACCGAAGAATAATCCCCCAAAACAGTTTTGCAAATGGAGCTTTGCACAAGGAGATCGAAAATGGCAGCAAGATGAGCTAGAACATGGGTTTGAGCAATGGTGGGATTTTTTTGGAGGAAGACGAAGTGGATGGGTGCTGGAATAAGTGAGGGGGGCCCACGTGGGACCCACAAGCCACCTAGGCGTGCCCAGGGGGGTGGGCGTGCCCTGTGGGCTTGTGGCCCACTAGTGCTGCCCCCCTGGTGTGTTTTCAGTGCCTAAAATTCTTTAATATTCTGGAAAAAATCATACTAAATTTTCAGGGCATTTGGAGAACTTTTATTTTCGGGTCATTTTTTTATTGCATGAATAATTCAGAAAACAGAAAAATAATGGTATTTTTGCTTTATTTACTCTAAATAGCAAAAAGTAAAAAGTGGGTACAGAAAGTTGTGTTTACTAAATTCATCCATCTCATGCCCATCAAAAGGAATCCGTTAACAAGGTTGATCAAGTCATATTAACAAACTTCTTTCGAGTGACATAAAACCGGAAAATTTTCGTATAACACTAGGTTATCTCAACGGGGATATGCATGTCCCCAACAATAAGAATATCATATTTCTTCTTGACAGTAGGGAGAGGGAATTTAAAACCTCCAATAGCAATTGTTGGAATTTCTCCAATAGAGTTGATACTATTCACTTGAGGCTATTTCTTCGGAAAGTGTACCGTATACTCATTACCATTAACATGAAAAGTGACATTGCCTTTGTTGCAATCAATAACAGCCCCTGCAGTATTCAAGAAGGGTCTACCAAGAATGATCGACATACTGTCATCCTCAGGTATATCAAGAATAACAAAGTCCGTTAAGATAGTAACGTTTGCAACCACAACAGGCACATCCTCACAAACACCGATGGGTATAGCAGTTGATTTATCGGCCATTTACAAAGAGATTTCAGTAGGTGTCAACTTATTCAAATCAAGTCTACGATATAAAGAGAAAGTGTCGTGGAATTGTCACGGCAGATGTCCTAATGAAAGGACTTAGTTGTGGAGCCATGGCGACGAGGTTAGCTTAAAGGGGTTAAACGGGACAAAGGACACGAGGAGTTTATACTGGTTCGGCCCCTTGCGGTGAAGGTAAAGGCCTAATCCAGTTTGAGGTGGTATTGCTAGGGTTTTGATTACAAGGGAGCGAATATGCTTTGCCTGGCTTTCGAGCTGTTGTCTCTTTTTCTCTGCCCTAAGCCGCCGCCGGGTCATCCCCTTATATACATGGGTTGACGTCCTGCGGCCTACAGAGTCCCGGCCGGCTCATACAAACGTGTCCGGCTCGGTGACTTATCTTATATGCCTTACAATACAAGTTTACATATACACGGCGGTTTACACTTACGGGCCTTACGCCGCCTTCGGGTTTGGGCCCTTTACCAAGCCTGTCTTATGAACCGCCATCTTCAATATACTCTTAGGCTTCCTTTAGATGAACCGCCATTGGGATGACCCGGCCCCTCCTGGGCGGGTCATATCTAATAGTCATATCCCCAACATTAGGCCCCCCAGGTTGATTTGAACTTGTTCATGTCAATCTTCTTCAGTTAGAAAAAATTGCTCTTCATCTTCCTGTGTAATTTGTAATCCGTCATGACGTCATCTCCTGAAATCGCGGTGACCCACCGTGACGTCACCTGTCATTAATTCTATATATGGCCCAAATCTTAATAAATCTTTTCCTTTACTGAACCTCCGAAAATCGAGGCGTCCGCGCCATTATATATCCATTTTCTTGTCTCCTTGATTCCCGTGCATGCCACTTATCCTTCCAACCTTATAAATAGGGCCTCGAGACCTTCTTTCACTCTCCCTCTTTTCCTTCTCGCCTTCTTCTTCCTCCTCACAGCGCCCCAGCGCACCCGAGCTCCGCCGTCGTCGATCTTCATCCCCTGCTCTTTCCAGCCGCTGCATCACCCTGAACGAACCAGAACATTGCGGCGCCCCTTCACTGTCAACCAGCGCCGGTAAGTCCTCCCTTTTCCTCTTCATAGATCTGTGTTAGGGTTTCTCTGTTCGTCGGTGTTCATCACCATTCTTCCCTTTCTTTCTTAGCTTGCATAATTTTGATCTGAAGACAGTACAAATCTTGCGCAGTAGCAGTTTTAGCACTTGTTTTGCAATATCAGAATATATCCTCATAGCAATAGATCTCATCTAAACATCCCCACTTCTCTGCTGCCGCCACCTTAGGTTTATATTTTATTCCATTTTTCTGAACAGCTGCAGATCCAATCACATAGCTTTAATCTACAAGACCTGTTTGTCCCAATACTTAGTAAAATTTTCTCTTGTCAGACCTCGAATACCAGTACTTGTCATGGCGGCTTACATCACCGGCTTATAATTACTCATATATCATTAGTCCTCATTTAAGCCGCCATTCTAAATATACACTGTAGCTGTTTAACTTGTGGTTTCGCAAATTGATCTGAACCGGCAAAATTTCCCTTTCCTTTAGGTTTTGTCTCTTCACAATGCCGCCAAAGATAGTCTATACATGCAATTAGGTTCCCTCCGTCGTCACTGAGGGCTCACTTAAAGACTTCGTCAAAATCGGGTACTTGCCCGCAAAGAAAGACCTCAGCCAAAGGATGGCGAAATCATTGTATTCACTGATCACATGAATCGGGGCTTCTCTCCACCCGGCTCTAAGTTTTTCCGAGATGTTCTGCACTTCTTCCATCTCCATCCTCAAGACATCGGACCCAATTCCGTGTCAAATATCTGCAACTTTCAAGTCTTCTGCGAAGTATACCTTCAAGAGGAGCCCAACGTCGAACTCTTTAGGGAATATTTTTATTTAAACCGCCAGAACGAGGCTACGAACGGACCCAGCTTGGAACTTGGTGGAATCTCAATTCAGCGAAAAAGAGACGCCATCTTTCCCTACGCTTGCTTGCCAAGTCACCCCAAAGATTGGAACCAAACGTGGTTTTATTGCAAAGACACCTCTCCGGCTGATGAAAATCCATTGCCGGGTTATCGTGCCCAACGTCTTGACACAAAGCATCATCTTCCTGAAAAGCTTACCGCTGCTGAGCGTAAAAAACTTGCTCCCACCATTGCAAAGGTTAAAGCTCTGCTGGGAAACGGTTTAACTGGCATTGACTTGGTTCGGTGCTGGGTTGCCTGGCGGATCATACCTTTGAGCCGCCGACCCGGCTTAATGTGCACTTATACAGGCAGTACCAAGGATCCATTACGCCATAGCCCCTTGCGTTTAACTGATGACGCAATTACCGATATGGTTAAAACTCTTTTGAACGAAGATTCCGAAGACTGCAGCAAAGTGGGTCTGAACCCTTTCTGCAAACTTAACCCGCCGCCAGATGTGAGTCTTTAACTCATCTTACTTTTATCTCATTATTGAAACATTATACTAACTCAACTTTGCTAATTTCCACAGGCTGAATCTGATTTCTGGAAGGAAAAATATGACCATGAAGCCGCCAAGAAGGCCAGGGCTGCCAAGAAAGCCGCCAAGAAAACCACCAAGAAGCATAAGAAGAAACCAACTGCCTCTGACATGCTTGATCTAGATGACACCTCTGAGTCGGAGGTAGCCCTTGACTCTCTTGGCTCCTTTTTCAATTATCTTATTAACATTGATTACTCTCAGGATGATACGGGGGCCAGCCAAGCAGTTGAAGAAGAGGTAACTCTTATTTCCTCCGACTCAGAGCCTTTGCCAAGACAGAAATTTTGACAAGTAACCCAGAAAGTAAGGTTTTCACACCCCTTAGCTCATTTGGATCCTCACTTTCTTTTGAAGCAACAGCAGCACGGAAGACGACGCCAGACTCGGAACAGCGGAGGTGAAGAATTGTCCTCCGGCTTATCGAATACTCCAGCTCCACGAAAACGCCAAAATGAGGTCCTTCTAAGCTTAACTTCTTTTTACCCACTGGCGGGTTGCTTTCGCCAGCCACTCAATTCCTCTAACTCAAACTACCAGGAAACCTCTCGTTCTTCCTCTGGCAACTCATCACAGACCCAACTGCCGGCTTTCAAGACTGCCCCTGGGTAACAACAATTACTTTTATTCTTTACCTCTTTATACTCTGATAACTATACTGACCTGTCACAACCCGTGCAGTGGACAAGCAAAGCCTAGCAAGAAGGCCAAAGTTACCAAGCCAACTAAGGCTCCTAAAGTTGTTGAAACGGAGCAGCAAGTCTCTACACCTGAAGCTTCTGAAAAACAGCCAGAAGAACCTGCCCCTGGCGTTCCACCTGAAATTCCTGATCTCTCCATTGATCATACCAACACCGACTCTTTGATTACTGAACCGTCAAGCTCACCTAAGCCGTCAGAAACTCATACTGATGACGTTCTGATTACTGGCTCCGGTTTTATAGAACCGGGAAATCCAACTATCTTGGCAAAACACTCCGCCAAACAAGAGGTTATTGAAAGGCGGAAAGTGAGGTTTGATGTCTCTCACTATGCACAATTGAGCAGCAGCGAGATATTGTCTGGCTATCTCAACCAAGTACACTCCAGCCACGATCTTGAAATTGAGATGGTGAAACAAATGCATCAGAAACATGAGGTATGAATTCCTGCTTAAATAAATTATATACATCCTGCCAGCCCCCAAGTCTACTGGTTATGATAAGATTGAATAGGCTGTAGACTTTAGCAGAAATGTGAACATTTGTAGTGAATCCTTCCAAAGCCGGCTTGTTCTGATAACATTGCATCCGTAGCACCCAAGGGCCTGTTTAATCAGCATGAATGAGCCAGTCCTATTTCCCATTGCTTATAACAGAGAGCTTATCTGTGTAGCCCCCATGAGCCGGCTTTGATCGTTTACAACACAACCGGGTCATTGTAAGATAGTTAGGAGACACGAGCAATATGCATTAGCCCCCAAGTGCCAAGTACTCTTGCTTGCAAAGTGCTTGGGACTTTATTCACATGAATTGTTTGTATAAAGAAATTTTTTTCAGCAGGCATTAGCCCCCAAGTGCCAAGTGTTATTGCTTGCAAAAGACTTGGGACTTATACTCTTGTAATCCTGATATGAATGTGTTGATAAGTCTGTACTTCATACAGGCTGCAACTGCTGAACTTGAATCACAATTGATTGATGCAAAGACCCGGCTGAAGAATCAGGAAGCTGAGACCCGGAAGGCCAAATCAAAATTCGAATTTAGCGTGGCTGAGACGGAAAAGATGAAGACCAGTTTTGAGGCGGAGAGAAACACTTAGGCTGAAGAGAAGACTGCTTTGATACAACGAGCTGAAAAAGCGGAAACGGCTCTTCAGGAGGTGACCACTGAACTCACCGGTTTAAAACACCGTGTATCTCAGATGGTTTCCGCTATCTTTGGTGAGTCGCCTTCTTAAACATCAAAAGTGAATCTTTTCCTTGATGGTTATAAACCGCCTCTGACCGATTTATGATTTACTCAGGTCCAAGGAGCAGCAACTTTAACCAAGACATGCTTGTGAAGCTGAAGGTGGTTTACACCCTTGTTGAACAACTGTATACTGGAGCTCAGTGTACACTGGCTACAGTCTCTCCGAATATTCAAGCACCAACTCTTTTGTCAGATGTCTTGAAAAAACTTTCCGTGCTGCCTGCCAGGATTGATGAAATAAAACGGTCGTCTGCAAGAGCCGGTGCTATAACGGCCTTGAGTCGGGCCAAGGTATGGCTACCAGAGCTAGACCCGTCTGAGGTAGCTACTGGATATCCAAGCTTAAAAGAGGACGGCACTGCATTTGATCAGAAAGACTTTGCTGCCTGTGTGAAAGAAATACGCCCTCTGGCCAGTCTGATCGTAAATGAGACGGATCTGTCGAAATATCACCCGGCTTACAGCATGGAGAATCAAAAGATGCCTACGCCGGCTTATAAAGTGATGGGTTTAACCCCTCCAATCCGTCAGCATACTTTTGCCCCTGAAGTTGACCCGTCTGGACTTATAGATGATGAGGCTGAATTTCAAGCTTTATGTGGCATTGATTGGTCATCACCAAATCTCCAGACAGCGGTAGAGGACGAAGATCCGGAGAAGGATAATCCAGACACCTCAAGTCAGCAAGGCCAAGAAGATTGAACCGCTGGGCGGTTTATATTTGATCCGTATGAAAAACACTTGATCTATTGACTCATGGAGTCATGTAATAGGGTAGTGAAACTTTAAACTGCCGTGTCATCATGCATGCTTCTGTTTTGCGCAACACTGCTGATCTGTCAGTTTAAGAAACCATCACTTTATGCTTATGGCAGCGTGAATTGATGCAGATCTGATTTATCATTACCCTGCACACAAAGAAATTAGAAGTGCCCTGGCGGCTTACCTCCAGGCGGGTCATGATACCCAATTGAAGCCACTGGGGACGAATAGTCCATAACTAGGGCTGGTCTGACTACAATGTTGACACAATTTAAATAAAAGGTCGTACCTGTGATGTACGCTTTAAACTGCCAGCTTAATAGCTTCATGTGTTTAGAGCTATAACTCAAAACATAATACTATTATGCTCTTGGCGACTTAGAGTCTGCCATCCTGGTGGGTTGCAGAAACCCGAAAGGTGCGTCAAATATGAGCCGTAAATAGGGCAGCTTGGCCCAATTTGTAAAACCAAATGTCAAAAAATAAGAAATCAAGAAATTCAAGAAACTCGAGGCTGTTGTAGGCCGCCAAGCCAAAGTGTCTTCTTCGATGAAACTAGCCTGAGCCACTGGAAGGTACGTGCTTTCCGTGAGCCGGCACTCACAGTACCCAATCGACATTTGAACCCAGATAAAGTCAGGTCTTGTATAAAGATAGACTTATCAGGAGTACGTGGGTTCAGAGTAGCAGCATGCATCATGGGCCGATTTATCCAAGTTTCAAAGAAGGCGGCTTATGAAGCTTGGATCTATCCTGACTATCCGTAAGCCGTGCTCTCGCATGACAAGCCGCCGTTTGAACCTTAACAAGCTCAAGATCTTTGGTGAATACACCGTAAAAGATTGATTGTTAATAGTTCGACGGGTCAATCAGGATGACCTGATGGAGTTGAAGCAGCTGGCATACAGGTAGGATGACCCGGAAAGGTTATGTTCTCTTTGGTCGAATACGCCTATGTTTGAACAAGATAACCTGGTCAAGATGGTAGTCACGCTATGTTTTCTTTGGTCGAATACGCCTATGTTTGAACAGGAAGCTCCCAAGTGACATACTTACGGATTGTGCTCGTCGGGGACCTATGTTTGAGCTGTGCTGTGCATCCAACTCTCTTTGGTCTTTGTAGTTTGGGCGTCAAGCCTCTTAAATGAACAGGTAAGATGATGATAAGGACTCAGCTTCGAAGAAGTGAAACGACAGAGGCCCTGAATTATCAGGGATGCCGGCTTTAATATACTGTCTATAATATATACATCATCAGACTATGTACATTATGAGATCCGGTGGATCAAGTATAGTAGGGCCGAAGATGAGTAATATTCCACGGCCGACGTGTCTCGTCCTCCGATTTACATGAGTCTTTGTGGTCTCGAACATCGATAAGATAGTATGATCCATTATGCAGATTCTTGCTGACCACAAAAGGTCCTTCCCAAGGTGGTGATAGCTTATGCATATCTGACTGATCCTGGATGAGCCGGAGCACTAAGTCGCCTTCTTGAAAGGTTTTGGTTTTGACCCGACGGCTATGATAACGCCGTAGATCTTGCTGATAAATCGCCGAACGAGCCGCCGCAAGATCACGCTCCTCATCCAACAGGTCAAGTGCATCTTGACGTGCCTTTTTGTTATCAGCTTCAATGTAAGCCGCCACCCGGGGTGAATCATGACGGATGTCACTAGGGAGAACCGCCTCTGCTCCATAAACCATGAAGAAAGGTGTGTAACCCGTAGATCTGTTGGGAGTTGTATTGACACTCCATAACACATAGGGTAACTCCTCAACCCAACAACCCGGCGTTCTTTGCAAAGGAACCATAAGCCGGGGCTTGATACCTCATAGAATCTCTTGATTAGCTCGTTCCGCTTGACCATTGGACTGAGGGTGAGCCACAGAGGAGACGTCAAGTCGAATATGCTCCCGTTGACAGAATTCTCTCATAGCGCCTTTAGAGAGATTAGTACCATTATCTGTTATAATGCTGTGTGGAAAGCCAAAACGGAAGATCACCTTTTTGATGAATTGAACCGCCGTTGCTGCATCACACTTACTGACCAGCTCTGCTTCAACCCACTTAGTGAACTTGTCAACCGCCACCAAAAGGTGGGTCTTCTTATCCTTGGACCTCTTGAAAGGCCCCACCATATCAAGCCCCCAAGTTGCGAAAGGACAAGTAATTGGAATCATCCTCAACTCTTGAGCCGGCACATGAGCGCGGCATGAAAACTTCTGACAACCGTCACACTTGCTGACCAAATCCTCTGCATCAGCATGAGCCGTCAACCAATAAAACCCATGACGAAAAGCTTTGGCTATGAGAGATTTAGAGCCGGCATGGTGACCACAATCTCCCTCGTGGATCTCTCGCAGAATCTCACAGCCTTCTTCAGGAGAGACGCGATGTTGAAATGCCCCTGAGACACTGCGATGGTGCAATTCCCCATTAACAATTGACATTGACTTAGACCGCCGGGTTATCTGTCTGGCCAAAATTTCATCCTCAGGTAATTCGCCCCAGGTCATGTAAGCCAAATACGGAACTGTCCAATCAGGAATAGCATGAAGAGCCGCCACCAATTGTGCTTCCGGGTCAGGAACAGCAAGATCCTCCTCAGTAGGTAATTTGACAGAAGGGTTGAGCAAGACATCCAGGAACGTGTTGGGAGGCACCGGCTTACGCTGAGAGCCCAACCGGCTTAAAGTGTCGGCCGCTTCATTCTTCCTGTGATCAATATGCTTGACTTGGTATCCTTTGAAGTGACCCGCAATAGTATCAACCTCTCGACAATAAGCCGCCATGAGTGGATCCTTAGAATCCCAAGTGCCGGAAACTTGCTGAGCTACCAGATCTGAGTCACCAAAACACCTTACCTGACTTAAATTCATCTCCTTAGCCATCCGAAGACCGTGGAGCAAGGCCTCATACTCAGCTGCATTGTTAGTACAAGGAAACATTAACCGGAGAACATAAGAAAATTTATCACCTCGCGGGGAAGTCAAGACGACTCCAGCCCCCGAGCCTTCCAATTGCGTGGACCCATCAAAGTGAATAGTCCAATATGTGTTATCTGGCTTTTCCTCAGGCGTTTGCAACTCTGTCCAGTCATTGATAAAATCCACGAGCGCTTGGGACTTGATGGCCGTACGAGGCACATACTTCAGACCATGAGGTCCAAGCTCAATGGCCCACTTGGCGACCCGGCCTGTGGCTTATCTATTTTGGATGATATCCCCTAAAGGAGTAGAGCTGACCACAGTAATGGGATGACCCAGAAAATATTGCTTGAGTTTCGGCTTGCCATGAAAACCCCATATACAAGTTTCTGCCAATGCGGATACCTCTGTTTGGACTCAATAAGTACCTCGCTGATGTAGTAAACCGGCCGTTGAACCGGATACTCCTTGCCTGCCTCTTTTCTTTCCACCACAATGGCCACACTGACAGCTCGGCCATTGGCAGCCACATATAACAACAGAGGTTCCTTATCAATGGGAGCAGCCAGAACCGGCGGCTCAGCCAGCTGCTTTTTAAGCGCCTCAAATGCCTCATTAGCAGCATCACTCCAGACGAAATTATCTGTCTTCTTCATCATCTGATACAGAGGAATAGCCTTCTCTCCCAACCGGCTTATAAACCGGCTTAAAGCTGCAATGCGACCCGCCAGACGCTGAACATCATTAACACACGCCGGCTTAGCCAAAGAAGTAATGGCTTTGATCTTCTCCGGGTTAGCTTCAATGCCTCTGTTAGAAACCAAAAAACCCAAGAGCTTGCCTGCTGGTACACCAAAAATACATTTGGCTGGGTTAAGCATCATCTTGTAGACCCGAAGATTGTCAAACGTCTCCTTCAAATAATCAATCAAGGTCTCCTTCTTCCTGGATTTCACCACAATGTCATCTACATAAGCATGAACATTTCGTCCGATCTGACTGTGAAGGCAATTTTGCACACACCGTTGGTAAGTCGCCTGTGCACTCTTGAGCCCAAAAGGCATAGACACATAGCAGAAGGCTCCAAACGGAGTAATAAAAGCCGTCTTCTCCTGGTCCTTAACCGCCATCTTGATCTGATGATAACCAGAATAAGCATCCAAAAAACTCAATCGCTCACAACCCGCCGTAGCATCAATGATTTGATCAATACGGGGGAGAGCAAACGGATCAGCCGGACAAGCCTTATTTAAGTCCGTGTAATCCACACACATTCGCCACGTGCCATTCTTCTTTAGTACCAACACCGGGTTAGCCAACCACTCCGGATGAAAAACTTCAACGATAAACAAGGCCGCTAAGAGCCGGGCCACTTCTTCACCAATGGCCTTCCGCCTCTCCTCGTTAAAACGACGAAGGAATTGCTTGACCGGCCTAAACTTTGGATCAATATTGAGAGTGTGCTCAGAGAGTTCCCTCGGTACACCTGGCATGTCTGAAGGCTTCCATGCAAAGATATCCCGGTTCTCACGGATGAACTCGATGAGCGCGCTTTCCTATTTCGGATCCAAATTGGCACTGATGCTGAACTGCTTAGATGAGTCACCAGGAACAAAATCAATCATTTTAGTGTCATCTGCCGACTTAAATTTTAGCAAAGGATCATGTTCTGTGGTTGGCTTTTTCAAGGACGTCATGTCCGCCGGGTCAGCATTATCTTTGTAAAATTTCAGCTCCTCCGCCTCACAAACTGATTCAGCATAAGCAGCATCACCTTCCTCACACTCCAGGGCCACCTTGTGACTCCCATGTACTGTGATGGTGCCCTTGTAACCTGGCATCTTAAGCTGTAAGTAAACGTAACAAGGCCTCGCCATGAACTTAGCATAAGCCGGTCGACCAAACAGCGCATGATAAGGGCTCTTGATCTTGACCACTTCGAAGGTTAGAGTTTCAGACCTGGAGTCATGCTCATCTCCAAAGGCAACTTCTAAAGATATTTTACCCACTGGATAGGCTGACTTACCCGGCACCACACCATGGAAAACAGTGTTTGACGGCTTAAGATTTTTATCAGTCAGTCCCATGCGACGGAAGGTCTCATAATATAGTATGTTAATGCTGCTGCCTCCATCCATAAGTACCTTAGTAAATTTATAGCCCCCAACCTGAGGCGCCACCACCAGAGCCAGGTGACCCGGATTATCAATCCGGGGCGGATGATCATCACGACTCCACACGATAGGCTGCTCTGACCACCGTAAATAACGTGGCATCGCTGGCTCAACCGCGTTTACTGCCCTCTTGTGAAGCTTCTGATCCCGCTTACACAGGTTGGTGGTGAAGACGTGGTATTGTCCACTATTCAATTGCTTCGGGTTGCTCTGATAACCAGACGGTTGGCGCTGCTGATTCCCCTGATTATTCTGCTGGCTGTAACCACTTTGATTGCCTTGACCGTGAAACCCGAAATTTGAGCTGCCGCCTCCATTACCCAGACCATGAGAGCCGGATCCTGAACCGCCGTTCGGGCCATGGTTGTGCTGGACAGACTCCCTGAATTGTCTCATGATACTGCAATCTTTCCACAGGTGGGTAGCTGGCCTCTCCTCCGTTCCGTGCTTCGGACATGGCTGATTCAATATTGCTTCAAGGTCAAATTTTGTCCCTTGAGTCGGCCTCCCCTTACGATGCTGGTTATAACTCCGCGCACCGGTGTTAGCCACAAAATCATCCGCCTTGCGCTTACCGTTGCCGCCCTGATTGGCTGAGTTGTTCTGCTGTCCCTTCATGCCGCTACTCTTCTTTCCCTTTCCCGATCTTTCATCCTCAGAGTTGGGGTCCTTGGTACCATCAGAGTCGGCATACTTAACAAGAGCCGCCATAAGCTCCCCCATGTCGTTGCAATGACGCTTAAGCCGCCCGAGCTTCTGCTTAAGTGGAATGAAACGGCAATTTTTTCCAACATTAGAACCGTTGAGCCGACGTTAATGTTGTCTGAAGAATGTATGATAGTCGAGACCCGGCGCACCCAGCTGGTCGTTGACTCGCCCTCGGCTTGAACACAAGAAACCAAATCCACGATCAACATGGGCTGCTTGCATGTATCTTTGAAATTCTGGATAAACCGGGCCTTCAGCTCTGCCCAGGACCCGATGGAGTTAGCCGGTAGCCCCTTCAACCAGGTACGAGCCATTCCTTCCAGCATCATGGTGAAATACTTAGCGTATGCAGCCTCACTAACATCCAGCATCTCCATAGCCATCTCATAACTCTCTACCCAAGCCTCAGGGGGCTGATCTGCTGTGTAATTAGGCACCTTGCGGGGGCCTTTGAAGTCCTTGGGCAGACGTTCGTTTCGCAGAGCCGCCGTTAAACACGGCACACCCAACGCTCTAGAAGCTACACCTTCCTCAACTGAAGCCGTCGGGTAAACCAGCGCGTGCTGATGAGCCGCCAGTCGAGCCGCCAGCTCGGCCTCTCGACGCGCTCTGCCCTGGTCCACTAAATCCTGTGCATTGGTATCATTGCGTGCCGGGTCATATCCATGAGGTTGGTTACGGCGCTGCTCAGTACTCGAGACGGCTGGCGAGTCAATGTGCCTACTGTAGCTCCGGCCTGGACGAGGGGTCGAATGAATCCGGTCACGACTACAAGAATAAGCCTGCTGCTGTACCAAAGCTGTTTGAAGAAGCTCTCTAGCCCTTCGGGTTTCAACCGCCGTCGGGGACTCGCCCTCAACTGGCAGAGCTGCTAATCATGTAGCTGCAGCAATCATATTGTCTAAAGGGGTTGAGTAATGATCCGGTGGTGTCACCATGTGCTGAGGCTGGGTGTAGTTCATATGCAGAGAACCTGTCACGCGTGGCTGACCCGGCGTTCCACCCCCTCGTGCTTCAGTTGTCGGATTTATCACCGGCGGGTCACTGGCCCCTGCTCCAGGTGTGTTGAAGAGGTTCCTCGACTCATAAACCAAAGGTAGACGACTCCCGTGCTTTCTCCTTAAGACCTCGTTGGCAGCGTTCTGATCCACCGAGAGCCGGTATGAATCCGCTTGAATCCGCTGTGCTTGAGCGTTTAAAACGGCCCGCTCTGCATTCATCCTAGCGTTCTCCGCTGCCAGCTCTATCTTGGCCTGTGCTATCTCATCGCGCAGCTTAGCCACTTCCGCCTTATGCTGCTCCTGGTTGTCTGGGGTTACATCTACCTCCATCAGGGTTGCCAGAGCTTCCAACAGATCTGTTAAAACTTGAGCCGGCGGGCGTGCTGAACTGCCAACACCCGCTGCCATCACCGCCGCTGCACTGGAGGTCATGACCGCGGCGGCTGTCGAACTTAGAACCGGCTGGGTGCCAGCCATGAAGATCACCACCCTATTCGGCGGCTCATGGGGATCCGGAATACTGTCACCATCGGAACATCCCCCTAGCCGTCCGTCTCGTAGTTGATACAGCGAGCTGGTCTCCCCCATGGACAACTCACCATCAGAGTAGATGGCCGTCTCTCCGCCAGACACAGAGCCTTCTAACTCAGCCCCGTGGATAAACCCAATGAAGGCACGCTTCACGAAGGGTTGAACCCGGGCAGGTCATGCGCGCTGAGCCGTCTCGATGATGTCGGCGCAGATGTCCGGCTCAGGGCCCGGCTCGCTGATCTTGCCGATGAAGACGTGGATTCCACCGAAGGGGACCCGGTACCCGCACTCAATTGAGCCGGCCTCGGGGCCCCAGCCTGCATCGTCGATGTAAAGCTTGCCGCGATGACTCTTGGTCATCCGGTCCACAGCGTACCCCTTGATCCCTTCGAAGCTGCCCTTCAAGAACTCAAAACCACCATGCGCGGGCCCCATAGTGGGCGCCAACTGTCGTGGAATTGTCACGGCAGATGTCCTAATGAAAGGACTTAGTTGTGGAGCCATGGCGATGAGGTTAGCTTAAAGGGGTTAAACGGGACAAAGGACACGAGGAGTTTATACTGGTTCGGCCCCTTGCGGTGAAGGTAAAGGCCTAATCCAGTTTGAGGTGGTATTGCTAGGGTTTTGATTACGAGGGAGCGAATATGCTTTGCCTGGCTTTCGAGCTGTTGTCTCTTTTTCTCTGCCCTAAGCCGCCGCCGGGTCATCCCCTTATATACATGGGTTGACGTCCTGCGGCCTACAGAGTCCCGGCCGGCTCATACAAATGTGTCCGGCTCGGTGACTTATCTTATATGCCTTACAATACAAGTTTACATATACACGGCGGTTTACACTTACGGGCCTTACGCCGCCTTCGGGTTTGGGCCCTTTACCAAGCCTGTCTTATGAACCGCCATCTTCAATATACTCTTAGGCTTCCTTTAGATGAACCGCCATTGGGATGACCTGGCCCCTCCTGGGCGGGTCATATCTAATAGTCATATCCCCAACAGAAAGGTATAACACTAACACCGGCTCCAAGATCACATAAAGCAGTTTTAACATAATTTCTTTTAATGGAGCATGGTATAGTCGGTATTCCTGGATCTCCTAGTTTCTTTGGTATTCCACCCTTAAAAGTATAATTAGCAAGCATGCTGGAAATTTCAGCTTCCGGTATCTTTCTTTTATTTGTCACAATATTTTTCATATACTTAGCATAAGGCAACATTTTCAGAATATCAGTCAAACGCATACGCAAAAAGACAGGTCTAAGCATTTTAACAAAGCCCTCAAAATCCTCATCATCCTTTTTCTTGGACGGTTTAGGAGGAAAAGGCATGGGTTTCTGAACCCATGGTTCTCTTTCTTTACCATGTTTCCTAGCAACAAAGTCTCTCTTATCATATCTTTTATTCTTAGGTTGTGGGTTATCAAGATCAACAGCAGGTTCAATCTCCACATCATTATCATTACTAGGTTGAGCATCTACATGAACATCATCATTGTTATCAGGTTCATGTTCATCACCAGATTGTGTTTCAGCATCAGAAATAGAAATATCATTGGTCCTCAGGTGTGTCTAAAACAGGTTCACTAGAAGCATGCAAAGTCCTATCATCATTCTTTTTCTTTCTATTAATAGAAGGACTAGGTGCATCAGTATTAATTCTCTGAGAATCTTGCTCAATTCTCTTAGGATGGCCCTCAGGATACAAAGGTTCCTGAGTCATTTTACCACCTCTAGTCATAACTCTAACAACATTATCATTCACCTTATTATTCATCTCATTAAGCAAATCATTTTGTGCCTTGAGAACTTTTTCTACTTGAGTTTTTACCATGGAAGCATGTTTACTAATAAGTTTGAGATCATTAACAGTTCTACACATGTAATCACCCAAGTGTTCAAGCATATAAGCATTACGTTTCAATTGTCTACTAACATAAGCATTGAAGTTTTCTTGTTTAACAGTAAAGTTATCAAATTCATCCAAGCATTGACTAGCAGACTTATTATAAGGAATATCACCTTCATCAAATCTATAGAGAGAATTTACCTCTACTACCTGTGTCAGAGCATTAAGACCATATATTTCTTCAATAGGTGGTAAATTCTTAACATCTTCAGCTTTAATACCTTTTTCTTTCATATATTTCTTTGCCTCTTGCATATCTTCAGGACTGAGAAATAGAATACCTCTTTTCTTCGGAGTTGGCTTAGGAGGTGGTTCGAGAAGAGTCCAATCATTATCATTACTCAATATATTATTCAATAGCACTTCAGCTTGTTCAACGGTTCGTTCCCTGAAAACACAACCGGCACAACTGTCTAAGTGGTCCCTAGAAGCATCGGTTAGTCCATTATAAAAGATATCAAGTATTTCATTTTTCTTGAGAGGATGATCAGGCAAAGCATTAAGTAATTGGAGAAGCCTCCCCCAAGCTTGTGGGAGACTCTCTTCTTCAATTTGCACAAAGTTAAATATTTCCTGTAAAGCAGCTTGTTTCTTATGAGCAGGAAAATATTTTTCAGAGAAGTAATATATCATATCCTGGGGACTACGCACACAACCAGGAGCAAGAGAATTAAACCATATCTTAGCATCACCCTTTAATGAGAAAGGAAACAACTTAAGAATATAGTAATAGCGAATTTTTTCCTCATGAGCAAATAGGGTGGCTATGTCATTCAATTTAGTAAGATGTGCCACAGCAGTTTCAGTTTCATAACCATGGAAAGGATCAGATTCAACCAAAGTAACTAACTCAGGATCAACAGAGAATTCATAATCCTTATCAGTAACAAAGATAGGTGAAATAGCAAACTTAGGGTCATATTGCATTCTAGCATTCAAAGATTTTTCTTTCAGCTTAGCTAACAGTTTCTTAAGATCATCTCTATCATTGCAAGCAAAAAAGTCTCTAGCAGTTTCTTCATCCATAATATAACCCTCGGGTACCTTAGGCAATTCATATCTAGGGGGAGAATCATAATCTTCAGTTTTAATAATTTCATCAGTTTCAGTAATTTCATTCTCTCTAACCCTAGCAAGTTGTTCATCAAGAAATTCACCTAGTGGCACAGTATTATCAAGCAAGGCAGTAGTATCATCATAAGCATCATGCATAGCAGAAGTAGCATCATCAATTACTTGCGACATATCAGAATTACTAGCAGGTGGTGGTGTCACAAATTTACTCAAAATAGAAGGTGAATCAAGTGCAGAGCTAGATGGCAGTTCCTTACCTCCCCTCGTAGTAGAGGGATAGATCTTGGTTATTTGATCTTTCAAATTCTTCGTAGTGATCAACAGATATAAATCCCAAGTGAATCAGCGAATAGAGCTATGCTCCCCGGCAACGGCGCCAGAAAAAGGTCTTGATAACCCACAAGTATAGGGGATCGCAACAGTTTTTGAGGGTAGAGTATTCAACCCAAATTTATTGATTCGACACAAGGGGAGCCAAAGAATATTCTCGAGTATTAGCAGCTGAGTTGTCAATTCAACCACACCTGAAAGACTTAATATCTGCAGCAAAGTGTTTAGAAGCAAAGTAGTATGGAACTAGCGGCAACGATGGCAAAAGTAACAATAGCAGTATTGTAATGATTGTAACAGTGGCAACAGCAAAGTAACTAAGCAAAGATCAATATGTGAAAAGCTCGTAGGCATTGGATCAGTGATGGATAATTATGTCGGATGGCATTCATCATGCAACAGTTATAACATAGGGTGACACAGAACTAGCTCCAATTCATCAATATAATGTAGGCATGTATTCCGTATATAGTCATACGTGCTTATGGAAAAGAATTTGCATAACATCTTTTGTCCTACCCTCCCGTGGCAGCGGGGTCCTAATGGAAACTAAGGGATATTAAGGCCTCCTTTTAATAGAGAACCGGACCAAAGCATTAGCACTTAGTGAATACATGAACTGCTCAAACTACGGTAATCAGCGGAAAGAATCCCAATTATTGTCACCTTGGGGTATGCGGATCATAACACGTAATAGGTGTCTACAACTTGCAAGATAGGATCAAGAACACATATATATATTCAAGAAAACATAATAGGTTCAGATCTGAAATCATGGCACTCAGGCCCTAGTGACAAGCATTAAGCATAGCAAAGTCATAGCAACATCAATCTCAGAACATAGTGGATACTAGGGATCAAACCCTACCAAAACTAACTCGATTACATGATAAATCTTGATACGTCCATTTTGCATCATGTTTTCCTACTATTATTTATGTTGTTTTTATGCATAATAATGCTTTTTGGAGTAATTCTAATGCCTTTTCTCTCATAATATGCAAGGTTCACACAAAGAGGGAGAATTCCGGCAGTTGGAAATCTGGACTTGAAAAAGCTACATCAGGCTACCTATTCTGCACAACTCCAAATGAGCTAAAACTTCACGAGGAATTTTTATGGAATAAATAAGAATTATTGGAGCAAATAACTACCAGAGGGGGCGCACCAGGTGGGCACAACCCACCTGGGCCCGCCAGGGAGCCCAGGCGCGCCCTGGTGGGTTGTGCCCTCCTCGGCCCACCTCCGGTGCCCCTCTTCTGGTATATAAGTCATTTTGACCTAGAAAACAATAAGGAGAGGACTTTCGGGATGAAGCGCTGTCGTCTCGAGGCGGAACTTGGGCAGGAGCACTTTTGCCCTCCGGCGGAGCGATTCCGCCGGGGGAACTTCCCTCCCAGAGGGGGAAATCATCGTCATCATCATCACCAACAACTCTCCCATCTTGGGGAGGGCAATCTCCATCAACATCTTCAACAGCACCATCTCCTCTCAAACCCTAGTTCATCTCTTGTGTTCAATCTTTGTACCGGAACTATAGATTGGTACTTGTGGGTGACTAGTAGTGTTGATTACATCTTGTAGTTGATTACTGTATGGTTTATTTGGTGGAAGATTATATGTTCAGATCCATTATGCTATTTAATACCCCTCTGATCTTGAGCATGATTATCATTAGTGAGTAGTTACTTTTGTTCTTGAGGTCACGGGAGAAATCTTGTTGCAAGTAATCATGTGAACTTGATATGTGTTCGATATTTTGATCATATGTATGTTGTGATTCCCTTAGTGGTGTCATGTGAACGTCGACTACATGACACTTCAACATATTTGGGGGTAAGAGAATGCATTGTGGAGTAGTTATTAGATGATGGGTTGCGAGAGTGACAGAAGCTTAAACCCTAGTTTATGCGCTATTTCGTAAGGGACTGATTTGGATCCAAAAGTTTAATGCTATGGTTAGATTTATTCTTAATACTTTTCTCGTAGTTTCGGATGCTTGCGAGGGGGTTAATCATAAGTAGGAGGTTTGTTCAAGTAAGAACATCACCTAAGCACCGGTCCACCCACATATCAAATTATCAAAGTAGCGAACACAAATCAAACCAACATGATGAAAGTGACTAGATGAAATTCACCCTCAAGAACGCTTTGCTTATTATAAGAGACCATCTTGGCCTGTCCTTTGCCTCAAAAGGATTGGGCTACCTTGCTGCACTTTTGTTACCATTACATTACTTGCTCGTTACAAATTATCTTGCTACCAAACTACTCGTTACTTATAATTTCAGTGCTTGTAGACATTACCTTGCTGAAAACCGCTTGTCATTTCCTTCTGCTCCTCATTGGGTTTGACACTTTTACTTATCGAAAAGACTATGATTGATCCCCTATACTTGTGGGTCATCAAGGCTCTTTTCTGGCGCCGTTGCCGGGGAGTGAAGCGCTCTTGGTAAGTGGAAATCGATAAGGAAAAATTATTACTACATGCTGAAATTTATTGTCACTTGTTACTATGGAGAACAATCCTTTGAGGGGTTTGTTCGGGGTATCTTCACATCGACCGAAACCACAATTAGTTACCCCTCAACCTACTGCACCTACTGAAAATATTGGTTATGAAATTCCTTCGGGTGTGATAGAACAACTGCTAGCTAATCCTTATGCAGGAGATGGAACTGAACATCCTGATATGCACTTGATATATGTGGATGAAATTTGTGGATTATTTAAGCTTGCAGGTTTACTTGGAGATGAAGCTAAGAAGAAGGTTTTCCCTTTATCTTTGAAAGGAAAAGCATTGGCATGGTATAGGCTATGCGATGATATTGGATCTTGGAATTGGAATCGATTGAAATTGGAATTTCACCAAAAAAATTATCCTATGCATCTAGTTCATCGTGATCGGAATTACATATATAATTTTTTGCCTCGTGAAGGAGAAAGTATCGCTCTAGCTTGGGGGAGGCTTAAGTCAATGTTATATTCATGCCCCAATCATGAGCTCTCAAGAGAAATTATTCTTCAGAATTTTTATGCTCGGCTTTCTCATGATGATCGATCCATGCTTGATACTTCTTGTACTGGTTTCTTTATGAAGAAGACTATTGACTTCCAGTGGGATCTTTTAGAAAGAATTAAACGCAACTCTAAAGATTGGGAACTCGACGAAGGTAAAGAGTCAGGTATTAAGCTCAGGTATGATTGTGTTAAATCTTTTATGAATACCGACGCTTTTCAAAAGTTTAGCACTAAATATGGACTTGACTCTGAGATAGTAGCCTCCTTTTGTGAATCATTTGCTACTCATGTTGACCTCCCTAAGGAGAAGTGGTTTAAATATCACCCACCTATCAAAGAAGAAATTAAAGAACCAGTAATAGCTAAAGATGAAACTATTATTTACAATGTTGATCCAGTTGTGCCTACTGCTTATATTGAAAACCCACCTTTCCCTGTTAGGATAAAGGAACATGCTAAAGTCTCAACTGTGGTAAAAAAAAGTTATATCAGAACTTCCAAACCTGCTGAACAAATCAAAGTAGAACCTACTGTTGCTATGGTTAAAGATCTCTTGGTTGAAATATAGATGGGCATGTTATTTACTTCTATGATGAAGCTGCTAGAATTGCCAAACCCGATGAAAAAGATAAACATAGACCCGTTGTTGGCATGCGTGTTGTCTCAGTTAAAATAGGAGATCACTGTTACCATGGTTTATGCGACATAGGTGCTAGCGTGAGTGCCATTCCTTTTACCTTACATCAAGAAATTATGAATGATATAGCACCCGCTGAAATAGAAGACATAGATGTTACTATTAAACTTGGTAATAGGGACACCATCACACCACTTGGGATTGTTAGAGATGTTGAAGTCTTGTGTGGGAAAATAAAATACCCTACTAATTTTCTTGTTCTTGGTTCCCCACAAGATGACTTTTGTCCCATTATCTTTGGTAGACGTTTCTTGAACATCATTAATGCTAAAATAGATTGCGAGAAACAAACTATCGGTGTTAGTTTTGGTGATGAGTCTCATGAGTTTAATTTTTCCAAGTTTAGTAGAAAACATCATAATAAAGAGTTGTCTAGTAAGGATGAAATTATTGGTCTTGCTTCTATTGCTGTGCCTCCTACCGATCCACTAGAACAATATTTGCTAGACCATGAAAATGATATGCATCTGCATGAAAGAAATGAAATAGATAAGATTTTCTTTGAACAATGTCCTCTGCTTAAACACAATTTGCCTATTGAAACTCTAGGAGGTCCTCCTCCACCTAAAGGTGATCCTGTGTTTGAATTAAAACAATTGCCAGACACTTTGAAATATGCTTATCTTGATGAGAAAAATATTTATCCTGTTATTATTAGTGCTAACCTTTCAGAACATGAAGAAGAAAGATTATTGAAGGTTCTGAAGAAGCACCGAGCTGCCATTGGATATACTCTTGATGATTTAAAGGGCATTAGTCCCACTCTCTGTCAGCATAAATTTAATATGAAGCCTGATGCTAAACCCGTTGTTGATCACCAACGATGTTTAAATCCTAAAATGAAAGAAGTGGTAAGAACAGAAATACTGAAGCTTCTAGAAGCAGGTATAATCTATCCCATAGCTGATAGTAGATGGGTAAGTCCCATTCATTGTGTCCCTAAAAAGGGAGGTATTACCGTTTTTCCTAATGATAAGAATGAACTTATTCCACAAAGAATTGTCACTGGCTACAGAATGGTAATTGATTTTAGAAAACTAAATAAAGCTACTAGAAAAGATCATTGCCCTCTGCCTTTTATTGATCAAATGTTAGAAAGACTATCAAAGCACACACATTTTTGCTTTCTTGATGGATATTCCGGTTTTTCTCAAATACCTGTCTCACAACCTGATCAAGAGAAAACCACCTTTACTTGCCCTTTTGGAACTTATGCTTATAGACATATGCCTTTTGGTTTATGCAATGCACCTGCTACTTTTCAAAGATGTATGACTACTATATTCTCTTACTTTTGTGAAAAGATTGTTGAGGTTTTCATGGATGATTTTTTCATTTACGGAACTTCTTTTGATGATTGCTTGAGCAACCTTGATCGAGTTTTGCAGAGATGCGAGCAAACTAATCTCGTCTTGAATTGGGAGAAGTGACACTTTATGGTTAATGAAGGTATTGTCTTGGGACATAAAATTTCTGAATGAGGTATTGAGGTGGATAAAGCTAAAGTTGATGCAATTGAGAAAATGCCATGCCCTAAAGATATCAAAGGTATTCGTAGTTTCCTCGGTCATGCTGGTTTCTATAGGAGGTTTATTAAAGACTTCTCTAAAATTTCTAGGCCTCTTACAAATCTTTTACAGAAGGATGTTCCATTTGTTTTTGATGATGATTGTGTAGAAGCCTTTGAAACACTTAAGAAAGCCTTGATTTCTGCACCTATTGTTCAACCACCTGATTGGAACTTGCCTTTTGAAATTATGTGTGATGCTAGTGATTATGTTGTTGGTGCTGTTCTAGGACAAAGAGTCGATAAGAAATTAAATGTTATTCATTATGCTAGTAAAACTCTGGACAGTGCTCAACGAAATTATGCTACTACTGAAAAGGAATTCTTAGCAGTGGTGTTTGCTTGTGATAAATTTAGATCTTACATTGTTGATTCTAAAGTGACTGTTCACACCGATCATGGTGCTATAAAATATCTTATGGAAAAGAAGGATGCTAAACCTAGACTCATTAGGTGGGTTCTTTTGCTACACGAATTTGATTTACATATCACTGATAGAAAGGGAGCTGAGAACCCCGTGGCTGATAACTTGTCTAGGTTAGGAAATATTCTTGATGACCCACAACCTATTAATGATAGTTTTCCTGATGAACAATTAGCCGCAATAAATGTTTCTCATAACACTCCTTGGTATGCTGACTATGCCAATTATATTGTTGCTAAATATATACCACCTAGCTTCACATACCAACAAAAGAAAAAATTCTTCTATGATTTAAGACATTACTTTTGGGATGACCCACATCTTTATAAATAAGGAGTAGATGGTATTATTAGACATTGTGTACCTGAGCATGAACAGGGACAAATCCTACAGAAATGTCACTCTGAAGCTTATGGAGGACATCATGCGGGAGATAGAACTGCTCACAAGGTATTGCAATCTGGTTTTTATTGGCCTACTCTCTTCAAGGATGCCCGTAAGTTTGTTTTATCTTGTGATGAATGTCAAAGAATTGGTAATATTGGTAAGCGTCAGGAAATGCCTATGAATTATTCTCTTGCTGTTGAACCATTTGATGTTTGGGGATTTGATTACATGGGACCTTTTCCTTCCTCTAATGGGTATACACATATTTTGGTTGCTGTTGATTATGTTACTAAGTGGGTAGAAGCTATTCCAACTAGTAGTGCTGATCACAACACCTCTATTAAAATGCTTAAGGAAGTCATTTTCCCAAGGTTTGGAGTCCCTAGATATTTAATGACTGATGGTGGTTCACATTTTATTCATGGTGCTTTCCATAAAATGCTTGCTAAATATGATGTTAACCATAGAATTGCATCACCTTATCATCCTTAGTCTAGGGGTCAAGTTGACCTTAGCAATAGAGAAATAAAATTAATATTACAAAAAACTGTCAATAGGTCCTGAAAGAATTGGTCTAAGAAGTTAGATGATGCACTTTGGGCTTATAGAACAGCATATAAAAATCCTATGGGTATGTCTCCTTATAAAATGGTCTATGGAAAAGCTTGTCATTTGCCTCTTGAGTTAGAACATAAAGCATATTGGGCAATTAAAGAATTCAACTATGATTTCAAACTTGCCGGTGAAAAGAGGTTATTTGATATTATCTCACTAGATGAATGGAGAACCCAAGCCTATGAAAATGCCAAGTTATTTAAAGAAAAAGTTAAAAGATGGCATGACAAAAGAATCCAAAAGCGTGAGTTCAAAGTTGGAGAATATGTTCTTTTGTACAACTCTCGTTTCAGATTCTTTGCAGGAAAACTCCTCTCCAAATGGGAAGGACCTTATGTTATCGAGGAGGTTTATCGATCCGGAGCCATCAAGATAAATAATGCCGAAGGTACTAACCCGAAGGTTGTCAATGGGCAAAGAATAAAACATTATATCTCAGGGACACCCATTAACGTTGAAAGCAATATTATCCAAACCATGACACCAGAAGAACACATAAAGGAAACCTTCCGGAACACTCCAGAATCATGAAGAAAAGGAGGTATGTGATACGGTAAGTAAACGGACTCTGAAAAATTTGCAAATATATTTTCTGTACGTTTTGGAATATAACAAAAATTAGGAAAATAAGAAACAACCAGGAAGGCACCCCTGGTGGGTACAAGACACCAGGGCGCGCCTGGATTGCCAGGCGCGCCCAGGTGGGTTGTGCCCACCTCAGGTACCTTCCGGACTCCGTATTTCTTCCGTTTGCTTGTTTCCCAAGATAAAAAATCTTTATATACCCCCCGAACCTATTGACCACCGTATCGCGGAGAAATCTTCTGTTTTCTTTTTCCTTGCTGTTTTCTGACAGATCCAATCCACCATGGCCACTTCAAGCTCCTCCAAGGACAAGTTCTTCGAGAACGTCATCAACCCATATTTGCGGGAGGTGATGCAGCACCCTCAGGCTATCCAGATGCATGAGGGGGTGCTGCACATCCGCGATGTGCAAGCCCCCAAGGGGACGGGATCCGTGGAGGCTAGGCTTGAAGCTATGGAGCAGGAAGGCTTCCGGTGCAAGGGGATGGTAGAACGTGGACTCAATGCCAATCACCTAATGATCACGGACTACACCCGTGATCTCAAGGTGGATGGCAAGTCCATGAAGGACATCATCTTCACCTTCAACGAGCAAATCAACTTCCTCCAAAGCCAGATCTATGATCTCCAAAACCAAGTCTTTGAATATGAGGCGAGGTTTAAAGGTATGAGTTTGGCTGCCAGTTGCAGGACCCGTGAGACTCACTCCTCCTCTTATGATGGTGAGCCCTTGCCATGGAAACCCGAGGATAAGATTGCTACTGCTTCATCACCACCACCTCCTTCTTCATCACCAAAGGAAAATTGAGTATCGGGTATGGGCACTCCCCTTGGCTTGTGCCAAGATTGGGGGAGGTGCCCCTGTATTGTATCACCTCCACTATCTTTTGCCTTTACTTATCTTAGTTCGATCCATAGTTATCTTTTGCTTTAGATGAATAAAAGTTTAGTTCGATCCTTTCTTTTCAAGTGTTTGCTTAGTGATCTATCTTTGTAATCGTGTGCGAGATATATAATAAAGTTAAGTTTGAGTTTTGTTTTCTTTACTTTCATGTTCAATAAAAAGAAAAGAAATAAATGAAAAAGATCATATGCTAATTTTATGGTAAGTAATGACATCACATAAGGAAGAGTATAGGTAGAAAATTTTATTGGAGATTGACAAACATAGCATTGGTCAATGATGCAATTCATGAAAGAATTAATAAGGGAAGAGAAGATTCACATGCAAATATACTATCTTGGACATCTTTTGTGATTGTGAGCCCCCATCAAAATATTATATGCCAAAATTGTTGACGTTGGACAAGGAAGACAACGTACTGATTTATGTTTGTTCATATTCACATAGAAGTTATATTGTCATAGATACTTTAACATGTTGTGCTTGCCCCCATCTTTGCTAGCCAAAAATTCCACACTAAGTAGAGATACTACTTGTGCATCCAAAAACCTTTAAACCCACATATTATTTTGAGAGTCCACCATACCTACCTATGGATTGAGTAAGATCCTTCAAGTAAGTTGTCATCGGTGCAAAAAGGCAATAAAAATTGCTTCTAAAAGTGTTGGATCATTTAGTGTAAGAGAAAATTGAGCGTTGTACGAACTTGTGATGGCAAAGAATAAAAGCGACAGACTGCATAATAAAGGTTGCTATCATAAGGGGCAATATAACATGATGTTCTTTTGCACTAAGAGATTGAGCATACAAACAAATAAGCGCATGGCAACTTTTGCTTCACTCTGCGAAGGGCCTATCTTTTACTTTTATGTATTTACTTTTATGCAAGAGTCAAAGTTCTTCTCTCTATTCCTTATTATTTTCTCTTTTGGCAAGCATCATGTGGTGAGGAAAGATCTAGGCACATATATCCAGTTGGATATGAGTGGCATGAGTTATTATAGTTGACATCACCCTCGAGGTGAGTATGTTGGGAGGCGAAACTATAAGCCCCTATCTTTCTATGTGTCCGGTTGAAACGTTTTGCTCATGTGTATGCGGTGAGTGTTAGCAATCATAGAAGACTATATGATGGTTGAGTATGTGGACTTGCCAAAAAAGGGCTCCGATACGTGACCCTTCCTAAAAAGATGATGAATTGTAGTTGCAAAGTTGACTAAGAACAGAGTTTGTTGGTTTTCAATAGAGTTTATGCTTTATACTTCGATGTTGTGATGAATTGTTACTTGTTCATGAGAAGTTATATGATAAAAGTTCTATGATAAAGTTTTATATTAAAGTTTGTTGCTGCTATAATAATATATATGATGCTTCTATGTCCGTATTTTGTTTTTATCGACACCTCTCTCTCTAAGCATGTGGACATGTTTTTTGATTTCGGTTTTCGCTTGAGGACAAGTGAGGTCTAAGCTTGGGGGAGTTGATACGTCCATTTTGCATCATGTTTTCCTACTGTTATTTATGATGTTTTTATGCATAATAATGCTTTTTGGAGTAATTCTAATGCCTTTTCTCTCATAATATGCAAGGTTCACACAAAGAGGGAGAATTCCGGCAGCTGGAAATCTGGACCTGAAAAAGCTACATCAGCCTACCTATTCTGCACAACTCCAAATGAGCTGAAACTTCACAAGGAATTTTTATGGAATAAATAAGAATTATTGGAGCAAATAACTACCAGAGGGGGCCCACCAGGTGGGCACAACCCACCTGGGCCCGCCAGGGAGCCCAGGCGCGCCCTGGTGGGTTGTGCCCTCCTCGGCCCACCTCCGGTGCCCCTCTTCTGGTATATAAGTCATTTTGACCTAGAAAAAAATAAGGAGAGGACTTTCGGGATGAAGCGCCGCCGTCTCGAGGCGGAACTTGGGCAGGAGCACTTTTGCCCTCCGGTGGAGCGATTCCGCCGGGGGAACTTCCCTCCCGAAGGGTGAAATCATCGTCATCATCATCACCAACAACTCTCCCATCTTGGGGAGGGCAATCTCCATCAACATATTCAACAGCACCATCTCCTCTCAAACCCTAGTTCATCTCTTGTGTTCAATCTTTGTACCGGAACTATAGATTGGTACTTGTGGGTGACTAGTAGTGTTGATTACATCTTGTAGTTGATTACTATATGGTTTATTTGGTGGAAGATTATATGTTCAGATCCATTATGCTATTTAATACCCCTCTGATCTTGAGCATGATTATCATTAGTGAGTAGTTACTTTTGTTCTTGAAGTCACGGGAGAAATCTTGTTGCAAGTAATCATGTGAACTTGATATGTGTTCGATATTTTGATCATATGTATGTTGTGAATCCCTTAGTGGTGTCATGTGAACGTCGACTACATGACACTTCACCATATTTGCGCCTAAGGGAATGCATTGTGGAGTAGTTATTAGATGATGGGTTGCGAGAGTGACAATAGCTTAAACCCTAGTTTATGTGCTATTCCGTAAGGGACTGATTTGGATCCAAAAGTTTAATGCTATGGTTAGATTTATTCTTAATACTTTTCTCATAGTTGCGGATGCTTGCGAGGGGGTTAATCATAAGTAGGAGGTTTGTTCAAGTAAGAACAACACCTAAGCACCGGTCCACCCACATATCAAATTATCAAAGTAGCGAACACAAATCAAACCAACATGATGAAAGTGACTAGATGAAATTCCCGTGTACCCTCAAGAATGCTTTGCTTATTATAAGAGACCGTCTTGACCTGTCCTTTGCCTCAAAAGGATTGGGCTACCTTGCTGCACTTTTGTTACCATTACCGTTACTTGCTCGTTACAAATTATCTTGCTACCAAACTACTCATTACTTATAATTTCAGTGCTTGCAGACATTACCTTGCTGAAAACCGCTTGTCATTTCCTTCTACTCCTTGTTGGGTTCGACACTCTTACTTATTGAAAGGACTACGATTGATCCCCTATACTTGTGGGTCATTAAATCTCATCCAACCCATCACCGTCTAGCAAGCATACGATGGAATTACTCACTCTCGGCGGTGAGCATCATGAAATTGGTGATGGAGGATGGTTGATGATGACAACGGCGTCGATTTCCCCTTTCTGAAGCCCAAAACAGACTCTAGATCTGCCCTCCCGAGGAAGAATAGGAGGTGGCGGCGGCTCCATATCGTGAAACGCGATGAACTCTTCTCTCTGATTTTTTTCTCCCCGAATAGGGTTATATGGAGTTGGAGTTGAGGTCGGAGGGTCTCTAGGGGGCCCACAAGCCACCTAGGCGCCCCAGGGGGGGCGCCCCCCAGGCTTGTAGCCAATGGGTGGACCCCCTCTGGTTGATTCTTTCGCCAGTATTTTTTATTAATTCCAAAAATATTCTCCGTAAATTTTTAGGTTAATCCGAGAACTTTTATTTCTGCACAAAAATAACACCAAGGAAAATTCTGCTGAAAACAGCGGCAGTCTGGGTTAGTTCCATTCAAATCATGCAAATTAGAGTCCAAAACAAGGGCAAAAGAGTTTGGAAAAGTAGATACGATGGAGACGTATCAGGAACATGATGAACGAGTTCACGCCCGGGGTGGCCCGATCTTCACATCGTAGGATCGAATCGGGAGGGATAACTAGCTGCAAGCAGCTGGGATAACTAGCTTTGTACCTGCCAAGGTTGGATGCAACCCGTACGTTGGGGATGGCTGACCGAAGCTACAAGAACTCCAACCCGCTGTCCGAACAATCGCAGAACCACAAACCGGGACTAATCCACACAAAATGGCCGGAACTGTACATCATGAATTAGGGGGACCAGAGGCTCCTTCTCGCGAATCAGAATGAACTCACAAGAGCAAAGGTAGCAAGGATCTCTCGGATCTCTCTAGCAGTCTTGCTGCATAAGCTTTTAGCTGAATGGTTTGACAAAAGGTTCTCCAGAGGATGGGGGAGATGGAGTTTTATAGCAGGGACAACCCCCTTAGCTAGGTGTGAAAATGGTTTCACAAGTAAGTAGGTTTGCATGGCTTCTTTGGGGGAATAAGCAGTCATCTTTTGGAGTTGTTGTAGAGCTCCTCGGAAATTCGCGAAGTCTTGACAGCCTAGACACCTTCCACGAGATTGGCTAGAACTTTTGAATCACAACTCCAAATGATGTGAGGTTTTTTGCATTGGAAAGATAATTTGATGTAGCTTCTGTTGATGTACCCCTATAGCCCCGTCCTTCCACTAAATGGGTGTGGCACAACGAAACATCAGAGGTAAAAACTGACAGCATCAGCTTCACTTGAAACTTGTTTTCTCCAAACTTGTTCCTCCAGACCTGTTGCTTCAAGAGCTTATAGGTTGTTGGATTTATTCCATGTGATACCTAAGTTCAACCAACAACAATGGGGATGAAAGCATAGTTGTGTCATCAAGGTTATAAGGTAAACTTAAGTTAGCGTTCACCTGGTCACTTATTAGTTTGGCGCGACTTCTTGTGATTGGACCTATAATTGTTGGAGACTTGTCGATGGTTGTAGTGTCCTCATCATCCTCCCCCTCTTGAAAAGGAGTCGTCCTCGATTATGATGGTCCAAAGTATGGAGAGAGGTCGGACACATTGAAGGTTGGACTAACACCATAATGCATCGGAAGGTCAATCTTGTAGGCATTGTCATTGATCTTCGCAAGCACTTTGAATGGACCATCTCCATGTGGCTGCAACTTGCATTTGCGTTGATCCGGAAAATGATCCTTCCGTCGGTGTACCCACACAATATCACCTTCTTCAAACAACACCTTCTTTCTTCCTTTGTTTGCTCATTTTGCATATTGTTCAGTCATCTTCTCAATATTTTCCTTGGTCTTCTCATGAATTTTATTCTTGAAGTCAACATGCTTACTTGCATCAAGATTAGTTCGTTCCTGCAATGGTAAAGGCAAAAGATCTATGGGAGCAGTAGGTTTGAAACCATAAACAATTTCAAAAGGACAAAATTTAGTGGTCGAATGTGTTGAGCTTATTGCAAGTATGTCTTGAAGAAGAAGATTGTGTGATCATTCATGTTTACCTTCATGACATCATCCAAATGAAGAGAGTTGGAAAGATTCAAGGTTGATCAAGACTAAGTACAGAGAGTGATTCAAGTTGATCAACACACAAAGCGTAGAAGATGTACCGAGAGGGATCAAGTGATCCCATGGTATGGTAAGCATTGTCCATTACACTTTGTGTACTAACCCATGGTCTACGTGAGAGTTCTATGTGGGGTTAGGTATGTTTCCATGGGCTTGAGTCAAGAGGAAGATATCATACAACCCATGGAGAGGATGACATCAAGTGGTGATCATCATCAAGATTGCGGTGTGCAAGGTCAAGTGGAGTATCACGAAGAGATCAAGTGCTTGAAGCTTGCCGTCCATTGTGGTGACAATGGAATTGTGAAGATGTGCCGAAGAGTGGCTCACCCATAGTGGAGTATGGGGGAGCAATCAACTAGTCTTCATCGACCCAACGCAATCAAGAAAGGTGGTCCATCTTTAGGAGGACAAGATCGTCATCATCTAGCTCAAGTGGATCATGCGCAAGGCAAAGGTTTGCCCTTGACAGGTTTTCTATTTTACCGGTCTCATGGTGGTAGTTGGGAGACCGGGTTATAGGACCGATTGCCGTATCAAGGGGGGCTCTCAAGTTGGTAGCTTAATCGTATTGTTCGTAGAGAGCTCAAACCATTGTATCCTTGCATCATCTTTCTTGGTTCTTCTTTGGTTCTCTTTGCGAGTCTTAGAGCTTATGGTCATCTTGATGACAAGCTCAAGTTCATCGAAAACGGAGTTCACATGCTTCTTCTATGATGTTTTTGATGTTGGAGGTTATGCTGGTTCTTCTCTGTTGGAGGTTTCTCTCTTCTATATCTTGGCATACCTCCCCTGCCTCTACTCGTCGTCATCTATCCAACAAGCTTGAGTTTGCTCAATTCAGAGCTCATTTGCAGAAGTTGAGGCAGTTCTGGTTTTCCTGGAGCATCTGTTTTGCTTGGAAGTGGCATAAGGGAGGCGTCAGCGGTAGTACCGCAGCCCCGGAGTGGCAGTACCGCTGAAAGCCATAAGCGGTAGTACCGATGTTTCACAGCGGTAGTACCGCCCACGGCCACAGGCGGTAGTACGGCTCTGGTTCCACGCTAGTACCGCCTCGACTCAAGACCCGCGTGTCTCGTGTAGGGTTCAGCGGCAGTAGCAGTGGCAGTAGGAGTGGTAGTACCGCTTGTAAGCGGTAGTACCGCCCTACTACCGCTACTAGTGCCGCTCAATGGCCCTCCTCTCTGTTCCTTCTCCTTTAGGCGCTGTGCGAGGTCCCAGCGGTAGTACCGCTGGGCCGAGCGGCAGTACTGCTGCAGTCAGCGGTAGTACCGCTCCCTAGAGCGGTAGTACCGCCCGCTGCGGGCTGAGAATGGGGATAACGGTTGGATTTTTCCCCACCTATAAAAGGGGGTCTTCTTCCCCATTGAGCCTTATCCTTTGAGCTCATGTTCTTCCCCCATTGTTGACCTTCTTCGAGCTTGCTATCTCTCAATCCCTCTATGGATTCTTGCTAGTTTTTGGGGGAAAAGAGAGAGGAGATCTAGATCCACATTTCCACCAATCACTTTCTCCTCTATGTGAGGGGAACCCCTTGGATCTAGATCTTGGAGTTCTTCGTGTTCTCTTCTTCGTTCTTCCTCTCATTTTCCTCCCTAGCATTAGTTGCTTTGGTGGGATTTGGGAGAGAAGGACTTGGGCACTCCGTGTGCCCTTGCCATTGCATTTGGTGCATCGGTTTGAGTTCTCCACGGTGATACGTGGAAATTACAAGTTGAGAAGTTTATTACTCTTGGGTGCTTGGTAACCTTGAGCTTGTTCCTCTTGGGTGCCTTGGTGCCCTAGACGGTTGGTGGAATTCGGAGCTCAATCATTGTGGTGTAAAGCTCTGGGCAAGCATCGAGGTCTCCAATTAGGTTGTGGAGATCGTCCCCGAGCAATTTGACGGGTTTCGATGACCGCCCCCAAGGGTTGCCAAAGTGTACGGGTTCGGTGACCGCCCCCAAGGGTTGCCATTTGTACGGGTTCGGTGACCGCCCTCAAGGGTCTTAGTGGAATCACGACATCTTGCATTGTGCGAGGGCGTGAGGAGATTACGGTGGCCCTAGTGGCTTCTTGGGGAGCATTGTGCCTCCACACCGCTCCAAACGGAGATTAGCATCCGCAAGGGTGTGAACTTCGGAATACATCGTCGTCTCCGCGTGCCTCGGTTATCTCTTACCCGAGCCCTTTACTTATGCACTTTACTTTGTGATAGCCATATTGTTTCATGTCATATATCTTGCTATCACTTAGTTGTTTATCTTGCTCAGCATAAGTTGTTGGTGCACATATGTGAGCCTAGTTGTTGTAGGTTTTGTGCTTGACAAATTAACCGCTAGGTTTATTCCGCATTTGTTCAAGCCTAAACCGTAATTATTTTAAAGTGCCTATTCACCCCCCCTCTAGGCGACATCCACGATCTTTCAGAATGTACTGCCCTGTTGTATGCAAACTCCACGTGGGGGAGACACTCTTCCCACATCTTCAATTTTTTCTTTAAAATTGCTCTCAGCATCATGGATAGTGTGCGGTTCACAACTTCAGTTTGTCCATCCGTTTGTGGGTGGCATGTAGTGGAAAAGAGAAGCCTTGTTCCTAGCTTTACCCACAACATTTTCCAAAAATAGCTCAGAAACTTGGTGTCACGATCTGAAACAATAGTGTGTGGTACTCCATGTAGCTGCACGACTTCCCTGAAAAACAAATCAGCAATGTGTGAAGCATCATCGCTCTTATGACACGGAATAAAATGAGCCATCTTGCTAAACCTATCAACCACCACAAAAACTGAATCACTTCCCCTCTTAGTGCGTGGTAATCCAAGAACAAAATCCATAGAAATATCTTCCCAAGGTGTACTAGGAATTGATAAAGGCGTATAAAGTCCATGAGGGTTTAAACGTGACTTAGCTTTGCGGCATATCTCACAACGTAACACGTAGTGTTCAACATCACGCCTCATCCTTGGCCAAAAGAAATGGTCAATCAGCACACTCTCAGTTTTCTTTGCTCCAAAATGTCCCATGAGACCACCAGCATGAGCCTCCTGCAAAAGCAACAAACGAACAGAGCAATTTGGGATGCACAATTTGTTAGCTCGAAACAAGAATCCATCATGCAAGTGAAACTTTTCCCAACCTTTCCCCTCACTACACTTTGAGTGTGGTTCAACAAAATATGGATCATTGGCATACAATTCTTTGATGCTTCGCAACCCAAGAATTTTAGTATCAAGTTGTGAGAGTAAAATATGGCGTCTAGACAAAGCATCGGTAACAACATTATCTTTTCCTTTCTTGTACTTGACAATATAGGGAAAAGATTCTATGAATTCACTCCATTTTGCATGTCTATGGTTCAGTTTTTGTTGACCCCTAAGGTGCTTTAAAGATTCATGGTCTGAATGTATCACAAATTCTTTAGGCCACAAATAATGTTGCCATGTTTCCAAAGATCTCACATGTGCATATAATTCTTTGTCATAAACTGAGTAATTTAGAGTTGGACCACTTAGCTTCTCACTAAAATATGCAATAGGCCTACCTTCTTGCATTAGTATGCCTCCAATACCCACACACCACTTGCATCACATTCAATTTCAAAAGTCTTACCAAAGTTGGGTAGTGCAAGCAATGGTGAAGATGTCAATTTTTCTTTCAGCTCTTGAAAGGCCTTCTCTTGTGCGTTTTCCCACTTGAAGGGAACATCTTTCTTGGTTAGCTCATTCATTGGGGCATCAATGGTGCTGAAGTCCTTCACAAACCGATGGTAGAAACCAGCAAGGCCAAGAAAGCTTCATACTTGACTTACATTTTGTGGAGGCATCCACTCACGGATGGCTTTAACCTTCTCCTCATCTACCTCCACACCTTTACCTGAAACAACAAAGCCAAGAAACACAACTTTGTCTGTGCAAAATGTGCACTTTTCCTTGTTAGCATATAATCTCTCCTCTCTTAGGACAGCAAGCACACACCGGATGTGTTCAACATGTTCATCCAAAGTTTTGCTATAAATAAGGATGCCATCAAAGTAAACAACCACAAACTTGCCAATGAACATTCTAAGCACATGATTCATTAATCTCATGAAGGTACTAGGTGCATTTGTCAATCCAAATGGCATAACTAACCACTCATACAAACCAGATTTTGTTTTGAAAGCAGTTTTCCATTCAGCACCCTCTCTCATTCTAATTTGGTGGTAGCCACTTCACAAGTCAATTTTAGAAAAGATGGTGGTGCCACTAAGTTCATCAAGCATATCATCAAGCCTAGGTATGGGGTGCCTATACCTCACGGTGATGTTGTTAATAGGCCTACAATCACAACACATTCTGGAAGATCTATCTTTTTTTGGTACTAAAAGAACAGGTAGAGCACAAGGATAGAGACTTTCCCTTACATAACCTTTGTTTAGTAGGCCTTCAACTTGTTGCTGAATCTCCTTGGTTTCCTCCGGGTTTGTGCGATATGGTGGTCGGTTCAGCAATGGGGCTCCTGGAACCAAATCAATTTGGTGTTCAATGCCTCTTTGTGGTGGCAGCCCTGGTGGTATTTCCTCGGGGAACACATCTTCATACTCCTGCAAAATTTCAACAACAACAATAGGAGTGGTAGAGGATAAGTCGTTAGTAGAAAGAAAGTTGTCCTTGTACAAAAGTACAAAGAACATGGAATTGGGTTCTCTCAACTCTCTCATGTCCCTTTTCCTAGCCATCATAACTAATCCCTGTTTTTCCCATGTCTTGGTCAATTTAACCTGTGGGGTTTTATTTGGCTTTGGATTCTCTCGCTCACTATGTTGGTGGATGTCACTCAAGTGTTTCTCGCTCTCTCTCTCTCTCTTTCTTTTTTAGATCATCCATCAATATTTCTTCGGGTGTCAAAGGGAGCAAAGATATGCGCTCTCCCTTGTATTGGAACGAGAGATGATTAGCACGGCCGCTGATTTGCACATCATGATCATGCAACCAAGGTCTTCCCAACAGCAATTGGCATGCTTGCATTGGCACCACATCACATTCCACTTGATCTCGGTACTTCCCAATGGAAAACTGAACGGTGACTATGTTGCTTACTCGAAGTGTACCACAATCATTGAGCCATTGCATCTTATATGGATTTGGGTGCCTTCTTTGTTTCAGTCCCAATTTCTCTACCAAATCTGAACTTGCAATGTTGTTGCAGTTGCCATTGTCAACAATAATTCTACAAACCTTTTCCTTGATGGTGCCACGAGTGTGAAAAATATTATGGCGCTGCCCTTTCTCTTCTCTAGCTGCATTGACACTAAACACACAACGGGAAACAAAGCAATCTCCCATGTCGGCTTGAATATCACAACCACTCTTCTCGCTTTCTTCATCCTCATGATCACCCGGTGCTCTACTATCTTCATTTTCACTCTCAGATTCCCATTCACCTTGTTCATTGATAAATAGAACTCTCTTGTTTCGACATTCAGAGGAAATGTGACCATTCCCTTTGCACTTCCAACACTCAATATCTCGGCTTCGAGATGATGGTACAACCATGGGGTTAGAAGTACTTCCGGCAGCAGAAGGAGCACGCTTGTCAGCATTCCTAGGAGCCGGTGATGATGTCGATGAAGCCGCTGTTCGTCGGGTGGCGGTAGGGTGTGAAGTATGCTGAAACTGAGAACCACCATGAGAGGCACTTGGCTGCGACCTTTGCCATGGTATGGTGGTGCGGCTATGAGATATCCATCCATGACCACTCCGCTGCACCTTCCTCTCCGTGCGCTTTGCTTGCTCCAGAATATCTTGTAGAGTGTTATAGAGAAACATCTCCACAAAATCAGAAATTTCAGTGTTGAGACCATGCAGAAATCTTGCCATCTTTGACTCCTCATCTTCATGAATACGAGCACGAACCAGCAACAATTCCATCTCTTTATAGTACTCATCCACCGTGCGCGTACCTTGGCTGAGGCGCTGCAATCTGTTTTGAAGATCTCTTTGATATTGTGAAGGAACAAACCTTCGCCTCATGGCTTGTTTCATCTCTTCCCAAGTGTCAATGTGGTCACGGCCTAGCAGGAGCTGATTTTCTTGTAGTTGATTCCACCAAGTAAGTGCATAACCAGAAAACTCAACACAAGCAAGGTTTACTCTCTTCGGATCAGCAAGGTTATGGATACAAAAAATCTGATCACACTGCTCTTCCCAATCAAAATATGCATCGAGGTCTTCCTTTCCTGTGAACTTGGGGACGTGCAACTTGATTCTTGCTATGTCATCTTGACCATCTCTATCACGATGTTATGCACGACGCCCATCTTCAGCAGGATGATGGTATGTGACACCATCATAATCATCACATCTCCATGACCATGAGCAACACGCTCATGAGGGTCATAGTAGTGCCCACGAGGACCATGGCCTCGCCCTCGAAGTTGTCCTCCTCGCTGCCCTCCATGAGCAGCAGCACCACGCCCATGAGCAGCAGCCACATGTCCACCATAACTGTTGCTATCATCCTCCAAGGCAACGTCAACAGCAGCATGCACGGAATTCTCATCTCCAACTTCCTCAAATGTATCAATAGGGTGTTGTCGGTGTCGAACTCTATCACCACCTGCTGGAGGACGCTCGTGAAGCATCCTTTCCATGGCTTGGAGTAAGTTGTTCTCGAGTCGCTGCAGCTCGACACATGTGACCGGGGCATCTTCTTCCCCATGGTTTTCTCCATGAACACTCGATCTAGATCCTGCCATGTTAGTAAGGCCAAAAGTGGAATAGGATAATTTTTGTGGAATCACACAACCTCACCTCTTACTCACCAAAGTTCTTATGAGTTCACATCAGATTATGCTTCTCCCAGATGCGTTAAAGCGATTGAAAGACAGGGATTGAAGAACTAGCTTCAATTTTTGGTGGAGCTCGGTGGGGTAAACAAAAAGGGGCTTATGCTGAAATTAAGTTGATGCAAACCAAGAAAAATATGTGGATAGATATGCTGCACCTTTGCACCAAGATTGAAAAACACACAACACACAAGCTTCTGAATTTTATTCTACCAAGCTGAAACCTTTGGATCTTACACAACACTTTCTTTTTTCTCTTGATTTTTTTTCTGCCACTCTTTTCTTTCTCTCTTTGATTTTTTTGCCACTTTTTTCTCTCTTTTTCCAGAGCACAACAACCAAATCTGAAAGCAACTATGAAGATGAACTTGGTGCAGATCTAAAAGATAAAGAACATGCAAGGTATGCAACAACAAGATCTCAACACCAACAAGGCTTGGATTTATATTTGGTGGGGCTTTGGACTTCTAGGACAGAAAATATAGGATGAAAAACACTCGATCTAAAGGGACGATAGCAATATAAACTTGGATAACAGATCCTACCGTGCCAACGAAGGCTCTAATACCAGATGATAGGTGGGAACCCGATGAACGAGTTCACGCCCGAGGGTGGCCCGATATTCACGTCGTAGGATTGAATCGGGAGGGATAACAAGCTGCAAGCAGCCGGGATAACTAGCTTTATACCTGCCAAGGTTGGATGCAACCCGTACGTTGGGGATGGCTGACCGAAGCTACAAGAACTCCAACCCGCTGTCCGAACAATCGTAGAACCACAAACCGGGACTAATCCACACAAAACGGTCGGAACCGTAGAGCACAAATCAGGGGAAACCAGAGGCTCCTTCTCGCGAATCCGAATGAACTCGCAACAGCAAATGTAGCAACCATCTCTCGGATCTCTCTAGCAGTCTTGCTGCATAAGCTTGTAGCTGAATGGTTTGACAAAAGGTTCTCTAGAGGATGGGGGAGATGGGGTTTTATAGCAGGGACAACCCCCCTTAGCTAGGTGTGAAAATGGTTTCAAAAGTAAGCAGGATTGCATGGCTTCTTTGGGGGAATAAGCAGTCAACTTTGGGAGTTGTTGGAGAGCTCCTCGGAAATTCGCGAAGTCTTGACAGCCTGGACACCTTCCACGAGATTGGCTAGAACTTTTGACTCACAACTCCAAATGATGTGAGGTTTTTTTTGCATTGGAAAGATAATTTGATGTAGCTTCTGTTGATGTACCCCTATGGCCCCGTCTCTCCACTACATGGGTGTGGCACAACAAAACATCAGAGGTAAAAACTGACAGCATCAGCTTCACTTGAAACTTGTTTTCTCCAAACTTGTTCCTCCAGACTGGTTGCTTCAAGAGCTCATAGGTTGTTGGATTTGTTCCATGTGATACCTAAGTTCAACCAACAACAATGGGGATGAAAGCATAGTTGTGTCATCAAGGTTATAAGGTAAACTTAAGTTAGCGTTCACCTGGTCACTTATTAGTTTGGCGCGACTTCTTGTGATTGGACCTATAATTGTTGGAGACTTGTCGATGGTTGTGGTGTCCTCATCACAACGCCTCCTAAAATCGTGGTTTGTTTTCCATCTCCAACGCAACTCTCATATGTACCTTTTTCATTTCTTTTCCACTCCATTCACGGGGGGTGGGGGGGGGGGGGGGGGGCAAGGGCAACTAGGGTTCTGTCTCTAACCTCTCTGGCCGACCCACTCTGGCGGCTTGTTTCGGCAAACCATGCCCCGCTCTATCCTCTCACCCATCTTTCCCGCCCCATCCTAGCCTCCTCTTATGCCTCGTGCCTTGATCTCCTCCGCCCCGTCTTTCTCTCCTGTGTCGTCATCCCGAGTGGGAATTGCACCTCTGTGTGCCCATTTCCTTGGCCATGTGACCTCCCTCCTCTCTTGTCCCTCCTCCCTCCCTCTTTGAACCCTCCCATCCTCTGTTGTGTTATATTCTTCCTTTCTTGTGAATGTTGCTTTCCTAACTGTGCAATTTTTTTATGTGATGTGATTGTATGCTTTAAGTGCATGTTGTGTCTATGAATTATGGAGTGTATAATGTGGAATGGAGTTTGCTTACAAGGTGTTTGCTAGAATGCTTGTAGGAAAAAAAATGTCTTCTTCTATCTAACAATATATAGGAATTAATCTTTAGAAATTGGATTTGGCCGATCACGCGGGACAATTTAACCATGCCCGTGAAACATCATGTGCGATCGACCGCCGAATGCCTGAAGTCGAGCACCCGAGCAGAGAGCATTTTGTGCTTGTACGCGCATAGTGGTGGAAGCAACAACCACTTGTCTTGCCAAATGCTATCTACTTTTTTTACGCGTAACTGCTATCTACTCCGACCCAACCACACAGAAACCGCTTCGCTCTGTTACTCTTGACAGGGGCGACACTTCCTGCCTTCCTTGACGCTGGCGAGACCGTCATCTCCACCCCTCTCCGGTCATCGCTCTGGCGGCTGGTGGAGGGGGTGGGCTCTTGTTTCTCTCCCTGTTGTTTCATTGATTTAGGGCTTCGTCTTCGTCTAGTAGCGCCAATTTGGTGAGGTTAGTGTTGCGTCGAATAAGGTGACCTCGGTCTCTTCCTCACCACGACAAAGTCCTCTCTGGCGATGTTGTTGAGTCGATGGTCTCATTTGCTTGCCGTTCGTTCGGACCGATAGGCCTTATGTTTCTTGTGTATGACGGTTGTCGTCTCTCATGGTGGCACCGACAAGTGGGACAGATTGGTGTTGGTACAGGGTTGGTGGCTTGACGGATGTAGATTTGACATTCTTCCTCGACGACAGCGGAATGCGTCAGATCTAGATCCAGGTCGGCGTGGGGAACATCCCCGGTGGACACGCCACATCATCAAGCGTCTATTGTGCAGGTCTGGTATTCGGCCCACAACGCCTACAAGGCTATGGCGTTGGCCTGGATTTTGGTTTGCTGGTGCTCCGCATCTTCCCCTGGTCTCGTCGGTGCTGGTGGTCAGTGATGATTTCAGATTTGGTTGTTTGGAGGGACTTCAATAAAACTGATTTGTAATATTCTTTTGTGTGGAGTTATTTTTGCAATGTTTCCTAGACATCTGTCTTGTCTCGGTCTTTCTAATAGTTTTCGCATGTATGTGTGCAATTATACTCAGATTTATTGATTAATATAATGTGTGCGATTAAAAAAACTGCTATCTACTCATCAAATAGTATCTATAGCATATGAATTGAATCATGATCATCTTGCCACCCAAAAATATGATCGCCTTGTTACACAAAAATGCCAAATAGTATGATTGAGTTCATGGTACTTTGCGCGGGGCAGGTTAGATCAGTATCTCTCTGACAATACCTCGGCAACTATCATCTTGTATATGGTAGAGATGCCCACGTCCGCCGGAATCGTGGAACGGCGGCGAGAGAGACACATCAACAACCTTCTCTTCCAACTAAAACGCGTTTAGTTCCGATCACCGCGACGTGACGTAACACTCACCGAAGCGAACTACCCAACTACAACGGCGTTGCGACGGGCGCGCGGGGTGTGTTCCTGATCGATCGGAGCTTAAAACCGATCACGCGTCGCGGCGGTGCCAGGTGCCGGGCGCTCGAGCACGCCGGCGTGGGCGAGCAGCGCCCACAGCTGCGTCATGAACTCGCCGCCGGCGCCGAGCACCTCGGCGTGGATGTCCACGTTGTCCGACGGCGCGAGGAACAGCAGGAGCTCCGTCCAGAACTCGGCCAGCACCGCCCACCGCCGCCTGTCGTCCTCGCCCACGGCCGCCCCGAGCTGCCCGCCCAGCAGCGCCGCCTTCTCGACGATGGTGCTGCTCCCGGCCCTCTCCTCCGCGCCGCCGCCGGCCTCCACGCCCTCCATGTACTTCTGCTCGTCGGCCTCGATCTTGTGCAGCCTCGCGAGGATGTCGTCCTTGTTCTTGCAGCCGGCGAGGTGGCACCGCGTCTGCCGCACCACCGTGTCGAAGATCTGCTCCGCGTTGTAGCTCGGGTCCGGCAGCATCTCCGGCACGAACGACACCAGGTACGCGCAGTAGTTGGACAGCTTCGTCGCCACCAGCCGGTCCTCGTCGGTACGATCGTCGGTGCGATCGTCGCCGCCATGTTGGCCACCGCGGCGACGCCTGTCCCAGTCGCAGCGCGTGGTGGCGATGTGCCACACCAGGATCTGGTCGGTGGACTTGGAGAACTCGCACGCCCACGCCAGCCGCGGCAGCAGGCCGTGCCTCCGCAATGCCGAAACGCCATTGCTGAGGCGTCCCCGGCTCGCCCTGAGCGAGACGAGCACGGCGCGCCGGACCGGCGGCGGCAGCTCCTTCCTCCGCTCCCGCTTCTGCCCCTGCCGCCGCGGCTCCACCAGGAAGAGCGTCAGCCACGACAGCAGGTTGAGCGGGCGGTGGGCGAACCGCTTCAGCAGCACGTACTCCCCGATCTTGTCCTCCCAGTACCTCGCATCCGGCGGCGCGAGGCTCTCGTTCCACCACAGGTGCCCGCCGCGCCGCTTCTTCTGCCAGGGCTGGCCGTCGCGCACGCAGCGGTACACCGTCTTGATGTACCTCCAGTTGTTGGAGAAGGCCGCCAGCGCCTGGCACATCTCGAGCGCCGCGGTGATCACGATCACCACCACCGTGACGGAGCGGTCGAGGTCCTTGACGCCGATCCGGAGGCGGCGGTAGTCGGGGCCGAGCGTGCCGAAGAACGCCGTCCACATGGTCAGCGCCAGCACGACGACGGCGATGCAGATGTACGTCCTCACGCCCACCAGCACGATGTTCCGGGTGTAGAAGAAGTCGTAGAGGAAGGCCAGCTCCGCCTCGACGACCCGGAACGCGGCGTCGGGGCCAGTGGCGATGTCCCGGTGGTGGTGGCGCGACTGCGGGTGCTGCTGGTGGATGAGGCCGTTCAGGACGAGGCTCAGCGCCTTGGCCGAGCCGGCCTCCGCCGGGACGTAGCCGTAGAAGCGGCGCTTGAGGAGCTTGAAGAGCGCGAACGCGAGGCAGAAGTCCTTGGCCATGTCCTTCTCGACGTCGCTGTACCCCTGCGCGTCGATCCACCGGTAAACCTGGTCGATGGTGACGACGGACTTGCAGGTGCTCTGCACCAGTATCTCCTCCCGGGACAGGCGGCCGAACTCGTGGTTCAGCTCCATGGTGTCCTCGCCGTGGAAGAGGTACTTGTACCCGGTCATGGTCCCGGGATCGGGCGGCCGCTGGGCGGCGGCGGTGGCGGCGAGGGACTCCTCGACGTCCATGTACTCGGCGACGACCTTGACGGAGCGGTCGGGGAGGCTGGCCTTGATCATCTCGACGATCTTGGCGGCGGTCTTGAGCACGTTGAGGCTCCAGAAGGCCCAGATGGCGGCGCGGTAGCTGGCATTGGTGCCGGTGGCGTTGAGGACGAGCCAGAGCACGAGCCCCGTCTGGAGGACGTGCTGCAGCAGCAGCTTCTTCCGCTGGTCCACGTCGCGGCGGCTGTGCACGGGCGCCGCGTACGCGCTGGCCTGGATGAGCAGCAGCGCCGCCGCCCACAGCACGAAGGTCTCGCCGTGGAAGGGCCCGTCCTGGATGATGCCCACGGCGTAGGTGACGACGACGTAGGAGAGCGAGTAGGCCATCCACATGACGCCGCGGAGGAGCCGGTCGCTGCTCCGGCGCCGGGTGGAGCCGTACAGCACCAGCGCCGCCAGCACCATCGCGCTCAGCAGCACCACCACCTCCAGCCGCAGCAGCCGGCTCTCGACCGTGCCCAGGTCCTCGAAGATGCGGACGCCCATGGCCGCCTTGCCGACCACCTCCGTGTACAACGGCCGGAGCCTGTAGCTAAGCTTCACCGGACTCACTCAGTCGCTGGCCGGCCGGCGATCTTGCGGTGAAATCGGTGTTATCATGGAAGGGTAATCAGTAATGCCTACGGTGGACCGATGATCTGACGTGTTGATCCGATGCACGGCGAGGATGAATTGGCATTGAGATGAGAAGAGGAGAAAGGAATGGGATCGATGAAATGTGTGCGTGAAGCATCGTTCTGGGGCATGCAGTGGGCGGGGGCACTGGGTGGAAGGCAAGAATATTTGCGAGGCTGAGATTTCACACATCTTGCCAGAGCTTTCTTCTTCTGATCAAGGCAGGATTCTCAGGGTCAGGGGTCTCACTTCGCAGCATGAAGCAAAGGATAGATAGCCTACGGCTAGGGGTAACGTGAACATGTATGCAACGGAGGTGGCAGAGCAGAGATGCACGAGTACTGAGCAGAACAAATATAACTCGAAGCAGTAGAAAAGGTTGGTTCCAAACGTAGGCCATCGGTTTTAATTCCACGGTCACTATGAAATAAAAGAAAAAAAATCTGGTATGTAATTTCAAGCTAATATTGTACGTATATACATAATTGTAAGTATGTTATCGAATAACATATCTCTTATCAAAGTTGAATTGTTGCTACTTTCTCGGATACATCCATTTGGGCGACAAATAATATGGATCAGAGGGAGTAATAGAAATTTCACAAAAACCTCTGACGGTGGCTAGGGCAACTAGGGCTTCGAGGGGACCCGTCTTCTGGCGCCGTCCCCCATCGGCTCCCCTCCGCCGCCGACCTCTCAATGGTTGGTGGTCGGATTGTGTAGCTTGGCCGTTCGATGTCATCGCTTCGGCAAGGGTGGTGACTACGCGGAATAATAAAGCTTCAGATCCCATCGACACAGCTTTCTGCTCGTTGCTGTATGCTGGATCTGGTTGCTAGTCCAATTGAAGATTGAGGAGGATGAGTGTCTCTCTTTGATGATATATGTAGTATGGTGTTGAACTATTTGAGATGATCTTTGGGTTGAATTCTTATGGGATGTAGTTTGAATTTGAATTTCAAAATTTCAAAATATGCATTTAAAATGTTGTTGCATCGTGTGCTTTTGGGTATCAAAGTTTGAAGTGGTATGATGCGAAGATATAGTTAAAATGGTCTCCATATGTTAAAAGAGGTGAGAATTAACAAAGAGAAATAATTATAATTAGAACTTAAGTTTAAGAGATCTTCCATGTCAGAGCCTCCCAGTACCTAGATTTTGTTTGGAGGCTCCCAATAAGTGGCTTCTGGGAGTTAAGTATTAAGGATATGTTATAGTTGTTTGCCACATTAAGACATAATTACCGATAGTTCCTGAGCCAGCTGGCCCAACGAACGACCAGGAAGCCAGCTAATGGGCCGGCTTCAGGGCCCAGGAGGCCTAGCTGATGCTAGTTGATTTATTTGCTGGAAGATTATATGTTCAGATCCTTAATGATATTCAATACCCCTCTGATCTTGAGCATGAATATGATTTGTGAGTAGTTACTTTTGTTCTTGAGGACATGGGAGAAGTCCGGTCATAAATAATCATGTGAATTTGGTATTCATTCGATATTTTGATGATATGTATGTTGTTGCTTTCTTTAGTGGTGTCGTGTGAACGTCGACTACATGAAACATCACCATCTTTGGGCCTAAAGAAAGGCATAGTGGAGTAGTAATTAGATGATTGGTTGCTAGAGTGACAGAAGCTTAAACCCTAATTTATGCGCTATTTCGTAAGTGGCTGATTTGGATCCATATATTTCATGCTATTGTTAGATTTATCTTAATTCTTCTTTCGTAGTTGCGGATGCTTGCGAGAGGGGTTAATCATAAGTGGGAGGCTTGTTCAAGTAAGAACAATACCCAAGCAGCGGTCCACCCACATATCAAATTATCAAAGTAACGAACGTGAATGAAACAAACATGATGAAAGTGACTAGATGAAATTCTCGTGTGTCCTCAAGAACGCTTTGCTTGTTATAAGAGAAAGTTCCAGCCTGTCCTTTGCTATAAAAATGATTGGACTACCTTGCTGCACCTTTGTTACTATTTCTACTTGTTGCTCGTTACAAATTACCATGCTATCAAACTACTTGTTACCGATAATTTCAGTGCTTGCAGAAAATACCTTGCTGAAAATCACTTATCATTTCCTTCTGCTCCTCGTTGGGTTCGACATTCTTACTTATCAAAAGGACTAGATTGATCCCCTATACTTATGGGTCATCAAGACTCTTTTCTGGCGCCATTGTCGAGGAGTGAAGCGCCTTTGGTAAGGAAACATTTATATTACGTGCTGAAATTTACTATCACTTGTTACTATGGAAGATAATCCTTTGAGGGATTTGTTCGGGGTATCTTCACCTCGATCGGATGCACAAAGAGTTGCTCCTCAACCTACTATACCTACTTAAAATATTTATTATGAGACTCCTTCGGGTATGTCAGAAAAACTACTAGCTAATTCTTATGCAGGAGATAGATGGAACTGTGCATCCTGATATGCACTTAATCTATGTGGATGAAATTTGTGGATTATTTAAGCTTGCAGGTTTATCCGAAGATGGAGTTAAGAAGAAGGTATTCCCTTTATCTTTGGAGGGAAAGGCATTGACATAGTATATACTATGTGATGATATTGAAACGTGGGATTGGAACCGATTGAAATTGGAATTTCTTCAGAAGTTTTGTCCTATGCATCTGGTTCATCGTGATCGGAATTATATACATAATTTTTGGCTATGTGAAGGAGAAAGTATTGCTCAATCATGGGGGAGGCTTAAGTACATGATGTACACATGCCCCAATCATGAGCTCTCAAGAGAAATTATTATTCAGAATTTTTATGCTCGACCTTCTCATAATGATCAAACCATGCCCGATTCCTCTTCTACTGGTTCCTTTATGAAGAAAACTATTGAATTCATGTTAAATCTTTTGGAAAGAATTAAACGCAACTCTGAAGATTGGGAATTCGACAAATGTAAATAGTCAGGTATAAATCTTGAGTTTGATTGTGTTAAATCTTTTATGGAAACTGGTGATTTTCATAAGTTTAGTGCTAAATATGGACTTGACTCTGAGATAGTAGCCTCTTTCTGTGAATCATTTGCTACTCATGTTGATATCCCTAAGAAGAAGTGGTTTAAATATCATCCCCTATTAAAGAAAAGATAGAGGAACCCGTATTAGTTAAAGATGAAACTATAATTTACAATGTTGATCCAGTTATGCCTACTGCTTATATTGAGAAACCTCCTTTTCCTGTTAGGATTAAGGAACATGTTAAAGCTACAACTTTAGTTAATAAAAGTAATATTAGAACACCTAGACCCTCTGAACAAATTAAGGTTGAACCTAATATTGCAATGGTTAAAGATCTCTTGGTTGATAATATTGATGGGCATGTTATTTATTTTTGCGATGCTGCTGCTAGAATTGCCAAACCCGTTAGAAATGAACGCGATAAGCTAGATAAGAATAAACCCGTAGTGGGCATGCCTGTTGTTTTTGTTAAGATTGGAGATCATTGCTATCATGGTTTATGTGACATGGGTGCTAGTGTTAGTGCTATCCCATTTACTCTTTATCAAGAAATTATGAATGATATTGCACCTGCTGAGATTGAAGATATTGATGTCACTATTAAACTAGCAAATAGAGATACTATTTCACCGCTTGGGATTGTAAGAGATGTTGAAGTCTTTTGTGGTAAGATCAAGTACCCTACTGAGTTCCTAGTACTTGGTTCACAACAAGATAATTTTTGTCCCATTATATTTGGTAGACCTTTCTTGAATACCATTAATGATGAAATTGATTGTGTTAAAAAGAAGGTTAGAGTTAAATTTCACTACACCACGACACTCAAAACATCGTCAAACAATGTGTCGGCATAGGTCACCTAAGGCGACACATTTAGTGCCGGCAAAGAATTTTGCCGACAGGAAGGAGCGGTCGCCTATAGTCCTGCCGGGAAAGGTCTTTCTCGACAGATAAATCTTTGCCGGCACATACTATGACAGGCTTGGTGAGGTCTATGCCGACAGGCATTTGTACGCCGACAGACAGTGCTATGCCGACAGATCATCTGCCATTGTGCTATGCCCACAGATACTATGACACCCATTGCTATGCCGACAGTTCATCTGTCAGCGTGCTATGCCGACAAATAGTGCGACGCTCAATAGTTTTGTCAACACATTTGTTGCCAGTGTTCTATGTTTCAGCACAAATGCAAATGCACCATATTTTAACATGAAATTACATCCATAACATTCAATTTATGTTCAGTGTGCAATACATATACAAACAAAACACACTCTTCGATTCATCACAACATACCATTGATTAATACATTCATGCAAGCATATATATAAGATTCATTAGTATGCTACACTCAAGTCAACTACAACCAATAAGGAAATAAATAAGTTGACATACAAGCAATGTTGAGGATATCGCTTATCGTTATCGTCTCGGTCAGCCAAGGATTAGAGATTAATAGGAAATCGGCCGATTAATCAATTTTATCGGTCAACTATTAATCGGATATTTTTTTACAAATCTCAGGTTCCCAACACAAAAATATGCTATATTCAACACCAAAATAATATTGGACAGAAGTGTTACCTTGATTCCTAGCATTTAAATCCTCGTACAATGACAAACAAAATAGGACAATAGTATCTATTGCATAACAAGGTCCACAAAACATAAATAAACATAGTTTTTGCAAACATAGTGCTATGAATAGGTCTAATTTATCGGTAGATTCTCGATAAATCGCTTGTTAGAGTGATAAATCGCTCCAAAAGATAAACGGTGAAGATAAGGCATAATCTTATCGGTCACCCCCGATTAGCGATAAATCGAAAGATTAATCGCTGAATCGGAAGATTTTTTGAACAGTGCATACAAGACGTGGTCTATTACAAAATATGATGGCTAAGCTCCTAATAGACCCAATTGTTCGATCACTTGACTACTGTATAATATTAAGGAAGAGACCAAATCTCTTCGATCACCGAGCTGCCATCAACTTCCATATCCTCAAAATGTGTCAAACATGTTATGAACAAAACCGATCATTAGAACATCTTGTATCAACTTGTGGACGTGCCATTGTCGCTGCAAAAGAACTTACATGTTTGAGCAATCTTAGAAATGAGAATTTGTTCAAATTTGTGAGTTGCCCTTGATCCCAAATATCTAAAAATTAGCAGATGTACTACAAATAGTTTGGTTACAGAAGATATCCTTAATAAAGCATCAACAAAAGTCAGGCTAGCAACTAGCATATCACATGCCTTAATAGAAAAATTATGCACTCATTGACTCAGATCTGTTCCAAGTCATAACGAATAAGGTTCTTATTGTAACTTTACAGATTTGTATTTGAAGTTCTTCAACCAGCAAATAATCAGATACGCACTTGTACATGTACCAACAGTCATATATGTGGTAGCACGAAGTGCACTTGGTGAAAAAAGCCATTTCGAAGACCATATGCTTGCACATGCATCTTGGTTCAACAGATGCACTCTAGTTAGGCATTGTCTACTGTGAGTAACTGCTAGGATGATCTTCACACAATTTATAATAAAATCATGCCTACCATTTACTATGTGCTCTGATTCATCTATAGTCCATTTAATTACTACATGCGCTCAGTTCATCCACTAAACTATTCACAGACCTAGCATAATTATTGATATCCATTAGTAAGCAAATCTGATTTAGAATCTAAACTCAGATTAATCTGTTTAGAAAATGTAAGAAAGAGACGTAGCAAGTAAGTGGTGTTACATCTTCCATCACGACAAGAAAGAACAAATGGTTAGAGCATGCATGACTGTAAGAAAGGACATCCAACCATCAGTTGAGCTAAGAAGTTGCCCTTGAAATGTTAAAGACATAGTAGCAAAAATCATGGATAACATGGTTATATAGACATTTTTCACCATTTAAGGGAGGACATCATAGTTCACGCCGGAATAAAGAAAAGAATGGCTAGAAAGCTAGTACCTTGTTCATTACTTGCTTTTACCCTCACGGACCTTATACAAGTTGATAGTGTGCCATCATGATTTATCACATCTTAGTGCCTGCATATAACCAATGAGTCTTTTCAGTTTCAGATGTCTATACTACAATTATTCTAAATTTGTAACATCAGTAAATATTGAAGTATAAGAAATTGCCCAATACTAAGAACACCTTCAAAATTGATTACTTTATAATATTACAATGCAAATGCTTTAGAGACCAGATGTAACCTGCACTTCAAATGTCATTAAGAATCACATGGTATTAAGACAACCGAGCATAGCAAGTTCATGCAGAGAGATTTGTGCAAATGGCATTCAGACAGATAGGCTATATAAAAGAAGTTACATAGTGAACAAGGTAAAATAGGTTGGCAACTTGGCATATACCAGCTTCTATAAAAAAAGAATGAAATGTAGTTGTTAAACATGTCGTTTATACTGACCTAACTAGTGAAAATTATGTGCACCCGTTTAAGGCGAACATCTAAGAAGCATAAAATAAATGGGACACATTGCTAGCAGTAAAACAAAATCACGTATATGCATAGTGCAGGGATGCCTCAGTTGGAACAAGGCATGACTCAAGTTTGGTGCACAAATCAGTATTGACAATGAACAAGCAGATCAAATAGATCCTTAAAGAATAGAACCTCCTTCCTATATATATATATATATATATATATTTAGAAGTCAGCGGGCAATTTTGATGTGCATGTTTATCGATGAAACCTTGTTATGAAGCTGTATTTGGTCTGGACACACGGTGAGAAGGAAGATGTTCCCATGACATGGTTTGTGATGTGATGCTATTCGATGAGCTTGATGATGCCATTCGCAGGACTGTTCTTCTCGATCACCAGCATTTCAGCTTGCATCTGTAAGTTTGTTTTTTGTTTCTTTTCATGAATCGATGAGAAGTGAATATATGCAGCATGATTTTCAGAATGGAATTGGTTAAGCTGACCTTGAGGTAAACTGCACAAAAATGGAGGTAGTGGTTCAAAAGTGTGTTCAAAAGTGAGCTCCTTCTGAAGCTGGCTTGGATCAACCTTTCATAATCCTGCGACACGAGAGTTGAATCCATTAGTTGATATATAGATAGATAGAAGCACGTGACTAAAATTCTGAAACAGAAGTAGCATCAATACAAGTAGTGCAAAAAACAAAAAAACATTTAATTGGTGTATCATTAATTACTTTGTTGTGCAAATTAATTGGCAGAGTTTGAAGCTTTTATGGGTCATGATTCTGTGGGCGGGTTGATGGACATGCAGCAGGACAAAAAAAGAAGGTAACATTAGCCCCTCCCTCAGCAGCTGATTGCTTGTATCTGCGTTGGTATTTCCCCGAAGAGGAGAGGATGATGCAGCACAACAAAGGTAAGTATTTCCCTCAGTTATGAAACCAAGGTTATGAATCCAGTAGGAGAACCAAGCAACACTATGTAAACAACACCTGCACACAAATAACAAATACTTGCAACCCAATGCGTAAGAGGGGTTGTCAATCCCTCCTCGGTATTGAGATAAATTGTATGAGAATTGATAAATAGATCTAACTAAAACACAAAATAAAATAAATAAAGGAAAAATGCAGCAATGTATTTTTGGTTTTATATGATAGGAAAATAGACCTGGGGCCCGTAGTTTTCACTAGAGGCTTCTCTCAAGAAAATAGCACACGGTGGGTAAACAAATTACTGTTGGACAATTGATAGAAAAGCGAATAATCATGACGATATCCAAGGCAATGATCATGTATATAGGCATCACGTCCAAGATTAGTATACCGAAATGATTCTGCATCTACTACTATTACTCCACACATCGACTGCTATCCAGCATACATCTAGTGTATTAAGTTCATGGAAAAACAGAGTAATGCAATGAGAACGATGATATGATGTAGACAAGATCTATTCATGCACTAATGCAGAACCGGGCTTTAGCACCGGTTCATTAGGCCCTTTAGTGCCGGTTTTGTAACCGGCACTAAAGGGTGGGGACTAAAGGCCCCCACTTTAGTACCGGTTCAACACGAACCGCCACTAAAGGGCCACCACGTGGCACGAGCCAGCGCCGGGGGCTGGGAGACCTTTAGTACCGGTTGGTAACACCAACCGGTACTAAAAGTTTGGGGGGTTTTGGGTTTATGATTTATTTTTCCTTTAATTTTGTGTTTTCCATTTAATTCTTTTTCATTTGCTGGTATTTTACAATACTATATATTGTACACGTTATGCATATATATAAATAGAATTTCTCGTAGAACCGATCATATATATATATATATATCATCGAATGTCTCGCACGACCATTCACACATACACATGTATATATGCAATTTGGTATATACAATTTCTCCTACATGGAGGCATTACTGCGGTAGCGGGTAATGGAATTCTCCTTTGGGATCTATGACCTGGTCGAGCAAAAATCCCGCTATTTCCTCTTGAATTGCTCGTACGCGATCCGTTGGTAGGAGCTTATCCCGCATCTCGTTGAACTTTAAAGAAGGAGATCAAATATGCATGTATTAGTTGTGTGTATATATATTAGATATCGATAATGATGTAAAAATTGTGAATAGTGTTTTGGCAAACGTACCCATATCTGTCTATCAGATCAGCTCCTTTCTGACGCCATCATGCGAATGTTCTCGCAAACGTAGTATGCACATAAATCAGTCCCCCGCGCCTACTTCATGGCCTTTACGAGAATAGAATTCAATCAGATAATAATTAATCAAGCATGATAATTAATGGTATTGAAACTAGAATTAAAGAGATGGTAGCTAGCTAGTACTACTTAATTAATTACCTTGGGTCGATACCATTTCAGCTTTTCTTTCCAAGTGCCTGGAACCTGTTTGATGAACTTTTCCCAAGCCCTGCCCGCCGGCAAAGAAAATGAATAAAGGAGTTATTAATTAGTTGATATCAGGAAATGACAAACTAAAGAGGCCGACATATATAGTTCGATAATGATTGAAATTACCTGTTGACTATCCCCTTCATGATTTCGTACTCAGTAACTGGTTTAAGTAGTGAGTCCAGTACTTCAACTTTTCCATCTTCAACTTGAATGATTAACAAGATCCAGTGGAAACTGCATGCGCACACGTTTGCATGTATAAATTAAGTGGGCATGTGACTAACACTCATCAACTACCCTAAACCCTATACACTTATTAACATCTAGCTAGTAAGCAAAAACAGAATTTGTAGTACAAGATAGTGTGAGACTCACCCGAAGTTGTAAGGAAGTAGTATATCTCGATTGGTATTTAGGAGCTTCAAGAACTCTAGCAAGCTTTTCTCTGTGTCTTTTCGTTCCCATGGACGCGTACATGTCTCTTGATTAATGGTATTTGGGTCAATGAACCCGATGCCATAGCGTCCAGCTTTTTTCATTTCATAGATCTTCATCCTGCATAATACCACAGAAAAGAATACAGTGAGGATAATTACAGGTAATGATCAACGAGCACTACAGCTAGCAGCTTGAGACTTAAATTACAGAAAGAAATCACTTACAGACAATAGCAACTGACAATAGATTTGTCGAGTGCGTCTTGATTGAATAACTGAAACAGTTCTGTAAACTCAACATACAGATCTTTCCCATGGTAGTAATACTCTGGCTTGACTTTCACCATGAGGGACTCTCGATTGGTAGTCTTGGCAATTTTCATGTACCATTCATGCAATTCATACATTCTCGTTGAGAGCTTCTTGACCTCCTCAGGCTTGACCATAGGTTCGCCACGGGCATATTTTCGTTTTATGTCCTCCTCTCTAATCATATCCATGGGCTTGATCTCTAGGAGTTGATAAACAGTGATACCGGCCTCTTCAGCCATCCTTCTATGAGTGTCGGTTATTACCAGCTGATCGGCGCCGGTACTCGCATGTGTTGGTACAATGAGCGGGGGGATCGATTGCACCGCCTGTTCTCCCAGCTGGGGAACAGTTTCCCGCTTTTTTTGGCAGCTGCTTGGCTGGAGCTCGAGCTCGAGCTCGACTCCTTCTTTTTTTGTGCTTGATATGCCTTCCTGATTTGGCACTCATAGTTTGAGTCAATAGGCTTGGGAGCTGGTGGTTCAGCCATATGAATAAAGTGGTCAATGACATGCTCAGGTACTTTCTCCTTTGGTGGCGGTGGCGGTTTCGGTCCAAAATGGTGTTGGGGAATGTAGAATTTCAAAAAAAATCCTACGATCACGCAAGATCTATCTAGGAGAAGCATAGCAACGAGCGGGGAGAGTGTGTCCATGTACCCTCATAGACCGAAAGCGGAAGCGTTTAGTAACGCGGTTGATGTAGTCGAACGTCTTCGTGATCCAACCGATCCAAGTACCGAACGTACGGCACATCCGCGATCTGCACACGTTCAGCTCAGTGACGTCCATCGAACTCTTGATCCAGTTGAGGCCGAAGGAGAGTTTCGTCAGCACGACGGCGTGGTGACGGTGATGATGAAGTGATTTCGGCAGGGCTTCGCCTAAGGTCTTCGAAAATATGACCGAGGTGGAAATCTGTGGAGGGGGCACCGCACACGGCTAAGACAAATCTTGGTGTGTCTTTGGGGTGCCCCCCGCCCCCGTATATAAAGGAGGGAGGGAGGAGGTGGCCGGCCTAAGGGGGAGGCGCACCAAGGGGGAGTCCTATTAGGATTCCCAATCCTAGTAGGACTCCTTCTTTTCCAAGAGGGGGAGAGGAGAGAGGAGAGAGGAGAGAGAGGGAGAAGGAAAAGGGGGGCGCCGCCCCTCCCTAGTCAATTCGGACTTGCCATGGGGGGGGGGGGGGGGGCGCAGCCACCCTTGGATGCCTCCTCTTTCCCGTATGGCCCAATAAGGCCCGTTACTTCTCCCGGTGAATTCCTGTAACTCCCCGGTATTCCGAAAAAATACCCGAATCACTCGGAACCTTTCCGATGTCCGAATATAGCCTTCCAATATATGAATCTTTACCTCTCGACCATTTCGAGACTCCTCGTCATGTCCCCGATCTCATCCGGGACTCCGAACAAACTTCGGTCATCAAATCACATAACTTATAATACAAATCGTCATCGAACGTTAAGCGTGCGGACCCTACGGGTTTGAGAACTATGTAGACATGACCGAGACACATCTCCGGTCAATAACCAATAGCGGAACCTAGATGCTCATATTGGCTCCTACATATTCTACGAAGATCTTTATCGGTCGAACCGCATAACAACATACGTTGTTCCCTTTGTCATCGGTATGTTACTTGCCAGAGATTCGATCGTCGGTATCTCAATACCTAGTTCAATCTCGTTATCGGCAAGTCTCTTTACTCGTTCCGTAATGCATCATCCCGTAACTAACTCATTAGTCACATTGCTTGCAAGGCTTCATATGATGTGCATTACCGAGAGGGCCCAGAGATACCTCTCCGACAATCGGAGTGACAAATCCTAATCTCGATCTATGCCAACTCAACAAACACCATCGGAGACACCTGTAGAGCATCTTTATAATCACCCAGTTACATTGTGACGTTTGATAGCACACTAAGTGTTCCTCCGATATTCGGGAGTTGCATAGTCTCATAGTCATAGGAACATGTATAAGTCATGAAGAAAGCAATAGCAATAAACTTAACGATCATTATGCTAAGCTAACGGATGGGTCTTGTCCATCACATCATTCTCCTAATGATGTGATCCCGTTCATCAAATGACAACACATTTCCATGGCTAGGAAACTTAACCATCTTTGATTAACGAGCTAGTCAAGTAGAGGCATGCTAGGGACACTCTGTTTGTCTATGTATTCACACACGTACTAAGTTTCCGGTTAATACAATTCTAGCATGAATAATAAACATTTATCATGAAATAAGGAAATAAATAATAACTTTATTATTGCCTCTAGGGCATATTTCCTTCATTCTCCCACTTGCACTAGAGTCAATAATCTAGTTCACATCGCCATGTGATTTAACACCAATAGTTCACATCACCATGTGATTAACACCCATAGTTCACATCGCTTATGTGACCAACACTCAAAAGGTTTACTAGAGTCAATAATCTAGTTCACACAGTAATGATTCTAACACCCATGGAGTCTTGGTGCTGATCATGTTTTGCTCGTGAGAGTGGCTTAGTCAACGGGTCTGCAACATTCAGATCCGTATGTATTTTGCAAATCTCTATGTCTCCCTCCTTGACTTGATCACGGATGGAATTGAAGCGTCTCTTGATGTGCTTGGTTCTCTTGTGAAATCTGGATTCCTTTGCCAAGGCAATTGCACCAGTATTGTCACAAAAGATTTTCATTGGACCCGATGCACTAGGTATGACACCTAGATCGGATATGAACTCCTTCATCCAGACTCCTTCATTCGCTGCTTCCGAAGCAGCTATGTACTCCGCTTCACACGTAGATCCCGCCACGACGCTTTGCTTAGAACTGCACCAACTGACAGCTCCACCGTTCCATATAAATACGTATCCGGTTTGTGACTTAGAGTCATCCGGATCAGTGTCAAAACTTGCATCGACGTAACCACTTACGACGAGCTCTTTGTCACCTCCATAAACGAGAAACATATCCTTAGTCCTTTTCAGGTATTTCAGGATGTTCTTGACCGCTATCCAGTGATCCACTCCTGGATTACTTTGGTACCTCCCTGCTAAACTTATAGCAAGGCACACATCAGGTCTGGTACACAGCATTGCATACATGATAGAACCTATGGCTGAGGCATAGGGAATGACTTTCATTTTCTCTCTATCTTCTGCAGTGGTCGGGCATTGAGTCTTACTCAACTTCACACCTTGCAACACAGGCAAGAACCCTTTCTTTGCTTGATCCATTTTGAACTTCTTCAAAACTTTATCAAGGTATGTGCTTTGTGAAAGTCCAATTAAGCGTCTTGATCTATCTCTATAGATCTTGATGCCCAATATATAAGCAACTTCACCGAGGTCTTTCATTGAAAAACTTTTATTCAAGTATCCTTTTATGCTATCCAGAAATTCTATATCATTTCCAATCAACAATATGTCATCCACATATAATATTAGAAATGCTACAGAGCTCCCACTCACTTTCTTGTAAATACAGGCTTCTCCAAAAGTCTGTATAAAACCATATGCTTTGATCACACTATCAAAACATTTATTCCAACTCCGAGATGCTTGCACCAGTCCATAAATGGATCGCTGGAGCTTGCACACTTTGTTAGCATCCTTTGGATCGATAAAACCTTCGGGTTGTATCATATACAACTCTTCTTCCAGAAATCCATTCAGGAATGCAGTTTTTACATCCATTTGCCAAATTTCATAATCATAAAATGCGGCAATTGCTAACATGATTCGGACGGACTTAAGCATCGCTACGGGCGAGAAGGTCTCATCGTAGTCAACTCCTTGAACTGGTCGAAAACCTTTTGCAACAAGTCGAGCTTTGTAGACAGTAACATTACCGTCAGCGTCAGTCTTCTTCTTGAAAATCCATTTATTCTCTATGGCTTGCCGATCATCGGGCAAGTCAACCAAAGTCCACACTTTGTTCTCATACATGGATCCCATCTCAGATTTCATGGCCTCAAGCCATTTCGTGGAATCTGGGCTCATCATCGCTTCCTCATAGTTCGTAGGTTCGTCATGGTCAAGTAACATGACCTCCAAAACAGGATTACCGTACCACTCTGGTGCGGATCTTACTCTGGTTGACCTACGAGGTTCGGTAGTAACTTGATCTGAAGTTACATGATCATCATCATTAGCTTCCTCACTAATTGGTGTAGGAGTCACAGGAACTGATTTCTGTGATGAACTACTTTCCAATAAGGGAGCAAGTACAATTACCTCATCAAGTTCTACTTTCCTCCCACTCACTTCTTTTGAGAGAAACTCCTTCTCTAGAAAGGATCCATTCTTAGCAACAAATGTCTTGCCTTCGGATCTGTGATAGAAGGTGTACCCAATAGTCTCCTTTGGGTATCCTATGAAGACACATTTCTCCGATTTGGGTTCGAGCTTATCAGGTTGAAGATTTTTCACATAAGCATCGCAGCCCCAAACTTTAAGAAACGACAACTTGGGTTTCTTGCCAAACCACAGTTCATAAGGTGTCGTCTCAACGGATTTAGATGGTGCCCTATTTAACGTGAATGTAGCCGTATCTAAAGCATAACCCCAAAATGATAGCGGTAAATCAGTAAGAGACATCATAGATCGCACCATATCTAATAAAGTGCGGTTACGACATTCGGATACACCATTGCGCTGTGGTGTTCCGGGTGGCGTGAGTTGCGAAACTATTCCACATTGTTTCAAATGAAGACCAAACTCGTAACTCAAATATTCTCCTCCATGATCGGATCGCAGAAACTTTATTTTCTTGTTACGATGATTTTCCACTTCACTCTGAAATTCTTTGAACTTTTCAAATGTTTCAGACTTATGTTTCATCAAGTAGGTATACCCATATCTGCTCAAATCATCTGTGAAGGTCAGAAAATAACGATACCCGCCACGAGCCTCAATATTCATCGGACCGCATACATCAGTATGTATTATTTCCAATAAATCCATTGCTCGCTCCATTGTACCGGAGAACAGAGTTTTAGTCATCTTGCCTTTGAGGCATGGTTCGCAAGTACCAAGTGATTCATAATCAAGTGATTCCAAAAGTCCATCAGTATGGAGTTTCTTCATGCGCTTTACACCAATATGACCCAAACGGCAGTGCCACAAATAAGTTGCACTATCATTATCAACTCTGCATCTTTTGGTTTCAATATTATGAATATGTGTATCACTACTATCGAGATTTAACAAAAATAGACCACTCTTCAAGGGTGCATGACCATAAAAGATATTACTCATATAAATAGAACAACCATTATTCTCAGATTTAAATGAATAACCGTCTCGCATCAAACAAGATCCAGATATAATGTTCATGCTTAACGCTGGCACCAAATAACAATTATTCAGGTCTAAAACTAATCCCGAAGGTAGGTGTAGAGGTAGCGTGCCGACGGCGATCACATCGACTTTGGAACCATTTCCCACACGCATCGTCACCTCGTCCTTAGCCAATCTTCGCTTAATCCGTAGTCCCTGTTTCGAGTTGCAAATATTAGCAACAGAACCAGTATCAAATACCCAGGTACTACTGCGAGCATTAGTAAGGTACACATCAATAACATGTATATCACATATACCTTTGTTCACCTTGCCATCCTTCTTATCCGCCAAATACTTGGGGCAATTTCGCTTCCAGTGACCAGTCCCTTTGCAGTAGAAGCACTCAGTCTCAGGCTTAGGTCCAGATTTGGGCTTCTTCACTTGAGCAACAACTTGCTTGCCGTTCTTCTTGAAGTTCCCCTTCTTCCCTTTACCCTTTTTCTTGAAACTGGTGGTCTTGTTGACCATCAACACTTGATGCTCCTTTTTGATTTCCACCTCCGCAGCCTTTAGCATTGCGAAGAGCTCGGGAATTGTCTTATCCATCCCTTGCATATTATAGTTCATCACGAAGCTCTTGTAGCTTGGTGGCAGTGATTGAAGAACTCTGTCAATGACACTATCAACCAGAAGATTAACTCCCAGCTGAGTGAAGTGATTATGATACCCAGACATTTTGAGTATATGCTCACTAACAGAACTATTCTCCTCCATTTTGCAGCTATAGAACTTATTGGAGACTTCATATCTCTCAATCCGGGCATTTGCTTGAAATATTAACTTCAACTCCTGGAACATCTCATATGCTCCATGACGTTTCAAAACGTCGTTGAAGTCCCGGTTCTAAGCCGTAAAGCATGGCACACTGAACTATCGAGTAGTCATCAGCTTTGCTCTGCCAGACGTTCTTAACGTCATCAGTAGCGTCTGCAGCAGGCCTAGCACCTAGCGGTGCTTCCAGGACGTAATTCTTTTGTGCAGCAATGAGGATAATCTTCAAGTTACGGACCCAGTCCGTGTAGTTGCTACCATCATCTTTCAACTTAGCTTTCTCTAGGAACGCATTAAAATTCAAAGGAACAGTAGCACGGGCCATTGATCTACAACAACATAGACATGCAAAATACTATCAGGTACTAAGTTCATGATAAATTAAAGTTCAATTAATCATATTACTTAAGGACTCCCACTTAGATAGACATCCCTCTAATCATCTAAGTGATCACGTGATCCAAATCAACTAAACCATGTTCGATCATCACGTGAGATGGAGTAGTTTTCAATGGTGAACATCACTATGTTGATCATATCTACTATATGATTCACATTCGACCTTTCGGTCTCAGTGTTCCGAGGCCATATCTGCATATGCTAGGCTCGTCAAGTTTAACCCGAGTATTCCGCATGTGCAAAACTATCTTGCATCCGTTGTATTTGAACGTAGAGCCTATCACACCCGATCATCACATGGTGTCTCAGCACGAAGAACTTTCGCAACGGTGCATACTTAGGGAGAACACTTGTACCTTGAAATTTAGTTAGAGATCATCTTATAATGCTACCGCCGTACTAAGCAAAATAAGATGCATAAAAGGATTAACATCACATGCAATTCAATATGTGACATGATATGGCCATCATCATCTTGTGCTCTTGATCTCCATCATCGAAGCACCGTCATGATCTTCATCGTCACCGGCGCACCGGCTTGATCTCCATCGTCACAGGCGCCCCAGCATGATCTCCATCGAAGCATCGTTGTCGTCTCGCCAACTTATTGCTTCTACGACTATCGCTACCGCTTAGTGATAAAGTAAAGCAATTACATGGCGATTGCATTGCATACAATAAAGCGACAACCATATGGCTCCTGCCGGTTGCCGATAACTCTGTTACAAAACATGATCATCTCATACAATAAATTATATCACATCATGCCTTGACCATATCACATCACAGCAAGCCCTGCAAAAACAAGTTAGACATCCTCTACTTTGTTGTTGCAAGTTTTACGTGGCTGCTACGGGCTGAGCAAGAACCGTTCTTACCTACGCATCAAAACCACAACGATTTTTTGTCAAGTGTGCTGTTTTAACCTTCAACAAGGACCGGGCGTAGTCACACTCGATTCAACTAAAGTTGGAGAAACTGACACCCACTAGCCACCTATGTGCGAAGCACGTCGGTAGAACCAGTCTCGCGTAAGCGTACGCGTAATGTCGGTCTGAGCCGCTTCATCCAACAATACCGCCGAATCAAAGTATGACATGCTGGTAAGCAGTATGACTATTATCGCCCACAACTCTTTGTGTTCTACTCGTGCATATAACATCTATGCACAGACCTGGCTCTGATATCACTGTTGGGGAACGTAGTAGTTCAAAAAAAATCCTACGATCACGCAAGATATATCTAGGAGAAGCGTAGCAACGAGCGGGGAGAGTGTGTCCACGTACCCTCGTAGACCGAAGCGGAAGCGTTTAGTAACGTGGTTGATGTAGTCGAACGTCTTCGCGATCCAACCGATCCAAGTACCGAACGTATGACACCTCCGCGATCTGCACACGTTCAGCTCGGTGACGTCCCTCGAACTCTTGATCCAGTTGAGGCCGAAGGAGAGTTTCGTCAACACGACGGCGTGGTGACGGTGATGATGAAGTGATTTCGGCAGGGCTTCGCCTAAGCTCTCCGAAAATATGACCGAGGTGGAAATCTGTGGAGGGGGGCACCGCACACGGCTAAGACAAATCTTGGTGTGTCTTTGGGGTGCCCCCCGCCCCCGTATATAAAGGAGGGAGGGAGGAGGTGGCCGGTCTAAGGGGGAGGCGCACCAAGGGGGAGTCCTATTAGGATTCCCAATCCTAGTAGGACTCCCCTTCCTTTTCCAAGAGGGGGAGAGAGGGAAGGAGAGAGAGGGAGAAGGAAAGAAGGGGGCGCCGCCCCCTCCCTAGTCCAATTCGGACTTGCCATGGGAGGGGGGGGGGGGGGCGCAGCCACCCCTTGGACTGCCTCCTCTTTTCCCGTATGGCCCAATAAGGCCCATTACTTCTCCCGGTGAATTCCCGTAACTCCCCGGTATTCCGAAAAATACCCGAATCACTCGGAACCTTTCCGATGTCCGAATATAGCCTTCCAATATATGAATCTTTACCTCTCGACCATTTCGAGACTCCTCATCATGTCCCCGATCTCATCCGGGACTCCGAACAAACTTCGGTCATCAAATCACATAACTTATAATACAAATCGTCATCGAACATTAAGCGTGCGGACCCTACGGGTTCGATAACTATGTAGACATGACCGAGACACATCTCCGGTCAATAACCAATAGCGGAACCTGGATGCTCATATTGGCTCCTACATATTCTACGAAGATCTTTATCGGTCAAACCGCATAACAACATACGTTGTTCCCTTTGTCATTGGTATGTTACTTGCCCGAGATTCGATCGTCGGTATCTCAATACCTAGTTCAATCTCGTTACCAGCAAGTCTCTTTACTCATTCCGTAATGCATCATCCCGTAACTAACTCATTAGTCACATTGCTTGCAAGGCTTCATATGATGTGTATTACCGAGAGGGCCCAGAGATACCTCTCCGACAATCGGAGTGACAAATCCTAATCTCGATCTATGCCAACTCAACAAACACCATCGGAGACAACTGTAGAGCATCTTTATAATCACCCAGTTACGTTCTGACGTTTGATAGCACACTAAGTGTTCCTCCGATATTCAGGAGTTGCATAGTCTCATAGTCATAGGAACATGTATAAGTCATGAAGAAAGCAATAGCAATAAACTTAACGATCATTATGCTAAGCTAACAGATGGGTCTTGTCCATCACATCATTCTCCTAATGATGTGATCCCGTTCATCAAATGACAACACATGTCCATGGCTAGGAAACTTAACCATCTTTGATTAACGAGCTAGTCAAGTAGAGGCATACTAGGGACACTCTGTTTGTCTATGTATTCACACATGTACTAAGTTTCCGGTTAATACAATTCTAGCATGAATAATAAACATTTATCATGAAATAAGGAAATAAATAATAACTTTATTATTGCCTCTAGGGGATATTTCCTTCAAATGGGCCCTCACTTGGGCTTGCACTTCTGCTTCGTTTTCCTCCTCAGTCAGGTCGTAAGGCCTCTTCGGAAGAGGCGTGAGGCTTGGACCATATTGGAATCTCTTGCCTCCTGTACCTGTACTTGTACCGCTAGCCACCATAGCTGTGGCGGCTCTCTTCCGCTGTTGCTTAGGCGGCGTAGCCCGCTGAGGCGGCGGAGGCGGCTGACGCGGTGCCTGACTTGGAGGAGGAGGAGGAGTGGCCTGACGCGTTGGCGGACTTGAAGGAGCAGGACTCTGCTGAGGCGGTGGCTGATGACTTGGAGGAGCGGGAGTCTGCTGACGCGGTGGCAGACTTGGAGGAGGAGTCGGCTGATGCGGTGTCGGTGGCCTTGGAAAGATGATGCAATCCTTTCTCCATAGAATGATATGATGTATGGCCTCTCCCAGTGTGTGCTCATCGTCACCTCCAGGAATGTCAAGCTCTAGCCCCGAATATTGTGCCACCACTTCATCAACCACGACACGAGCATAGCCAGCTGGAATCGGGTTGCAATGGAAGGTTGCTTCTGGGGGATTTGTATAAGCAACGGCGTCCGCCACCTTCATGGATATGTTCTTCATTTTGAAGTCTAGCTCACAATTAGTGTTTTCCATGATGTCATCCACAGGGTATCTATCCAGCAGTGCCTCGCCCGGGACGGAACCCACGCTGCTTCTCAGCATGGATGGGACGGTGCTATCCAATGCCGGATCCGCTAGCTGCTGCCGCTGCTGAGACCCCCTTTCCTGGCTAAGTGAGTTGATCTACTGCTGCTGCCGCTGGAATTGGAGTGCCAACTCTGCGTGCGCTGATTCCAGGCCTTGAAGGCGTTCTGCTTCCTGCTTCTTCTGCTCCTCCTCCAGCTTCCTCTTCTTCTCCTCCTCCATCTTCTTTCTCGCACGGCTTCTGTAGTCGGTGTTCCAGTCCTCAAACCCCTCATACCACGGAACAACGCCTTTGCCTCGTGTTCTTCCCGGGTGTTCAGGAGTTCCCAGGGCGCGCGTAAGCTCGTCGTTCTCTCTGTTGGGTGTGAACACCCCCGTTCGAGCCTCTTTTATTGCAACAAGTAGTTTGAGGTCCGCTCCTTTAAGACTTGCCTTCTCCAAAACCTTGCCTGTCTTTGGGTCCAACGTCCCCCCATGTGCATAGAACCAAGTCCTGCACCTGGGGGGCCAGCTCAATGTAACTGGAATGACCCCTGCATCCACCATCTGTTGCTCAGCCTTATCCCACTTAGGCCGGGCCACCGCGTAGCCACCTGGCCCCAGCCTATGGTAATGCTCCTTTTTCGCGGCATTGAGCTTGTTTATTCTTGACTGTTCCTTAGCTAATTCCGATTCCTTGAATTTCACGAAAGCGGGCCGGTGATCTCTTTGCTTCTCCAGTGTTCCCGTGAATTCTGGAGTCTTCTTTCCTCCTTCGACGTACTTGGCCCATATACTTTTCTTGTGGTTGTTGAATGCAACCGCAATCTTCCTAAGAGCAGCGTCCTTGACTTTCTGCATATCTGCATCTATGAAATGATCTGGTAGGGTGAAATGTGACATGAGAGATTCCCAAAGCAGATCTTTTGCTCTTTGGTCAACAAAAGTAAGATCTGGACGTTCCTTTGCTGGCTTTTTCCATTCTTGAATGGAGATCGGGATTTGGTCCTTCACAAGAACTCCGCACTGACGAACGAACTTGCCCGCATTCTTCTTAGGCTCGCTTGGTTCGCCATTAGGTTTGATGGCATCGATGTTGTACTTTACACCATCCTTCAACTTTTTGGCCGGGCCTCGCACTGTCTTGCTGCCTGTAGAAGATTTGCTCGATCCGAAGGGCTAAAAGAAGAAAGATCGATTCGTTAATATATATACAAATCATTTAAAACATGTGATGATCACCAGATGCCTGCTTATATAAATATACCTCGCCGGTCTTTGTTATTTCAAGCTCAACATTTTCTTCGTCATCATAATCATAGTTCTGGACTTCATCTTTTCGTTCGTCTTCATCAAATATCATACCCTCACCGGTAGGGTTCAGATATTGCGAGCCGTCATCTTCTTCAAACTCATCTGGGCGAGGGGATGAGCGTATTATGTTGAACAGGGCCTCCTCTCCTTCTCTGCCGGTATTGTCCATTGCTTTTATTTAACTAATCCAGAAGAAATATAAAACAATTTATTATTCAAATTACAATGCATGCATGCAATCAATAAGGAAAAACTGAATCATAGTACATAATATGCATCATCGAATATAATCTCGAATACATCGTCTCGAATATTATCGAATAATATATATAATCTCGAATACATCGGCTCGAATATTATCGAATAATATATATAATCTCAAATACATCGTCTCGAATAATATATATAATCTCGAATACATCGTCTCGAATATTATCGAATACATCACTAGCTAGCTAATATAGATCGAATACTATCGAATAATCTAGTTCACTCGTGGTTCCTGAGGCGTGGGCGATGGACACCCAAAGAGAAGGAACCATCACAGGATCATAGCTCGGGTGAGATCCCCGAAGAACCTGCTAGGTATTGGAGAACCTGACGTCCATAGCAGCCATATAGCGACGTACGTGCTCGTCCTCCTCCCTGACACGGCGACGTACCACCTCCGGCAGGGCCGGCACCCTCCGCACCGAAAGTGGCCCACGCAAACGCCACCAAAGGAGCTCCGGGTCGACGACGGGACCCGGGGCCGGGTTCCTCACTAAGCGGCGCGCCCCTGAAGGTAGCACCTCCCAGTGCCAGCCCGACGGAGCCCAGTCCCGGACATGGCTCCTCTGAAGCAGGACGTCGTCGCGAACGGGTCGACGGCGAGGATGCGGGCCGGGCATTGTTGACGTCGATAACAAATACTATATGCAAATGTAACATTTTTTAAATGATTGGATTGTGATTTCTTATATACAAATTCTATATGCAAACTTTGACATATGTCGACGATCAAATATCGTTGCATATGTTAAAATTCAAACTTTGACATATGATATCTAGCTAGCTAATTAATCTAACATTAATATATATATATATATATCTAGCTAATTAATCTAACATTTTGACAAAAGTATAAAAAACTAATTCATCTAACATTAATTAATATATCTAATTCATCTAACGAAAAGTATAAAAAACTAATTCATCTAACATTAATATATCTAGCTAATTCATCTAACATTTGACATTAATCTAATTAATTAATTCATCTAAAACCTTTGACATTAATATAATTAATTAATTAATTCATCTAAAACCTTTGTATAAAAAACTAAAAAACAGAAAAAACTAAAAACTGAAAATATAACATCTAAGTGTGTGTGTGTGTACATGTACATGTCTGTGTGTGTGTGCGGGCTTGGGAGGGCGGCCGGCCATGGCGGGGGTCTCACAGCGGGGCGACGGGCCGGGGCGGCGAGGCGACGGGGGCGGCGACGGGGGCGGCGAGTCGACGGGGACGGCGACGGGGACGGGCCGGCGATGGGGGCGGCGCGCGAGTCGATGGCGACGGCGCGACGGGGACGGGCCAGGGCGGCGACGGGGGCGGCGATGGGGGGCAGCGGCGCTGTCGATCGAAGAAGCAGAGGAGACGAACAGAGAAGAAGAAAGTGAAATTTTCGTAAGTGTTGTATATATAGGACGGACCTTTAGTACCGGTTGGAGCCACCAACTGGTACTAAAGGTACTATATGATGTATTCGCTTCCTTATATTTTCTTTTTCTCGGCCTGGTAGACATATCCTTCACATAGAAAACCTGCACCACATCATTGGGTAGGACGAATGGTTTGTCTGCGTATGCAAGATTGTTGAGATCCACTGTTGTCATTTTGTATTGTGGGTCTTCCGTCACCCCGCCTCGTGTCATATTGACCCATTTGCACCGAAACAAAGGGACCTTCAAACCATGTCCATAGTCAAGTTCCCATATCTCCTCTATGTAACCATAATATGTGTCCTTTCCCCTCTTGGTTGCTGCATCAAAGCGGACTCCACTGTTTTGGTTGGTGCTCTTCTTATCTTGGGCGATCGTGTAAAATGTATTCCCATTTATCTCGTACCCTTTGAAAGTCATTATATTCGAAGATGGTAACCGGGACAGCAAGTACAGGTCTTCTTCAACAGCGGCGTCATGCATGGCACGTGTCTGCAACCAACCGGCGAAAGTCCCCGTTTGTTCACGTGTAATCCAGTCGTCAGACTGCTCCGGGTGTTTGGAGCGTAGAATATTCTTGTGTTCCTCCATATACGGAGCCACCAAGGCGGAATTTTGTAGAACTGTGTAGTGTGCTTGAGTGAGAGAATGCCCGTCCATACATATTATTTGTTCCGGTCCTAGCGTGCCATTTCCACCCAGTCTGCCCTTATGCCGCGATTTAGGAACACCAATCGGCTTAAGGTCAGGAATAAAGTCAATACAAAACTCAATGACCTCCTCATTTTCATGGCCCTTGGAGATGCTTCCTTCTGGCCTAGCACGGTTATGAACATATTGCTTTAAGACTCCCATGAACCTCTCAAAGGGGAACATATTGTGTAGAAATACAGGACCCAGAACGTTAATCTCTTCACATAGGTGAACTAGGACGTGCGTCATGATGTTGAAGAACGATGATGGGAACACCAACTCGAAACTGACAAGACATTGCACCAAATCATTCTCTAACCTTGGTATGATTTCTGGATCGATTACCTTCTGAGAGATTGCATTGAGGAATGCACATAGCTTCACAATGGCTAATCGAACTTTTTCCGGTAGAAGCCCCCTCAATGCAACCAGAAGCAGTTGCATCATAATCACGTGGTAGTCATGAGACTTTAGGTTCTAGAACTTTTTCTCTGCCATATTTATTATTCCCTTTATATTCAACGAGAAGCCAGACGGTACCTTCATACTGAGCAGGCATTCAAAGAAGATTTCCTTCTCTTCTTTGGTAAGAGCGTAGCTGTCATGGCCTTGATGTATGCCGTCTTTTCCGTGCATACGTTGCTGGTCCTCCCATGTCTCCGGTGTATCTTTCATCTTCCCATACACGCCCAAGAAGCCAAGCAGGGTCACACAAAGATTCTTCATCACGTGCATCACGTCGATTGCAGAGCGGACCTCTAGGTCTTTCCAATAGGGCAGGTCCCAAAATATAGATTTCTTCTTCCACATGGGTGCGCGTCCGTCAGCGTCATTCGGAATAGATTGTCCGCCAGGACCCTTTCCAAAGATTACCTTCAAATCCTTGACCATATCATGTACATCATCACCAGTACGGTGGCGAGGCTTCGTCCGGTGATCCGCCTCACCTTTGAAATGCTTGCCTTTCTTTCTTACGGGATGCCTGCTCGGAAGAAATTGATGATGTCCCAGGTACACATTCTTCTTACAATTATCCAAATATATACTGTCGGTATCATCCAAACAGTGCATGCATGCGCGGTATCCCTTGTTTTTCTGTCCTGAAAGGTTACTGAGAGCAGGCCAATCATTGATGGTCACAAACAGCAACGCATGTAGGTTAAATTCTTCCTGTTTGTGCTCATCCCACACACGTACACCTTTTCCATTCCACAACTATAAGAGTTCTTCAACTAATGGCCTTAGGTACACATCAATGTCGTTGCCGGGTTGCTTAGGGCCTTGGATGAGCACTGGCATCATAATGAACTTCCGCTTCATGCACACCCAAGGAGGAAGGTTATTCCGGTCTTTCTTACGGTCTTCTCTGTGCCATCGCATCAACTTGGCATGCTCTTTGTTTTGGAACAAACATTTCAACCGTGGTATTATAGGAGCATACCACATCACCTTGGCAGGAATCTTCTTCCGGGGGCGCTCGCCCTCGACATCACCAGCATCATCGCGGCTGATCTTATAGCGCAATGCACCGGATACCGGGCACGCGTTCAAATCCTCGTACTCACCGTGGTAGAGGATGCAGTCATTAGGGCATGCATGTATCTTCTGCACCTCTAATCCTAGAGGGCAGACAGCCTTCTTTGCTTCGTACGTACTCTCGGGTAATTCATTGTCCTTTGGAAGCATCTTCTTTAACATTATCAGCAACTTTCCAAATCCCTTGTCAGATACACCATTCTGTGCCTTCCATTGCAGCAATTCCAGTGTGGTGCCTAGCTTTTTCTTGTCAGCTTCGCAATTCGGGTACAACAATTTCTTGTGATCCTCTAACATGCGCTGCAACTTCTTCTTCTCCTTTTCACTTGCGTAGTTTCTCTTTGCATCGGCAATGGCCTGACCTAGATCATCAGCAGGCTCATCTGATGGCTCTTCTTCAGCTTCTTCCCGCATTGCCAGCTCAGCTTCTTCGCCCATTGTTGTACCATCATATTCAGGGAATCCATGGCTAGGATAGCTATCGTCGTCCTATTCTTCTTCATTGTCTTCCATCATAACCCCTCTTTCTCCGTGCTTGGTCCAAACATTATAGTGGGGCATGAAGCCGGCCTCAAACAGGTGGACGTGAATGGTTTTTGACTTAGAGTAACTCCGATCATTATTACAGCCAGCACATGGACAATACATAAAACCATCCGCCCGCTTGTTTGCCTCAGCCGCAAGCAGAAAAGTTTGCACGCCATTAACGAACTGGGGAGAGCATCGGTCATCGTACATCCATTGCCGGCTCATCTTCATTACACAACACCGAATAGACCAAATTAATACAAGTTCATACATAAAGTTCATACAACACTTATTCTCATAAAACAAACATACAAATAACTCTCTAGCTAAAGCATTTAAATGCAACAACAAATGCGATCAAGATCGCAACTAAGGTAACAATTGATCCAGCAACATAATGATACCAAGCCTCACTATCAATGGCATATTTTCTAATCTTTCTAATCTTCAAGCGCATTTTCTCCATCTTGATCTTGTGATCATCGACGACATCGGCAACATGCAACTCCAATTCCATCTTCTCCCCCTCAATTCTTTTCAATTTTTCTTTCAAATACTCATTTTCTCTTTCAACTAAATTTAACCTCTCGCCAATAGGGTTGGTTGGAATTTCCTGTTCACATACCTCCTAGATAAAAATATCTATGTCAACTTGATGGGCATAATTTGTCATAAACACGAAATGCAACAAATAGTTATAAAAGAGAATATACCACATCCGAATCATAACCCGGATGAGGGCCGACGGGGACGGATATCAAAACCAAGGCACTATGTATAACAAACAACGTACGGGTAAGATAATTATACAAGTAACTATATATCTAAATCACACAAACATGATTTTTTTATATAAAAAAGATAAGAACAAGAGGCTCACCACAAGGTGGTGCCGGCGACGGGACGGTGCGGGTGATCGACGGTGGTTAGGACGGAGACGGGAAGGCACTAAGTAAACCACACCTACATATGCAAACTAAGAGTTATTTTGACCTCAAATTGCATATAAATCTAATACTACCACATATAATTCCTCCCAAAATAAAACCCACAAATCACTATACTTATAGATAATTGTAAGAGCTAATCTAGCAATGAGAGATGAAAGGACAAAGTTGCCAACCTTTGTGATCACTTGGATGGATGGGGTGCCTTCAAATCTTCACAAATTTTGGCAAAAATGGAGTGTGAGCTCGAGAGGAAGAGGAAGAAAACAGAGGAGAGGAAAGGGGAAGAACAGAGTGCTCGGGCTCGACGAAGGGGTTTATATAGGATGACCTTTAGTACCAGTTCGTCTAACCAACCGGTACTAAAGGTGCATCTCTAGTCCCGGTTCGTGGCATGAACCGGTACTAAAGGTGCTAATGGGGCCCCAGCCTGACAACAGCCTGCCACCACCTCTTTAGTACCAGTTCGTGGCACGAACCGGTACTAAAGGTTCGCCACGAATCGGTACTAATGAGCGCCGCCCGCCTAGCCTTTGGACCGGTACCATTAGTGCCGGTTCAGTTACAAACCGGGACTAATGTGCTTCACATTAGGCCCTTTTTCTACTAGTGATGTAGAAATAGACCCCATCTTTTTATCCTTAATAGCAACGATACATGCGTGTCATGTCTCTTTCTGTCACTGAGATTGAGCACTGATATGTCTCCAACGTATCTATAATTTATGAAGTATTCATGTTGTTATATTATCATTCTTGGATGTTTTACAATCATTTTATAGAAACTTTATATCATTTTTTGGGACTAATCTATTGACATAGTGCCCAGTGCCAGTTGCTGTTTTTTGCTTGTTTTTTACTTCGCAGGAAATCAATATCAAACGGAGTCCAAACGCAGTGAAAATTTTTGGAGAATTTTTTGGAATAGAAGACCCAGGATGGGCTAAAAAAGTACCAGAGGGGAGGCCCGAGGTGGGCACAACCCACCTGGGCGCGCCCAGGGGGTTGTGCCCCCCTCAGTGACCTCCCGCACCGCCTCTTCGCCCTATAAATTGCCAAATATTCCAAAAACCCCGGGGGTAACCCTAGATCAGAAGTTCTGCCGTCGCAAGCCTCTGTAGCCACGAAAAACCAATCTAGACCCCCTTCCGACACCCTGCCGGAGGGGGAAATCATCACCGGTGGCCATCTTCATCATCCCGGCGGTCACCATGATGAGGAGGGAGTAGTCCACCCTCGGGGCTGAGGGTTTGTACCAGTAGCTATGTGTTTAATCTCTCTCTCTCTCTCTCTCTCTCGTGTTCTTGAGATGGCACGATCTTGATATATTGCGGGATTTGTTAATATAGTTGGATCATATGGTGTTTTCCCCTCTCTATCTTGTTGTGATGAATTGAGTTTTCCCTTTGAGATTTTGTTTTTATTGGATTGAATACTTTTATGGATTTGAGAGCACTTGATGTATGTCTTGCTATGAATACCCGTGGTGACAATGGGGTATCATATTGATTCACTTGATATGTATTTTGGCACTCAACTCGTGGATTCCCGAGGTGACATTGGGGTAATCTATCCATAGGGGTTGATGCACGTTCTCGTCTTTGTTTCTTCGGTAGAAATCTTGGGGAACTCTTTGAGGTTCTTTGTGTTGGATTGAGTATTATGAATCTGAAATTGTTTGATGCATATCGTATAATCAACTCACGGATAGTCATGGTGAAATTGGAGTATCTAGGTGACATTAGAGTTGGTTCATGTGTATCATATGGTGTTATTTTAGTATGAACTCTTGGTTAGATCGATCGGAAAGAATAGCTTGGTGTTATTTTAGTACGAACTCTAGGATAGATTGATCGGAAAGAATAGCTTTGAGGTGGTTTCGTACCATACAAACAATTTCTTCTTATGTTCTCCGCTAGATAAGAACTTTGGAGTGATTCTTCATCGCACGTTGAGGGATGGTTATATGATCCAATTATATTAGCATTGTTGAGAGATTGCATTAGCGAAAGTACGAACACTAGGCCTCATTTTCAAGCATTGCAATACCGTTTGTGCTTAGTTTTATCAATTGCTACCTTGCTATTTTTTATTGTTCCTATTACAAAAATCAATATCTACTATCATTACTACACTTGTATCACCATCTCTTCGCTGAACTAGTGCACCTATACAATTTACCATTGTATTTGGTGTGTTGGGGACACATGAGACTTTTTATTATTTGGTTGCAGGGTTGTTTGAGAGAGACCATCTTCATCCTACACCTCCCACGGATTGATAAAACTTAGGTCATCCACTTGAGGGAAATTTGCTACTGTCCTACAAAACTCTGCGCTTGGAGGCCCAACACGAGTCTACAAGGACAAGTTGTGTAGTAGACATCAAGCACCGCAAGATCGAACCCATCACAAAGCACCTCTTCCCATGGCAATAAAAATCAATCTAGTTGGCCAAACCAAACCAAAATTTCGGAGAAGAAATACAAGGCTATAAAATCATGCATAAAAGAGTTCAGCAAAGACTCAAATAATATTCATGGATAGAACTGATCATAAACCCGCAATTCATCGGATCCCAACAAACACACCACAAAAAGTCATTACATCAAATAGATCTCCAAGATCATCGAGGAGAACATTGTATTGAAGTTCAAAAAGAGAGAAGAAGCCATCTAGCTACTAGCTACGGACCCGTAGGTCTATGGTAAACTACTCACGCATCATCCGAGGGGCAACAAGGATGATGAAGAACCCCACCATGATCGTTGCCCCCTCCGACAGAGTGTCGGAAAAGGCCTCTAGATTGGATCTCATGGTTCTGGAACTTGCGGCGGCGGAAACTATATTCTCTCGACTCCCCTAGGGTTTTTGGGATGTTAGAGTATTTATAGAGGCGAAGGTCAGTGGAGAAGCTTCCCGTGGGCTCCACTACCCACCAGGGCGCGCCGGGGGCCTCTAGAGCGCCCTGGTGCCTAGTGGGCCCCACGGGCCTCCTCCCGTGCACTCCTTTAGCTCCCTAGGTGTCTTCTGTCCAGAAAAAAATCTCCAAAAAGTTTCGTCGCATTTAGAGTCCGTTTGGTATTGATATTCTGCAAAGTAAAAAACAAGCAACTGACACTGGGCACTATGTCAATAGGTTAGTACTACTAGAAAAAGGACTGTTAGTGGCGCACCTATTTTTGCCATTAATGGCGCACTATAGGTGCGCCACTATTACCACGCCACTAGTAACAAATACTAATGGCGCACCTCTGGTAGAGGTGCGCCATTAGTATTGCAGGTAACAGTGGCGCACCTTGTAGTGTGCCATTACTATTGCTATAGGTGCACCACTGGTAACTTTTTTTTTTTGAAATTTTTTGATTTTTTTTGAATTTTGAAGGCGGGAAAATAGTAGTGGCGCACCGTCTAACCCCCATCGTGCGCCATTGCTATTTTTGAATTTTGAATTTGGATCCGGATCTAGATCTAGCTCATTTTTTTGGGTTGTTTTTTTGCTCGTTTTTTTTGCTTGAATTTTTTTCAAATTTCGTTCTCGACCTGGATCTGGTACGTTCTTTGTGCCGGGGGAGCTCCACATGTGGCCGGAAGTAGAGGAGGAGGGAGGAGAGACCGTGAGGAGGAGAGGAGGGAGGAGAGACCATGAGGATCAGGAGAGGAGGGAGGAGGAGGTCGCCGGAGAGGAGAAGGAGGACCGTGAGCAGGAGAGGAAGGAGGAGCACCGTGAGGAGGAGAGGAGGGAGGAGGAGGTCGCTGGAGGAGGAGCACCATGAGGAGGAGGTCACCGGAGGAGGAGCACCGTGAGGAGGAGGAGGTCGCCGGAGAGGAGGAGATGGAGTGGAGGAGAGGAGGAGATGGAGTGGAGGAGAGGAGGAGAAGAATGAAGGGGTAAGTGGTTGGCCGGCCCTTTTAAACTTCCGTCCCAACTTAGCAATGGCACACCATGCACTGGTGCGCCATTGCTATTTTTTTGAATTGTGAAGGCGGGAAAATAGTAGTGGTGCACTATTCACTGATGCGTCATTGCTAATTTTTTTATTTTTTCGAATTTTTTTGAATTGTGAAGGCGGGAAAATAGTAGTGGCGCATTATTCGTAAGGTGCGCCATTGCTAACTTGTTTTTTATTTTTGTATTTTTTTGAATTTTGAAGGTGGGAAAATAGCAGTGGCGCACCATGCACTAGTGCGCCATTGCTAATTTATTTATTTTTTGCATTTTTTTCGAATTTTTGTGCCTCCAGATCTTAAAAGCATCGTAACTTTTTTTCTGTTAAGTTTTTGAGGATTCTAGAAAATCGATGACGGGCATAGCCCGTTAAGTTCGGATATAACTTTTCGAGTAGATGATTTTTCATATAAAAAACTTTTTCATCGGAGGTCGTATGCAAAAGTTACGGCCATTTTACTGAAACACGGCGGCCTTTTGCAAAAAAATTCAAAATTCATGTTTGTTAATTTTCCTAACAACTAGAACACATAACACATGGGCATCTATTTTTTCAAATTTTTTTGAATCTTTTATCGTTTTCTTTTATTTTTTTAAAAACCTAAAAGGCCATCCACAGGGGGTGTGTGTGTGTGTGTGTGTGTGTGTGTGTGTGTGTGTGTGTGTGTGTGTGTGTGAGACGTTAGTAATGGCGCACCCTCCCTAGTGCGCCATTGCTAACCCTAGCAATGGCGCACCAGGGAGGGTGCGCCATTACTAACCTCACACACACACGCAGGCACACCCCCACCAGACATAGCTATGGCGCACCACACCTAGGTGCGCCGCTACTATGTAGCATAGTAGCGGCGCACCTAGGTGTGGTGCGCCATAGCTATGTCTGGTGGGGGGGGGGGATGGACCCAAAAAAAAATAGCAATGGCGCACTGCTCATGTGGCAGTGGCGCACCACCATCATGGTGCGCCACTAGTAGAGATATAGGGGATAAGCCTTTTTCTAGTAGTGAGTCCCAAAAAATGATATAAAGTTGCTAGTAAATGAATATAAAACATTCAAGATTGATAATATAACAGCATGGAACAATAAAAAATTATAGATACGTTGGAGACGTATCAGCATCCCCAAGCTTAATTCCTGCTCGTCCTCGAGTAGGTAAATGATAAAAACAGAATTTTTGATTTGGAATGCTGCCTAACATGTTCATCACATATTCTTTTCTTTTGTAGCATGGACATTTGGACTTTTAGATGATTCAAAGCAATAGTCTATAATTGACATGAGGACATCAATACTTAAGCATATCAACAAGCAACCATGTCTTTCAAAATATCAACACTAAAGAAAACTATCCCTAGCCCATTATGCTCAATCATTGATCCATTCATGAAACACACTCGAATATTAACTATTCCCAATGCACAAGTATGATAATAGTGTTCCCTAGTTGGTGTTTTATAAGAGAAGATGGAGACTCAATAAAAATAAAAATTGCATAAAGTAAATAGACAGGCCCTTCGTAGAGGGAAGCCGAGATTTGTAGAGGTGCCAGAGCTCAAAGCTTAAATTGGGAGATAAAATTGTTTTGAGAGGCATGCTTTTCCTATCAATGAAAATGACGGAGAATTCCCAATACTTTTCATGCTAGATAAATCAGAGGCGGTTCCCAAACATAAAATAAAGTTTATTCCTTTTCCACCATTCTTTCACAATCCATGGCTAGCCGTATCCACGGGTGCCCTCCATACCAACACTTTCCAAGGAATTTATTATTGACAACACGCTACAAAAAAAGACACATCCGTGACATTTTTGCCCGAACGAATTTTTTTTCTGTCATGCTTATGACACTTCTATGACGATAATTGTGATAAAACCACGTATCATCATAGATGTGGTGGGATCCTACTTCTATGACAAAAAATCATGACAGAAAATGGGCTTTTCGTCTTGGGCGGGCCGGGGACGTACCTGCATGACATTCTTTGGGCCGTCCATGACGGAAAAAATCATGGTAGAAGCGAGGGCGAGGAAAATTTCGGGGAGTTCCTGGTTACGGGGAGTGGTCGGGGCCGAGCGATGCACGGAGGTTTGCGCATTTCTCTCGTACACGTACGCGCATGTGTGCGAGGCGTTGGGCTCTAACTGAACCCGAGCGAGGCGTTCGCTTACTGAACCTGAGCGATTGCACTAGCTACGTTACTGAACCCGAGCGATCGATCCCTTGGCTGTTAACTGAACCCGAGCGATTCCTTTGCTACTGCTGCTAACTGAAGCCGATCGAATCTGCCTCTTGATGAACAGTGACCGTTGTTGGGGGTTGGATGAACAGGACCCCGTGGTAGTAGTAGGCCGTTGCCGCTGGATGAACATGACCCCAATCGAGGAGGCCGCCACACCCGAGCCGGTTGGGGGTGGATGAACAGGACCCCGTGGAGGGCTGGTTGAATAGGTGCCGGTGGAGGCTGGATGAACAGTAGCCCGTGGATGAACAGTACTAGTGGAGGCTGGAGGAAGTCGACGATGGATGAACAGTAGCAGGTGGAGGTTAGAGGAAGTCGACGGTGGATAAACAGTAGCCCGTGGAGGCTGGAGCGAGGCAGTAGATGGTGGATGAACAGTAGCCCATGGAGTCCCGTTTTGCGGTACACCACACCCCTCCCGATGAACAGGACCTCGTTTCGACCATAGGCGCTCCAACACAAGTCTGTTTCCTCCGTTTTGCGGTACGCCACACCCCTCCCGATCAACAGCACCCCGTTTCGGTTGTTCCTTCCAAGCCGGTTGGCTCCCGATCGATGAACAGGACGCGTTCCGACCTAGTCGGTTGCCTCCCGATCGATGAACATGACGTGTTCGGACCCAGTCTGTTGCCTCCCGATGAACACGACGCTGTTTGTCTGTTCCGACCCAGCCGGTTGGCTGCCAATGAACAGGACGCTGTTGTTGTACGCGTTTGAGACCCCGCTCATATGTATGTACGTGGCCGTATTTTTTGCCGTGTGGCTGTAGGTACGCGTACATGATACGTCTCCGATGTATCTACTTTTCCTAATTCTTTTGCTCTTGTTTTGGACTCTAATTTGCATGATTTGAATGAAACTAACCCGGACTGACGCTTTTTTCAGCAGAACTACCATGGTGTTGTTTTTGTGCAGAAATAAAAGTTCTCAGAATGGAATGAAACTTTTTGGAGATTTTTTATGGAATAAAAGAAAAATACTAGAGCCAAGAACCACCGGAGGGGGGCCCCTCGGTGAGCACAACCCACCAGGGCGCGCCCCCCTCCAGGCGCGCCCAGGTGGGTTGTGCCCACCTGGTGGCCCCGCAGACCCTGACTCCGACGCTATAAAATCCTATTTTTGGAGGAAAAAATCAAGGGAGAAAGAATTATCACGTTTCATGATACGGAGCCGCCGCCACCTCCTGTTCTTCATCGGGAGGCCAGATCTGGAGCCCGTTTGGGGCTTCGGAGAGAGGGATCTGTTAGGTAACGTAGTAATAATTCAAAAAAAATTCCTACGTGTCACCAAGATCAATCTAGGAGATGCTAGCAATGAGAGAGAGGGAGTGCATCTTCATACCCTTGAAGATCGCTAAGTGGAAGCGTTACAAGAACGCGGTTGATGGAGTCGTACTCGCGGCGATTCAAATCGCGGAAGATCCGATCCAAGCGCCGAACGGACGGCGCCTCCGCGTTCAACATACGTGTGACACCCCCGGCTCAATCGTGCACTAATCATACACACAAATGCACATGATCAAGCCTAAGGACTCACGGGAAGATATCACAACACAACTCTAAAACATAAATAAAGTCATACAAGCTTTATTTTACAAGCCAGGGGCCTCGAGGGCTCGAATACATAAGCTTGCGTACAAGCGTCAGCGGAAGCATCAGATATCTGGGTACAGATATAAAAGAAAAACACAGATAGGCCCTTAGAAGGCGGGGCAAAAGAAAACACTACGATCGAAAGGCGTAGGCCTCCTGCCTGGGACCCTCCGATCCTACTCCTGGTCGTCAGTCAACTCGTAGAAGTATCCACCCTCGGGGTAGTAGTAGCGATCGTCGGCGGGGGCAGCTGTATCCGGGGCTCTGTCATCTGGTCGCATCAAATGGATATGGGGGAAAAAGAAAGCAAAGCAACCGTGAGTACTCATCCGAAGTACTCAGCAAGCAAGGATCTACACTACATATGCAACATTATCAAAGAGAGGCTGTATATGTGGACTGGGCTGCAGAAGTGCCAGAATAGAGGGGAAAACCTAGTCCTATCAAAGACTAGCATCTTCATCGGTCTTGCAGCAATAGAAGAGAGCAGAACAGATCAATATAATGTAGCAGTATCATTAAGTCTCAACCTCACCCAGAGATCCTTTCTCGACTCCCTGCGAGAAAGCAATCCCAGAGCCATACAGTCATGAACCTCGTCCGGAGATCCCTTCTCGACTCCCTGAAAGAAGCAAATCCCAGAGCCATAGTATCCAATTCTATTTGTATAAATCGGGATACAACTCCGAGTGTCCGTTACCGAGGATCCAGCTATGCATAGATTAGTTCTTCCCTGCAGGGGTGCACCAACTTACCCACCACGCTCGCTTAACTCTGGCCGGTCACACTTTCCTGGGTCATGCCCGGCCTCGGCCAAACGACACACCGCAACCCTACCTACAACTCAGCAGAGAGGTCCCCGCCGGTCTAAATCCTAAGTGCAAGGGGGTCTTGGCCATCGCCCTTCACCCTCCGTGTCGTTGCGCACATGGTGAAGCCAAGCACCAACACTACAGGAAGGCGCCGGTCCGTCCGTGCCGCTAGCTGAACTAGACGTCTGACAGAGCTTTCGGCTGATGCATATGATGCAGAACGCCCATACTATGCCCACGTGGTGGTTAGTGCTATCGGGCCAGAGGCCCACTCAGATCAAATATCCAAATCGTAGTGTGTTGGTAATGCGGTAACGAGCAGAGACTCACGATCGATGTGACCCCGTCGCCCCGTCTCGAGGACTTGCGGCAAGGGCCAAGAATGCCCGGCCACGCCTCATATCCATCACTCGGGCACCATCCAGGCAACCCGTCTTAACATCACACGCGGGTACCCCTCAGGGTCGACCCGCCTTTCCAAGTAACAACAGTATAGTCCAAGTATCCGTGTGTCCATAACATCAGGGGAATCCGAGGTGTCACCCTCGTTGGATTCCTACACGATGTATTCGTCAAGGTGAACTCGGAGAAATCACCCTCGTTGGGTTCACACTTGATGAGTTGCACGACAGCATCGTTATCAGAAGTGGGGAAGGAGGAATTGTAGGGTAACGCAGTAGAAAACAAAAATTTTCCGACCTACGCACCAGCCCAGGACCACTATGGAGACTGCATACAAGGTTTGATCATTTTCGTTACCGACTCGTAGCGCAGCGGAAGTAGAGTCGATGACGATCGTCGGTGCAGATCCCCGCAGCTAGGATTTACAACCTCCCAACCGCGAGGATGTACTCCCTCATCCGCCACTCGGACAGCCCTCCGGGAGGCGGTCGGACAGTCCCCCGGACGGTGTCGTGGACAGCCCTTCGGGAGGACTCACAGAACTCGGACCGTCACTCGGACAGCCCTTCGGGAGGACACTCGAACAGCCCCTCGGGCAAAAGGACGAAACTACGACCTCTCTACGGGGTTGCACACATACGGTGCCATCTATCCGGCAGGGCTTCGCCATCCAGAACTAGTTCCCACCGGAACCCAGACAGCCTTTCGGCACTACGAAACTATTTCGTGGGAGGGAGAGAGAATGCCAGATCATGCATGGCTTGTGTGAGAGAGTTGGAGTGGAGTTGGAGAGCACCTCTCCTCCTCCTTATATAGTGGTGGAAGGGGTGGAGGGGGCTGAAAATTCAGCCCACTAAACATGGGGAAAACATGTTCCCACAAAACAAGGAGAACATGTTCCCACCAAACAAGGGAAAAACATGTTCCCTTGTCCATGGTGTTCCCCCATGGGGCCCCACCTTCCTCCCAACACTCTCCACCATTTGTGGGGGCTGCCCCCCACCATGGGGCCCCCCCCAACATTTTGTCCAGCCACAAGGGGGCTGCTCCCAAAGGGCCCCCCCCCCCAAAAACAGCCCAAAAACAGCCCCCACGATCCGTGGGATCTTGTCCCCTCACGCTGGGACAAGATGTTTTCCGCGACTATTATTTCTGAAAAATTCCAGAAGGTCCCAGAACATTTCCGGCACCCTCTAAAATTATCTGGACGCGCTCTGGAACATTTCCAGTATGGTGGTTTAATTTAAAACCATCTTTGTTTACCCGGTAAACAACTCCGGCAGCTCCGAAACTTTTTTTTCGGTTTTTTCTCCAGAAAAATTCCAGAAATTACCAGACCAATCTGGCAACCTCCAAAACATTCCCGGTGCTTGCCGAAACCTTTTTGGATCAATGGTTTTATCCGAAACAACTTTTCGGTTTTACCGAAACTTTTTCAGTGTTCTCTATCCGGAACTCTTCCGTTGTCTCCGAAACTTTTCGGTGATTTTCTCTCAGACTCCCTGTCTAGTATTCAGCAGATAGATGACCCTTAAGCGCGTGACCCTATAGGTTCGGTGAAGTATAGACATGACACGGAACACCTTCCGATCAATGATCAACATCGGAGCCGTGGACACCCATATTGACCCCTATACCCACACGAATGAATATTCGAGTGAACCTCCAGTTGCCGTGTGCTATTCCTGTTGCTTCACGATATGTTACAAATACCCGAGGTTAGACATGTAGGCATTTCCGTGGATCAACAACTTGTCCACTATGCCAGTACCTCGTTACCGGTATTGTTCTCTTTTCTCGTTACCGTGTTCCGGCATCCCTGTGATCAAATCACAAAGTGTCTGGCCAGACGATGATGGATACCGTAACACCGAGAGGGCCCAGAGATATCTCTCCATCGTCGGAGGAGCAAATCCCAATCTCGAGCTATCAAGTTACTTGACACACTTTTCCATGAACCCGTAAGCCGCCGTAATAGCCACCCATTTACGGATGACGTTTAACAAACCCCAAAGTTCATGAAGCAAGTATGAAGAGACTCGACACTCTCATGGTCTAAGGAATTTTGCAAACATTAACCATCTCTGTGTTATTAACCATTAATATGTGACGAATGTAACTCATAGCATAACATCAATTTGGGTCGATTCAACACAAATGTTCTTCTAACACTGTGCCCTCAAAATTGCTGGCATAGACATGCCCATGATCAGGAAAACAGAACCATCATGCAATACTTGAGCTAGTCTTAGAGGCCAGACTAGGAATACATATTACCGTTTATTATTCCACACGTGCATATGAGTCTTCCTCCGAGCCTCGTTTTATTTGCAGACTCGAGAACCATAGCAGTTATAGCATGGAACATAAACCTAATTATGAACAGGGAGATAATCAATAACATTTATTATTGCCTCTAGGGCATATCTCCTACAGACTCCCACTTGCACTAGAGTCAATAATCTAGTTAATGCTAATGCACTTTACACCTGTGGCACACCGTTGTAAATATGCTTCGCTTGTGGTATAGCCTGAATGTTCAACGGATCTGACGACTTCAGCTCCGTGTGTATCTTTGCATATCCTCGCGTTTTCACGCTTTCACAAAAGTCATATTTTGTGTGGACTTGGCTTGATATGTATGCGAATCACAGGTCGAACCTGGATTCCTCAGACTGAGTTATGGAGCAACTACTTGGAGTAGTGTCCCATTGACAAAAGCCATCTTGGAACCATACTAAGTTCATGAATGAACTATATGATTCAACATCTTCTTTGTCGCTTTAAAAGCGGCAACATACTTTGCCTCTGTTATAGAATTCGCCACAGTAACTTGTTTGAACAAATTCCAACTAACTGTGCCACCATATTGTGTGTTACACAAAACCGTCAATTTAAATCGAAAATCGCATGGAGAAATGATGAAGACTGTATCGATGTAACCTTTTACAACGAACTCTTCATGATCTCTACTTGCGAGAAAACTTGTCATCAGTGCTACTATAGTACTCAATGACCCTTTTTCACTGTTGTCCCTTGATCAATACTTTTGATCACTTTGGTATCTATACTCGCAACAACTTTGGGAGTATTGGACATATCTGGTTGTTATACATACCATGGAATACATGATTAATCCAAACACAAGGGTGTGTGGAATCCCCATCATGTATTTTGCTCATCAGTGTTTTTGGGACACCGAGTCTTGCAAAAACTCTTTCCATGTGACTTCGGCAAGAATCACTCCTTGGCGTTTTAAATGCTAAAAAGTTTTAGCATCTTGTCAATATGTATTTATTGCTTAGCCCCATTAGGTAAATCTATCTTCATAGATCATCATGCCTAATATTAAGGCTATTTAGCCCAAGCACTTCATCGAAAAACTATTTTCAAATGAAGTCCTAATTCGTGTCAAGAATTTTATTTCCAATTAACAATGTGTCAAGCACACAAGGTTTTTAGAAATGTTATTAGGCTCCCACTTACTTTCTTGAATTACAAGCATCTTCGTTATCCATTGATGAAGTCAAAACTCCTTTGACCATTTCATCAAAACACAAAGATTCCAACTCCACTTTGCTCTCTTCTGTCCATCGCTGGAACTCTGAAGTTTGCACCCTTTCTAGCATCCTCTGGATTGACAAAATACCTTGGACTGTAACACATGCAGGTCCTTGGTTTCATTTCCATCAGATGGAAATCCTTTTGTCATCCATTTTTATATCTCATGATATGAAATATGTATTAATTGCTAGTTCAACCCGAACCGAATTTAAGCATCGCTACGATGAAGCAACCTCATCGTAGTCAACTCCTTGAACTTGTATATTGCAACAAGTCGAGCTTTATGGATAAAACATTTTTATTCATATCAGTTATAGTTCCATAAATATTCGTCAGACTCTAAGTCTTCTGAAAGGTGTATCAAGGTTTTAATCTTGAATCACTTATATGGAAACTATCTCGGATTGTATTGGCATTTAGCCAATTCCGGAGTTAGGGCCCATCAACGCTTCCTTGTGTATCGTAGGTATACTGTTGTCTAACAACAATATCTCGTTTGCGCACCTGAGAGGTTTGCACGAGCCTTGCCTACGTGGTTCAGCTGCAAGTTCGACCAAAGTCCATACATTTTATTGTAGAGACTTCCGTATCAGTCGCAGTAGGAAACTCCGAAATTACTTCCAAGGTCTCTTTCCTTTGATCTGATGGCGAAGATACTGTTTATCTCGTCGAGTTGCACTATTCTCCCACTCACCTTTTTCAAAGAACCATTTTCTTCAAAAAGCATACCGTTTTGTGGCAAAAACTTTTGCCTCGGTATAGTGGTGGGGGAATACCCAATGACTTGGGATAACCTACAAAGTAGCACTTGTCTGATTTGGAATAGGTTTGTAACCTTTTACACAAGCCCCATATTCCAAATGTTAAGAAAAGATATAACATGGTTGGGCGTACCATACCATGGTGTCATTTCAACAGACCTGATGGAGCTCTTTTCAGTGTAAAAGCCGCAGTCTCTAAAGCATCACCTTTTAAAAGGGATAATGGCAAATTTATTTATGTCATCTTTGATCTTACCATGTCATAAATGGTTCGATTACATCTTCACGGACTTTCCACTTGCAGTGGTGTTCCGGGAGATGCAAGTTATGAAACCCCTTTCACAACGCATCAGACATTCGCTAAACTTGTAACTCAAATATTTCTTTCTGCAATCGAATTGTAGAAACATAATTTTCTTGTTACAATAACTTCTACTTCATTTTGAAAACCTTTCAAATGATTTCAAAAGATCCAGACTTACGTCTCATCAAGTAAATATCCATATATCTACTTGAGTCATTTCTGAAGATAGATAAATCCACTACTTACAACAACATTTATCGGACTACATACATAAAAATGTATGATCACCAATAAGTTCTTTGCTCGTTCCTTATGGCCTGTGAACGGTATTTCAGTCACTTCACTTTTCGGAGGAAAGTTGCAAGTGTCAGGTGATTCAAAATCAAACGACTTCAAAATCCATCATAATGGAATTTTCCATGCGGGTTTCTCCAATGTGACCAAATGCAGTGCCACACTTGTGTGGTATTCTTTTAGTCTTATGACATTTAGCGTCAGTGTTATGGATGTATCATATTACCATCAATATTCAAAACATACGTCCCATTGATGATGGAAGTATGGCCCTCATGTTATTCATAATACTGAACAGCAATTGTTCTTCTATGAACAACCCTTTTGCAACAAACATTGTGCAATGGGCTAGAGTGTGTAAAACTCTAAAATGAATTATCAAAGTTAATACTGAGGTAATGTATTATTATCAATATTCATAACATACATCTCATTCATAATGAAAGTATGGCCCTTATGTTATTCATAACACCGAACATCAAAAGTTCTCTTATGAACAACCTTCTTGCAAGATAACTTATGCAATGGGCTAGAGTGTGTAAAACTCTAATTGAATTAGGAAAATAAACACAGACGGTAATACACCGATGGAAGGTACAGTAACATTTACTATGTTCCCTGTGTATACCTAAACCTCATTCCTGGCTAGTCTTTCAGGCCATAGTAGTTCTTACATCGAGTTGCAACAGAATGCAATCGAGCGGGTATCTTTGTGATTAACTCACAATACCCAAGAATCAGTGATTAACAATTTAATCATAATTCCCAAGAACTATATCTTTGACCAGCCTTCTATACATCAAAAACTTGTATGACATTCATACATGAGCTGGATATTCCAGTCTTCTTTCTCATTGCCCTTATACTTCTAACAGTTTAACTTTTAGTATTTCTCCTACTCTCAGAAGAAGCACACAACTTAAGAGTGGCATCAGCCCTGGACTTCCTAGGCGTGAAAGTTTCACTGACACCCTTCGGACACTTCCTTTCTCTTTAAGTTGTTGTTTTATTCACCTTTCATCATATGACAGGCGTTCTTCTGGATCCCTCTCTTATCAGTCTAATGCATAGTAAACTCCTTTACTAATAGTTTGCAAACAAACATTTCTTTGGATATCTCATATCTTTTAGCCTTTGTCTGTCTCTGAAAATGATTTTCAGATTCCATGAATATCACATAACTATCCAAACTTTCGAAGTTCGGGTCTCATGGAAGCAAACATATTGCACTTGACTGAAATGGAATTCCAGCTTTTGGATCGAAGGACGAGAGTCACATGATCCATAGCATAAGCGAGAGAATAGCGAAAGTATGCGATAGGACAAAGTCCTTCTCGGCACTCTTGAGGACAATCCTCACATTACTTTGCCAACCGTAAAGTTTTAACCAGATATTTAACAGCTATTCAATTTTAATAGGGAAGGTGGAAACGCGAGCCATTATTCTACAACTATTTTGCAAATCACACTTAGACAGTGTTCAAAATTAATTGCACTGAGAATTAAACAAGTTAATTCAAAGTGCGCTCCCACTCAAATCAATATCTCTCATAATTGATTGTGAGTGATACAAGACCCGCATTTCCATTCAACGCCATTGAACGAGATGAACACTGATGGCGCGAACTTCAATCGGTAGGCAAACTTGCCAATCACATCTCTATGTGACTCTTGTTCATCTTTCGATGGGCGTGTTCCGAGCTCAGGGAGATCCTTCCAGAACGTCAAGACAACCAAGTGATCTCGCTGCGAGGTCTCAACTCACCCGCCTCACACATCCCTAATCGTTCGCACCCAGGGAGATCCTGTGATGCCCCGAAAAGTTAGGTGCCGTGACGGTGCTACACTTGGGAGAACACTAACTACTTGATATTTTTGTGAGAGATCACCCTAATAAAAGCGACTACCGCGCAATCAAGAAGGGTGCATCATAAGGGATAAACATCTCAGGCAATTCATAATAGCATGATATGGTATAGCCCTTTCTGACGGAGAAGTCTTGTATTTCTTTGTCTTTGGCATTCGCGTCGGTGTTCACCTTTGCGAAGATTGCCACCACCTTGTCGATGCACCAGATAATATTGCTATCTCTATAGCTAATAAAATAAGTGCATTACATAAGGTTGACACGCAGGTCATTAAAGTGCAATCATATGGCTCCAGCCATCATGCCGAATCATGACACGCAGGTCATGTTAATCAGTTTACATCATATAGACATCTCATACATAATCAAATTATTATGAGCACTACTATACCACATCATATGCACATGCAAACCCTCCTGCAAAACCAAGTTAGACGCCTCTAATCGGTTTAGCAAAAACCGGTTTTACGTGGCTTCTAAGGTTTCGAAACAAACCGAAGCTACCAACGTCCATCATCAAGCATGATTATCCAAGTCGCTAGATTAACAACGCGGGGTGTATGAAACACGAGATAATAAAATCTCGAGCCCCATACTGAACTTCGTCATACGCATGACCCCCGTGCAGATCATATCTGCATTGCCCTTTCATCTGTGAAACATCCATCTTTCATTGACTAAAGTGGAACCCAAAGAACTGTTAGCACTTCGTTGATCTGTCAATCAGCATACTCAGGAGCAGCATGAAAGGATCGCGGATTGCCAGAACTTTGTCAGATTCCGCAATGCTGTCAAGATCAGGACTACGCAAATTCGAGGGAAGCAACAAGAACATCGGGTAACAGATTTCATCTGCTACCCGCACAAATAATTTTCAGTAATAGAACTCATCTACTACCTAATTATATTGTGCAACACCCATACATCTCCATGTATTCTAGATCGCAACCTGCATCTACGCATAGCACGGCTCTGATACCACTGTTGGGTAACGCAGTAGAAAACAAAAAATTTCCGACCTACGCACCAGCCCAGGACCACTATGGAGACTGCATACAAGGTTTGATCATTTTCGTTACCGACTCGTAGCGCAGCGGAAGTTGAGTCGATGACGATCGTCGGTGCAGATCCCCGCAGCTAGGATTTACAACCTCCCAACCGCGAGGATGTACTCCCTCATCCGCCACTCGGACAGCCCTCCGGGAGGCGGTCGGACAGTCCCCCGGACGGTGTCGTGGACAGCCCTTCGGGAGGACTCACAGAACTCGGACCGTCACTCGGACAGCCCTTCGGGAGGACACTCGAACAGCCCCTCGGGCAAAAGGACGAAACTACGACCTCTCTACGGGGTTGCACACATACGGTGCCATCTATCCGGCAGGGCTTCGCCGTCCAGAACTAGTTCCCACCGGAACCCAGACAGCCTTTCGGCACTACGAAACTATTTCGTGGGAGGGAGAGAGAATGCAAGATCATGCATGGCTTGTGTGAGAGAGTTGGAGTGGAGTTGGAGAGCACCTCTCCTCCTCCTTATATAGTGGTGGAAGGGGTGGAGGGGGCTGAAAATTCAGCCCACTAAACATGGGGAAAACATGTTCCCACAAAACAAGGAGAACATGTTCCCACCAAACAAGGGAAAAACATGTTCCCTTGTCCATGGTGTTCCCCCATGGGGCCCCACCTTCCTCCCAACACTCTCCACCATTTGTGGGGGCTGCCCCCCACCATGGGCCCCCCCCCCAACATTTTGTCCAGCCACAAGGGGGCTGCTCCCAAAGGGGGCCCCCCCAAAAACAGCCCAAAAACAGCCCCCACGATCCGTGGGATCTTGTCCCCTCACGCTGGGACAAGATGTTTTCCGCGACTATTATTTCTGAAAAATTCCAGAAGGTCCCAGAACATTTCCGGCACCCTCTAAAATTATCTGGACGCGCTCTGGAACATTTCCAGTATGGTGGTTTAATTTAAAACCATCTTTGTTTACCCGGTAAACAACTCCGGCAGCTCCAAAACTTTTTTTTTGGTTTTTTCTCCAGAAAAATTCCAGAAATTACCAGACCAATCTGGCAACCTCCAAAACATTCCCGGTGCTTGCCGAAACCTTTTTGGATCAATGGTTTTATCCGAAACAACTTTTCGGTTTTACCGAAACTTTTTCAGTGTTCTCTCTCCGGAACTCTTCCGTTGTCTCCGAAACTTTTCGGTGATTTTCTCTCAGACTCCCTGTCTAGTATTCAGCAAATAGATGACCCTTAAGCGTGTGACCCTATAGGTTCGGTGAAGTATAGACATGACACGGAACACCTTCCGATCAATGATCAACATCGGAGCCGTGGACACCCATATTGACCCCTATACCCACACGAATGAATATTCGAGTGAACCTCCAGTTGCCGTGTGCTATTCCTGTTGCTTCACGATATGTTACAAATACCCGAGGTTAGACATGTAGGCATTTCCGTGGATCAACAACTTGTCCACTATGCCAGTTACCTCGTTACCGGTATTGTTCTCTTTTCTCGTTACCGTGTTCCGGCATCCCTGTGATCAAATCACAAAGTGTCTGGCCAGACGATGATGGATACCGTAACACCGAGAGGGCCCAGAGATATCTCTCCATCGTCGGAGGAGCAAATCCCAATCTCGAGCTATCAAGTTACTTGACACACTTTTCCATGAACCTGTAAGCCGCCGTAATAGCCACCCATTTACGGATGACGTTTAACAAACCCCAAAGTTCATGAAGCAAGTATGAAGAAACTCGACACTCTCATGGTCTAAGGAATTTTGCAAACATTAACCATCTCTGTGTTATTAACCATTAATATGTGACGAATGTAACTCATAGCATAACATCAATTTGGGTCGATTCAACACAAATGTTCTTCTAACACTGTGCCCTCAAAATTGCTGGCATAGACATGCCCATGATCAGGAAAACAGAACCATCATGCAATACTTGAGCTAGTCTTAGAGGCCAGACTAGGAATACATATTACCGTTTATTATTCCACACGTGCATATGAGTCTTCCTCCGAGCCTCGTTTTATTTGCAGACTCGAGAACCATAGCAGTTATAGCATGGAACATAAACCTAATTATGAACAGGGAGATAATCAATAACATTTATTATTGCCTCTAGGGCATATCTCCTACAGGAATCACCCTCGATTACCACGACCGAATAACTACTCTACAGAGTTAACATCAGAAGTGCTACACGAGGTCTCACCCTCGGCATCGATAGTAACGCTGCAGTGTCGTTACAACTGAGGGGGTGAAGTGCGGTGCAGGGGCCTGGTCTTCAATCCCGTTGATCGGGTCTTCTGATAATCCAGCGGGGCAGTCGGGACTAGTGGGGTCACTGATAGGTCTCTACCTAGCATATACTAAGCAGTTTAGGATATGCGGGTAATTATCAACAGCAGGTTACAATAAACAGGCTATGCATCAGAATAGGTAAAGCAGCAGCAGCAGCAATTCTAATGCAAGCATGAGAAAATAGAATGGGCGATATCGGTATGCTCAAGGGGGGGCTTGCCTGGTTGCTCGGCGGCAAGGGCAAGGTTGTCAATGGTGTCTTCGGGCTCCGGAGCTGCGTCGGTCTCGGGGAACTGCGTCGTGGTCTAACGAGAGAGAAGAGGGGGAGGAAACAGTATAAATATAGAGCAAACATGAGCAACGCAAAGTACAGCATGACAATATGCAGTGCCGGGTGTGTCCTAACGTATGGTTGCACGTCACCGAGGAAGGAGGAATCCATCCGGGAATGTTTTCCCGGTTCCGAACATTTGTCAGACAGATGACCGGAGGGGATCGGTTCCATGTTTGGATAGTTAGGGACATGTGGCGGACGAACGGACAACGTATTCGGATTCGTCTCGTCGTTCTGAGTAACTTTCATGTACAAAGTTTTTCGATCTGAGCTTCGGATTATTTTATATGATTTTCTAAAGTTTTAATCATTTTCTAAATTTATTTAATTATTTTAATTCAACATTATCCAGAATAGTGATGATGACATCAGCATGACATCAGCAGCATGTTTAATTAATTAATAGTAGTTAATTAGGTTAATTAACTCATTAAGTTAATAAATCTTAATTAGTTATTTAAACAGAATGAATTAGGTTAATTAATTAAGTTAATTAATTAATTTAATTATATTTTTATTATTTATTTTTATTTTTATATTTTTTTAATACATTCTGGGGGTGGGGCCCTGCTGTCATCGGCCCATGTGGCCATAGCGGGCGCGGGCGCGGGCGCGATGGGTGCCCAGCACCCGTTCGTTCGGGCGCACGCCCAGAGGCGCGAGGGGCGGGGCGCAGCTGACTGCGGCCAGCGAGTGCGGCGAGCCGGGCGTGGCCTGGGGTCGGCGCAGACGGCGCCGGTGAGCAGGGCGAGGCCGGTGGCGGCGGGTTGCGCCGGCGGAGGGAGGGGCGGCCGTCGCGAGCGAGAGGCGGGTGGAGCAGGGGACCTGCGAACATGCGGGGCCGGGCGACGGCGCGCCGCTAGCCGCAGCAGCAGCAGGAACGGCGACGGGGCTCTCCAGGAGGGGCACGGGCGCGCGGCGGGGCGAGCCCGGGCGCTGGGACGAGACCCGCCCAGTGCGGGGCGAGGTCGCTGGGCGACGAGGAAGCAGGGGGGCGCGGCCACGCTGTCGGAGCACGCGGTAGGGTGGAGCAGAGGGTGCACGAGGCGCGTGGCGCGAGCAGCTGCGGGCGCAGCAGAGCGGTAGGGGATCGGCAGCAGCAGTGAGCGCCGCGGATGGCAGCGGGCGGGCGGAGCAGCTGGGCGGAGCGGGCTGCGACGCGGCGCGGGCGCGAGCGCGAGCTCGACAGGAGCTCGGGCGTGGTGCGGGCGTGCAGGAGGGGGAGAAGGGACGGACGGGGCCTCACCGCCGTTGCCGAGACGAGGGGCGGCGAGGCTTGACGAGGCCGGCGACGAGGAGACGGTGACTGCGTCCACGAGGTCGAGGCGTAGGGCGACGGGGCGCGGCGTCAGGCGAGCGCCGAGGGGCGACGCGATGCGGTGGTCGGGGCGGGCGCCATGCGGCGATGGCCGGCGGGGACGGACGAGGGAGGATCGGCTCGAGGCCGATCCAGATCCAGCGCGCGCGTGGGCGGGGGGGGGGGGGGGATGAGAGCTAGGGTCGATGGTGGACCGGACCGGGGGGGTTATACGGGGGACTGGGCCGGCCTGGCGGCCCGATGGCTTGCTGGGCCGAGGCCCAGTTGGGGGGGGGAATTCTTTCCTTTCAGTTTTCTTTTTCTGTTTTGTTTTTGATTTTCTTTTCTGCTTTGCAATTTAGGTTAGCCACCAAATAAGTTTTGCAAAATATGTAACTTAGTCTAATATTTGCAGTGCAATATTTGTCACTGCTAGAAATTGGTTTGGTGTCCATATCTTTTTGTTTGGATTTTATTTAATTGAAAAAGGATTAAATAGTGCTACTTTGCTGCTGTTTCTTGTTGTTTGAGTCCTTTTACAATTCCAATAAATGTTGCAATCATTTTTATAAATGCTATGGGAATATTTGCAACATGATGCACATTTTTGTTTTCCAGTCTGAACGAATTTTAGTTTCACTTAAGTTTGAATTTCCATTTGAATTTGAATTTGAAAAGAGATATGATATTAATGATGATTAAGCACTGTTGATCATGATGACATGGCATAATCAAAAGGGTGATCACTGTAGCTTAATACATGGGGTGTTACAAATCTCCTCCACTAACAAGAATTCTCGTCCCGAGAATTAAGAGGTAGAAGGAAAAAGTTCGGGGTATTCCGCACGAAGATTATCCTCGCGTTCCCAAGTGGCTTCATCTTCAGTATGATTTGACCACTGCACTTTGAGGAACTTGGTAACCTTCTGAAGGGTCCGACGTTCAGCTTCATCGAGAATGCGGATCGGATGCTCCTTATAAGATAGATCATCTTGCAATTCGAGCATCTCGTGATCCACAACTCGGTGCGGAGATTCCTTGAAGCAATGACGAAGTTGCGACACATGGAAGACGTCGTGGATATGAGAGAATTGCGGCGGCAACTCCAATTTATATGCCACCTGACCACGTCTAGCAATTATGCGGAAAGGACCAATGTAGCGTGGAGCTAGCTTGCCCTTGATTCCGAAATGGTGAGTGCCCTTCATAGGAGTGACTCGCAGATAAGCTTGATCACCAGGTTGATAAGTCAAACCCCATCGTTTGCGATCATAGTTGCTCTTCTGACGGTCCTGAGCCGCCTTGAGATTTTCCCGGACAATTCGGACTTGCTGTTCAGCGTGTTGGATAATATCCGGACCCACGAGCAGTCTTTCCCCAGTTTCTGACCAATTCAGAGGGGTTCGACACTTACGTCCATATAGTACTTCGAAGGGGGCCATCTTCAAGCTGGCTTGATAGCTGTTGTTATAAGAGAACTCGACATACGGGAGAGATTCTTCCCACTTCTTGCCGAAAGAAATAACACAAGCTTGCAGCATGTCTTCAAGCACTTGATTAACTCGCTCGACTTGGCCTTGGGATTGGGGGTGATAAGCTGAACTCCAGGTAATATGAGTTCCCATAGCTTCTTGGAAACTTTCCCAGAACTTGGAAGTGAAAAGGCCGCCACGGTCCGAACTGATCTCCTTCGGAATACCGTGGAGTGAAACAATTTTGGAGATATACAACTCTGCTAACTGACTAGCAGTGATCGTCTCCTTGACAGGCAGAAAGTGTGCGACTTTAGAGAGTTGGTCGACGACGACAAGAATAGCATCGTGACCCTTCTGTGACCTGGGAAGTCCTGTAATGAAATCCATCTGAACCTTATCCCATTTCCATAGAGGAATAGGCAGTGGTTGCAGAATTCCAGCAGGCTTCTGATGTTCTGCTTTAACGCGACGACACACATCACATTCAGTAACATAACGAGCAATGTCCTGTTTCATTCTAGACCACCAGTAACTTTGACGGAGATCACGATACATCTTGGTGCTACTCGGATGAATAGACAGCGGAGTATCATGTGCCTCCTTCATGACCTTGTCAGTCATGAGTTCGAAGCAAGGTACGACAATGCGGTTTCTGAAATACAAGGTTCCATCTTCACACAGCGAGAAATCCCTGTTCTTTTCAAGGTGAAGATCTTTCTTCATCAGATCAATTTCAGCATCTTTAGCTTGCGCATTCTTAACAGCTTTCTCAAGATCTGGTTGTATCACAAGGTTATTTAGAGAACCCTGTGGAACAATACGCAGATTCAGCTTGCGGAGTTCTTTAAAAAGACGAGGTTGAGCTCGCCTGACGATGAGGTTGTCGCAATAGGACTTGTGGCTTAAGGCATCAACCATCACGTTAGCCTTGCCAGGGGTATAGGAAATACCCAAATCATAGTCCGCAATGGCCTCCATCCATCTTTGCTGATGGAGGTTTAGAGATGGCTGGGTGAACAAGTACTTCAGACTTTTATGAACCGTGTATATCTCGCAACGATTACCGAGAAGGTAATGTCGCCACAACTGCAGTGCATAGATGACAGCAGCTAGTTCTAGATCATGTACCGGATAATTCTCTTCATGTGGGCGCAACTGACGAGAGCCGTAAGCAATCACTTTACGCTCTTGCATTAGGACACAGCCTAATCCTTCACGGGACGCGTCACAATAAATCACAAAGTCTTTGTGGGTATCTGGAGGAGCACGTACTGCGGCAGATGTCAGCTTGTCTTTGAGTGTTTGAAAACTTTCCTGACATTTTTCTGTCCATTCAAACTTAACGCCCTTGTGAAGCAGATCAGTCAAAGGCTTAGCAATCTTAGAAAAATTCTCGACAAAACGACGGCAATAACTTGCAAGGCCGAGAAAACTTCTCACTTGCTTGACGTTCTTCGGGGGAGTCCAGTCAAGAATAGCTTGAACTCGTTCTGGGTTAACAGCAATTCCATCCTTGGAAATCACATGACCAAGGTAAGTTACTTCAGAAAGCCAGAATTCACATTTGGAGTATTTGGCATACAACTGGTGTTCTCGGAGCCTTTCCAGTACAAGACGGAGGTGTTCGGCATGTTCTTCCTTATTCTTAGAATAGACCAGAATATCATCTAGATATACCACGATGAACTTGTCAAGATAATCCATGAAAATGTAACTCATTAGACGGGAGAATGTGGCTGGAGCATTTGTTAAGCCAAATGACATTACAGTGTACTCATAAGAACCATAGCGAGTAACAAATGCAGTCTTCGAAATATCCTCTTCACGAACTCAGATCTGGTGGTAACCCAACCTCAAATCAAGTTTAGAGAACACCGATGATCCAGCAAGTTGATCATACAAATCATTGATCCGGGGAAGCGGATATTTGTTCTGGATTGTGGCTTGGTTAATGGGCCGATAATCCTGAACCAATCGGTTAGTTCCATCCTTCTTCTTAACGAAGAGTGAAGGTGCTCCCCAAGCAGAGGAACTGGGGCGGATGAAACCTTTCTTAAGTGACGTGTCGATTTCTTCCTTAAGCTCGAGAAGATGATGCGGAGGCATCTTATAAGGACGCTTCACAATAGGAGTTGTGCCAGGTTTCAAGTCGATGACAAACTCGACAGCTCTAGCAGGCGGTATTCCTGGAAGTTCTTCTGGAAAGACATCTTGAAAATCACGAACAACTGGAACGTTCTCAATGCCTTCAAGAGGTGAAGCATTCAATGCATTCAGGACATAAATCTGAGCTTCGGCGTCCTGCACTGTTCGAGCTGAGTATCTGACTGTCTGACCAGAAGGGTGTGTGAGGCGGACTGTTTCAGTGGCACAGTCAATCAAAGCTTTATGAGGCTTCAACCAGTCCATACCCAGAATAATGTCTATGTTGGAGGTCTTGAGAGCAATGAGAGAAACGGGGAACATCAATCCTCCAATCACAATGTGGTTACCGTGGCTTACCATGGTAGTTTGCCAATTAGCCCCAGGTGACTGGATTACGAATGGAGTGGACATCTCCTCGAAAAGTATATCATGGCTTCGCGCAAAACTTTTGGACAAGAAGGAGTGCGATGCTCCAGAATCAAAGAGGACTGAAGCTGGGATTGAATTCACTAGAAGGGTGCCCATCACAATCTTGGGGTCCTGTCGAGCTCCTTCCATGTTGACTTGGTTGACATGAACAAGCTGATTAGCAGGTAGTCTGGCATTACGATTCTTGGAATGATGGGTCCGATGGCCCTTCCTACGGCCAACAGAATGACGTCATGCATTCTGAGGCTGACCTTGATGACAGTTGAAAGCACGGTGCCCTGGCTGTCCACACTTGTGACATAAACCATCATTATGGAGAGGAGCTACGGCATTGGACTGTCCACCCTGGATCGTTAGCTGTCTTGGCGGCGGAGGCAGACGAGGTGCAACATATGATGGTCTCGATGCAGGGGCAGGTCGGTGATGTACATTGTGCGGGATCCACACTCGACGCTTCTGAACAGGCTGACCCGAGGATGAGCCAGCTTCATGAGTGCGCTTGAGCGACTCCTGGCATTTAGTCAGAGCTGTTTCAACTTGGAAAGATTTGCTGACAAGCGTTGCGAAGTCTGTGCAATCATGGACTGCAAGTGCGAGGTTTATGTCAGTACGCAGTCCTTCACATAATTTATCCTGCTTGCGGGCGTCAGTGCAGACGTCATCTTCAGCATAGCGGGACAATTCGAGAAATTTCCTCTGATATTCATCCACAGTCATTATTCCCTGGGTGAGTTTGCGGAAGTCCTGCTTCTTCTGGTCCATCAGACCTTGAGGAATGTACCGTGCACGAAAATCTGACTGAAATTCCTGCCAAGTGGTTACTGCTTCAGCAGGCAACATACCCTTGTGGCTTTCCCACCATTGAGCAGCTGATCCTCTCAGGTGATACGTCGCATAGGTGACGTAACTGTCAGGGATAACATTGGCCGACTTCATCTGGAAGGCAATGTCACGGAGCCAATCATCAGCATCCATTGGATCAGTCGAGCTGCGAAAAGTGGACGGATTGAGGTGCACGAATTCTGACAGTGTTATTGGTGTAGGCTGCTGATGAGCATTCTGGTTTGGGAACTGAGCCAATATCCCGGTCATAACCTGACGGTTCAGTTCAAATTGCTGCATCATTGCGGCAATATAAGGTGGAGGTGGAGGATCGTCCGCCATCCTGTCAATTCAACAGGGGCAGTTTAGCAAGAAGAACTGCAGGTGTATGGAATGAGTCATGAAGTAACATGCACAACAGAAGGAGGTGCAGTAGATACTTCATCATATTCGCACCAGACATTCGAATCCACACATAGCCTCGATTACAATCCGGCAACACAACAGCTAAAAGGGGAAGGCTAGACAACTAGGCGGCGCGCAGGCACGCGGCAAGGAAGTACACAATGAGACATGGCAAAGGCTACATCAACGTCGGAGAAAACTATTGGAGCGAGGAATCTGCAAGTGAGAAAACAGGGTGCCCTCGATAAGAAAATCCTGCGAACAAAACCTGGCCCGCAATCTTGAAGGAAGGGGGGAAATTTTCAGAACACCGAGTGGATGTGATCACGAGAACCTAATGTTGGAGTTAGTAAAATTTTATCCCAAAAGGATGAGAGATTAGAATCCCAGAGTAAAGGTCGAGGAGTAAAAGATCCTAATACCACCCAGTTGGCGACGTGGGCCCGTAAGCCACACAGCCAAGTTAGTAAAACAGTTTTTGGACCACTAGACTCAACTTCGGCCAAGGAGTTGGAAAGGGGGTTCCTACAGGCAGTCGGCTCTGATACCAACTTGTGACGCCCCCGGCTCAATCGTGCACTAATCATACACACAAATGCACACGATCAAGCCTAAGGACTCACGGGAAGATATCACAACACAACTCAAAAACATAAATAAAGTCATACAAGCTTTATATTACAAGCCAGGGGCCTTGAGGGCTCGAATACATAAGCTTGCATACAAGCGTCAGCGGAAGCATCAGATATCTGGGTACAGATATAAAAGAAAAACACAGAAAGGCCCTTAGAAGGCGGGGCAAAAGAAAACACTACGATCGAAAGGCGTAGGCCTCCTGCCTGGGACCCTCCGATCCTACTCCTGGTCGTCAGTCAACTCGTAGAAGTATCCACCCTCGGAGTAGTAGTAGCGATCGTCGGCGGGGGCAGCTATATCCGGTGCTCCGTCATCTGGTCGCATCAAATGGATATGGGGGAAAAAGAAAGCAAAGCAACCGTGAGTACTCATCCGAAGTACTCAGCAAGCAGGGATCTACACTACATATGCAACATTATCAAAGAGAGGCTGTATATGTGGACTGGGCTGCAGAAGTGCCAGAATATAGGGGAAAACCTAGTCCTATCGAAGACTAGCATCTTCATCGGTCTTGCAGCAATAGAAGAGAGCAGAACAGATCAATATAATGTAGCAGTATCATTAAGTGTCAACCTCACCCAGAGATCCTTTCTCGACTCCCTGTGAGAAAGCAATCCCAGAGCCATACAGTCATCAACCTCGTTCGGAGATCCCTTCTCGACTCCCCGCGAGAAGCAAATCCCAGAGCCATAGTATCCAATTCTATTTGTATCAATCGGGATACAACTCCGAGTGTCCGTTACCGAGGATCCGACTATGCATAGATTAGTTCTTCCCTGCAGGGGTGCACCAACTTACCCACCACGCTCGCTTAACTCCGGCCGGTCACACTTTCCTGGGTCATGCCTGGCCTGGGCCAAACGACACATCGCAACCCTACCTACAGCTCAGCAGAGAGGTCCCCGCCGGTCTACATCCTAAGTGCAAGGGGGTCTTGGCCATCGCCCCTCACCCTCCGGGTCGTTGCGCACACGGTGAAGCCAGGCACCAACACTACAGGAAGGCGTCGGTCCGTCCGTGCCGCCATGCTGAACTAGACGTCTGACAGAGCTTTCGGCTGATGCATACGATGCAGAACGCCCATACTATGCCCACGTGGTGGTTAGTGCTATCGGGCCAGAGGCCCACTCAGATCAAATATCCAAATCGTAGTGTGTTGGTAATGCGGTAACGAGCAGAGACTCACGATCGATGTGACCCCGTCGCCCCGTCTCGAGGACTTGCGGCAAGGGCCAAGAATGCCCGGCCACGCCTCGTATCCATCACTCGGGCACCATCCAGGCAACCCGTCTTCACATCACACGCGGGTACCCCTCAGGGTCGACCCGCCTTTCCAAGTAACAACAGTACAGTCCAAGTATCCGTGTGTCCATAACATCAGGGGAATCCGAGGTGTCACCCTCGTTGGATTCCTACACGATGTATTCGTCAAGGTGAACTCGGAGGAATCACCCTCGTTGGGTTCACACTTGATGAGTTGCACGACAGCGTCGTTATCGGAAGTGGGGAAGGAGGAATCACCCTCGATGACCACAACCGAATAGCTACTCTACAGAGTTAACATCATAAGTGCTGCAGTGTCGTTACAACTGAGGGGGTGAAGTGCGGTGCCGGGGCCTGGTCTTCAATCCCGTTTATCGGGTCTTCTGATAATCCAGCGGGGCAGTCGGGACTAGTGGGGTCACTGATAGGTCTCTACCCAGCATATACTAAGCAGTTTAGGATATGCAGGTAATTATCAACAGCAGGTTACAATAAACAGGCTATGCATCAGAATAGGTAAAGCAGCAGCAGCAGCAATTCTAATGCAAGCATGAGAAAATAGAATGGGCGATATCGGTATGCTCAAGGGGGGGCTTGCCTGGTTGCTCGGCGGCAAGGGCAAGGTTGTCAATGGTGTCTTCGGGCTCCGGAGCTGCGTCGGTCTCGGGGAACTGCGTCGGGGTCTAATGAGAGAGAAGAGGGGGAGGAAACAGTATAAATATAGAGCAAACATGAGCAACGCAAAGTACGGCATGACAATATGCAGTGCCGGGTGTGTCCTAACGTATGGTTGCACGTCACCGAGGAAGGAGGAATCCATCCGGGAATGTTTTCCCGGTTCCGAACATTTGTCAGACAGATGACCGGAGGGGAACGGTTCCATGTTTGGATAGTTAGGGACATGTGGCGGACGAACGGACCGCGAATTCGGATTCGTCTCGTTGTTCTGAGTAACTTTCATGTACAAAGTTTTTCGATCTGAGCTACGGATTATTTTATATGATTTTCTAAAGTTTTAATCATTTTCTGAATTTATTTTATTATTTTAATTCAACATTATCCAGAATAGTGATGATGACGTCAGCATGACATCAGCAGCCTGTTTAGTTAATTAACAATAGTTAATTAGGTTAATTAAGTCATTAAGTTAATAAATCTTAATTAGTTATTTAAACAGAATTAATTAGGTTAATTAATTAATTTAATTTAATTATAATTTTTTTAATACATTCTTGGGGTGGGGCCCAGCTATCATCGGCCCATGTGGCCATAGCGGGCGGGGGCGCGACGGGTGCCCAGCACCCGTTCGTTCGGGCGCACGCCAAGAGGCGCGCGGGGCGGGGCGCAGCTGACTGCGGCCAGCGAGTGCGGCGAGCCGGGCGTGGCCTGGGGTCGCCGCGAACGGCGCCGGTGAGCAGGGCGAGGCCGGTGGCGGCGGGTGGCGCCGGCGGAGGGAGGTGCGGCCGTCGCGAGCGAGAGGCGGGTGCAGCAGGGAACCTGCGAACACGCGTGGCTGGGCGACTGCGCGCCGCTAGCCGCAGCAGCAGCAGGAACGGCGACGGGGCTCTCCAGGAGGGGCGCGGGCGCGCGGCGGAGCGAGCCCGGGCACTGGGACGAGACCCGCCCGGTGCGGGGCGAGGTCGCTGGGCGACGAGGAAGCAGGGGCGGGCCGCGGCCACGCTGTCGGAGCACGCGGCAGGGTGGAGCAGAGGGTGCACGAGGCGCGTGGCGCGAGCAGCTGCGGGCGAAGGGGCTACCGGCGGGCGCAGCAGAGCGGCAGGGGATCGGCAGCAGCAGTGATCGCCGCGGATGGCAGCGGGCGGGCGGAGCGGGCTGCGACGCGGTGCTGGCGCGAGCTCGATAGGAGCTCGGGCGTGGTGCGGGCGTGCAGGAGGGGGAGAAGGGACGGACGGGGCCTCACCGCCGTTGCCGAGACGAGGGGCGGCAAGGCTTTACGAGGCCGGCGAGGAGGAGACGGTGACGGCGTCCACGAGGTCGAGGCGTAGGGCGACGGGGCGCGGCGTCAGGCGAGCGCCGAGGGGCGATGCGATGCGGTGGTCGGGATGGGCACCGTGCGGCGATGGCCGGCGGGGACGGATGAGGGAGGATCGGCTCGAGGCCGATCCAGATCCAGCACGCGCGTGGGCGGGGGGAATGAGCGCTAGGGTTTGATGGTGGTCCGGACCAGGGGGGTTATACGGGGGCGACTGGGCCGGCCTGGCGGCCCGATGGCTTGCTGGGCCGAGGCCCATTTGGGGGGGGGAATTCTTTCCTTTTCATTTTCTTTTGTTTTTGTTTTTCTGTTTTGCTTTCGATTTTCTTTTCTGCTTTGCAATTTAGTTTAGCCACCAAATAAGTTTTGCAAAATATGTAACTTAGTCCAATATTTGTAGTGCAATATTTGTCACTGCTAGAAATTGGTTTGGTGTCCATATCTTTTTGTTTGGATTTTATTTAATTGAAAAAGGATTAAATAGTGCTACTTTGCTGCTGTTTCTTGTTGTTTGAGTCCTTTTACAATTCCAATAAATGTTGCAATCATTTTTATAAATGCTATGGGAATATTTGCAACATGATGCACATTTTTGTTTTCCAGTCTGAACGACTTTCACTTAAGTTTGAATTTCCATTTGAATTTGAATTTGAAAAGAGATATGATATTAATGATGATTAAGCACTGTTGATCATGATGACATGGCATAATCAAAAGGGTGATCACTGTAGCTTAATACATGGGGCGTTACAATACGTACAGCCCGGGGACGTCTCCTCCTTCTTGATCCAGCAAGGGAAGAGGAGAAGTTGAGGGAGAGCTCCGGCAGCATGACGGCGTGGTGGTGAAGGAGCTTGTGGTTCTCCGACAGGGCTTCACCAAGCACTACGGAGGAGGAGGAGGTGTTGGAGAGGGGGAAGGGCTGTGCCAGGGAAGGGGTGCGGCTGACCTTCCACCCCCCCTCTATTTATAGGGTGAAGGGGAGAGGGGGCCGGCCCCCTTAGATGCATCTAGAAGGGGGGGGGGGCGGCCAGGAGGGGGTAACTTGCCCCCCAAGCAAGGTGGGAGGCGCCCCCTCCCCTAGGGTTTCCAACCCTAGGCGCCTTGGGCCCTTGGGGGGGCGCACCAGCCCACTAAGGGGCTGGTCCCCGCCCATATTCAGCCCACTAGGCCCTCTGGGGCAGGTGGCCCTACCCGGTGGACCTCCGGACACGTTTCGGTGGTCCCCGTACAATACCGATAACCCCCGAAACCATTCCGGTGACTGAAACTGGACTTCCCATATATAAATCTTCACCTCCAGACCATTCCGGAACTCCCCGTGACGTCCGGGATCTCATCCGGGACTCCGAACAACCTTCGGTAACCACATACAATTTCCCATAACAACTCTAGCGTCACCGAACCTTAAGTGTGTAGACCCTACGGGTTCGGGAACCATGCAGACATGACCGAGACATCTCTCCGGTCAATAACCAACAGTGGGATCTGGATACCCATGTTGGATCCCACATGTTCCACGATGATCTCATCGGATGAACCACGATGTCGGGGATTCAATCAATCCCGTATACAATTCACTTTGTCCATCGGTATGTTACTTCCCGAGATTCGATCGTCGGTATCCCCATACCTCGTTCAATCTCGTTACCAGCAAGTCTCTTTACTCATTCCGTAACGCATGATCCCGTGGCTAACTCCTTAGTCACATTGAGCTCATTATGATGATGCATTACCGAGTGGGCCCAGAGATACCTCTTCGTCATACGGAGTGACAAATCCCAGTCTCGATTCGTGCCAACCCAACAGACACTTTCGGAGATACCTGTAGTGCACCTTTATGGTCACCCAGTTACGTTGTGACGTTTGATACACCCAAAGCATTCCTACGGTATCCGGGAGTTGCAGAATCTCATGGTCTAAGGAAATGATACCTGACATTAGAAAAGCTCTAGCAAATGAACTACACGATCTTGTGCTATGCTTAGGATTGGGTCTTGTCCATCACATCATTCTCCTAATGATGTGATCCCATTATCAACGACATCCAATGTCCATGGTCAGGAAACCACAACCATCTATTGATCAACGAGCTAGTCAACTAGAGGCTCACTAGGGACATGCATGTTTTACGTGGCTGCTATGGGTTTCTAGCAAGAACGTTTCTTACCTACGCAAAAGCCACAACGGTGATATGCCAATTGCTATTTACCCTTCATAAGGACCCTCTTCATCGAATCTGATCCGACTAAAGTGGCAGAAATAGACACCCGCTAGCCACCTTATGCAACAAGTGCATGTCAGTCGGTGGAACCTGTCTCACGTAAGCGTACGTGTAAGGTCGGTCCGGGCCGCTTCATCCCACAATGCCACCGAATCAAGATAGGACTAGTAACGGTAAGCAAATTGAACAGATTATCGCCCACAACTACTTGTGTTCTACTCGTGCATAGAATCTATGCATAGACCTAGCTCATGATGCCACTGTTGGGTAACGTAGTAATAATTCAAAAAAATTCCTACGTGTCACCAAGATCAATCTAGGAGATGCTAGCAACGAGAGAGAGGGAGTGCATCTTCAAACCCTTGAAGATCACTGAGCGGAAGCGTTACAAGAACACGGTTGATGGAGTCGTACTCGCGGCGATTCAAATCGCGGAAGATCCGATCCAAGCGCCGAACGGACGGCGACTCCGCGTTCAACATACGTACAGCCCGGGGACGTCTCCTCCTTCTTGATCCAGCAAGGGAAGAGGAGAAGTTGAGGGAGAGCTCCGGCAGCACGACGTCGTGGTGGTGGAGGAGCTTGTGGTTCTCCGACAGGGCTTCGCCAAGCACTACGGAGGAGGAGGAGGTGTTGGAGAGGGGGAAGGGCTGTGCCAGGGAAGGGGTGCGGCTGCCCTCCCACCCCCTCTATTTATAGGGTGAAGGGGAGAGGGGGCCGGCCCCCTTAGATGCATCTAGAAGGGGGGGGCGGCGGCCAGGAGGGGGTAACTTGCCCCCCAAGCAAGGTGGAAGGCGCCCCCTCCCCTAGGGTTTCCAACCCTAGGCGCCTTGGGCCCTTGGGGGGGCGCACTAGCCCACTAAGCGGCTGGTCCCCACCCATATTCAGCCCACTAGGCCCTCCGGGGCAGGTGGCCCCACCCGGTGGACCTCCGGACATCTTTCGATGGTCCCGGTACAATACCGATAACCCCCGAAACCATTCCGGTGACTGAAATTGGACTTCCCATATATAAATCTTCACCTCCGGACCATTCCAGAACTCCCCGTGATGTCCAGGATCTCATCCGGGACTCTGAACAACCTTCGGTAACCACATACAATTTAGCATAACAACTCTAGCGTCACCGAACCTTAAGTGTGTAGACCCTACGGGTTTGGGAACCATGCAGACATGACCGAGACATCTCTTCGGTCAATAACCAACAGCGGGATCTGGATACCCATGTTGGATCCCACATGTTCCACGGTGATCTCATCGGATGAACCACGATGTCGGGGATTCAATCAATCCCGTATACAATTCCCTTTGTCCATCAGTATGTTACTTGCCCGAGATTCGATCGTCGGTATCCCCATACCTCGTTCAATCTCGTTACCGGCAAGTCTCTTTACTCGTTCCATAACGCATGATCCCGTGGCTAACTCCTTAGTCACATTGAGCTCATTATGATGATGCATTACCGAGTGGGCCCAGAGATACCTCTCTATCATACGGAGTGACAAATCCCAGTCTCGATTCGTGCCAACCCAACAGACACTTTCGGAGATACCTGTAGTGCACCTTTATGGTCACCCAGTTACGTTGTGACGTTTGATACACCCAAAGCATTCCTACGGTATCCGGGAGTTGCACAATCTCATGGTCTAAGGAAATGATACTTGACATTAGAAAAGCTCTAGCAAATGAACTACACGATCTTGTGCTATGCTTAGGATTGGGTCTTGTCCATCACATCATTCTCCTAATGATGTGATCCCGTTATCAACGACATCCAATGTCCATGGTCAGGAAACCACAACCATCTATTGATCAACGAGCTAGTGAACTAGAGGCTCACTAGGGACATGCTATGGTCTATGTATTCACACATGTATTATGGTTTCCGGTTAATACAATTATAGCATGAACAATAGACAATTATCATGAACAAGGAAATATAATAATAACCATTTTATTATCTCCTCTAGGGCATATTTCCAACAGTCTCCCACTTGCACTAGTGTCAATAATCTAGTTCACATCACCATGTGATTTACATTGTTATGAATCTAACACCCAGTGAGTTCTGGGGTTCGATCAAGCTTTGCATGTGAGAGAGGTCTTTAGTCAACGGGTCTGTGACATTCAGATCCGTGTGTACTTTGCAAATCTCTATGTCATACTGTAGACACTACTACCACAATCCACTTGGAGCTATTCCAAATGGCTGCTCCACTATACGTATCCGGATTGCTACTCAGAGTCATCCAGATTGGTGTTAAAGCTTGCATCGACGTAACCCTTTATGATGAACTCTTTATCACCTCCATAATCGAGAAATATTTCCTTAGTCCTCTAGTTACTAAGGATAATCTTGACCGCTGTCCAGTGATCCATTCTTGGATCACTCTCGTACCCCTTGACAGACTCATGGCAAGGTACACACAGGTGCGGTACACAGCATGGCATATTATACAGAGCCTATGGATAATGCATAGGGGACGACCTTCGTCCTATCCCTTTCTTCTGCCGTGGTCGAGCTTTTAGTCTCACTCAACTCCACACCTTACAAATCAGGTAAGAACTCCTTCTTTGACTGATCAATTTTGAACTCTTTCAAAATCTTGTCTAGGTATGTACTCATTGAAAGTCTCATCAAGCATCTTGATCTATCTCTATAGATCTTGATGCCCAACAATTAGGTAGCTTTATCCAGGTCTTCCTTTGAAAACTCTTTTCAAACAACCGTTTATGCTTTCCAAAAATTCTACATCATTTCCGATCAACAATATGCCATCCACATATACTCATCAGAAATTCTATAGTGCTCCCACTCACTTTCTTGTAAATACGAGTTTCTCATAAACTTTGTATAAACTCAAAAACTTTGATCACCTCATCAAAGCGTATATTCCAACTTCGAGATGCTTGCTCCTGTCCATCGAAGGATTGCTGGAGCTTGCATACTTTTAGCATCCTTAGGATCGACAAAACCTTCTGGTTGTATCACATACAACCTTTCTTCAAGGGAACGATGTTTTGACATCCATCTGCCAGATTTCATAATCGAAAAATGCAGCAACTGCTAACATAATTCCAACAAACTTTAGCATCGCGACGGGTGAGAAAGTCTCATCGTAGTCAACTCCTTGAACTTGTCGAAAACTTCTTTGCGACAATTCGAGCTTTATAAATGGTAACATTTACCATCAGTGTCTGTCTTCTTCTTAAAGGTCCATTTGTACTCAACGACCTGCCATTCAACTGGCAAGTCTACCAAAGTCCATACTTGTTTTTCATACATGGATCCTTTCTTGGATTTCATGGCCTCTAACCATTTGTTGGAATCTGGGCCCATCATCGCTTCTCCATAGTTTGTAGGTTCATTGTTGTCCAATAACATGACCTCCAAGACAGGGTTGCCATACCACTCAGGAGCTGTACGCGTCCTTGTCGACCTACGAGGTTCGATAGTAACTTGATCCGAAGCTTCATGATCATCACCATTAACTTCCTCTTCAACTGACGTAGGCTCCACAGAAACATCTTTCTGCGCTGCGCTACTCTTTGGTTGAAACAAAGGTTCAACAACATCATCAAGTTCTATCTTCCTCCCACTCAATTCTTTCGAGGGAAACCTTTTCTCGAGAAAGGACCCATTTTTAGCAACAAATACTTTACCCTCGGATCTGAGATAGAAGGCATACCCAAATGTTTCCTTAGGGTATTCTATGAAGATGCACATTTCCGCTTTGGGTTCGAGCTTATCACACATAAGCGTCGTATTCCCAAACTCTGAGAAATGACAGCTTAGGTTTCTGCCAAACCATACGGTGTCATCTCAACGGAATTAGATGGTGCCCTATTTAAAGTGAATGTAGTTGTCTCTAATGCTTAACCCTAAAACGATAGTGGCAAATTGATAAGAGACATCATAGTACGCACCATATCCAATAGAGTACGACTACGACGTTCGGACACACCATCACACTATGGTGTTCTAGGTGGCGTGAGTTGTGAAACAACTTTCACATTGTCTTAAGTTGTATACAAAACTCGTAACTCAGATATTCACCTCCACGATCATATCATAGACATTTTTATCTTCTTGTCACGATGATCTTAGACTTCACTCTGAATTTGTTTGAACTTTTCAAATGTTTTAGACTTGTGTTTCATTAAGTAAACATACTCATATCCACTCAAATCATCAGTGAAGGTAAGAAAATAACGATATCCACTGCATGCTACAACACTCATTGGACCGCATTCATCAACATGTATTATTTCCATTAAGTTACTAGCCCGCTCCATCATACCGGAAACGGGGTCTCAGTCATCTTGCCTAAGAGGCATGGTATGCATGTCTCAACCGATTCGAAATCGAGTGACTCCAAAGATCCATTAGCATGGAGTTTCTTCATGCGCTTTACACCAATATGACCTTTAGCGGCAGTGCCACAAGTATGTGGTACTATCATTATTAACTTTGCATCTTTTATGAACATGTGTATTACTACGATCGAGATTCAATAAACCATTCACATTGGGTGCATGACCATTGAAGGTATTATTCATGTAAACAGAATAACCATTATTCTCTAACTTAAATGAATAACTGTATTGCAATAAACACGATCTAATCACGTTCATGCTCAACGCAAACACCAAATAACATTTATTTAGGTTCATCCCTAATCCCGAGAGAGTGTGCGATGGTGATCACATCAACCTTGGAAACACTTCCAACACACATCGCCACCTCACCCTTAGCTAGCCTCCGTTTATTCCGTAGCTTTTATTTCGAGTTACTAACATTTAGCAACCTAACCGGTATCCAATACCGAGGTGCTACTAGGAGTACTAGCAAGGTACACATCAATAACACGTATATCAAATATACTTCTGTCGATGTTGCCAGCTTTCTTATCTACCCAGTATCTAGGGTTGTTCCGCTTCAGCGACCGTTCTCCTCATAACAGAAGCACCTAGTCTCAGGTTTGGGTTCAACCTTGGATTTCTTCACTGGAGCAGCAACTGACTTGCCATCCATGAAGTTTCCCTTCTTGCCCTTGCCCTTTGTGAAACTAGTGGTTTTACTAACCATCAACACTTGATGCTCCTTCTTGATTTCTACCTTCGCGGTGTCAAACATCGCGAACAGCTCAGGGATCATCTTATCCATCCCTGGCATGTTATAGTTCATCACGAAGCTCTAGTAGCTAGGTGGCAGTGACTTGGAGAACTATATTAAACACTATCTTATCTGGAAGATTAACTCCCACTCAATTCAAGTGATCGTAGTACCCAGACAATCTGAGCACATGCTCACTGATTGAGCTATTCTCCTTCATCTTGCAGGAAAAGAATCTTGTTGGAGGTCTCATACCTCTTAACGCGGGCACGAGCCTGAGATCCCAATTTCAGCTCTTAGAACATCTCATATGTTCCGTGACGTTCAAAATGTTTTGGAGCCTCAATTCTAAGCCGTAATGCATGACGCACTGAACTATCAAGTAGTCATCAGAACATGCCTGTCAGATGTTCAAAACATCTACAGATGATGCTTGAGGGGATGGCGCATCGAGCGGTGCATTAAGGACATAAGCCTTCTGTTCAGCAATGAGGACAATCCTCAGATCACGGACCCAGTCTGCATTATTGCAACCATCATCTTTCAACTTACTTTTCTCTAGGAACGTATCAATAAAACAGGGGAGCTACAACGCGAGCTATCTACAACATAATTTGCAAAGACACTTTGACTATGTTCATGATAATTAATTTCATCTAATCAAATTATTTAATGAACTCCCACTCAGATAGACATCCCTCGAGTCATCTAAGTGATACATGATCCGAATCGACTAGGCCGTGTCCGATCATCACGTGAGACGGACTAGTCATCAACGGTGAACATCTCCATGTTGATCGCATCTACCATATGACTCATGTTCGACCTTTCGGTCTCTCGTGTTCCGAGGCCATGTCTGTACATGCTAGGCTTGTCAAGTCAACCTAAGTGTTTTGCATATGTAAATCTAGCTTACACCCGTTGTATGCGAATGTTAGAATCTATCACACCCGATCATCACGTGGTGCTTCGAAACAATGAACCTTCGCAACGGTGCACAGTTAGGGGGAACACATTTCTTGAAATTTTAGTGAGGGATCATCTTATTTATGCTACCATCGTTCTAAGCAAATAAGATGTAAACATGACAAACATCACATGCAAATCATAAAGTGACCTGATATGGCCAATATCATCTTGCGCCTTTGATCTCCATCTTTGAGGCGCGGCATGATCACCATCGACACCGGCATGACACCATGATCTCCATCATCGTGTCTTCATGAAGTTGTCTCACCATCTATTACTTCTACTACTATGGCTAACGGTTAGCAATAAAGTAAAGTAATTACATGGCGTTTACATTCACACGCAGGTCATACAATAAATTAAGACAACTCCTTTGGCTCCTGCCGGTTGTCATACTCATCGACATGCAAGTCGTGATTCCTATTACAAGAACATGATCAATCTCATACATCACATATATAATTCATCATATCCTTTTGGCCATATCACATCACATAACATACCCTGCAAAAACAAGTTAGACGTCCTCTAATTGTTGTTGCATGTTTTACGTGGCTGCTATGGGTTTCTAGCAAGAACGTTTCTTACCTATGCAAAAGCCACAACGGTGATATGCCAATTGCTATTTACCCTTCATAAGGACCCTCTTCATCGAATCCTATCCGACTAAAGTGGGAGAGACAGACACCCGCTAGCCACCTTATGCAACAAGTGCATGTCAGTCGGTGGAACCTGTCTCACGTAAGCGTACGTGTAAGGTCGGTCCGGGCCGCTTCATCCCACAATGCCACCGAATCAAGATAGGACTAGTAACGGTAAGCAAATTGAACAAATCATCGCCCACAACTACTTGTGTTCTACTCGTGCATAGAATCTACGCATAGACCTAGCTCATGATGCCACTGTTGGGTAACGTAGTAATAATTCAAAAAAACTCCTACGTGTCACCAAGATAAATCTAGGAGATGCTAGCAACGAGAGAGAGGGAGTGCATCTTCAAACCCTTGAAGATCACTGAGCGGAAGCGTTACAAGAACGCGGTTGATGGAGTCGTACTCGCGGCGATTCAAATCGCGGAAGATCCGATCCAAGCGCCGAACGGACGGCGCCTCCGCGTTCAACATATGTACAGCCCGGGGACGTCTCCTCCTTCTTGATCCAGCAAGGGAAGAGGAGAAGTTGAGGGAGAGCTCCGGCAGCACGACGGCGTGCTGGTGGAGGAGCTTGTGGTTCTCCGACAGGGCTTCGCCAAGCACTACGGAGGAGGAGGAGGTGTTGGAGAGGGGGAAGGGCTGTGCCAGGGAAGGGGTGCGGCTGCCCTCCCACCCCCCTCTATTTATAGGGTGAAGGGGAGAGGGGGCCGGCCCCCTTAGATGCATCTAGAAGGGGGGGGGGGGGGGGCGGCCAGGAGGGGGTAACTTGCCCCCCAAGCAAGGTGGGAGGCGCCCCCTCCCCTAGGGTTTCCAACCCTAGGCGCCTTGGGCCCTTGGGGGGGGCGCACCAGCTCACTAAGGGGCTGGTCCCCACCTATATTCAGCCCACTAGGCCCTTCGGGGTAGGTGGCCCTACCCGGTGGACCTCCGGACACCTTTCGGTGGTCCCGGTACAATACCGATAACCCCCGAAACCATTCCGGTGACTGAAACTGGACTTCCCATATATAAATCTTCACCTCCGGACAGTAGCGGAGCCAGGAAAATTAGGAGCTGGGGCGGACTGCAAGCTAACTAAAGACATAGAGAAAAACTACCGGATATTTGATACTCCATCCGTCCCAAAATAAGTGTATCAACTTTAGTAAGTTGATACAATTTTTTTGGGATGGAGGGAGTACATACTATGTGAATATTATCACTAATATGGGTAACCATAATTTTGCAATAGTACTAAGTCAAACAACCAGCATTGTATATCTATACAGACAATTTTAATAAAAACTGAAATTAAATATGACAACTAATACTTGCTTTAGAAACTAAAAACCTCTTCATATCTGAAATTTAATAACTTACGATTGAGGTGGGATGATTGAAATGGTTGAACTAACTAGCAACGGTCAGATTAGAGGAGTCCAAAAGAAAACCGATAATACATATGTTGGAGATGGGTTTTCCTTCAATTTGGATGATAGAAAATGTAATCTTTTTTTAGAAAAGTGGGCTATGGCATCTAAGTTTGGCGCTGAATTGACGCTATGGCGCGCTAAATGGTGCCTGCGCTGTCCTCTGATATTAAAATCCCCAAATATGAGGAGCAATACTAATAGTATATTCTCAATTTCTCATGCCACAAATTAGTGAGCGTGTGTGTGCGTGTGCAAGGCGAAACCCTAAACTCACCTCAATTCCTCTCTTGATTAGAAGCCACAAACTGCTGGAAGGAGGCGCCGTGGATTGTCGTCTTTCCCGCTAGGAGGGGCCGCGCCCATGCCCAGTGTTCTGCCTCTGAGAATGCCGAAGCCTAGATTGAACGACTCGCCTGGAGCCGTCACGGTTGATCTAGGGGGAAGGGTAGAAAGGGATGAGACGAGCAGTAGGCGAGGAGGCGTGAGGCGGTTTCGCTGGCGATTTGGCAAGTCTTACGCGAAGCAGGCCACGTTGTTATCAGTACGGCCGTTTTGCGTGCGTTTGTGCAGCCATGGGCCTAGGAATAAGGTGTCGTGTGCAGGCTAATTAGTTGGGCCTAGAAACAACAAGCAAGCCCAGAAAAAATTTGCCCGGGCAAACACGTTGAAGAAGCTAATTACCACATGTTATCCTGGTTACGAATTGTGCGGCAGGTCACGTACGAGCCCGGGCAGCTGCCCCGGGTCGCCGGGTACCAGCTCCGCCACTGCCTCCGGACCATTCCGGAACTCCCCGTGACGTCCGGGATCTCATCCGGGACTCCGAACAACCTTCGGTAACCACATACAATTTCCCATAACAACTCTAGCATCACCGAACCTTAAGTGTGTAAACCCTACGGGTTCGGGAACCATGCAGACATGACCGAGACATCTCTCCGGTCAATAACCAACAGTGGGATCTGGATACCCATGTTGGATCCCACATGTTCCACGATGATCTCATCAGATGAACCACGATGTCGGGGATTCAATCAATCCCGTATACAATTCACTTTGTCCATCGGTATGTTACTTGCCCGAGATTCAATCATCGGTATCCCCATACCTCGTTCAATCTTGTTACCGGCAAGTCTCTTTACTCATTCCGTAACGCATGATCCCGTGGCTAACTCCTTAGTCACATTGAGCTCATTATGATGATGCATTACCGAGTGGGCCCAGAGATACCTCTTCGTCATACGGAGTGACAAATCCCAGTCTCGATTCGTGCTAACCCAACAGACACTTTCGGAGATACCTGTAGTGCACCTTTATGGTCACCCAGTTACGTTGTGACGTTTGATACACCCAAAGCATTCCTACGGTATCCGGGAGTTGCACAATCTCATGGTCTAAGGAAATGATACCTGACATTAGAAAAGCTCTAGCAAATGAACTACACGATCTTGTGCTATGCTTAGGATTGGGTCTTGTCCATCACATCATTCTCCTAATGATGTGATCCCATTATCAACGACATCCAATGTCCATGGTCAGGAAACCACAACCATCTATTGATCAACGAGCTAGTCAACTAGAGGCTCACTAGGGACATGCTATGGTCTATGTATTCACACATGTATTACTGTTTCCGGTTAATACAATTATAGCCTGAACAATAGAAAATTATCACGAACAAGGAAATATAATAATAACCATTTTATTATTGCCTCTAGGGCATATTTCCAACAGGATCTTCGATCTTCGTCATCACCAACCCTTCTCCATCGCCAATTCTATGATGCTCCCCACCGGGAGTGAGTAATTCCTTCGTAGGCTCGCTGGTCGGTGAGGAGTTGGATGAGATGCATCATGTATTCGAGTTAGTTTTGTTAGGGCTTGATCCCTAGTATCCATTATGTTCTGAGATTGATGTTGTTATGACTTTGCCATGCTTAATGCTTGTCACTTTGGGCCCGGGTGCCATGATTTCAGATCTGAACCGTTTATGTTATCACCATTGTATCTATGTTCTAGATCCGATCTTGCAAGTCATATTCACCTATTATGTGTTATGATCCATAAACCCTAGTGTGACAGTAATCGGGATACTTTCCGGTGATGACTGTAGTTTGAGGAGTTAATGTATTCACTATGTGTTAATGTTTTGTTACAGTTCTCTATTAAAAGGAGGCCTTAATATCCCTTAGTTTCCTCATGGACCCCGTTGCCACGGGAGGGTAGGACAAAAGATGTCATGCAAGTTCTTTCCATAAGCACGTATGGCTATTTACGGAATACATGCCTACATTATATTTATGAACTGGAGCTAGTGCCGTATCGCCCTAGGTTATGACTGTTATATGATGAATATCATCCAACGAATTCACCGATCCAATGTATGCGAATTTTCCGTATACTGTTCTTGCTAAGTTACTACTGTTGCTGTTACTGTTACACTTGCTACAAAAATCATTGCTATCACTATTCTTGTTACTGTTACTGTTACTATCATTACTGCTATCAAACTATCATACTATTGTGCTACTGATCATATTGCTGCAGATAATTAATCTTCAGGTGTGGTTGAATTGACAACTCAGCTGCTAATACTTACAAGTATTCTTTGGCTCCCCTTGTGTCAAATCTACAAATTTGGGTTGAATTCTCTACCCTCAAAAACTGTTGTGATCCCCTATACTTGTGGGTTATCAAGACCTTTTTCTGGCGCCGTTGCCGGGGAGCATAGCTATATTTGTTGAGTCACTTGGGATTATTATCTATTTATCACTATGAAGAATCTGAAGGATACCAAGACTAAGATTTTTCCCTCTAAGACGAGGGGAGGTAAGGAACTGCCATCACACTCTGCACTTGATTCACCTTCTATTTTGAGTAGACTTGCAACACCACCACATGCTATTAATTCTGATATGTCCCAAGTTATTGATGATGCTACTTCTGCTATGAATGCTACTCATGATGATGCTAGTACCTTGCTTGATGATAATATGCCACTAGGTGAATTTCTTGATGAACAAATTGCTAGAGCTAAAGATATTGAGAATGCTGAAACTGATGAAATTATTGAAACCAATGAAGTACTTGAAACTAAAAATCTTGAAAAACTTATTAGGCCTAGCTCTCCTAGATATGAATTGCCTAAAATACCCGAAGGTTATGTTATGGATGAGGAGACAGCTAGAGATTTTCTTGCTTGCAATGATAGAGATGATCTTAAGAAATTACTATGCAAACTGAAAGAAAAATCTTTGAATGCTAGAATGAAATGTGATCCTAAGTTTGCTACTTCACCTATCTTTGTTGATGATAAGGATTATGAATTCTCTGTCGACCCAAAGTTAATTACTTTGGTTGAATCTGATCCTTTCCATGTCTATGAGACTTAAACTGTTGTGGCACATCTCACTAAATTAAATGATATAGCCACCCTATTTGCTCATGATGAGAAAATTCGCTGCTACTATATTCTCAAATTATTTCCATTCTCATTAAAGGGTGATGCTAAGATATGGCACAATACTCTTGCTCCTGGTTGTGTGCGTAGTCCCCAGGATATGATTTACTACTTTTCTGAAAAATATTTTCCTGCTCATAAGAAACAAACTGCCTTACAGGAAATATTTAACTTTGTGCAAATTGAAGAAGTGAGTCTCCCACAAGCTTGGGGGAGGCTTCTTCAATTTCTTAATGCCTTGCCTGATCATCCACTTAAGAAAAATGAAATACTTGATATCTTATATAATGGACTAACCGATGCTTCTAGGGACTTCCTAGATAGTTGTGCTAGTTGTGTTTTCAGGGAACGAACTATTGAACAAGCTGAGGAATTATTGAATAATATATTGAAAAATTATGATGATTGGACTCTTCCTGAACCACCTCCTAAACCCACTCTGAAGAAGAGGGGTATCTTATATCTAACTCCTGAAGATATGCAAGAGGCAAAGAAAAGTATGAAGGAGAAAGGTATTCAAGCAAAGGATATTAAAAACTTACCTCCTATTGAAGAAATACATGGACTTTAAACACCACCACCGAAGGTGGTAGAGGTAAACTCTTTAATGAAATTTAATGAAAGTGACATCCCTTACAATAAACATCCTAGTCAATGCCTTTATGAGTTTGACAACTACATTAGAAAACAAGATCACTTCAATGAAAATGTTATGAAACAATTGAAATACAACTCCAATATGATTGCTCGCTTGAGTGACTTGTTATTTAGAATCTCCAATGATGTTAGAGATGTAGGAAAATATGCCTCTATGGTTCAAACTCAACTAGAACACGTCGCTAAATCTCAAAGAGAGTTGCTAGATAAAATGAATAATAATATAAATGACTTTACTGTTAGAGTAGCAACTAGAGGAGGTAAAATGACTCAGGAACCACTTTATCCTGAGGGACATCCTAAAAGAATTGAACAAGACTCTCAAAGAATTAACGCTGAGGCACCTAGTCCTTCTAGAAAGAAGAAGAAAAAGAAAAATGATAGGACTTTGCATGCCTCTAGTGAACCTGAAGTAGAAAAACCTCCTGAGAATGATAATCATGTTTCTATTTCTGATGCTGAAACTCAATCTGGTAATGAACTGATACGTCTCCAATGTATCTATAATTTTTTATTGTTCCATGTTGTTATATTATCATTCTTGGATGTTTTACAATCATTTTATAGCAACTTTTTATCAATTTTTGGGACTAACCTATTGACATAGTGCTCAGTGCCAGTTGCTGTTTTTTTGCTTGTTTTTTACTTCACAAGAAATCAATACCAAACGGAGTGCAAACGCAGCAAAACTTTTTGGTGATTTTTTCTGGACCAGAAGACACAAGTTGGGCCAAGAAAGTACCTGAGGGGGGCTCCGAGGGGAGCACAACCCACCAGGGCGCGCCTGGGGGCCTAGGCGCACCCAGGTGGGTTGTGCCCACCTCGGCCGCCTCCCGCACCGCCTATTTTCTCTATAAATACCCCAATATTCCAGAAACCCTAGCGGAGTCGACGAAAATCAATTCCAGCCACCGCAAGTTCCAGAAACCACAGATCCAATCTAGACACCATCACGGAGGGGTTCATCATCCTCATTGGTGCCTCTCCGATGATGCGTGAGTAGTTCATTGTAGACCTACGGGTCTGTAGTTAGTAGCTAGATGGCTTTCTCTCTCTCTTTTGATTCTCAATACAATGGTCTCTTGGAGATCTATTTGATGTAATTCTTTTTGCGGTGTGTTTGTTGGGATCCGATGAACTTTGAGTTTATGATCAGATGTATGTTTTTATCCACGAAAGTTATTTGAGTCTTTTGATCTCTTATATGCATGATTACTTATATCCTCGTATTTCTTCTTTGAATCTTTGGTTTAGTTAGGCCAACTAGATCGATTTTTCTTGCCATGGGAAGAGGTGCTTTGTGATGGGTTCAATCTTACGGTGCTTGATCCCAGTGACAGAAGGTGAACCGACACGTATGTATCATTGCTATTAAGGATAACAAGATGGGGTCTATTTCTACATAAATAGATCTTGTCTACATCATGTCATCATTCTTATTGCATTACTCCATTTCTCCATGAACTTAATACACTAGATGCATGCTGGATAGCGGTCGATGTGTGGAGTAATAGTAGTAGATGCAGACAGGAGTCGGTCTACTAATCTCGGACGTGATGCCTATATAATGATCATTGCCTGGATATCGTCATAATTATTTGAAGTTCTATCAATTGCCCAACAGTAATTTGTTTACCCATCGTATGCTATTTTTTTCGAGAGAAGCCACTAGTGAAATCTATGGCCTCCGGGTCTATTTTCTCATCATATATTTTTCAGATATATTTTGCTATTTGCCTTTTTATTTATTTGCCACTTTTATTTTCAAATCTATATTTCTAAAAACCCAAAAATATTTTGCTGCACTTCATTTTATTCGCGATCTATTTATCCAATGTACTACAATTTATCTCCCGTCAACTTGCCAATTTCTGGTGCCGTTGACCGAAAGGGATTGACAACCCCTTTAACATGTCGGGTTGCAAGTATTTGTTCTTTATGTGCTGGTGCTGTTTATGTAGTGTTGCTTGGTTCTCCTACTGGTTCAATAACCTTGGTCTCATCACTGAGGGAAATACCTACCGTTGCTGTGCTGCATCATCCCTTCCTCTTTGGGGAAATACTGACGTAGTTCAAGCCAAAATCAAAAGGAATTTCTGGCGCCATTGCCGGGGAGACATCATCAACATCTACCAAGTTCCTAATCACAAATCTCATCTCCTTGCAATTTACATTATTTGCCATTTGCCTCTCGTTTTCCTCTCCCCCACTTCACAAAAATTTGCCGTTTTATTCGCCCTCTTTTTCGTTCGCCGTTTTCTCGTCAGATCTGTTTTTGAGTGCAATCTTGTTGCGTAGTCACGATGACTCAAGAGAACACCAAGTTGTGTGATTTCTCCAATACCAACAACAATGATTTTATTAGCACTCCGATTGCTCCTCCTGCCACTAGTGCGGAGTCTTGTGATATTAATGCCGCTTTGTTGAATCTTGTTATGAAAGATCAATTTTCTGGTACTCCTAGTGAGGATGCCGCGTCCCATCTTAACTTATTCGTGGAATTATGCGATATGCAAAAGAAAAAAGATGTGGACAATGATATTGTGAAGTTGAAATTATTCCCGTTTTCTTTGCGAGATCATGCAAAATTTTGGTTTTCTTCTTTGCCTCGTAATAGTATCGATTCTTGGGATAAGTGCAAAGATGCTTTTATTACCAAGTATTTTCCGCCCGCGAAAATTATTTCCCTTAGGACGCAAATCATGAATTTTAAGCAACTTGGGCATGAACATGTTGCGTAATCTTGGGAAAGAATGAAATTGATGCTAAGAAATTGTCCTACTCATGGTTTAAATCTTTGGATGATCATACAAATTTTTTATGCGGGATTGAATTTTGTTTCTAGAAATCTTTTAGATTCCATCGTGGGTGGTACTTTTATGGAAATTAATTTGGGTGAAGCTACTAAATTTCTAGACAATATTATGGCAAATTATTCACAATGGCATACCGAAAGAGCTCCTACTAGTAAAAAAGTTAATTCGGTTGAAGAAATTTCTTCTTTGAGTGAAAAAGTTGATGCTCTTATGAAATTGGTTGCTAATAAAAGTGCTCCTATTGATTTTAATGATAAGCAAAATAGTGATGCCATAGATGTGAATTTTATCTCTCGAACAATTTCAATAACAATGCTTATAGAGGTAATTTTAATCCTAGGCCTTTTGCTAGTAATTCCTCTAATAATTATGGTAATTCCTATGGTAATCCTTCTTATAATAATAATAGGAACACCTCTGCTCTTGAGAATAATATTAAAGAATTTATCAATACTCAAAAGGTTTTTAATGCTACGATAGAAGAAAAGCTGGATAAGATTGATGATATGTCTAGGAGTATTGATAGAATTTCTCACGATGTAGAAAATCTCAAGATGAAAATTTTTGTGCCCAAGGTTGAGGAATCAATTAAAGCTTTATATGTTTCTATGGATGAAAGTAAGAAAAGAACCACTATGCTTAGAGCTAAAAGAGAATTTCTAGAAAAAGCGTTTTCTAGTGATTGCTTTCATAAAAATGAGGAAGATCTTAAAGTGATTGGTGTTTCTTCTATTGATTCCTTGTTTAGTAAAATTAATATTGATAATAAAGGGACTGGAGAAGAGTCAACTTTAGCTAGAAGGCATCCCGATAATTTGGAGGGTGAAAATCTTCTTGAGAAAATTGATAAAAGTGGGTTTAGAGAGGTCAAAACTTTAACTAGTGATGTGCCCACTCTTTTGGATTACAAAGACTTTAATTATGATAACTGCTCTTTGATTGATTGTATTTCTCTGTTGCAATCCATGATAAATTCAATCGATGCCTATGAACAAAATAAAGCTTTTACTAAACATATTGTTGATGCTATGATGAAAGCTCTAGAAGAAAAGTTGGAATTAGAGGTCTCAATTCCTAGAAAATTACATGATGAATGGGAACCTACTATCAAAGTCAAGATTAAAAATTATGAATGTTTTTCTTTATGCGACTTGGGTGCTAGTGTTTCTACGATTCTGAAATCTTTATGTGATGTGCTTGGTCTTACCGATATTGAAGAATGTTCTTTAAATTTGCACTTGTCGGATTCTACTATTAAAAAGCCTATGGGAAGAATTAATGATGTTCTTATTCTTGAAAATAGGAATTATGTGCCCATAGATTTTATTGTTCTTGATATTGATTGCAATCCGTCTTGTCCAATTATTCTTGGTAGACCGTTTTTGCGCACTATAGGTGCTGTGATTGATATGAAAGAAGGGAACATCAAATTCAAATTTCCTTTGAGAAAGGGTATGGAACACTTCCCTAGAACAAGAATTAAGCCACCATATGAATCAATCATGAGGTCATCTTATGGATCTAGAAACAAAGATGACAATACTTAGACCTTCGCATTATGCCTAGCTAAGGGCATAAAACGATAGCGCTTGTTGGGAGGCAACCCAATGAATAAAATTTATTTTCATCTTTTTATTTCTGTTCTTGAGTGTTTGCACAATTATGCTACTGTTATGATTGTGTTTTTTGTGTTTTAATTAGTGTTTGTGCCAAGTAAAGCCTTTAGGATAGCTTTGGTGATAGTTGATTTGATCTTGTTGGAAAACAGAAACTTTTGTGTCCAGTAAAACAATTTTGAAAATTCACATAAGCGACAATTTTTTTTGAATTTTTACAAAAGATTTATATACAAATTGCCTCTATTTTCCTAATTTTTCATAATTTTTGGAGTTACATAAGTATGAGAACAATTTGCATCTTTACAGACTATTTTGTTTTTGATAGATTTTGTTTTCTTTGCATTGTGTGCTTATTTTGATGAATCTGTGGTTTGTATTGGAGGTTATAAGGCATGGTAAAGTTATAATACAGTAGATATAATGCAATAACATAATTTGAATGGGTTTTCTATAGTACTTAAAGTAAAGATTGGTTTTCTTATACTACTGGATCTCACGAAGGTTTTGTTGAGTTTTGTGTGATTGAAGTTTTCAAGTTTTGGGTGAGATTACGATGGATGAAGGAATAAGGAGTAATAAGAGCCTAAGCTTGGGGATGCCCCATGGCACCCCAAGCCATTATCCAAAGAGAAGTAAGCAACTAAGCTTGGGGATGCCCGAGTGGCATCCCCTCTTTCTTCTAACGACCATCGGTATTTTACTTGGAGCTATATTTTTATTCGTCACATATCATGAGTTTTGCTTGGAGTGTATTGTATGATATGAGTCTTTGCTTGTTTTGCTTTTTATTTTTAGTCATGAATCCTTGCTGGACACACCTATTTAAGAGAGCCAAAATTATGCTATGACTTGTTAGAATTGCTCTCTATGCTTCACTTAAATCTTTATGAGCTATGGAATTGCTCTAGTGCTTCACTTATATCTTTTTGAGCATGGTGTGCTTTAGTATTTTTAAAGAAATGCTCTCATGCTTCACTTAGATTTATTTGAGAGTTAGTAATTTTTTTTTAGAAATTCTCTCTTGCTTCACTTAAATTATTTTGAGAGAAGAAAATTTTATGCTCATGTTCTTCACTTAGATTTGTTTGAGGTATCAAAAGCAACAAATGAAATTAGTCCCAAAGTGATAGATATTCAAGAGGGATATAATAAAAACTTTCATGAAGATCATTGGACAAAATAAACTTGATTCCTTGTAATAGTTTTGCGATATGTTGATATAATATGTGAGTCATGTTGATGAGTAATTATGCTTTAGTAAGAATATTGGTGTTAAGGTTTGTGATTCCCTATGCAAGCACGAAAGTCAATAGTTACGCAATGAAATTACATCCTACTTGTGGTGCATTATTCGGTGTTAGTTATGCTTAATGCTCGCTTATGAGATTTTTTGTTTCTTGGTTGGATGCTTCTCAATCTTTTGCTAGCCTTCATTTGCACTAAGTATGATCACCTTGTGCATCCAAAATCCTTAAACCAGTTTTGCCATATGAGTCCACTATACCTACCTATATGCGGTATTTCCGTGCCGTTCTAAGCAAATTTGTATGTGCCATCTCTAATTTCAAAATAAATTTCTCTTTTGTGTGCTCGTACCGCTCATGAAACGGTAGGGGGTGGCTGATATTTTTCCATGCTAGATGTGTTATTCTCAAGATGAGTGTTTATTCACTTGTCATTGCACGAGAGTACGACAAAGGTATTAGGGATGCCCAGTCCCGAAATGAAAAATAAATTTACTTTATGTTGTCAAATAATAAATTCCTTGGATAGTGTTGGTATGGACGGCACCCGTGGATTCGGATAGCCGTGGAATGTGAAAGTATGGTGGAAAAAGGAATAAACTTTATTTTCTGTTTGGGAACCGCATATGATATATCTAGCATGGAAAGTATTGGGAACTACTCGATCATTTTCGTTGACAGGAAAAGCATGCCACCCAAAATGTTTTATCTCTACTTTTTTCGCTTTGAGCTCTGGCACCTCTACAAATACCTACTTCCCTCTGCGAAGGGCCTTTCTTTTACTTTATGCAATTTTTATTTTATTTTGAGTCTCCATCTTCTCTTATAAAGCACCAACTAAGGGGCACTATGATCGTACTTGAGCATTGGGTGTAGCTAATATGCGAGTGTGTTTCATGAATGGATCAATGATTGAGCATAATGGGCTAGGGATAACTTGCTTTAGTGTTGATATTTTGAAAGACATGGTTGCTTGTTGATATGCTTGAGTATTGAAATCTTCATGTCAAAACTAGACTATTGCTTTGAATCATATAAAAGTCCAAATGTCCATGCTGCAAAGAAAAGAATATGTGATGAACATGTTAGGCAGCATTCCACATCAAAAATTCTGTTTTTATCATTTACCTACTCGAGGATGAGCAGGAATTAAGCTTGGGGATGCTGATATGTCTCCAACATATCTATATATTTTGATTGTTCCATGCTGTTATATTATCATTCTTGGATGTTTTACAATCATTTTATAGCAACTTTATATCATTTTTTGGGACTAACCTATTGACATAGTGCTCAGTGCCAGTTGCAGTTTTTTACTTCGCAGGAAATCAATACCAAACGGAGTCCAAACGCAGTGAAACTTTTTGGTGATTTTTTCTGGACCAGAAGACACAAGTTGGGCCAAGAAAGTACCTGAGGGGGGCTCCGAGGGGAGCATAACCCACCAGGGCGTGCCTGGGGGCCCAGGCAGGCCCAGGTGGGTTGTGCCCACCTCGGCCTCCTCCCGCACCGCCTCTTTGCTCTATAAATACCCCAATATTCCAGAAACCCTAAGGGAGTCGAGGAAAATCAATTCCAGCCACCGCAAGTTCCAGAAACCACAGATCCAATCTAGACACCATCACGGAGGGGTTCATCATCCTCATTGGTGCCTCTCCGATGATGTGTGAGTAGTTCATTGTAGACCTACGGGTCCGTAGTAGCTAGATGGCTTTCTCTCTCTCTTTTGATTCTCAATACAATGGTCTCTTGGAGATCTATTTGATGTAATTCTTTTTGCGGTGTGTTTGTTGGGATCCGATGAACTTTGAGTTTATGATCAGATCTATGTTTTTATCCATGAAAGTTATTTGAGTCTTTTGATCTCTTATATGCATGATTACTTATAGCCTCGTATTTCTTCTTCGAATCTTTGGTTTTGTTAGGCCAACTAGATCAATTTTTCTTGCCATGGGAAGAGGTGCTTTGTGATGGGTTCGATCTTATGGTGCTTGATCCTAGTGACAGAAGGGGAACCGACATGTATGTATCGTTGCTATTAAGGATAACAAGATGGGGTCTATTTCTACATAAATAGATCTTGTCTACATCATGTCATCGTTCTTATTGCATTACTCAGTTTCTCCATGAACTTAATACACTAGATGCATGCTGGATAGCGGTCGATGTGTGGAGTAATAGTAGTAGATGCAGACTGGAGTTGGTCTACTAATCTTGGATGTGATGCCTATATAATGATTATTGCCTAGATATCGTCATAATTATTTGAAGTTCTATCAATTGCCCAATAGTAATTTATTTACCCATCGTATGCTATTTTTCTCGAGAGAAGCCACTAGTGAAATCTACGGCACCCGGGTCTATTTTCTCATCATATATTTTCATATCTATTTTGCTATTTACCTTTTTATTTATTTGCCACTTTTATTTTCAGATCTATATTTCTAAAAACCCAGAAATATTTTGCTGCACATTATTTTATTCGCGGTCTATTTATCCAATCTACTACATTTTATCTCCCGTCAACTTGCCAATTTCTGGCGCCGTTACCCGAAAGGGATTGACAACCCCTTTAACACGTCGGGTTGCAAGTATTTGTTCTTTGTGTGCAGGTGCTGTTTACGTAGTGTTGCTTGGTTCTCCTACTGTTTCAATAACCTTGGTCTCATCACTAAGGGAAATACCTACCGTTGATGTGCTGCATCATCCCTTCCTCTTATGGGAAATACCGACGTAGTTCAAGCCAACATCATGAACACTCATCTAGTGATAATGAAAAGGATAATGATGATGTTCATGAAGACACTCAACCAAACAATGATAAACAACCAGATAATGATGTTGAAATAGAACCAGCTGTTGATCTTGATAACCCACAACCTAAAAATAAAAGATATGATAAAAGAGACTTTGTTGCTAGAAAACATGGAAGAGAAAGAGAACCATGGGTTAAAAAACCCATGCCCTTTCCACCTAAATCAACTAAGAAGAAAGATGATGAAGAATTTGAACGCTTTGCTGAAATGCTTAGGCCAGTCTTTTTGCGCACTCGCTTGACTGATATATTAAAGATGGCCCCTTATGCAAAATATATGAAAGACATCATCACTAATAAGAGAAAAATACCGGAAGCTGAAATCTCCACCATGCTTGCTAATTATTCTTTTAAGGATGGAGTACCTAAAAAACTTGGAGATCTGGGAATACCAACTATACCTTGCTCCATCAAAAGAAATTATGTTAAAACTGCTTTGTGTGATCTAGGAGATGGTGTTAGTGTTATGCCTTTCTCTTTATATAAAAGACTTGATTTGAATAAACTCACACCTACTGAAATATCTTTGCAAATGGCTGACAAATCAACTGCCATACCTATCGGTATTTGTGAGGATGTGCCTGTTGTTGTTGCAAATGTTACTATCTTAACTGACTTTGTTATACTTGTGATGCCCGAGGATGACAATATGTCAATTATCCTTGGTAGACCCTTTTTGAATACTGCAGGGGCTGTTATTGATTGCAATAAAAGCAAGGTCACTTTTCATATCAATGGTAATGAACATACGGTGCACTTTCCGAAAAAACAATTCCAAGTGAATGGTATTAACGTTATTGAAAAATCTCCGACACTCACTATTGGAAGTTTTCAACTACCTCTACCTACTTCCAAAAAGAAATATGAAATTATTATTGTTGGGGACATGCATATCCCTATTGAGGTAACTTAGTGTTTTACGAAAGTTCTTTGGTTTCATGCTAATCGAAGGTGGTTGTTAATAAGACTTGATCAACCTTATTAATGGATCATTTTTGAGAGGTATGAAGTTGAGGAATTTAGTAAGCACAACCTTCTGCTCCCAACTTTTGTTTTCTGTTTTTCTTAGTTAAATAAAATAAATGCCATGCTTTGTCTGTTTTTTGAATTTCCCGTGCAATAAAAAATGACCCAAAAACAAAAGTTCTCAGAATGCCCTGAAAATTTAATACGATTTTTTCTGAATATTTCTGAATTTTTAGTACAAATAACATAAGAGAGGGGGTGCACCAGGTGGGCACAACCCACCTGGGCGCGCCAGCAACCCCAGGCGCCCTGGTGGGTTGTGGTCCCCATGTGGGCCCCCTCACTTATCTCTTTAGCCCTTTTCATCACCAACCTCCAGAAAAAACTCACCATTGCTCTCTCTCTCTCTCTCTCTCACTCTCTCTCTCTCTCTCTCTCTCTCTCTCTCTCTCGTGTTCTTGCTCTCAAACCCGCGAATTTCGATCTCTTTGCTCGAAGCTCCGTTTCTAAAACTGTTTTGGGGGATTGCTACTTGGTATGTGACTCCTCCATTGATCTAATTAGTTTTTGCTTTAGTGGATTATATTTTGAATAATTAGCTACTCTTGGTGCTGCTGTAGATGAGCTTGCATGTTGAATTCTTAGAGTTCTAAGTAGTTTGAATGCTCAATATAGCCTCTTTGCTTCCTTATGAGTAGTTGCTATCAACCTTGTGAAGTTTTGTTGACAAAAACTTTGTGGACTAAAATTTTCAGAATTTTATTCTTAGGAATAAGATGAGTTTCTTTAGGAAGTTTGCCTCCAAGAAGAGCTCTAAGGGAGTCATTGGGGAGTCATCAGACAATGACCTCCAAACTCGGAGAAGGGCGGAGGTGCGGCCGTGCGAATGGCCACATAACCCCTTCATGGATGGAGCCGAAATCCGTCAAGAGTTCTCACAATTTGCTGCTAATGCTGGTCTCGCCAACTTCATCACAGCTGAGTGTGAACAATACCATCTCCTTACAAATTCCTTTGTGCAAAATTTTTATTTTCTGAGTAGGAATAACCCCCCTGAGGTGCAGTTTAATTTATATGCTGAAACCCGTCAGATACCACATACTGATTTTTGTGATATATGCTTGATCCCTTCTGACGGGGAAAAAAGAGAGCCTAGGACTACAGAGTTCGAGGGCTTTCATCGTACTCTGTCAGTGGGAGATGAGAGAGGCGTGTCGAGTGTCACTGCTACTAGTTTGCAGTTTCCTGCTGTGCATTATTTTGCTCTATTCATTGCTAAGTGTTTAGTTGCTAGAGAGAAAGTCGGTGCACTCAGTGCCCCTGACTTCGCCATTTTACGCCGCGCACTTTATGGCAATAATAGCTATAGCCTCGGGGCTATAATTGCATGTCGTCTGCACCTTAACAGAACCAGGGCAAAATCCATGGCGGCATTTATGCTACTCGTTTAGCGAGTCACTTTAACGTTCAAATTCGCCAACATGATTATCATTTACCCAAGGTTTATTTGGATCACCAGGCGATGAATGATCACCAGTTTACTGATATTGATGATTCTATTAATAATATTCCTTACAACCTGGTTTTCAGTGTGGAAAACCATGATATTCCGTTGCCTGCACCTGCTTTTTTGATTCTATTGCCAGGGGCGGATACAGGATCATGCCTGAGGATATTATTGCCTACCGGAACGCCCAGGCAGAGGCAGAGGAGGAGCCTTAGGAGTGGGATGCTCAGGTGCCCGCTCCACAGCACTTCAACGTGGGACCGGATGGCTACTACGAGTGGTGATTACCAAGCTAGGCCAAAAGCCTAAGCTTGGGGGAGTACGTGTTTCCACCGACATTACATTCATGTCTACACATTTCATTCCAGTTGTCGATGTTCATACTTTTTCATTATATTATCCATGCTAGATTTATTTTCTCGCTTTCTTCTTATGTGTTTGAAAAACTTTGAAAAATCAAAAAAAATGTTTCTTGCTTCTTTTCTTTCTAGTTTAAATTAGTTGTAATATTAAAAGAAAACCCAAAAAGATTTCCTTGTTCTTCTTTTGCTTGTTGGGAGCTCTCCCGTGTAAATAGTTTTTCTTGTTTTTGTTTTTCTCTTTAATTTGCTTTCTTCAAGAAAAACTAAAAACTCTGAAAATATTTCAGTGTGTTTCTCTGAAATTTTCTTCTTTTTATTGAGTCATACAGAGGAGAAGACCATGATGAAAATGTTGAGTGGCTCTCATATGCATTGATATTGATCTAATAAAGAGCCCATATTACCTTGTCTTCTCCTTTTTGAATAAAATGTTTGCAGATTCCAGCTTAGTCCACGGCACTCTTGCACTATTATTATTTTTATATCATTCGATCGTGCAAGTGAAAGGCAATAATGACGATATATGATGAGCTGGCTGTGGCAGAGAGAAACGTGTATGAACTCAACTTGTTCTGTTTTTGTAAATATGTTTAACCTAGTATCCATGATTCATCCTACTATGATCAAACATGTTTGCAATGACAATTAGAGATTATAGTTTCTCATGCCATGCTTAAGTAGTTAGGAGTGGATAATGATTTATCTTGGATGTCAACATGCATTAAAATGATTGTGATGTGGTATGATGATATGGTATCCTCCTCTGAATGTTTCAAGTGGCTTGACTTGGCACATGTTCATGCATGTAGTTGAATCAAAACCAACATAGCCTCTATGATATTTATGTTCATGGTGTTCATATCCTACTCATGTTAGTATCCAATGTTACTTATGCATAATGCATGTTCATGACCATTTTCGCTCTCTAGCTGACCGCTTCTCAACCTATTTGCTAGCCTTCGCCTGTACTAAGCAGGAATACTGCTTGTGCATCAAAATTCCAAAACCCAAGTTGTTACAGATGAGTCCACCATATATCTACCTATATGCGGTATTACCCAGCCGTTCTAAGTAAATTTGCATGTGCCACCTCTAAAAACTTCAAATAAACATCCATTTTTGTGTGCCTGGATTGTTCATAGAGCGACAGGAGGTAGTCGGTATCTTCCATGCTAAGCAGGTTATTCTCATGATGAGTGTTTATTCACTCGTCCTTGCACGAGAGGGGCGATAATAGGGATTCCCAGTCCCGAAATAAAAAATTGCAAATAATTAAACAAAACTCCCCCAGAAATGATGTTGGTATATATGGACAGTACCCGTGGATTCGGCTAGCCGTGGAGTGTGTTTGTTGGCGGAGGGGGAGTAAACCTTTACTTTTATCGCTTGGGAACCTCTAGTAATGTGTTTAGCATGGAAGATATCGATAACTAATGGTCGCGAAGTAAACAGGAAGGGTGCATTTCTCAAAATTTCATTTATCTCTATTTTAAAAATGTGAGCTCTGGCACTGCTGCAAATCACTGCTTCCCTCTTCCAAGGGACTATCTATTTAATTTTATGTTGAGTCATCACCTTCTCAAATAAGCGCCAGATCTGAGAGCACTATTGTCATCCTCATGCATTGTGTATAGCTAATGTTGGATGCATCATGATTGGATCTTTTCTACCATGAATTACAATGTTTAGTCTCTGCTTGAACTTTGGAGGTGCTCTACATTTATGTTTTGCGGTCTCAGAAAGGGCTAGCCAGATACCACTATTGTCATATTATATCATGATTGTTTTGACAAAGTGTTGTCATTTGAGATATTTTATTATTGCTCGCTAGTTGCTTATGCCATTGATATGAGTTATTATAATTTTTAAGATTTATTGTTGACATGGTTAGTTATAATCTTTGCTGAAAACCTGGGTGCTACTTAAGCTTATTTATGTAAACAAGAACAAAAGAGTTCGTAAAAGTTGGGGGTGGATGAACAGGACCCCGTGGAGGGCTGGTTGAACAGTAGCCGGTGGAGGCTGGATGAACAGTAGCCCGTGGACAAACAGTAGTAGGTGGAGGCTGGAGGAAGTCGACGGTGGATGAACAGTAGCCCGTGGAGGCTGGAGTGAGGCAGTAGACCGTGGATGAACAGTAGCCCGTGGAGTCCTGTTTTGCGGTATGCCACACCCCTCCCGATGAACAAGACCCCGTTTCGACCGTAGGCGCTCCAACACAAGTCCGTTTCCTCCGTTTTGCGGTACGCCACACCCCTCCCGATCAACAGTACCCCGTTTCGGCTGTTCCTTCCAAGCCGGTTGGCTCCCGATCGATGAACAGGACGTGTTCCGACCCAGTTCGTTGCCTCCCGATCGATGAACATGATGCGTTCCGACCCAGTCGGTTGCCTCCCGATGAACACGACGCTGTTTGTCTGTTCTGACCCAGCCAGTTGGCTGCCAATGAACAGGACACTGTTGTTGTACGCGTTCGAGACCCCGCCCGTATGTACGTACGTGGCCGTATTTTTTGCCGTGTGGCTATAGGTACGCGTACATGATATGTCTCCGGCGTATCTACTTTTCCTAATGCTTTTGCTCTTGTTTTGGACTCTAATTTGCATGATTTGAATGAAACTAACCCGGACTGACGCTGTTTTCAGCAGAACTACCATGGTGTTCTTTTTGTGCAGAAATAAAAGTTTTCGGAATGGAACGAAACGTTTTGGAGAATTTTTATGGAATAAAAGAAAAATACTAGAGCCAAGAAGCACCGGAGGGGGGCCCCTGGGTGAGCACAACCCACCAGGGCGCGCCCCCCTCCAGGCTCGCCCAGGTGGGTTGTGCCCACCTGGTGGCCCAGCAGACCCTGACTCCGACGCTATAAAATCCTATTTTTGGAGAAAAAAAACAAGGGAGAATGAATTATCATGTTTCATGATACGGAGCCGCCGCCACCTCCTGTTCTTCGTCGGGAGGCCAGATCTGGAGCCCGTTTGGGGCTCTGGAGAGGGGGATTTTTGATCTTCGTCATCACCAACCCTTCTCCATCGCCAATTCCATGATGCTCCCCACCAGGAGTGAGTAATTCCTTTGTAGGCTCGCTGGTCGGTGAGGAGTTGGATGAGATTCATCATGTAATCGAGTTGGTTTTGTTAGGGCTTAATCCCTAGTATCCATTATGTTCTGAGATTGATGTTGTTATGACTTTGCCATGCTTAATGCTTGTCACTTTGTGCCTGGGTGCCATGATTTCAGATCTGAACCATTTATGTTATACCATTGTATCTATGTTCTAGATCCGATCTTGCAAGTCATATTCACCTATTACGTGTTATGATCCGTAAACCCCGGTGTGACAGTAATCGGGATTCTTTCCGGTGATGACCGTAGTTTGAGGAGTTCATGTATTCACTATGTGTTAATGCTTTGTTATGGTTCTCTATTAAAAGGAGGCCTTAATATCCCTTAGTTTCCTCATGGACCCCGCTGCCACAGGAGAGTAGGACAAAAGATGTCATGCAAGTTCTTTCCATAAGCACGTATGACTATTTACGGAATACATGCCTACATTATATTTATGAACTGGAGCTAGTGTCGTATCGCCCTAGGTTATGACTGTTATATGATGAATATCATCCAACGAATTCACCGATCCAATATCTACGAATTTCCCGTATACTGTTCTTTCTAAGTTACTACTGCTGTTGTTACTGTTACACTTGCTACAAAAATCATTGCTATCACTGTTACTGTTACTGTTACTATCATTACTGCTATCAAACTATCATACTACTGTGCTACTGATCATATTGCTGTAGATAATTAATCTCCAGGTGTGGTTGAATTGACAACTCAGGTGCTAATACTTACAAGTATTCTTTGGCTCCCCTTGTGTCGAATCTATAAATTTGAGTTGAATACTCTACCCTCGAAAACAGTTGCGATCCCCTATACTTGTGGGTTATCAGTACATGATTTAGCCGGGACTGTGTGAACTGCTACACCGGGGGCTCTACTAAGCTACTTACTCGGCCATGGTTCATCCTTGTAGAGTGACCGATCAACCAGTATATACGTACACCTTCGCGACCAGACAGACAACCCTACGTACGGTTTGACCGGGTGGGTCCCAGCCGTCAGGGAGGATAAGGAGGCACTCCCTTGCGTGCGAAGATATATGTGGTGGGTCCCAGCTGTGAGGGGGAGGAATCATTTTTTTGCGTGTAATAAGGAGTACTTCCATGCGTGCGAAGATGTAGCTGGTGGGTCCAGCTGTCAGCCTCACCGTGTATAGTCCTCTTCCGATGGCTGTCATTCATTGACAATGTTGACCACGCCGCGCCGAGATCACCAAGGCGGTGGATGACGGCGAGGCCTGCTAAGGGAACGATGCGGAGCTGAGGAAGACGAGGCAGTGGATGCCCACGCGGAGGGGAGTACGAGAGTTCACTGGTTCCACTGCAGTGTGAGGCTGCCGTCGCCGGAGAATAACACGGGGTGTGGGTGAGTAGAGGGAAGGCTTGGCTGGCGGTAGGGTTAGGGTGGGGCGGTGACGCCTGCATGGCAGCACTGCCGCTCATGGAAGGCAGGAGCAGGCAGTCCCACCGGCGCTGGTTTGGGCGGCTGGAGCAAGAAGATCAGAGGTTGAAGAAGAAGCACGGTTGTTGGATTAACATCCAATGGTCCAGCTACTAGAATCATTTGTTGACTAAGTTGACAAAGCCCTGCAAACGCGTCAGCTTAGTAGGCCCACAAGTCAGCCACCAAATCTGCTGGGTCCCAGCTGTCATTGGGAGGAATAGTTTTTTTCGCATAATAAGGAGGCACTTCCTTCCGTGCGAAGATTTTGCCGGTGGGTCCCAGCTGTCAGCAGGAGCAATCATTTTTTTCGCGTAATAAGGAGATACTTGCTTGTGTGGGTCCCTACTATCAGCCTTACCACTTACATCCCTCTTCGGATGGCTGTCGTTTGTTGACCATGTTGACCACGCCGCGCCGAGAGCACCAACGCGGTGGATGATGGCGAGGCTCAGGAAGGGAACGACCCAAAGCCGGCGAAGCCAAAGAAGTGGATGCCCATGCTGAAGGGAGTACGAGGGCTGACTGGTCGGTTGCGGGATGAGGCTGTCATCACCAGAAAATAACAGGAGATGCGGGTGGCTAGAGGGATGGCCTGGCCGGCGGTGGGAGTAGGGTGGGCCAGTGAGGCCTACGCGGCAGCACAGCCGACCACAGAAGGAGGGAGCAGGTAGTCCCGCCGTCGCTGGTTTGGGCGGCTGGAGCAGGAAGATCAGAGATTGAAGAAGCATGACGACAGTTGGATGGACATCCAACAGTCACTGCTCTGTGTTCACTAAGTTGACAAAGCCTTGCGTACACGTCAAAAAAAAAATTAGGACAGCGTCATCGTCAACCTAGTAGGCCCACAAGTCAGCCTCCAAATATGTGGAAAACAACATACAACCCATTTGCCATTATTTTTAATAATTTACAGCCCATTTGCTAATTCTTAAGAATATTTTGAAGCCCATATTCTTTTTGTTGGCCACTGCTAAAAAATTCAACAAAATTTTGCATATTTCGGTGGGGTCCGAACTCTTTTAATCACGAAATTTCGAGTCACATTAAAAATAATTATAAAATAATTTTATTTCATATTAAAATAGAACAAAAATTTCCCCGCAAAAATAGCAATGAAATTTAAAATCTTGAAATCCTGAAGTAAACAAAATTTGAATCTAGTTGCCGGTTTTCTGTGTTTTTAAAATTTACAGCCCATTTCTTACTACTTATAGCCCATTTTCTGGGGAAGCCGAATACATCCCTCCTCGTCTTTAAAGATTTGCAGCCCAGCAGGGCTGAGAAAAGCAGGTAGGCCTGGGTTGGGTATTGTCCAAAATAAAATAGAACTGGGCTAGCCATTTTCAGAAAGAAAAAAGATATCAACTGGGCTCATCATGTGCTTAAATAAAAGCCTGGGCAAGACAGGCCACAGCCCCCGCACAACGCAGTTGATACCCTGCTCCATCTCTACAACTGGGTGAGCTGCTGGGTCCCTGTTGTTACAATATTTCTCTCTTTAATAAAGGAAATGGCAAGCCATTTGCGTTGTTTCAAAGAAAATATGACAATAACCCCTAAAAAAATATGACAGTCAGAGCCGAGTTAAAAAGGGCAACAACATCTAACTCAGGCTTACAAATGGTACAAAAGCCCAAGGATTAATTGTTCATCAGGTTTAGACAAAACCCAGACTGAACATGGCAATAACAACTAACCCAACCACTGTTTTTGGCAGTCACAAACAAATGGATCGGTCTGATCCATAAAATCAACATCCCGTGCCAAAAAGTTTACTGGAATATGACCACAAGTTGTTGTAAATAGAAGCCCATCGTGTTTAGAAGTCCATTTGTCCACCTAAAACTTCTTTTTTTTTGCTGTTCAACATATCCATCCGTCAGAAATTTCTTGTTGAAAAACTTAAGCCTCATTGACAATAGTAACCTCGCATTCAACAGGAAGAATGTGACCAAGCTTCTGTTTGCCTGGTTGGATGCATATCCTTCCATCGTTATTGTCCTTAAACAAATGTCATGAGAACTGAGAAAATCCTGATTCTTATTACGCCATCGATTGGTTATATGTTTTTCTCCATGTGTTAGTGCCTACATAGAGATGAAGATTGAAAACAGTTAAGGTCTAAAAAAAGAGAGTGTCGAAAGAGCGACAGCTGAACGAATTCTAGTACAATATATATGGGCTTTCAATGTGCATGAAATAATCACCTTTATGTACAAATTGTCCAGACATGGAAAGCATCGCAGCAAGCCAATAATTTTGTTCAGATCAATACTGAACATTCTGATATATAAGATCTTGACAGACTCTAGCACCATTGATAGGCTATCGATGGATGAACTCTTCATTGAGCATATAACATAATATTAGTATCCAAAGTGTACTCCAAGCTGATATAAAACTTATGCGCACAAATGAAAAATGCAGCTTGTGATTACAAAAGTGTAGATGATAATATACAGTACCTGAATAAGTGTGGAGTCAAACACCATTTTGTGATGTTTAAACGGATCACGAATTACACCCAAGGTCTCAAGTTTAGGCGCAGAGACGACAGTTATTTGCGAAGGTTTATAACAATTATCAAGGAGCAACCTTTGAAGTGAAGGGGCATCTTCGATGATGAGCTGCTGTCCTTCACAACAAATTCCAATGCTTTTAAGGTGAGGCGACTTTATTTGGAGACAATGGATGCGGATTTCTAATCCGAAAACAAGCAGCAAGCGCTCCAGGGCAGGGCAACCGGAGTGGATGACGCTATGTAGTGAGGCCTCCGACAGATCAACCACCACAAGCGAAAGTCTTTTTAGCAGTGGGAGTCGAATCATTAGTACCACATTATCTGGTAGATGGCACCGAGCTATGGTGAGGGTGCGGAGAGAGGAGGAAAACCACAAGATGGACAACGGTGCTGTGGGCACAAATACATGGCGTTTGGGTCGCGGTATGTATTTTTCGTAGTAATAGTAGAACTCAAGCTGCTGCAGTTTTTCGAATTCAGTGGATGTTAGCCAGGCATCCACCGGGCAGGATATGGACAGCATGTAGCGTGTCGGGATGCAGATGCATTGAACGGGGCCCTGGTTTGAGGAGATGATGGCTCTGAGGAGTTCAAAATCATGAACGACAGATAGCTTATGACAGTCGAAATTAAGGGGCATGGCACGCCATAGAGGGCGTAACCGAGTTGAGAGGACTTGGGTGCGGCCGCAATCCTTGTTGGGGAGAAGCGAGATGATCTCCCCAAGGATGGCGTCCAGGAGATCGCTGATACGGTCCACCCGAGATTCTATGGGTTCCTCGGATCCGGTTGGGAGGGGGTTGCCGCTTCTCCCCGCGCTACCGGGTGCGGGATCTATAACCGGTGTCGCCGCTGGCGGGAGCCTCATCTTCTTGGCACTGGGGCCAGCTGACTCCATTTTCCTTGCGGGCGTGGCACCGAGCTCATGGGTTTGAGCAGAGTAGCGAGAGATGAGCCTAGTGGCAGTGTGAGTGGGGAAGAAGGAGGGCTGGGGTTTTCTATAGGAGCAAGGAAGAAGAGAAGCAGTCGTTTTCTGTACGAGTGAGGAAGAAGGTGAGTGGGGGTTTTCTGTACGAGTGAGGATGATGGGGAGTGGGTGGAATTGGGGCGCAACAGAAGCGGGAGAGTCCAACGAGCTACAGTATAAGTGGAGGCGAGGAGGAAGGAGGGTTTTTCTGGGATCGCCCCTCTTCAAGAAATATGGGCTTTTCCTCGCAAAAAACAAAAACAAATGGGCTTTAAGATGGACAGGCTTTTGTATCGGCCTAGTCGGCTGCCCGTGTTTCGTACTGGATGGCCTTAACACTAGAGGAGGCCCATTAGAGACACTCTCCAGCTTTCCAGCTTATTGCCAATTCGAAAAAAAAAGAGACGCCTCCAGCTTGTGGCTCCTCATCGGTAACATTTTTCAACTTGAAAAAAAGTTATAGCTCCTTCTCGGGCCGGCTTGGCATCCACCAAATTAGAGGATGCGGTACTGCAGGCAGACACTCACACTGGTCGTAGCGCGGCAAAATGAGGGGTCAAATAACAGGCCCACAATATAGATTGTAAAGGTTGACACGCTAGTCAACATTCACACTAAACTAAGCTTCACAAGATACGGTATGCATACTAGCTAACATTCACAAGCACTTAAGTTCAGCATGTTTACGCATCTAAATGATTCACAAGACTATAACCAAGACAAAGCTGTGAGAAGGTGTAGAAATAAAAAAAATGATCGATGCTTCTCTGAGCAAAGGGCCTCCCTACGCACGCATTAATTTCCTGGGCATGCTTCTTTCTGCTCAATGTTGCATGCACTTTGAGCATGTTGGCAACTCCACAGCTAGCTTGATGGCTCATCTTGCAATTTATGCTGACACATTGCAGCAAACAGAGGAGGCAATAGAGATCACTCAACATTAGACCATTTTGTGCAGTTCCACTGAAATCATCTTCATTGTCCTGAATGCGAAAAGATAGGAAAGCGTTGTACTTAAACGGTGTCGCAAAATAGTAGCACATATCAATAGCTCGGCATGACAAAACGCGATCATCTGGACGAAGGGGATACTAACCTGCGTGAGGAAGATTATGTATAATTTTATAGGTGGTTAGTTGATTTCCACCTTGGGATCTCCTATGATGGCACGGAGGAAATTCTATGCAATCGATGAGCGCAATTCCTTCTGTGTGGCTGTAGAAAATTTGTCCGACTAACCCCAATATCTTTTTTGTGCAGTTCCACTAAAATAATGCACCGTTGTTTGCACGACCCCTACTCGCCGGCCAGGCCATCAATGACTCGGTCTCTTTTATCTTGCATTGATGGTGCGGCTGTAGTGCTTGTTTGCTCCTCCACACATGACAGGCTCATTCCACACTACAATCAGCAAGTCAACGTACGAATAAGCTTATTCCATCTTGCGTTGGTCATTTTACCTAGTGTAACGGCCCAAAACACTCTTTATGAGAAATAAAGCAAGACAACAGCATTTCATAAAACGGTGGTGGCATTGATTCAGTTTATTAATGGCAATATATTGACAGCAGCATTACTTAACAGCGACATCACATTAATAGTGGCATTGTTTCATTTTACCTGTGATGTTAGATTAATAGCAGCAGTAAGGGCATAGGGATAGGTGAGGCACAAGCACGTTTTACATCCACCGAGGCATAAAGTGGTGAGGCAGAGGTGTTGCCGAGTGCGGCAAACATGCACATCATGTCTGGATTAGTGCATTTTTTGTTCTCGTCAGTGACCTTTCCTATGTGACCACAGGAAATCTAGACATGCTCATTCTCGGTTGCATTGTCAACCCAACACCCCCCACTTTCTGTCCTTTTTCGACCAAGAGACCGGTCAGGCCAGCATCTTTATTTCCCTTTCCAACCAAGAGATCGGTTCGTTAGCTAGTATCTGCAATACCTTTTTTCCTCTAATAGTAAAAATTTAGGTGGTGTTTGAGTGTTCGACAAGCCGACGGAGCTAGCTACATGGGGAGCTTTGTAATACTAGAAGATTATCCACATGCAGGATGCAGCGGCGTGGGGAGCAATCCTAACTTGATGAAACAAAGGGATGCGGCGACGTGGGGAGCTAGGCCATTAGAACAAGGCCGGTTCTAAAAGAAGTTATACCTCCGGTCGGTGGGATGTGGCGAGGCAGGTGGCGGGATCTGCCAACATGACGGTGGGGAGCAAGGGTGCGGAGGACCTCCCACGCCGGCGCCAGGTCAGAGAAGACGACGCGCGTCGGCTTCCTCCCTCGCCACCGACGACCACCAACGGAAGGGATCCGGCCGGATCTGTGAAAACCGGAGAGAAGAGAGAGAGAGAGACAAAGAGAGTGGACACCGCCATCTTGTTTAGATCTAGAGAGGGTGAGAGAGTGAGAAGAAGAGAGCAACACTAGCAAGCAAGTCCCTTAGTGGAGTAGTAATTGTTTTTCTCTCCGTAGTGATCGTTTTAAATTGAATACGCGCGGAGCCATCTTTTCACATACCAGTAAAAAGAAACTCGATCAATAACCGTGCCACCGCGTTCAGGTCGCACTTGGTATGGCTGACATTTGGTCCCAGACCCCACATTAAGTGGAAACTAGATGTCTCAAATTGTCATGTTACCTACCTTTTCGTGTGCAAATGCGCTCCACCGTGAGTGTACCCGCGTCCTAGCCATCACAACGGTGGTGACGCACTTTGCGGTGTTGTCAGAGACAGAGTCCGTCGTCCCACTCCAGCGATGGGGAGCGCTCGCCCGAGAGCACGAACGTGGACGCAAATTCATGCAAACACGATCGGATTTCATATAAACATGACGGATTTCATTACATTTACATTAAATAAGTTGTGCTAGTCCGGAGCTAAAGGTAGAATTAATATACCTAATCTAAATGGTCGCCGACCGATCTCTTTTTCCTCCACCAGCATCTGGCTGAAGAAGAATCGTGCAAGACACCGGCTGTTTATGCCGGCATCGCCTTGGCGGTGGCCTTCATGGGATACAATCGGCGGCGGCCTCCCGTGTTCTACTTCTCGTTGATGATGGCGTCGGGACGGGACGTGCTGGCCGTCACCTTGTCGACATCCGCATAGCCGCGTCACCTCGTCGACATCTGCGGCAGCTTCTTTCTCTGCCTTCATGGTGCGGCAACACGCTCATTGATGGCGGATGGCGCAGTCGCAGGCACTGAAGGCGTTGTACGATGCGGCGGCGTCAAGGGCAGTGATGATGCCAGTGCCGCCGTGCTCCCCGACAAGCCGACGTGGAGCAACTCGGCACTCTTCCTCGAGCTGGATTGGAGCGGCCAGCTGTGGAACCACGCGCTGGCTTACGGCGGCAACTGGCTCCGTCGGGCTAGGCGAGGTAGGTGGAGCAGCGAGCTGCCTCGCTCGTAACTGCCGGGCTCGGTGGGCCACCCAGACGATTTTTATGCCATAGAACCGCTCTTCCTGCTCGTCGGATGCCGCTGAAAGAGGGAAGAAAATGGTGGAAGGAGGAGCTTGGCCGGCGTCCCGCTCCTGAACGGACGTGTGGCCAGAGTGGGTTTCTCGCATTCCACACGGGTTTAAATGTAGGTGTTTGAATGCGGCGAGGAGGCGGGTACAGCCGGGAGTGCAGTGGGCAGTGCCCTCGGCCGGCGCGCCGCTTCAATGGCGGACGCAGTGAGAGGTCGCGTCCACCCTGACCCCCTTGACCATGGACCTTGACCGTGTACGTCCGGCTTTGAGCACAACATTATCCTTAAAATGGACCTTGACGGTTTACGTCACCTTGTGTCCAAATCTGAGATGCCACGTGTACCAGATGAATGACTCCAAGTTTGACCCTCGTGATGCTAGGTGCGAGCCAAGGAACACTGTTGGAGAGACCCCCCTCATAATTTTCCTACATTGGTCGTTTGATTCATATGATAGAATGCTATAGGAATTTTTCCTATGAAATCATGTTTTCATTGGCAATCTAGCATCCACTCCAACTTTTTTTTTCAATTCCTTTGTTTTTCCAGTGTCAAACACTGTGCTAATGCTGTGGGATTCAAGTGGACATGCCACTCCAATCCTTTATTTTTCCTATTCCCTGCATTTTAAGTTCCTACGAATTAAAAAAAAGAAACGGAGGGAGTACTTGCTCTAAATGATGTGCCGCTGCAAGAGCCGCCTATATTATTAACCATGCTCTAAAAAGGTGGCACAACTTTGGCTATAGTACTGTATACTAAAGGTGAGTAGGTGACCTTGCGCTTTGCTCTTCGCCTCTTCCGGAAGTCGAACAATGATGATGGTACTACAGTACATATACTTCTGGCAATCTGACACCGAATGAACCGCTGCACGTCCACCGCTTGTATAAAGCCCACTATTGTAAGCAAAAGCTTCTCCTCGTGCTACGAGCCACCGCGCGCGCGTGGGCGAGGGAGAGGGCGTAGTAAGAAAAGCTTCTCATTGTTCTGCGAGTTGACGGGACACATCAAAGTTATTTAGTACTCTCTCCAAAAAGGGCCGACCATGTCCATGGCTACCATCCCGTGCTCCGTCATTGAGTACGTGCACGATTCACGTGCCATCGAGGAGAAAAAAATATTGCATAGTACGTGCCACCAAAGTGCACAACTCACGGACGCACTACTTATATCCATTTTCTTGCATGACACATGCACCTTGATGCTAGATGTCCCACGTGTTGGCAAAAGGATGAACAAAGCTCACGTAAAAAAAAGAGTGGAAGAACAAAGATTCCCGACGACCGAGAAGGAGCAAGGAACCTCGCGGTGGAGCGTCTGCACTCATAATATTTTATATTATTCAGCGATATAAAATCAACCAAATCTCTCCACATTTCTATACCATTCTATAGTGTGAGAATAACTTTGAATGTAAGCCATTGATTCACTCTATCGAACGGTCAATAGTTGGCAAATCCAAACAAAACCAGCCATTGGATCAACTCTTCCGCACTCAGATTGTTGCCACCTTGCACATCCTGCTGCACCGCAGAAACTACCGCGCTATCTAGTGAACCATCCCGAACATTCATGCGAAGCCATGGAGACTTGCAGGGCACGTGCTCATGCAACATGTGGGTTCCCAACTTCACATGCTTTTTTTTGCGGGTGACAACTTCACTTGCTGTTATAGTCAGCTTCCCCATTTCTTTTCTTTACTTTTCTCTAAGAAGTACAAGCCTGCCCTGTATGTGAATAAATCTTTCTTGCTGCACTTACGTACGTGGCAGGACATGGTGTCCAATCTCCATTTAGTTACTAATTTTGTGTTACCAAAGAAAACACGTGGTTCATTTTTAAATTAAAGTAGTCAGAACAAGCATGGCGCTAATCAGTTACATTGAACATTCTTTTTTACCGGCAAAAGAAAAAGAACATTTTGTTCTGATATATTTGGAAAAATATATATTCATAATCTCACATGTTATTATCGACTACCCAAATGTTAATTTGTTACTATTTAGAGCATGCACAATGCTTGATAAGACAGTTTTATCTTAAGCCTGTCACATAATCTAGAGGAGACATCAAAATATGTTCTAGTGGGTTATTTTTAGTCTTATCTTTGATAACGCGATATTTCTAAATATTTGGTGAGATATATTGTTGCTAAGAGATCATCTATTAATCAAGAGAAGACATGCATTTTCTTATGGTCTCTCTCATCCACCTCATCATTTATCCTACATGGCAGTCCACTGATAATACCATTATAAACACGTAAAACCGGTTACCATTATTTTCGTAAGTTGGTTGTAATGTTACCTATAATTAAATAATAAAATAACGCATAATAAGGTGTAACAACATCTCTATATCATTGAAAAAAACATATATAGGTCTGGCATGTGTATTTTAATTAGGTATATGTTTCTGTATGATAATTGACGTGCAAAGCACGTGCAATTTATTAGTAACCGAAAGAGTCCGAAACACATCATACATGGCCCACCTCACGCATTCACCATATTCCTCGGCCTCCGTGCGACACCTAGTTATAGTATATCCAACAGCCCGTATCACTTCTCGCTCCTCGTCCTTATAGTCTGCTGACTATACCTTATTATACTTACTCTTTGAGCAAAGGGCCTCCCTAAGCACGCATTAATTTCCTGGGCATGCTTCTTTCTACTCAATGTTGCATGCACTTTGAGCATGTTGGCAACTCCACTGGTAGCTCGTTGGCTCATCTTGCAATTGACGCTGACACATTGCAACACTCCTGCAAGGCCCAGAGGTTAATTTGACGGACATGACTTATAAGTTGACAGAAGTCATATCACTTTTTTGGATACATGTCGTAAACTAATGCGATAGACCTTCTTTCAAGCCAATTAACATGTGTTCAAAAAACAAAAAGTAACATGATAGACCTTCTTTCAAGCCAATTAACATGTGTTCAAAAAACAAAAAGTAACGCGATAGACCTTCTTTCAAGCCAATTAACATGTGTTCAAAAAACAAAAAGTAACGCGATAGACCTTCTTTCAAGCCAATTAACATGTGTTCAAAAAACAAAAAGTAACGCGATAGACCTTCTTTCAAGCCAATTAACATGTATTCAAAAAATAAAAAGTAACGCGATAGACCTTCAATTAACATAAGTTGACAAAAGTCATATCACTTTTTTTGGATACATGTCGTAAAGTAACGCGATAGACCTTCTTTCAAGCCAATTAACATGTGTTCAAAAAACAAAAAGTAACTCAATAGACCTTCAATTAACATAAGTTGACAGAAGTCATATCACTTTTTTCGGATACATGTCGTAAAGTAACGCGATAGACCTTCTTTCAAACCAATTAACAAGTGTTCAAAAAACAAAAAGTAACGCGATAGACCTTCTTTCAAGCCAATTAACATGTGTTCAAAAAACAAAAAGTACCGAGATAGACCTTCAATTAACATGTGTTCAAAAAACAAAAAATGTCTAAAATTACAAAAACAAGGACCTCGAGGTTAATTCAACTAATAGGACGGAGCACTATATACATTTAAGACAATTAAATGTTTGCAGTGACCCATCCGATCAGTTAATTTAACATCGATGCCACTTCCCATCCGGTCACCCATCTGATGACTACTTGAGCCTCAGCACACTTAACTTGGAAGTTCTGTTAGATGAGCTATCGGTAGGGAAGCTGGTCCTTGCTGATATAGGATGCCTCTTCACGTCCTTTATGGCGTACCCGGATGACTGCCTATTGCCGCCCAATGGCCAATGACACGTCCCCCGCGAATGTAGAAGCTTCCCTCCCTCGTCTAGCTGGTTCCCGTGTTTCCCCCTATTTTTTGCCGCTTGCCCCCTATAGAACCACCTCGCGCCGGCCAATTCCTCTCCAAACACCTAGGGAGGCGGTTGAACCGAACAAGTCTAGACTTGTTTCTAGTGGATTCGTTGACTTGGCACTGGAAGGGCGTGATAGCTGACTACTACGTTGGCATACATGAGCATGGGGCCCACTTGTCAGCGTGCTGGATGGAGGAAGTAACACAAGACAAAATGGAGCGTGGAAGGGTGCGAATCGATTGGCTCACATGTGATGACCACTAGAGCAATCCACTCAAATTGTATGTAAACAAATTCGTGCAAACATGGCTGGTTATACTGTGAGTAGGTGACCTTGCGCTTGCCTCTTCGCCTCTTCCAGAAGTCGAACAACGATGATGGTACTACAGTATATATACTTTTGGCAATCTGACACCGAATGAACAGCTGCACGTCCACCGCCTGTATAAGCACACTATCGTAAAGCAAAAGCTTCTCCTCGTCCTGCGAGCCACCGCACGCGCGTGAGCGAGGGAGAGGTCGTAGTAAGCAAAGCTTCTGCTCGTTTGCGAGTTAACGGGACACATCAAAGTAGTGTAGTCTCCAAAAAGGGCCGACCATGTCCATGGCTACCATCCCGTGCTCCGTCATTCAGTGCGTGCATGATTCACGTTCCATTGAGAAAATAATGTTGCGTACGTGCCATCGAATAGAATAACTTAATTTATAAATAACGCGCCACCACGTCATGGTCGAACTTTGATTCATTCACGCGTGGTTCCCATGAATAACTACTACACTCGCCAAATTATCACGTGAGCTGCCTCTTTGTACAGAAATGAGCTCACCGTGTACCTGCGTGTGAGTATTAGGGAGAGAGGCAAAGAGTACCTGCGTTGGTGCCTGCACCTCTTCTCTTCATGCTCGTATTCCTTTTTTTTCGGGTGATTCGTGCACGTACTCCACCAACGTTCATGACCGTTGCTGATTCTCTCCTACTACTTAACTCCATTTTCTTTCATGACATGTGGACCTGGATGCTGGATGTCCCACGTGTCGGCAAAACGAAGAAGAACGCTTTCCGACGACCGAGAAGGAGCAAGGAACCTCGTGGTGGAGCGTCTGGACTCTTAATATTTTATATTCAGTGATATTAAATCAACCCAATCTTCTCCACATCCTAGTAGACCGGAAGAGTCCGAAACACGGCAGCCTAGTGTAGTTACATCATACATGGCCCACTTCATGCTATCACCATATTTCTTGGCCTCCGTGCAACACCTAGCTCTAGTAATCCACCAGCCCGTATCGCTTCTCGCTCCTCGTCTCTCTCGAAGTGCGGCGGGCTGGCGATTTTGCCGTCTATTGAGGTCGGTTAACTCACACTCGCTCCCACATGTTAGCGACATGCCAAGAGCATTCTAAAATTTTTACTGTACTCTATTGTTATGCCAAGAAGAGGAAGCGCTTTGACCGACGGACCAAACGAGACAGGCGTGCCGTGCTGTGAGTGGGTCCAGTTCCTCGTTTGAACTTGTTTGGTGTAGTAGTAACACTTGGTTTTGCACCTTCATAGAATGATGCAAATCCCCGCTAAAAAGGCGCTTTGCTTTCTGCTAATCCCGTCAACCATTCTTGTTTTGTGCATTAAATTGTTAAGTGCCATGATTAAGATATAATTAACCAATGCATGTAAAACATTGGCCCTGTTTGGATCCATGGGTTAGAGTTAGTTTGAGCTAGTTTGGCCTCAAATAGCCCTAAAGTATCCAAACATGAGGGCTAGTTTGAGCTAGTTGCATCTAACACACCCAAAAAACTATCCCACCCATGAGGTGCTAATTGGAGCTAGCTATCCTAGTGCATTTATTGTCAATCTAATCCTGTCATCCAAACACCTCTTTGGTTAGAGTTAGTTCAGGGTTAGTCATAAGCTAGAAACTAACTCTAACCTCTAGCTAAGTTAGAGTATCCAAACATGGCCATTCTTGTTTACTGTAGTACTCCTCACGCATGCATGCGTTGCGATTAGTACTACTCCCTTCATCCATACGTATATATAGGGCCCAATATTCGCGTGTGGTGGTTTCTAGAAAGAAAAAAGGAGGTAGTACTTACTGTGGGAAAGGTGAAGTGATGGTTGCTTCATCCGAGCAACTTATTACTCTGGGAATACTGGAGTACCAGTGGATTCAACGAAGAGTGAAATGATGGTTGCTTTGTCTGAGCAACTTACTGTGGCGAAGGTGGGGCTCTGTGATTTGACTGGTCACTAGTCATTATTACTGCGGCGCAATGACCGGGGTGAATCTCCCCTGTAATTGTGCACTCAATATTGGTGCATGGCAGGTGCAGCCGGATGAAGATGTCCCATATGTCGGCGAAACGAATTTGAATGGTTTCTGGGATTGCTATCAATCTTTCAGGATTTTTTTATATGTACGCATAATTTTCTAGCATAATGAAATTGTACTGTAATGCTATGAAGGTTTCAACTTTGGTTCCCGAACAAAAAAAGGTTTCAACTTAGGATTCATGTGTCCTCTTGCCTCAAGATTGTCTCGTTACAACATTCCATCAAATACAAATGAAACTACCATGGCTGCTAATGCATCTCAATGATTCGCAGATCAACGCCAATATTCACATCACAACTGAAGATAAAGTTGTGAGAAGGTGTACAAATAAAGAAAAAATATATAATTGATCGATGCTATTCATAGGCATGGCTCCATTTCCTGGCCACGGTGTTCATTTGTTGGCAGCTAGTTTCACGCAGCTCTGTAGCCAAGAAAGAGGTGTATGGAGGACATCACAATCCAATCATTTTGTGCAGTTCCACTAAAATCGAGCTGATCATCCCTGTCTGCGAAGATATTCAGTCAATGTGATTACAATAATAGTGGAACTAGATGATGAAACTTTACACACACAAATAGAAGCCGATCACCTCTGCCATATCTCTTTAAGACTAACTACTTGTTGGAGAAGATTAGGCTCGGAGTTGGATGAGGAGGATAGCAAAACCAATCTCCGTTTCTGCAGTCCCGCAGAATTGTAAAAATATTGCCCGTGTGACATTTTGGCGGAACTGCACAAAACACGCTTAAGAAAAAAGTGATTTGTGCAGTTCACCAAAAGGTCGCAATAGCAACGAGGTGAAATGGATAGCCCTGTTTGCAAAAAGAGGTAGAAAGGAAACAATTACTGCCCAATAACAGTTTGAAGACACATACACCGACAAAAAGAAGCATATTCCATGTCATAAGGGAAATATAGCAGCATGGTGGTTTATCAAAAATGGTGTGAGGACGAGATTACAAGATGGAAAGTACGCCGACCAAGATACTTTTTAAGTAAAGAACTAAAGAAGATCCACATGCAGGATTTTCCACATGCAGCAACGTGGGAAGATGGGCAGCGGAGCAAGTCCGGATGAAGCTGTACCTGAGGGTCGCCGGGATGTAACTAGGAGGGCGCCGACGGCCGGGATCTGCCCATACTGCGACAACTAGCAAGTGGCGAAGGCCCTACCGCGCCGGAGCTTGGTCAGAGAGAACACGGGTACTGCAGATCGGGATGTGCTACCTCAACGCCGTTGAATGGAGAAACGATGCACATCCTCCCTTTCCGCCGGCGAACGGGATGCGATCGGATCAGTGACCAACGGTGAGAGAGAGAGGCCACCGCCGCCTTGTGTGAGATATAGTGTGAAGAGAGACAAACCCCGGCAGGCAGGCTCCATTGTATATAGTGGAGCGGATTTCTTTTTTCTCGATGACAATCGTTTTATATTCTGTACGTGCCATTGAGGAATATAACTTTATTTAATACTAACGTGTCAAGTCGAACTTTGTTCCGTGTACGCGTGGTACACGACCCTCCTTCAAGTAAACAACCGCTACACGCATCAAATTATCACGTGGGCCGCCTTTTCGTATAGAAATTAGCTCCACCGTGTAGCTGCGCGGGTGTGGCCGGGAACAAGACCTGGGTACGTGCGTCGTGCGTGCACCTCTTCTCTACGTGCAGGTACCCCACGTACGTGGGTGTGTGTGATAGAGATGGTGCGTGCAAAGTAACATATGCAATGTGTGTGAAACAGAGGCCTGGATATATCATATATAGAGGGGGCGATCCATGAGAAGTGAGTGGAGGGATCATCGGTGTGAGATATCGATAGAATCGAAGAGAGGGATTAAGTGTGTGGGTGCGCGATCGATAAAGAGTGCCATCGAGTTTGTGTGTGCCCACGTCAAAGATATAGGGCGGCCGACTGGCCTACAGGAACATGAGAGGGGAGAGGTGCGGTTTGGCTCTGTGGCATGTATACCTACCTACAGCGTTTGACTATCGGTGTGTGGGGGGCGGTGCGGGGGGAGGGGGCAAAGACCTAACTATAGAGAGGTAGATCGACTGGTATATGTGTGGAGAAGGAGAGGGACCTAGCTATGTATTGAGGGAGATCGAGCGGCATCCATGCATATGTGTAGGAGAGGAATAATGTTGGGAGAGAGACAGAGCTAGAGTGTTGGAGGATTGGTGGTGGAGTTGCTTCTCACAAATGGTCGGAGAGGCCTGCTAGACAAACGGAGGGTACGACTGCAATATCAATAAGAGAGGGGATGCCTGCCTGTCTGTGCACGTGCGTGTGAGAGACGGGTCGGGAGGCATGCACGGATGATGAGGGGGGACGATATGGATGTGGTAAGGAGACATAACTACATAGGAAGATCAATCATCGTGTGTCGGACAAAGGGAGAGACATAACTTGTGAGGTACGTCAATCGGTGCGTGGGGAAAAAGAGTTATAGTCGACCTAGCTATACGTAGGGAGATTGATCGGTATACATGCATGCATGTGTTAGAAGCAAATAAGGCCTGAAGAGACGGATAGAGAGAGAGAGGGATGCGGCTAGGAGGTGGTGCGAGAGGCTTACTATATCGAGGGGGGAGGAGTGTGCGAGTATGAGATCGATGAAATGAGGGGCGGGAGTGTGCATGTACGTGGAACCGTATTAGACAGAGGGGGCATGGACGGTGAGAAGAGAAGAGGGAAAGCGTGTGTTTGTGGTAGGCATGCCTGGCTAGAGAGGTATATCGATCGGTGTGTGCCGGAAAGAAGGAATTGGAGGGCCTACACACACCATGGGTGAACGACCTAAAGAGAAATAACGAATGTGCGCGATGGATAGAATGCCGAGGGAGGGTGAGAGGGAGGCAGGCGTGTGCATGCATGAGAGAAAGTTAGCGCTAGCTATAAAGAGAAGAGGATTGTGTGGGTGTAAAAGACTAATAGAGATCCTATTTTTTATAGAATTGGATTCAGATATTTGAATAGGAGATCATAGTGTTCTAATCCCACACATGTATGATTATAATGGTGATACACATGGTGTGGTTATGAACATGTTATATTATATAAAAATTTATTTGAATTTGTGATAATGGGTGGCATTTTGCAGCTCATGGCTAAATACTTGTCATAATGTAGGGGGCAGGGCACTATACATTGTGTGATAAACACAGTATACATATGAAACATGGTTTAGACTACGAACATCTAGCTAGCACTTCAAATGTACTATTATTTGGAATCAACATCAAGTAGATTCAAAATTTTGAATTCGAGTTCATATAGTACACATAGTTCATATCTAACTCTATAGTAATCATGTGGTGTGTTGTTAAGATAATATACAGATGATGGTTTAACTTGGCAACAATCATGATTGTAGATTCTTATTCAAATAGAGAAACAGATTCAAATTTAGTTCGAATTGCAGTGGTAGTATATACATTTGGAATGCACTAAAATGTTCGTATGAGTAGGTTACATGCATTATACAAGATGCGAAAAAAATTAATTTGACATAACATGGATTCATAGTTTTGAATAGAATTTGTACAGTAAAACGGGACAAGACTCTCCCTTTGTGTGGTGCGAATAGTTTTTGTTCTTGTTTTTTTCATCGAGGGAAGTGCAAATTGATTTGGTACGTACATTATTACACGTTAGGCTTGTCCCAAAATTTCAACCCGCGCCTTGTTATCCCAAAATTTCAGATATCGCTTTGTCTCTTTGTGCTCCGAAAACTCGCGCCTTGCTATCCCAAAATTACAATGCGCGTGAAAACTCCCTCCAGCTGCCAAATCTCGACACGCGAAATCCCCCTTCTAACCCTGAGCCGAAAGGGCCGCTAGTTCAAATCGATGGGGGTACTTTCGAAACACACCCTACATTTTGGACAAGCGCGTCCCTAAGTCATGGTTCCCCCTCCCATCACCTCCTTTTCGCCATTCGAAAACCCAGGTCGCCATAACCTCCCTGCTCCAGCCGCGAAACCCCACCCCCCGCCGTTCGCCACCCCGCCACTGCCCACCCGGAGCCTCTTCCCCGGTGATGTCGTCCACCGCAACAGCTTGACGTCCCTCATCCACCGCCCTGGATGAGGATCCGTCGTCGATCTCGTCGTCCCGCCGGTTCAGCCGCCGCGTCCTCCACCTCCAAGGAGCTGCTCCGACGATCGCCTCATCTATCACGGCCGCTCCATCCCCACAATGCCTCCTTAACCTGCTCCACCGGAATCGCAGCATCCTCACCGACTCCTCGGACGAAGCCGAGGCATAATCGGCGCCACCAAAGAAGTTGTACACTCATCGCATCACACCTTCTCCTTAACTCGACCTCCCAATGCCGCCGGTGCTCGATCCCGCTTCCCCATGGCGCAGCTACCTCATAGTCAGCGCCGCCGACGACATCTCCACGACGGCTCTCACCCAGTGCGAGGCTCCCTTGGCGCTGGCGTCCATACCAGCCGGAGCTGCTGCTGCTCCGGCTCTCGCTCGCTCGCGCTGCTGCTGCTACTCCGGCTCTCGCTCGCTCGCGTTGTTGCTGCTGCTCTGGCTCTCACTCGCTCACGCTGCTGCTCTGCTCTTCCCCTCACTCGTGCTGCTGCTCTGCTCTTGCTCTCGCTCGCGCTGCTGATGCTGGTACACGGGCTGCTGCAGTAACACGAGTTGCTGCTCTAGCTCTAGTTCGCACTGCTGCTCTGGCTACTATCTGCTACTGCGTTCCCTGTCGATCGCCTGCTGATTTAGATCACTGTTTCTCTACTACTAGTGCTCGAGCGGCCTAAACTACATGTGAAGTGCCTCTCTGCTACCAGTGCGTTCAGTTTCGACAGTAACATTCAGATTCCACAGTAAATTTCAGTTTTGACAGTTAAGTTCAGAGTCAACAGTTTTTACCTCATCTGTTGTAGTCAGGTGTTTTTTGGTGATGTAAATTTTACATCTACCACTTTTTGGTAATGTATCTTACATCATCTATTGGAGATGCTATTACAATCCCACTTGAGATTAACGATGTCTGTCTTGTACTGCTTCAGCCTCTATGTCTTACGGCTCGCCGGAGCTGTTCCAATGACGTAACCATCCATCACAGCAGAGCAGTACCCTGGACGCCGTCTACAGACGCCTCAGATCTTCCTCCAGACCTCCGATAGCCACCTCTGCCCCCAATTTCTTCAGCGACCAAGCCAATGATGCTGAGGTCGACACGGCTACGCCAAAGAGGTTGTACACTTGTCGCATCAGTTATTACTCTACATTCATGTCAATCCATTAGGGCTATTTTGGTTCAAAGGAAAAAGTGAAGGAAAAACATAGCAATAGGAAATTTCTCCTATGGTACTCTACTATTCAATTCTTCATGCATTTGGTTGAAAGGAATGGAGCAAAACATCCACCTGGACCTACTTTTCAAAATCCTATGCATGAAAACAAGACTAAGTGCATTAGTGGCAGAGTAACATTCTAACTGTACACACTTTCATATGGTTTCACTTTAATTTGGCCATGTTTCTTTGCATTCCTCTGCTCTTCCAATACCTGTGAACCAAATACCCAAGTTGACAGAAGTCCTATGTTTACAAATGCTCTGTTTCCCACGTGCATTCCTATCCTATTCCGGTGTTTTTCCTATCCATGCGTTTTTACCATCCTGCAAGCCAAAGGAGCCCTTACAGAATTACTTTAGTTATAGATAGTTGTCGAAGAAAACTTTGTGTGGTTTGTCCTGCTCCTACCGCGATGTCGTCCACCTCACTGAGATGCTCCATCGACAGAAGCATCCACCATACCAGACATCACGACTCCTGACCGTCTTTCGCCACCTGAGATCTCCTCCCCTGTCGCCGGCACCTACCGCAACTGCATCACCATCATCGACTCAGCAGATGAACCTGAGGAGTACACGGGTCCACAAGAGAGGTCGTACTCTTTTGTTTCTGCTTATGTTATGCATTGCTTAATATTACCTGCTACTTTATCATCCTGTTCACCTCTTAGACTCCAAGTCAGGTCCAAATTAATGTTCAAACTTGAGTTTTAAAATGATTGTGGGGCACATATCGAGGCAGCAATGAATAGTATCTCTGTCTATTATCTGGTTCACCTAGGGTATGTCTATGTTGTTCATCTTGGGTGGGAAATAAACAGTAAAGCAATCATCATCTGTCTTTTTATTAAATTAAAGCTATCATTAGCGTGCTATCATTATTTTTTGATCTATCCACTGGTTGTTACCATCACTCTAAATTTCTGCATGATCTCCTTACATAATCTCACTATATTTTTTTCGTATGCATGTCAGATATTGTACACAGTCATGCTGAACATGTAGAGAAAAAGAGAAGAGTTTTGCACGGCAATACAATGCCATGCAGACATCGCTCCATGGTGGGTGCAATGGCAAACCCTCCCCCCTCCATCTTGTAATCCAGAGGAAGATATCTGTTCTGAGGCTGATTCAGATGGAGCTGACCACTCCTATTTACCCCCCGAGGTGTTTGCTCTAACATGGCATGATTATGTTGGTCATATCCTGCATATGTTTCCTTGCAGTGCCTACTTTCGACATCATATATGTCATCTGCTTAGTTTAGACATGTTCTGTAATGCCACCTGTTTAGTTTCTATATCATATATGTGAAATATGCAATCTCATCTCTTTTAGCAAGCCATAATATATGTGAAATATGCAATGACATCCTGTTTAACCAGGCATCATATATTTGAATTATATCTTGCCAATCCTTTTCTTCATTACATTTCCATTTGTCGACAATGTTTGTACATTCAACCACTCTTCCTGTGAATCAGCCATTTGAGTGGGTGATGGAAAAATCTGGAGTGCAAACAAGGTCTTCAGAGCAGACAGTGCTACCTGTTGAAGCAGATCTCTTACTGGGTCCCGATAGCACCTCAGAGATGGATTCAGAGACAGATGACAAATCCTATTCCCCCACCGAGGTGTATGCTCTAACTTGGCATGGTTATACTGCTCATATCATGCATATGGTGTCTTGCATTGTGATGACCCACAAGTATAGGGGATCAATCGTAGTCCTTTCGATAAGTAAGAGTGTCGAACCCAACGAGGAACAGAAGGAAATGACAAGTGGTTTTTAGCAAGGTATTTTCTGCAAGCACTGAAATAGTCGGTAACAAGTAGTTTGATAGCAAGATAATTTGTAACGGACAAGTAACGGTAATGGTAAATAAAGTGCAGCAAGATAGCCCAATCCTTTTCTGGAAAAGGACAGGCCAAAACGGTCTCTTATGATAAGCAAAGCGTTCTTGAGGGTACACGGGAATTTCACCATATCACTTTCATCATGTTGGTTCGATTCGTGTTCGCTACTTCGATAATTTGATATGTGGGTGGACCAGTGCTTAGGTGCTGTTCTTACTTGAACAAACCTCCTACTTATGATTAACCCCCTCGCAAGCATCCGCTACTACGAGAAAAGTATTAAGATAAAATCTAACCATAGCATTAAACTTTTGGATCCAAATCGGTCCCTTACGAAGTAGCGCATAAACTAGGGTTTAAGCTTCTGTCACTCTAGCAACCCATGATCTAATAACTACTCCTCAATGCATTCACTTAGGCCCAAATATGGTGAAGTGCCATGTAGTCGAAGTTCACATGATACCACTAAGGGAATCACAACATACATATCATCAAAATATCGAACACATATCAAGTTCACATGATTACTTGCAACATGACTTCTCCCGTGACCTCAAGAACAAAAGTAATTACTCACAAATAATAATCATGCTCAAGATCAGAGGGGTATTAAATAGCATAATGGATCTGAACTTATAATCTTCCACCAAATAAACCATATAGTAATAAACTACAAGATGTAACAACACTACTAGTCATCCACAGGTACCAATCTGAGGTTCCGGTACAAAGATTGAACACACGAGATGAACTAGGGTTTGAGAGGAGATGGTGCTGTTGAATAAGTTGATGGAGATTGCCCTCCCAAAGATGAGAGTGTTGTTGGTGATGACGATGACGATGATTCCCCCCTCCGGGAGGGAAGTTCCCCCAGCGGAATCGCTCCGCCGGAGGGCAAAAGTGCTCCTGCCCAAGTTCCGCCTCGAGATGGCGGCGCTTCTTCCCGGAAGTCCCCCTCTTATTTTTCTAGGTCAAAATGAACTATATACCAGAAGATGGGCACCGAAGGTGGGCCGAGGAGGGCACAACCCACCAGGGTGCGACTGGGGGCCCAGGCGCGCCCTAGTGTCTTGTGCTCACCAGGGTGGCCCCCTCCGGTAGTTATTTGCTCCAGTATTTTTTATATATTCCAAAACAGTTCTCCGTAAATTTTCAGCTCATTTGGAGATGTGTAGAATAGGTAACTCTGACGTAGCTTTTCAGGTCTAGAAGTCCAGCTGCCGGCATTCCCCTTCTTTGTGTAAACCTTGCATATTATGCGAGAAAAGGCATTAGAATTACTCCATAAAGCATTATTATGCATAAAAACATTATAAATAACAGTAGGAAAACATGATGCAAAATGGACGTATCAACTCCCCAAAGCTTAGACCTCGCTTGTCCTCAAGCGAAAAACCAAAATCGAAAAACATGACCACATGCTTAGAGAGAGAGGTGTCGATAAAAACAAAATAGGGACATAGAAGCATCATGCTTATTATTATAACAACAAAGAACTTTAACATTAAACTTTATCACACAACTTTTATCATATAACTTCTCATGAACAAGTAACAATTCATCACAACATTGAAGTATAAAGCATAAACCTTATTGAAAATCAACAAACTATGTTCTTAGTCATCTTTGCAACTACAATTCATCATATTTTCAGGAAGGGTCACGTATCGGAGCCTTTAGGCAAGTCCACATACTCAACCATCATTTAACCTTCTATGATTGCTAACACTCACAGCATACCCTTGAACAAAAAGTTTCAACCGGACACATAGAAAGATAGGGGCTTATAGTTTCGCCTCCCAACGTATTCACCTCAAGGGTGATGTCAACAATAATAACTCATGCCCACTCATATCCAACTAGATATATGTGCCTAGATCTTTCCTCACCACATGATGCTTGCAAAAAGAGAAAATAAAAAGGAATAGGGAAGAATACTTTGACTCTTACATAAAAGTAAAGGATAGGCCCTTCGCAGAGGGAAGCAGAGGTTGCCACGCGCTTTTTGTTTGTATGCCAAATCCCTTAATGCAAAAGAACATCACGTTATATTGCCCCTTATGATAGCAACCTTTATTATGCAGTCCATCGCTTTTGCTACTTTGCCATCACAAGTTCGTACAACGCTCAATTTTCTCTTACACTAAATGATCCAACACATTTAGAAGCAATTTTTATTGCCTTATTGCACCGATGACAACTTACTTGAAGGATCTTACTCAATCCATAGGTAGGTATGGTGGACTCTCAAAATAAGATTTGCGGTTTAAGGGTTTTTGGATGCACAAGTAGTATCTCTACTTAGTGCGGAGTTTTTGGCTAGCAAAGATATTGATCAAGCACCACATGTTGAAGGATCTATGACAATATAACTTCTATGTGAATATGAACAAACATAAATCATTACGTTGTCTTCCTTGTCCAACGTCAACAATTTTGACACATAATATTTAATGGGGGCTCACAATCATAAAAGATGTCCAAGATAGTGTATTTGCATGTGAATCCCCTCTTCCCTTATTAATTCTTTCATGAATTGCATCATTGACCAATGCTATGTTTGTCAATCTCCAATAAATTTTACCACTTATACTTTTCCTTATGTGATGTCATTCCTTACCATAAGATTAGCATATGATCTTTTTCATTTATTTTCCTTTCTTTTTATTGGAACAAAAGAGTAAAGAAACAAAACTCAAACTACTCTTTATTATATATCTCGCACACGATTACATAGATAGCTAGATCACTAAGCAAGCACTCGAAAAGAAAGGATCGAACTAAACTTTTATTCAACTAAATCATAGGATAACTAAAAATCGAACTAAAATAGATAAAGGCAAAGATAGTGGTGGTGATACGATACCGGGGCACCTCCCCCAAGCTTGGCACAAGCCAAGGGGAGTGCCCATACCATGAACTCAAGTCTCCTTTGCTGGGGAAGATGATGATGGTGGTGGTGATGGAGTGGTGAGTTTGTCCAGCTTGCGTCAGAGGCTAAAGTTGTTTTCCCTGAGATCCTCATTCTCCAGATGAAGCTTCAATATCCTCTTGCATAGCGCTTCTTTGCTTTCCTTCAGGAAGCGAGGAGGGATAGGTTTGTCTTCATCCACCTCATTTGTGAACCACACATAGGGAAAAGTGTCCTTGAAGATATTTAGGTCTAGGGGCTGGTAAGAAACCGGGCACTCTCCCTCCGAATCTTTAGATGACATATTTTCAGATCTGCCAGAAAACAACAAGAAAGAAGAATAGAAGATTTCTCCATGATACGGTGGTTAATACGTTCGGGGGGTATATAAAGATTTTTTTATCTTGAGAAACAAGCAAACGAGAGGAAAACGGCGTCGGGAAGGTTCCCGAGGTGGGCACAACCCACCTGGGCACGCCAGGCAAGCCAGGCGCACCCTGGTGTCTTGTGCCCTCCTCGGTTGCCTTCCTGGTTGTTTCTTATTTTCCTAATTTTTGTAATATTCCAAAACTGACAGAAAATATTTTTGCGGATTTTTTGGAGTCCGTTTACTTACCGTATCATGTACCTCCTCCTTTTTAGTATTCTGGAGTGTTCTGGAAGGTTTCTTTTATGTGTTCCTTCGGTGTCATGGTTTGAATAATATTGCTTTCAACATTAATAGGCGTACCTGAGATATAGTGTTTAATTCTTTGCCCATTGACCACCTTCGGGTTAGTACCTTCGGCATTATTAATTTTGATGGCTCCAGAGCGATAAACCTCCTCGATAATATATGGTCCTTCCAATTTAGAGAGAAGTTTCCCTGCAAAGAATCTAAAACAAGAGTTGTACAAAAGAACATATTCTCCAACTTTGAATTCCCGCTTTTGGATTCTTTTGTCATGCCATCTTTTAACTTTTTCTTTAAATAATTTGGCATTTTCATAGGCTTGGGTTCTCCGTTAATCTAATGAGCTAGTATCAAATAACCTCTTTTCACCGGCAAGTTTGAAATCATAGTTGAGTTCCTTAATTGCCCAATATGCTTTATGTTCTAACTCAAGAGGCAAATGACAAGCTTTTCCATAAACCATTTTATAAGGAGACATACCCATAGGATTTTTATATGATGTTCTATAGGCCCAAAGTGCATCATCCAATTTCTTAGACCAATTCTTTCGGGACCTATTAATAGTTTTTTGTAATATTAATTTTATTTCTCTATTGCTAAGTTCAACTTGACCACTAGATTGAGGATGATAGGGTGATGCAATTCTATGGTTAACATCATATTTAGCAAGCATTTTACGGAAAGCACCATGAATAAAGTGTGAACCACCATTAGTCATTAAATATCTAGGGACTCCAAACCTCGGGAAAATAACTTCTTTAAGCATTTTAATGAAAGTGTTATGATTAGCACTACTAGTTGGAATAGCTTCTACCCACTTAGTAACATTATCAACAGCAACCAAAATATGTGTATACCCGTTAGAGGAAGGAAAAGGTCCCATATAATCAAAACCCCAAACATCAAATGGTTCAACAGCAAGTGAATAATTCATAGGCATTTCTTGACGCTTACCGATATTACCAATTCTTTGACATTCATCACAAGATAAAACAAACTTACGGGCATCCTTGGAGAGAGCAGGCCAATAAAAACCAGATTGCAATACCTTGTGAGCAGTTCTATCTCCCGCATGATACCCTCTATAAGCTTTGGAGTGAAATTTCCGTAGGATTTGTTCCTGTTCATGCTCGGGTACACAATGTCTAATAATACCATCTACTCCTTCTTTATAAAGATGTGGTTCATCCCAAAAGTAATGTCTTAAATCATAGAAGAATTTTATCTTTTGTTGGTATGTGAAACTAAGTGGTATGTATTTAGCAACAATATAATTAGCATAGTCAGCATACCATGGAGTATTATGAGAAACATTTATTGCAGCTAGTTGTTCATCAGGAAAGCTATCATCAATAGGTAGTGGGTCATCAAGAATATTCTGTAACCTAGACAAGTTATCAGCTATGGGGTTCTCAGCTCCTTTTCTATCAGTAATATGTAAATCAAATTCTTGTAGCAAAAGAACCCACCTAATGAGTCTAGGTTTAGAAACTTTCTTCTCCATAAGATATTTAATAGCAACATGATCAGTGTGAACAATTACTTTGGAATCAACAATGTAAGATCTGAATTTGTCACAAGCAAACACAACTGCTAAAAATTCTTTTTCAGTCGTAGCATAATTTCTTTGGGCACTGTCTAGAGTTTTGCTAGCATAATGAATAACATTTAATTTCTTATCAACTCTTTGTCCTAGAACAGCACCAACAGCATAATCACTAGCATCACACATAATTTCAAAAGGCAAGTTCCAATCAGGTGGTTGAACAATAGGTGCGGAAGTTAAGGCTTTCTTAAGTGTTTCAAAGGCTTCTACACAATCATCATAAAAAAAATGGAACATCCTTTTGTAAAAGATTTGTAAGAGGCCTAGAAATTTTAGAGAAGTCTCTAATAAACCTCCAATAGAAGCCAGCACGACCAAAGAAACTACAAATACCTTTAATATCTTTAGGACATGGCATTTTCTCAATTGTATCAACTTTAGCTTTATCCACCTCAATACCTCGTTCAGAAATTTTATGCCCCAAGACAATACCTTCATTAACCATAAAGTGACACTTCTGCCAATTCAAGACAAGATTAGTTTGCTCACATCTCTGCAAAACTTGATCAAGGTTGCTCAAGCAATCATCAAAAGAAGTTCCATAAACAAAAAAATCATCCATGAAAACCTCAACAATCTTTTCACAAAAATTAGAGAATATAGCAGTCATATATCTTTGAAAGGTAGCAGGTGCATTGCATAAACCAAAAGGCATACGTCTATAAGCATAAGTTCCAAAAGGGCAAGTAAAGGTGGGTTTCTCTTGATCAGGTTGTGAAACAGGTATTTGAGAAAAACCAGAATATCCATCTAGAAAACAAAAGTGTGTGTGCTTAGATAATCTTTCCAACATTTGATCAATAAAAGGCAAAGGGTAATGATCTTTTCTAGTTGCTTTATTTAATTTTCTAAAATCAATTACCATTCTATAGCCAGTAACAATTCTTTGTGGAATGAGTTCATTTTTATCATTAGGAACAACAGTAATACCTCCCTTCTTAGGGACACAATGAACGGGACTTACCCATCTACTATCAGCTATGGGATAGATTATACCTGCTTCCAAAAGCTTTAATATTTCAGTTCTTACCACTTCTTTCATCATAGGATTCAAACGTCATTGATGATCAACAACGGGTTTAGCATTAGGTTCCATATTAATCTTGTGCTGACAGAGAGTGGGACTAATGCCCTTAAGATCATCAAGAGTATATCCAATAGCAGCATGATGCTTCTTAAGAATTTTCAATAATCTTTCTTCTTCATGTTCTAAAAGGTTAGCACTAATAATAACATGATATATCTTTTTCTCGTCAAGATAAGCATATTTCAAAGTGTCAGGCAATTGCTTTAATTCAAACACAGGATGACCTTTAGGTGGAGAGGACCTCCTAGAGTTTCAATAGGCAAATTGTGTTTGAGCAGAGGTCGTTGTTCAAAGAAAATTTTATCTATCTCATTTCTTTCATGCATATGCATATCATTTTCATGGTCTAGCAAATATTGTTCTAGTGGATCAGTAGGGGGCACGACAATAGAAGCAAGACCAATTATTTCATCCTTACTAGGTAATTATTTATTATGTGGTTGTCTACTAAACTTGGATAAATTAAACTCATGAGACTCATTACCAAAGCTAACACCGACAGTTTGTTTTTCACAATCTATTTTAGCATTCACGGTGTTCAAGATAGGTCTACCAAAGATAATGGGACAAAAATCATCTTGTGGGGAATCAAGAACTAGAAAATTAGTAGGGTATTTTATTTTCCCACACAAGACTTTAACATCTCTAACAATCCCAAGTGGTGTGATGGTGTCTCTATTAGCAAGTTTAATAGTAACATCTATGTCTTCTATTTCAGCGGGTGCTATGTCATTCATAATTTCTTGGTATAAGGTAAAAGGAATAGCACTCACGCTAGCACCTAACTCACATAAACCATGATAACAATGATATCCTATTTTAACTAAGACAACAGGCATGCCAACAACGGGTCTATGCTTATCTTTTTCATCGGGTTTGGCAATTCTAGCTGCATCATCGCAGAAGTAAATAACATGCCCATCAATATTTTCTACCAGGAGATCTTTAACCATAGCAACACTAGGTTCTACTTTAATTTTCTCATCAGGTTTAGGTGCTCTAATATTACTTTTGCGAACCACAGTTGAAACCTTAGCATGTTCCTTTATCCTAACAGGGAAAGGTGGTTTTTCAATATAAGCAGTAGGCACAACTGGATCAACATTGTAAATAATAGTTTCATCCTTAACTATGACCGGTTCTTTAATTTCTTATTTAATAGGGGGATGATATTTAAACCACTTCTCCTTAGGGAGATCAACATGAGTAGCAAAAGATTCACAAAAAGAGGCTACTATCTCAGAGTCAAGTCCATCTTTAGTGCTAAACTTGTGAAAAGCATCGGTATTCATAAAAGATTTAACACAATCAAATTCAAGCTTAATACCTGACTCTTTACCTTCGTCGAGTTCCCAATCTTAAGAGTTGCATTTAAATCTTTCTAAAAGATCCCACCTGAATTCAATAGTCTTCTTCATAAAAGAACCAGTACAAGAAGTATCGAGGATGGATCGATCATCATGAGAAAGCCGAGCATAAAAATTCTGAATAATAATTTCTCTAGAGAGCTCATGATTGGGACATGAATATAACATTGACTTAAGCCTCCCCCAATCTAGAGCGGTACTTTCTCCTTCATGAGGCCAAAAATTATATATATAATACCGATCACGATGAACTAGATGCATAGGATAATTTTTTTGGTGAAATTCCAATTTCAATCGATTCCAGTTCCAAGATCCAATATCATCACATAGCCTATACCATGTAAATGCCTTTCCCTTCAAAGATAAAGGGGAAATCTTCTTCTTAGCTTCATCTCCGGATAAACCTGCAAGCTTAAATAATCCACAAATTTCATCCACATATATCAAGTGCATATCAAGATGTGCAGTTCCATCTCCTGCATAAGGATTAGCTAGTAGTTGTTCTATCATACCCGAAGGAATTTCATAACTAATATTTTCAGTAGGTGCAGTAGGTTGAGGGGCAAATAATTGTGCTTCCGGTCGAGGTGAAGATACCCCGAACAAACCCCTCAAAGGATGGTTCTCCATAGTAACAAGTGACAATAAATTTCAGCACGTAGTAATAATGTTTCCTTACCAATTTCAACTTACCAAGAGCGCTTCACTCCTCGGCAACAGCGCTAGAAAAGAGTCTTGATGACCCACAAGTATAGGGGATCAATCATAGTCCTTTAGATAAGTAAGAGTGTCGAACCCAACGAGGAGCAGAAGGAAATGACAAGTGGTTTTCAGCAAGGTATTTTCTGCAAGCACTGAAATAGTCGGTAACAAGTAGTTTGATAGCAAGATAATTGTAACGGACAAGTAACAGTAATGGTAACTAAAGTGCAGCAAGGTAGCCCAATCCTTTTGTGGCAAATGATTGGCCAAAATGGTCTCTTATGATAAGCAAAGCATTCTTGAGGGTACACGGGAATTTCACCATATCACTTTCATCATGTTGGTTCGGTTCGTGTTCGCTACTTCGATAATTTGATATGAGGGTGGACCGGTGCTTAGGTGCTGTTCTTACTTGAACAAACCTCCTACTTATGATTAACCCCCTCGCAAGCACCCGCAACTACGAGAAAAGTATTAAGATAAAATCTAACCATAGCATTAAACTTTTGGATCCAAATCGGTCTCTTATGAAGTAGCGCATCAACTAGGGTTTAAGCTTCTGTCACTCTAGCAACCCATCATCTAATAACTACTCCACAATGCATTCCCTTAGGCCCAAATATGGTGAGGTGCCATGTAGTCGACGTTCACATGACACCACTAAGGGAATCACAACATACATATCGTCAAAATATCGAACACGTATCAAGTTCACATGATTACTTGCATCATGACTTCTCCCGTGACCTCAAGAACAAAAGTAACTACTCACAAATAATAATCATGCTCAAGATTAGAGGGGTAATAAATAGCATAATGGATCTGAACATAATGGATCTAAACCATATAGTAATCAACTACAAGATGTAATCAACACTACTAGTCACCCACAGGTACCAATCTGAGGTTCCGGTATAAAGATTGAACACAAGAGATGAACTAGGGTTTGAGAGGAGATGGTGTTGTTAAAGATGTTGATGGAGATTTCCCTCTCAAAGATGAGAGGGTTGTTGGTGATGACGATGACGATGATTCCCCGCTCCGGGAGGGAAGTTCCCCCGGTGGAATCGCTCCGCCGGAGGGCAAAAGTGCTCCTGCCCAAGTTCCACCTCGAGACGGTGGTGCTTCATCCGAAAGTCCCCCTCTTATTTTTTTCTAGGTCAAAATGACCTATATACAAGAAGATGGGCACCGGAGGTGGCCCGAGGAGGGCACAACCCACCAGGGCGCGCCTGGGGGCCAAGACAAGCCCTGGTGTCTTGTGCTCACTAGGGTGGCCCCCTCCTGTAGTTATTTGCTCCAGTATTTTTTATATATTCCAAAACAATTTTTCGTAAATTTTCAGCTCATTTGGAGATGTGCAGAATAGGTAACTCTGACGTAGCTTTTTCAGGTCCAGAATTCCAGCTGCCGGCATTCTCCCTCTTTGTGTAAACCTTGCATATTATGAGAGAAAAGGCATTAGAATTACTCCATAAAGCATTATTATGCATAAAAACATTATAAATAAGAGTAGGAAAACATGATGCAAAATGGATGTATCATATTGCATAGTTTAGACATCATATACACAATATTCAACACCATGTTCTTAGTTCGGACATCATATATGCGAATGCCCTCTGCTTAGTATATACATCACATATGTGAATTATATCATGCGATCCTGATTACTTAGATAACATGTATGTGAATTATGTCATGCGAACCTGTTTACTAAAGACATCATATAATTATCTCGTGCCATCCTATTTAGTTAGTCATCATATCTTTGAATTATGTCATGCTATGCTATCCAATTTAGATAGACATCATATATGTGAAATTATGTCATGCTATCCTTTTTAGTTAAACAATATATATGTGAACTATTTCATGCCCTCTTTTTTCCACACTATCTATTGCATCTATCTCTCATACAAGGTCTGTACATTCAACTACTTTTCTTGTTTACCAGCCATTTGAAATGGAGGGGGTGTTGGTAGTATCTAGCGGAGTAGAAACACGGTCTTCAAATAAAACAGTGCTACCTCTTGGTGGAGATAGCACCCCGGTTGTACATGCACAAGAACCAACCCTACCACACATAACCCAGACTCTCGCAGATTGTACCCCTACTTCGATGGACAGAGAACCAGCTTCACCCAATCTAACCCCAACCCCAGTAGATAGTAACCCAGTTCCAGTTGACATAGCACCATCTCCACCTTAGAGCTCCCAAACAAGAGCAGTTAGTAAGGCAGCTCCAGTACCAAAGCGCCATTACTACCACAGCAAACCCCAACTCCACCAGTTGGTACACGTATTCATGTGGACGAAGCACAACCAGCCATTCATAGTTTAGCATCTATCGCATTTGATGTTGTTAAATTGTATGTGCATATCTTACCATCATGGAAATATTATACTGAAGATGAAGGAAAAAGCCAATTGCAGGTGTTCGTCCAGGAGTTATGTGTAAGTAATGTTATTCATGGCAATTACTTTGCTTTGTCCCATACATTCTGTGACACCCCCGTCTCAATCGTGCACTAATCATACATGCAAATGCACATGATCAAGCCTAAGGACTCACGGGAAGATATCACAACACAACTCTAAAACATAAATAAAGTCATACAAGCTTTATATTACAAGCCAGGGGCCTCAAGGGCTCGAATACATAAGCTCGCATACAAGCGTCAGCGGAAGCATCAGATATCTGAGTACAGATATGAAACAGAAACAGATAAGCCTCTAGAAAGGCGGGGCAAAACAAAAGCTACGATCGAAAGGCGCAGGCCTCCTACCTGGGACCCTCCGAACCTACTCCTGGTCGTCGACCAACTCGTAGAAGTATCCACCCTCGGGGTAGTAGTAGTAGCGATCGTCGGTGAGGGCAGCTGTATCCGGGGCTCTGTCATCTGGTTGCATCAAATGGATATGGGGGAAAAAGAAAGCAAAGCAACCGTGAGTACTCATCCGAAGTACTCAGCAAGCAAGGATCTACACTACATATGCAACATTATCAAGGGGAGGCTGTATATGTGGACTGGGCTACAGAAATGCCAGAATAGAGGAAGGCCTAGTCCTATCGAAGACTAGCATCTTCAGAGAACTTGCAGCATTAGAAGAGTGTAGATTAGTATAATATAAAGTAGTAGTATCATTAAGTATCAACCTCGGCCAGAGATCCTTCCTCAACTCCCTGCGAGAAAGCAATCCCAGAGCCATACAGTCATCAACCTCATCCTAAGATCCCTTCTTGACTCCCTGCGAGAAGCAATCCCAGAGCCACATATCCAGGTATCATCTCAAGTTCTAGCTGTATCGATCGGGATACAACTCCGAGTGTCCGTTACCGTAGGACAGGCTATCGATAGATGTTTTCTTCCCTGCAGGGGTGCACTAACTTACCCACCACGCTCGCTTAACTCTGGCGGGACACACTTTCCTGGGTCATGCCCGGCCTCGGCCAAACGATACACCGCAGCCCTACCTAGAGCCCAGCAGAGAGGTCCCTGCCGGTATACATCCTAAGCGCAAGGGGGTCTTGGGCCATCGCCCCTCGCCCTCCGGGTCGTTGTGCACAGGGTGGATACCAGCGTCGCCTCGGGTGGTCGACACGATCCGACCGTGCCGCAATGCTGAACTGGACGTCTGACAGAGCTTTCGACTGATGCTATGATGCAGAACGCCCATACTATGCCCACGTGATGGTTAGTGCTATCAGGCCAGAGGCCCTCTCGGATCAAATATCCAAACCGTTAGTGTGTTGGTAGTGCGGCAACGAGCAGAGACTCACGAAAGATGTGACCCCGTCGCCCCGTCTCGAGGACTTGCGGCAAGGGCCAAGAATGCCCGGCCACGCCTCGTATTCATCACTCGGGCACCATCCAGGTCAACCCGTCTCGCAAAAGACTGTCGGGAACTCAGGTCCACCTCTACTGGGCGATACCGCCTGTCCCTCCAGTCCTGCAGTAAAAGTAACTTCCTTGGGCCCCCTCGGGGCTGACCCGTCTCCAACAAAGTCCAGGGGTAAAAGTCATAGTAACCGTGTGCCCATAACATCAAGGGAATCCGAGGTATCACCCTCGACGGATGCCCACTCGATGTAACCGTCAAGTTGAACTTAGGAGGGATCACCCTCGAGGTTCAAACTTGAAGTGTTGCGCGACAAGGTCGTATCAAAAGTGGAGAAGGAGGAATCACCCTCGATGACCACGAACAATTATCTACCCTACAAGGTTAACATCAGGAGTGCTGACGAGGTATCACCCTCGGCACTCGATAGTAACCCAGTAGAGTCGTACAACTAAGGGGGGTGAAGTGCGGTGCCGGGGCCTGGTCTTCAATCCCGATGATCGGGTCTTCTGTTAATCCAGCGGGGCAACAAGGGACAAGGTGGGGTTCTCTAGTGGGTCTCTACCCAGCCTATACTAAGTAGTTTAGGATAAGCAGGTAAGGTATCAATAGCAGGTTACAATAAACAGGCTATGCATCAGAATAGGTAAAGCAGTAGCAGCAGCAATTCTAATGCAAGCATGAGAAAATAGAATGGGCGATATCGGGATGATCAAAGGGGGGGGGGGCTTGCCTGGTTGCTCGGCGGCAAAGGCAAGGTCGTCAACGGTGTCGTCAACCTCCGGAGCTGCGTCGGCCTTGGGGACGACGTCGATGTCGGGGTCTACTGAGAGAGAAGAGGGGGAAGAAATAGTAAATATAAAGCAAACACGAGCATGACATGACAATACGCAGAGCTAGGGTGTTCGGACGCGGTGCTACACGATATAGGTGAAGAGGGAAAACATCCGGGAGTGTTTTCCCGAAGTTTGGTATTTTCGGACAGATGAAACGGAGGGGGACGGTTGTATGTACACTATGCTAGGGACGTGTGGCGGACGAACGGACCGCGTATTCGGATTCTTCTCGTCGTTCTGAGCAACTTTCTTGTACAAAGTTTTTTTATCTGAGCTACGGTTTATTTTATATGATTTTCTAAAGAATTTAGTATTTTCTGGAATTATTTAATGAACAAAAATGGATTATTGCGTCAGCATGATGTCACTGTGACGTCAGCAGTCAACCCGCCTGAGTCAAGTCAAACCTGACCTGCGGGACCCACCTGTCATACTCAGTGGCTAACTGAACTAATTTGCAGAGTTAATTAGTTAAGTGGGACCCCACTGTCAGTGTAATTAGTAGTTGATTAGCACTAACTAAACTAACTGACACGCAGGACCCACCTGACAGAGTCAGCAGTGAATAGTAAAAGGGTTGACCAGGTCAACGGGACCCACCGGGCCCACCCGTCAGCCTCACAGGGGAGGCCACGTGGGCGCCACGTCGGCCGGCCGGTGTTCAAACGTCAGCGGGCGTGTTTTTGCGGCGGCGCGGCTCGGGAGGTGGTCGGGATTTGCGCACACAGCGCCATTTCGAGCGCAGCCGTGCTCGTTCGAACAAGAAGACGACGGCGAGGCGAACTGGGGTGGTGGCAGAGGCTGCGGTGGCCAGGAACGGCATCAGCGAGCTGTGAGGCGGACGCCGGAGTTCGGTCGTCATCGGGATCGGGGCTACGGTGCGTTTGCGGGGAAACTGAGCAGCTAGTCGAGGCCTACGCGATGCGGCGAATGCAACGGTGGTACGCATGGGACCATAAGGTCACCGTGGCCACGCCGGCGACGAGGCCAGGCGGCGGAGGGCTCGGCCAAGCGCCGGAGCAGTAGCTAGGGATGGCTAGAGGGGGCTGGGAAAGGCGCATTCGGCGCAGGAGCTCACCGTGGGGGCGTGGGGTCTAGGCAGAGGGCTTGGGGAGGTCCGGTGAAGCAGATCGGCAGTGAGGTCGTGCGGTGGCTGTGGGCGGAGGCGAGGTCGAATGCGGCGTTGGCGTTGCTTCCTAGTCCCGATCCGGTGTCGAGGAAGAAGAGGAGGACCACGCCGGAGCTCCTGGGCCTGACGGGGCGTCGAACGGGTGCCGGTGGCCATGCCTACGACGAGGCGTCGGCGGCGAGCCCGCTCGGGCGAGTGGGATCCAAGAGGAAGAGCGAGGAGGTGGGGGGAAACTGGGGGCGCTAGGGTTAGGAGGGGTGGCGCGGCATCGTCCTTAAGGGCGCGGGCATCGCGCCGTCGACCATAGGGGAGGGGGGCCAGGCGCGGCGAAGGCGCGCGCGGCGATAGCGCGCGGGGAGGAGCAGTGTGAGGAAGGGGACGGCGCTAGGTGGGCTGGGCCTCACTTTAGCCACTTAGGCCCAGGCGCTGCAGCCTTTTTCTTTTTCTTCTTTTCTCCTTTCTGTTTCCTTTTCTTATTTCTGTTTTGTCTTTTCTTTTTAAACCAAATGACTTTTGTAAAATAGGTGAAATAGCCACATATATATAGTGCAATATTTGTCTCTGCTAGAAATTGGTTTGGAGGCAAATGAATTTTATTTGGATTTTAATTAAATGAAAATGGATTAAACATCTCTGTTTTGTTGCTGTTAGAGTCACTTAATTAATTTAGTAAATGTTGGTTATAATTTTAGAATTGTCTCTGGATTATTTACAATATTATGAACATTTTAGTTCCTGGATTTGAACCACTTTTATTTCATTTGAATTTGAATTTGAAAAGAGATAGGATCCAAATGATGTTTAGGCACTGTTGATCATGATGACATGGCATTATCAAAAGGGGATTACTGTAGCTAACCACTGGGGGTGTTACACATTCTACCTCCATGCTGGTTATAATACAGCAAATATTCCCATTTTCTCTATAGAGAAGGACCGATTTGGAAACTCTGGATGAGGTAACCTATGCTAATACCTCTGCTATCTTCAAGAATGCTTTGTCGAAGTATCGGAATTACCTGAAGAAAATGTACTTCACTAGCAAATAAACTCATCAAATTCCCTTAGTTTCTCCTGAGACACACTTACGGGACGATGACTGGGAACGCCTTGTTCTGTACTGGTCCCGAACCAAGAATGTGGTAAGGTCTATGAGCTCATTTTTATTTTGAAGTACTATATGTATGTGTCTTAATGTACTCTGTTCGTGTAGAACAAGTGCTTAAACCTGAAGAACAACTGTTCTCATTTAAGATTCCATTGCTATGGTGCATACTGCTTTGCTCTTGTATCACTGTATTTACTCATACAAACTTATTTTTACATTGAAGGATCCAATCAAAACTCCAATGGCACAACATGTATGTTTAAACATGTTTCTTTAACAGGTTTGCTCTTCTAAATTGCTCTATTGATTTCAATTTCAATTGTGTATACAATTGACTTCTCATATCATGCACATTACTAGCATCACAACAGAGCCAATAGTGTTGTTATACATGTATGCCCGTGGTACACATCAGAAATCTTGTTGTGCCGTGTAGTTTCCCACACTTGTATTCTTTCAATGCTGCTTTGTCTTGAACTGATATGATTTGAACCGTGTCTCTATTTTGATTTGGCAAGACAATGCAGTGACCATAGGACATTAGATATATGTTTGTTTGATGCTTTTATTATGTACTACTTGGCAATAGAAGAGTTGTAGTTTAATCCTGTCCACCTTACTACTGAACTGGTTCACGAAATGAGTTTCATATACTACATGCTAAACCTGTTATGTGTCTGCTTGTTTCTTCGTTTAGAATGCTGACAGAATATTGGGGAAGAGTGCCTTATTAAGCAATGGTAAAGGAAGTAATGCAGATAAGGTCCAGGATAGTGAGACATCCTTGTTGGTCTCCAACAAAGCTGATAAAACAGCTAAGGAAAACTATCTTAAAGACAGTGAGACAACCCCAAAGTCATGTCTTGATGTAGTGTTCGAGTTGCTGGCCACTACCGCTGGCACAAGCTCTTCGAACTCACTGTCTGAATCAGTTCGGTTTCTTGAGTCTCAACTACAAGCTGAAAGACGTCGATCAGCTGTGCTGCGACAAGAATCCGAAGGACTAAGGAAGTCCCTGGAGAATGCAGATGCATACTTTCTGGTGCAATGATACGTCTCCAACGTATCTATAATTTTTGCTTGTTCCATGCTATTATATTATCATTCTTGGATGTTTTATATTCATTTTATAGCAACTTTATATCATTTTTTGGGACTAACCTATTGACATAGTGCCCATGCCAGTTGCTGTTTTTTGCTTGTTTTTTACTTCGCAGAATATCAGTACCAAATGGAGTCCAAACGCAGCAAAACTTTTTGGAGATTTTTTGGGCCAGAAGACATCCAATGGGCCAAGAAAGCACCAGAGGGGAGGCCCGTGGGGAGCACAACCCACCAGGGCGTGCCCAGGATCCTAGGCACGCCCAGGGAGGTTGTGCCCCCCACGGAGACCCCCTGCATCGCCTCTTCACCCTATAAATTCTCAAATATTCCAGAAACCCTAGGGGAGTCGACGAAACACAATTCCAGCCGCCGCAAGTTCCAGAACCACGAGATCCAATCTAAGACCATCACGGAGGGGTTCATCATCCTCATTGGTGCCTCTCCGATGATGCGTGACTAGTCCACCATAGACCTAAGGGTCCGTAGGCAGTAGCTAGATGGCTGCTTCTCTTTTTTTGATTCTCACTACAATGGTCTCTTGGAGATCTATTTGAGGTAACTCTTTTTGCGGTGTGTTTGTTGGGATCCGATGAACTTTGAGTTTATTTGGGATCCGATGAACTTTGAGTTTATTTGGGATCCGATGAATTTTGAGTTTATGATCAGATCTATATCCATGAATATTATTTGAGTCTTCTTTGATCTCTTATATGCATGATTATTTATAGCCTCGTATTTCTTCTTCGAATCTTTGGTTTAGTTAGGCCAACTAGATCGATTCTTCTTGCCATGGGAAGAGATGCTTTGTGATGAGTTCGATCTTGCCGTGTTCTTTCCCAATGATAGAAGGGGCAGCAAGACACGCATGTATCGTTGCTATTAAGGATAACAAGATGGGGGCTATTCCTACATGAATAGATCTCGTCTACATCATGTCATCGTTATTATTGCATTACTCCGTTTCTCCATGAACTTAATACACTAGATGCATGCTGGATAGCGGTCGATGTGTGGAGTAATAGTAGTAGATGCAGGCAGGAGTCGGTCTACTAATCTTGGATGTGATGCCTATATATTGATCATTGCTTTGGATATCATCATAATTATTCAATCTTCTATCAATTGCCGAACAGTAATTTGTTTACCAAACGTGTGCTATTTCTCGAGAGAAGCCACTAGTGAAATCTACGGGCCCCGGGTCTATTCTTTATCATATTTGCTTTGAGATCTATTTTTATTCGCTTTTATTTTCAGATCTATTATTCCAAAAACCCAAAAATACCTTGCTGCACTTTTTTATTACTTATTTTATTTTGCATTTTATCGAGAGCTATTTATCCAATCTTCCACAAATTTATCTATATTTTTACCGTGGAGGGATTGACAACCCCTCTTACGCGTCGGGTTGCAATTATTTGTTCTTTATGTGTAGGTACCGTTTACATAGTGTTGCTTGGTTCTCCTACTGGATTGATACATTGGTTTCATAACTGAGGGAAATACCTACCGTAGCTGTACTACATCATCCCTTCCTCTTTGGGGAAATACCGACGCAGTTTCAAGCCGCATCAAAAGGAATTTCTAGCGCCGTTGCCGGGGAGACATCATCAACATCTATCAGTTTCCTAATCACAAATCTCATTGATGCGGCTTGAAGCTACGTCGGTATTTCCCCACAGAGGAAGGGATGATGTAGCACAGCGGCGGTAGATATTTCCCTCAGTGATGAAACCAAGGTTATCGAACCAGTAGGAGAACCAAGCAACACTACGTAAACAGCACCTGCACACAAATAACAAATACTCGCAACCCAACGTGTAAAAGGGGTTGTCAATCCCTTTCGGGCAACGGCGCCAAAAATTGGTAAACAGACATGAGAGAGTAGTAAATATTGATAGATCGAACGCCAAATAAAATAAAGTGCAGCAAGGTATTTTTGTATTTTTGGTTTAATAGATCAGAAAATAAAAGTTGCAAATAAAGAAAAGAGCGAATAGCAAAATAGATCTTGAAAGCAAATATATTGGAAAAGAGACCCGGGGGCCGTAGGTTTCACTAGTGGCTTCTCTCAAGAAAAAGAGCAAACGGTGGGTGAACAAATTACTGTTGGGTAATTGATAAAACTTCAAATAATCATGACGATATCCAGGCAATGATCATTATATAGGCATCACGTCCAAGATTAGTAGACCGACTCCTGCCTGCATCTACTACTATTACTCCACACATCGACCGCTATCCAGCATGCATCTAGTGTATTAAGTTCATGGAGAAACGGAGTAATGCAATAAGAACGATGACATGATGTAGACAAGATCTGTTTATGTAGAAATAGACCCCATCGTTTTATCCTTAGTAGCAACGATACATACGTGTCGGTTCCCCTTCTGTCACTGGGATCAAGCACCGTAAGATCGAACCCACTACAAAGCACCTCTTCCCATTGCAAGATAAATAGATCAAGTTGGCCAAACAAAACCCAAATATCGGAGAAGAAATACGAGGCTATAAGCAATCATGCATATAAGAGATCAAAGAAGACTCAAATAACTTTCATGGATAAAATGATAGATCTGATCATAAACTCAAAGTTCATTGGATCCCAACAAACACACCGCAAAAAGAGTTACATCATATGGATCTCCAAGAGACCATTGTATTGAGAATCAAACGAGAGAGAGAGAGAGAGCCATCTAGCTACTAACTACGGACCTGTAGGTCGAGAAAGAACTACTCACGCATCATTGGAGAGGCACCAATGGAAGTGGTGAACCCCTCCATGATGGTGTCTAGATTGGATCTGGTGGTTCTGGACTCTGCGGCGGCTGGAATTGATTTTCGTCGACTCCCCTAGGGTTTCTGGAATATTGGGGTATTTATAGAGCAAAGAGGCGGTTCGGGGGGCACCCGAGGTGGGCACAACCCACCAGGGCGCGCCTGGGCCTCCAGGCGCGCCCTGGTGGGTTGTGCTCCCCTCGGAGCACCCCCCCTAGGTGCTTCTCCGGCCCACTGGATGTCTTCTGGTCCAAAAAAAATCCACAAAAAGTTTCGCTGCGTTTGGACTCCGTTTGGTATTGATTTCCTGCGATGTAAAAAACATGCAAAAAACAGCTACTGGCACTTGGCACTATGTCAATAGGTTAGTACCAAAAAATGATATAAAATGACTATAAAATGATTGTAAAACATCCAAGAATGATAATATAACAGCATGGAACAATAAAAAATTATAGATACGTTGGAGACGTATCACTCATCTCCTTGCAATTTACATTATTTGCCATTTGCCACTCGTTTTCATCTCCCCCACTTCTAAAACATTTTTTGCGAAAGCACAGAAATATTTGCCTTTTATTTTCCTTCTTTTCGTTTGCCTTTTTCTCGTTTGATCTTTTGTTTTCTATCTTTGTTTGTGTTGCCATGTGTCTTCTATTTGCTTGCATCTTTGCTTGCTAAAAATCTATTGATATGCATCCTCATCCACTTGCTAATATTTTCAAAATATCCAATTATGATGAACCAATTGGTAGTGAGTTGAGTGCACTAGATTATCTCTATGAAGTTTTGCTTGAAAATCATGAATCTGAAAATTGTGATGAAGTGTTAAATGAAAAAATTTATGAAGTGCTTCATGATAGCTCCTTGAATGAAAAGCATGATTGCAATGATTTTACTATAAATTCTATTAATGTCAATTGTGCTAATGATATGCAAAACCCCAAGCTTGGGGATGCTAATTTTGATATGTCCACTACTTATTGCAATGATCATGATTGGGGTGATTCTTCTTATGATCTTGAAAATTTATTTAAGCCTCATGATGAATATGAAATTTATAATAATGTTTGCAATATTATTGAAAGTGGGTTTGGAAGAGTGTCAACTCTAGGAAAAAAGAATCCCACATATTTGGAGAAAGTTCAATCTTATGAAATTTTTGATGAAAGTGGGCTTGGAGAGGTCATGACTTTATTTGATGATCCCACTATTTTGGAAGAGTGTCAACTTTGCATGCATGTGGATCATAAAAAGAAAATTTTACTTGATAACTATATTGTTGAATTTTATTATGATCCTACATGTAATTATTATGAGAGAAGAAAATATTATGGTAGAAATTTTCATGTTACTAAATTACCTATCATTATGTTAAGATCGTCAATGTTTTATTCTTCTTCCTTGCATATGCTAGTTTTTGCTTGCCTTGATAAATTGTTTGCTTATGAGATCCCTATGCATCAGAAGTACGTTAGACTTAAATGTGTTTTTCACATGTTTTATGATGCTCTCTTTGTGTTTCAATTCTTGTCTTTCATACGAGCATCATCAAAATTATCAATGCCTAGCAAGGGGCATAAAACGATAGCGCTTGTTGGGAGGCAACCCAATGAATAAAATTTATCTTCCCCCTTTTCTTTCTGTTCTTGAGTGTTTGCACAATTATGCCTTTGTTATGATTGTGTTTATGTTTTAATTAGTATTTGTGCCAAATAAAGCCTTTGGGATAGCTTTGGTGATAGTTGATTTGATCCTGTTGAAAAACAGAAACATTTGCGTCGAGTAACAGAATTTTTTAAATTCACATAAGTGATAGAAAATTCTGAATGTTTTACACAAGATTGATATACAAATTGCCTCTGTTGTACTAATTTTTCAGCATTTTTGGAGTTACATAAGTATGAGAACAATTCGCATCTTTACTGACTATACTATTTTTGACAGATTCTGTTTTCTTTGCATTGTGTACTTATTTTGATGAATCTATGGATTGTATCGGGGGGTATAAGCCATGGAAAAGTTAGAATACAGTAGATATAATGCAATAACAAAATTTTAATGGGTTTGCAACAGTACTTAAAATAAAGATTGGTCTTCTTATACTAACTGATCTCACGAAGGTTTTGTTAAGTTTTGTGTGATTGAATTTTTCAAGTTTTGGGTGAGATCGCGATGGATGAAGGAATAAGGAGTGAAAAGAGCCTAAGCTTGGGGATGCCCCATGGCACCCCAAGTTAATATTCAAAGATAACAAATAAACTAAGCTTGGGGATATCCCGGAAGGCATCCCCTCTTTCTTCTAACGACCATCGGTATTTTACTTGGAGCTATATTTTTATTCGTCATATATCATGAGTTTTGCTTGGAGCATCTTGTATTATACGAGTCTTTGTTTGTTTTGCTTTTTAGTTTGTCACAAGTATCCTTGCTAGACACACCTATTTGGGAGAGCCAAAATTATGCTATGATTTGTTAGAATTGCTCTTTATGCTTCACTTAATTTTTTTTTTGAGCTATGGAATTGCTCTAGCGCTTCACTTATATCTTTTTGAGCATGGTGTGCTTTATTATTTTTTAAGAAATGCTCTCATGCTCCACTTAGATTAATTTGAGAGTTAGTAAATTTTTGAAGAAATTCTCTCATGCTTCACTTATATTATTTTGAGAGGCGAAATTTTTTATGCTCATGTTCTTCACTGAAATTTGTTTGAGCTATTTAAAAGCAATTGAAATATATGAAACTAGTCCCAAAGTGATAGATATTCAAGAGGGATATAATAAAAACTTTCATGAAGATCATTGGAAAAAATAAACTTGATTCTTCGTAATAGTTTTGAGATATGATGATAGTGATATGTGAGTCATGTTGGTGAGTAATTATGCTTTAGTAAGAATATTGGTGTTAAGGTTTGTGATTCCCTATTCAAGCACAAAAGTCAATAGTTATGCAATGAAATTACATCCTACTTATGGTGCATTATTCGGTGTTAGTTATTCTTAATGCTCGCTTATGTGAATTTTTGTTTCTTGGTTGGTTGCCTCTCAATCTTTTTGCTAGCCTCCACTAGTACTAAGTAGAAATACTACTTGTGCATCCAAAATCTTTACACCCAGTTTTGCCATATGAGTCCACCATACCTACCTATATGTGGTATTTCCATGCCGTTCTAAGCAAATTTGTATGTGCCATCTCTAATTTTCAAAATGAATTTCCTTTTTGTGTGCTTGTACCGCTCATGAAGCGGTAGGGGGTGGCCAATATTTTCCATGCTAGATGTGTTATTCTCAAGATGAGTGTTTATTCACTTGTCATTGCACGAGAGTACGGCAGTAATAGGGATGCCCAGACCCGAAATGAAAAAGAAATTTACTTTATGTTGTCAAATAATAAATTCCTTGGAAAGTGTTGGTATGGAAGGCTCCCGTGGATACAGCTAGCCATGGATTGTGAAAGAATGGTGGAAAAAGGAATAAAGTTTATTTTATGTTTGGGAACCGTCTATGATATATCTAGCATGGAAAGTGTTGGGAATTACTCGGTTGTTTTCGTTAACGGGAAAAGTATGCCTCCCAAAAAAATTTATCTCTCAATTTAAGCTTTCAGCTATGGCACATCTACAAATCCCTACTTCCCTCTGCGAAGGGCCTGTCTATTTACTTTATGCAATTTTTTTATTTGAGTCTCCATCTTCTCTTATAAAGCACCAACTAGGGAGCACTATGATCATACTCGAGCATTGGATGTAGCTAATATGCAAGTGTGTTTCATGAATGGATCAATGGTTGAGCATGATGGGCTAGGGATAACTTTCTTTAGTGTTGATATTTTAAAAACATGGTTGCTTGTTGATATGCTTGAGTATTGAAATCTTCATGTCAAAACTAGACTATTGCTTTGAACCATATAAAAGTCCAAATGTCCATGCTACAAAAGAAAAGAATATGTGATGAACATGTTGGGCAGTATTCCACATCAAAAATTCTGTTTCTATCCTTTACCTACTCAAGGACGAGTAGGAATTAAGCTTGGGGATGCAGATACGTCTGCAACGTATCTATAATTTTTTCTTATTCCATGCTGTTATATTATCATTCTTGGATGTTTTATATTCATTTTATAGCAACTTTATATCATTTTTGGGACTAACCTATTGACATAGTGCCTAGCGCCAGTTGTTGTTTTTGCTTGTTTTTTACTTCACAGAATATCAGTACCAAACGGAGTCCAAATGCAACGAAACTTTTTGGAGATTTTTTTGGACCAGAAGACACCCTGTGGGCCAAGAAAGCACCAGAGGGGAGGCCCATGGGGAGCACAACCCACCAGGGCACGCCCAGGGGGGTTGTGCCCCCATGGAGACCTCCTGCACCGCCTCTTCGCCCTATAAATTCCCAAATATTCCAAAAACCCTAGGGGAGTCGACGAAACACAATTCCAGCAGCCGCAAGTTCCAGAACCACGAAATCCAATCTAACACCATCACGGAGGGGTTCATCATCCTCATTGGTGCCTCTCCGATGATGCGTGAGTAGTCCACCATAGACCTAAGGGTCCGTAGGCAGTAGCTAGATGGCTTCTTCTCTCTTTTTGATTCTCAATACAATGGTCTCTTGGAGATCTATTTGATGTAACTCCTTTTGCGGTGCGTTTGTTGGGATCCGATGAACTTTGAGTTTATGATCAGATCTATATCGATGAATATTATTTGAGTCTTCTTTGATCTCTTATATGCATGATTATTTATAGCCTCGTATTTCTTCTTCGAATCTTTGGTTTAGTTAGGCCAACTAGATCGATTTTTCTTGCCATGGGAAGAGGTGCTTTATGAAGGGTTCGATCTTGCGGTGTTCTTTCCCAGTGATAGAAGGGGCAGCAAGACACGCATGCATCATTGCTATTAAGGATAACAAGATGGGGGCTATTCCTACATGAATAGATCTCGTCTACATCATGTCATCGTTCTTATTGCATTACTCCGTTTCTCCATGAACTTAATACACTAGATGCATGCTGGATAGCGCTCGATGTGTGGAGTAATAGTAGTAGATGCAGGCAGGAGTCGGTCTACTAATCTTGGACGTGATGCCTATATATTGATCATTGCCTTGGATATCGTCATAATTATTCGATCTTCTATCAATTGCCCAATAGTATTTTGTTTACCCACCGTGTGCTATTTGTCGAGAGAAGCCACTAGTGAAATCTACGGCCACCGGGTCTATTCTTTATCATATTTGCTTTCAGATCTATTTTTATTCGCTTTTATTTTCTGATCTATTATTCCAAAATCCCAAAAATACCTTGCTGCACTTTTTTATTACTTATTTTATTTCGTGTTTTATCGAGAGCTATTTATCCAATATACGACAAATTTATCTATCTTTTTACCGTGGAGGGATTGACAACCCCTCTTACGCGTCGGGTTGCAAGTATTTGTTCTTTGTGTGCAGGTACCATTTACATAGTGTTGCTTGGTTCTCCTACTGGATTGATACCTTGGTTTCATAACTTAGGGAAATACCTATCGTAGCTGTACTGCGTCATCCCTTCCTCTTTGGGGAAATACCGACGCAATTTCAAGCCGCATCATGCAACAACAAGCGTTGGAGGATTTTAGCGCCAAACAGGAGAAAGCTAATAAGCTTGCTAAGCTTATTGCCAGCATGGTGGATACCCAGGATAACATTTCTTGAGCTCTTATGAAGTTGTTTCAGTTATGGACTTGTTTTGCTGGCGCGTTTATTTGCACTGGTGGCCAATTTAGATGCCTAGTGTATGTAATATGCTGCTTTGTTACCTAGATTTGCACTGGTGGCGAGCTTTGATGCCCAGTGGATGTAATATGTGTAATAGCCATAATAGCCTATCGTTGGTTGCTTACTTATTTATTTCCTTACTGTCACAATAACCTATTTTTTAAAACTAGGCCACAATAACCATGGGCAACATACGGACCGTTGTAACCATGTTCCTGCTACATGCGGTAGTGACCATGGGCCTCCTACAGGCCGAAGGATCCATGGGCCTTCTACGGGCCGATGAATCAATGGGCCTTCTATGGGCCGTATAATCGATTGGCAAAACATGGGCCGTACTATTCGTGGACCAATAACGGACCGCAATATGGGCCGTAAACGGGCTACAATGGGAATCGTCTGTTTATGGGCCGACCATAACGGGCCGTTAAGAGGCCGATATGTTTAACGGGCTTCATTCTATCGACAGGCATAATGGGTCGTTAGTGGGCCGTATTTGATGATGCTATGAAAACGGCCCAGCGGGTTAACGGGCCACAAATGGGCCGATTGTAGCCACGGGCTGAATTTGGCCCACGAGCGAAACATGCCAGTAACGGACCGTAAGTATTCAAATGCTGGAAATGAGCCCGAGAATAAATGGGCCCTTAGAAGGCTAAAAGATAACACGGGCTGGAAACGGCCCAATGGAATAACAGGCCGTTAATGGGTATAAAGCAATATACTGTTCATGATGGGCCAGTTTCACCATGGGCCGTTAATGTGCCCAGGGTTACAGAGGGCCTCATATGGGCCAAAAGACATCATGGGCCATACATGGGCCGAAAGTTACAACGGGCTGGAATCATATTGGACGGCCCGGATGACGCTACTAGGCCTAATTCGGATAAGCCATAACGGGCTGTCAGTTAGCGGGCTGTAAATGGGCTATATGCGAACAAGCCGTTAACATGCGAACATGCCGTTAATAGGCTTTCCGTGGGCCAACTCGCTACCTTTTGACCAAGTCAAATGGGGCGGCCTTTTCACCTGAATGGGCCACTGTTGGGCCTTGCCACGTGTCGACGTATCATAGGCGCCTCCCGTCCAATGAGTGGATGACATATGTCCCAACGCGGAGTTGACACGTGGTTCCTTCGGCGAATGAGAATTTTACACGTGGAAAATACCCATTGGTCCAGGCTATTAACGGGTTATCGGATCCAAACCGGAACTCGATAGCTTAACGGCGACCCGTTACGATGGATGCCATGTGTCGGTTACCCTTGACGAAAACACTTCCATGACACGCCATTTATCATCATGAAAGTGGACACTTCCGTGATGATAATTTTGGTATTGTCATGGAACACTTCTACGACAGCACAGGTATGACTATCTTGATTCTGTCATAAAATCGTCATGGATGTACATGCATGACAGAAAACGTGACCTACTGTGACAAACACGTATTATCACGAAAGTGTTTTTTTTTGTAGTGACATAAATGATTTTTTTTCATTTCGGGACTAGGCACCCCTATTACCTGCCACACTCTCATGCAATGACAAGTGAATAAACACTCACCTTGAGAATAAAATATCTAGCATGGAAAATATTGGCCACCCCTACCACTTTATGAGCGGTACGGGCACACAAAAAGGAAATTCATTTTGAAAATTAGAGTTGGCACATACAAATTTACTTAGAACGGCATGGAAATACCGCATATAGGTAGGTATGGTGGACTCATTTGGCACAACTTGGTTTAAGGAGTTTGGATGCACTAGTAGTATTCCCACTTAGTACAAGGAAAGGCTAGCAAATAGATTGAGAAGCAACCAACCAAAAAACAAAAACTATCATAAACGAGCATTACACATAACTAACACCGAATAATGCACTACAAGTAGGATATAACTTCATTGCATAACTATTGACTTTCGTACTTGCACAAGGAATCACAAACCTTAACACCAATATTCTTACTAAGCATAATTACTCACCAACATGACTCCCATATTACTATCTCCATATCTCAAAACTATTACAAGGAATCAAGTTCAAAATATCCAATGATCTTCATGAAAGGTTTTATTATACCCCCCTTGAATATCTATCACTTTGCGACTAATTTCATATATTACCATTGTAACACCCCAAAAATAGGGTTATCGATTTTTGTGCTGTTATTCCTTCCTAGCTTTTCTCTCCCGAATTTTTCCTCTGGAATCTGGTGAGTGACCAGGTGAATCCAGACAATCTCCAATCTCTCAGTGCAATTCCATGCTCTTGTGCCAGCCAATCTTCCGTCAGCAAATTCTGAACCCTACAGAAACCCTAATTCCAAAATATCGGAATTGGAAATCATGCCTTTGTGTTTACAAAGGAGCTACCATTTTCTTTGCTCAGTTGATCCTACCAAAATTTCCAGAGATCATCCTGCCCTCATAAACCCTAGATGTGCAAAAATATTGCTAAGTTATATGCAATATTTCTCATCTAGAATTAATTCCTTTCTCTGCCTTTCGGAGGAATTAAATCCAAGAAAATATCTATCCATCTCCAAAGTTCATGAAAACTTGTGGAGATATTCTTTGTAACCATATTGAGCTCTCATAAAAATATTGGCCAAAATTAAATAGGATAAATTGCATTTTCCTATTTAAAGCCAATATTCCAATTTGGGGCCTTTCCAAAGGAACTACCATTTTGGTAGTTAGGAAAAATCCCAAATAAATTGTGGAGTTTTTCCTATCCATATATTCACCATTTCCATCAATATATCAAGTTCCACCCATTAAATTTTGAGCACAACACCTCTTTGCTAATTCTGTCCAGATTTTCAGTTTGCAAAGGAAGTGCTTGATTCCTTGATCTCCTTGGGCTGAAATTTTGCATGGTGATTCATTATGAGATATCACCCATGGATACCAAAAATCAGCTCATTCCATCCAGCCAAACTTCCTCAGTAAATTATCTAAGTTTCTGTTCAGATTGCATCATTGTGAAGGAAGTACCATCATAAATGATCAATTTGAGCTGAAACTTTTCCAGATATCCTCCATGACCAAATCATCACTCTACACATAAAATCATCCAAATCGATCTAGCCATTTGACCCCGTCATCATCATTTGTATTTCTGGTCAGTGGGCATGGTAACAAAGGAAGTACCAGCTATCCTTGTACATTTGTGCCCAAATTTTTCCAGCATCACTACCTTAGTGTATTACTAACCCATGCCATAGATCAGGTCAATAGGTACACTGTGGTAGCCGCACCACATGGCAAACACTTTGCTGTTGGAACCTGTTTGACCATGGTGCAGTCACCTCAGGCCTCCCTCAGGTCATTCAGCCGCATAGGTCAACTCAGTGTAGGACGGTGAATAGCCTAGACATGGTTTGGCTTCATGTGAGGCGTGCCAACGCCGTGGCCACGCGGTGACCACGGGCAGAGCGTGCCAAACTGGTGCTCTGTGCATTGGAGTTGACGGGAGCTCGTCTCCAGCCGGCTCCAGCATGTCCAGTAGTGTCGTAGAGCTCCCTAGCGCGTGCGTGATCCATCCAGAGGCCTCTCCCCCTCGTCCCCTAGCTGGTGGAGCGCTCGAAGCCTCGGTCGTCGACGAGGAGCTTCTCGGAGCTCCGTCCATTGTCGGCTAGCTTCATCCCCGAGCTATATATAGCGTGCCCCCGAGCCGACCTCGTCACCAGCAAGCCCCCAGCCTCCTCCCTCGAGCCCTCGAGCTCCTCCCTCCACCATGGCCGCGGCTCTGCCGCCGTTGCCCTTCAGCCATTTCGGCGCCTTGACCTCTTCCCTCCCCCTCTGTCCGTGTTCCTGGCCTCCCCTCACCCCCCACGAGTCGCCGCTGTCTCGAGCTCAGGCGGAGGAGCCCTCCCGCCGTGCCCCCTCCTCCGGCCGTGCCTTGACCTCGGCCCGAGCCGCGGCGCCGTCGCTGTGGTCCGCCCCGAGCGGCCCCGAGGACACCTGCGGGCGCGGTGTTGGGTGGCCGAGCCCCTCCGCCCGCCGGCCGGCCCTGAGGAGCAGCGAGGCGACGGCCACGCGAGCAGCCGGCGAGGCCCGAGCCACCGTGGCACTCTCCTCTGTTTGGTCGGGAAGACCTGGGAAGAGAATAAAAGAGAGAGAGAAAGAGATAAGGCGGGGCCCACACGTCATTGAGATAAAGAAAGTCAACCCGGGCCCGCTGGTTTAAAGTGAAAACGTATTTTAGGGAGTACGTCTTCTGACTCCGAAGGCGTATTTTTCCAAAGGCGTTTGCCTTTTTTTCCAGCTGCCGGCCGAATCTATTATATAGAAAACGTTCGCTGGTTAAGAGCTAAAATGGACAGATTTTGTCTGTTTTAACGCTTAACGAACGAACGGCTCTAACTCCGCGACCGTAACTCCGATTGAGGTAAAACCAACGCCCACGTCTTCGTCTCGTCGAGCCCGTTCCGATGCCATCATTTTCATAATGTTTTCACACTATGAAAATGACCATTTTGCCCTTGCCCCTAATCAGCCTCCTTCGAGAGGGAAACTTTTCCGGCGAATCTTTCCGGAGTTTTATCGCACTTCCACCCGGCGTATTCCTCTACCCCAGGCAAGCCAACCTCTTATCATGAGCTCCAGACTTGCGTGATGACTTTGCTTGTACCCTGTGTGTTAATCATAGTACATCTGTATCACCTGTTAGTCTGCTCTTGCATACACCTGTTATGTCATCTGTATTAGATGTCAGCATTACTTTTCATCTAATGCCATGACCAGTTTTCATGCCATATCTTGCCATGCTAGTAACAATATTTTAAATACCGTTATCATGTTAGTGCCATGATTCGATCTCATGCCATGTTTGTCAATGTTGATATGATTCTACTGTGCTGATGTTAAGTGGCTGTTCACACTTACAATTGTTGAGGTAATGGTGCAATGATGGAGATGCTAATTGAAGTACATAACTAAACGTAGTGGTTGATCTTGAGTCACCTGTCCGGGCTTATTCGTGCAACCACATTCGCCGGTATGGGACGGCCTTGACTTGGTCTGGCTCGGTGCTCTTTCACCGGTACCTCCAAAGAGGGAGGGTTATGCGTGCGTGCTGCCCTGATCAAGTAGACGGCGATAACCCTGTGAGCCTAGTTGAGTTGTTTAACCCGGGAGTCCCCGTTTGGGACAGTTTAGTTAGGCCACGATGGTGGCAGGTGTCACGAGGTGACAAGGGGCCACCCAGGGCTTGACTCCGGGGGAGGATGATTGCCGGTGGTACGATGGGAGAGTCACGGGTCAGGCAGGTTTCGTTGGAGCAACGCTGGTCCACCCGAATGGGATCACGAGGTCAGTGCTCCATAGTGTGGGTAAAGTGCGCAACCTCTGCAGAGTGTAAAATCTATTCGAATAGCCACGTCCATGGTATTGGACAGCCCGTCCAGGCCTCACTAGGTGATCAACCGTAATGATGATTATAATGGTGAAAGAACCTGCCCTGCATAGATGTCAGATGTTGTCAGAAATATGGTATGATAGCCATGGGATGGCTATGGAAGAGATGGTCAGATGACCGAGAGACTTGGATTTGGATCAGGTTCAGATTGGACCATGAGATTATTCGGAATACGAATTATTTACTTGATACATGCTTTATTTTACTGTACTTTATTTCAGTAGTTGTTGTGCTAGATAACCCCGTTATGTCGTGATGATCAATGCTGCTAGATGTTTAAACATGTCAGATAATCTGGCTATGACATGATAATTAATAATGCTAGATAGGTATGCTATGCCATGCCTGATTCAGGTTTTCCTGTCAATTCCATGCCATGTTTAGAATGAATCTCTTACATAGCATAGGGCTTGCTTTGTCACCTGCTTGTTTGGATGCTATGTATTTGGTTGTCTTGCGAGTACATTCAAAGTACTCACCTGGCCTTGCACGTGGCCAGTTGCAGGAGAAGATCCGTCGTGCTAGATCGTAACCCAGCCAGCCCTGTGAGTTGTGGAGCCCAGCCAGAGACGTCGTTGCCACTGAACCAAGACCTTTGCTGCCATCTTAGTTAGCCTTGGAGCTATGTAATATTGTTGTAAGCAACAGTATTGTAATACTCCATTCTATTTAATAAAGCCATTTTGTGCCTGGAATTGTTGTATCATGTCTTTGACGTGTGCCAGGTCTTATCCTGGGGCTGGCGTGCGTCGGCCCTCTATCGGGGTGCCACAACCATTGCTACTGACAAAGCTCTCAAACAAATTTAAGTGAAGCACAAGAGCATAAATATTTCTTCACAACAATTTTCATCTGTCAAAATAATATAAGTGTAGCAATGAGAGGATATTTCTTTAAAATTTTACTAACTCTCAAGATAATCTAAGTGAAGCATGACAGTATTTCTTCAAAAATAAAACTACCACCGTGCTCACAAAGATATAAGTGAAGCACTAGAGAAATTCCATAGCTCAAAAAATTTAAGTGAAGCACATAGAGCAATTCTAACAAATCATAGCATCATTATGGATCTCTCAAAAAGGTGTGTCCATAAAGGATGATTGTGGCAAACTAAAAATAAAAACAAGCAAAGACTCATACAATACAAGACGCTCCAAGCAAAACTCATGATATGTGATGAATAAAAATATAGCTCCAAGTAAAATTATCAATGGTCGATAGAAGAAAGAGGGGATGCCTTCCGGGGCATCCCCAAGCTTAGTTGCTTAGTTCTCCATGAATATTACCATGGGGTGCTATGGGCATCCCCAAAATTAGGCTCTTTTCACTCCTTATTCCTTCATCCCTCGTGATCTCACCCAAAACTTGAAAACTTCAATCACACAAAACTTAACAAAAACCTTTGTGAGATCCGTTAGTATAAGAAAACAATTCACTACTTTAACTGCTGTTGCAACCCATTCATATTTTGTTATTGCATTATACCTATTGTATTCTAACTTTATCATGGCTCATACCCCTCGATACACTCCATAGATTCATCAAAATAAGCACACAATGCAACGAAAACAGAATCTGTCAAAAACAGAATAGTCTGTAGGAAACCGAATTAAGCTCATACTTCTATAACTCCAAAATTTCTGAAAAATTAGGGAAATAGAGACAATTCGAATATAAATCTTATGTAAAAGAAATCAGAATTTTTTGTCGCTCTAGTGATTTTTAATAATTCTGCTACTGGACGTAAAAGTTTCTGTTTTCCAACAGGATGAGATCAACTATCACCCAAGCCATCCTAAAGGCATTACTTGGCACAAACACTAATTAAAACATAAAATGCACAATCATAACAGAGGCATAATTGTTCAAACACACAAGAACAGAAATAAAAAGTGAAAAAATTATTTTATTCATTGGGTTGCCTCCCAACAAGCGCTATTGTCTTAAAGCGTTTTAGCTAGGCGTTGATAATTTTAATGATGCTCACATGAAAGACAAAAATTGAAGCACAAAGAGAGCATCATATAGCATGTGAAAAACAAGTTTAAGTCTAACATACTTCCTATGCATAGGCATTTTATAGGGATTTTTTTATCAAGACAAACAATTTCTAGCATATGCAAATAGGAAGAAGGAAGCATTAATAATTTCAACGCAAAGAGAGGTGATTTAGTAACATGAAAATTTCTACAACCATATTTTCCTATCTCATAATAATTATATGTAGGATCATAATCAAATTCAACAATATAGCTATCATATAAAAATTTCTCTCCATGATCCGCGTGCATAAAATTCTTATAGTCTTCCAAAATAGTGGGATTAACATCAACTAAAGTCATGACCTCTCCAAATCCACCTTTATGAAAAATTTCATAAGAGTAATGCAATAAGAACAATGACATGATGTAGACAAGATCTATTCATGTAGGAATAGACCCCATCTTTTTATCTTTAATAGCAATGATACATGTGCATCATGTCTCTTTCTGTCATTGAGATTGAGCACCGCAAGATCGAACCCATCACAAAGCACCTCTTCGCATGGCAAGAAAAATCAATCTAGTTGGCCAAACCAAACCAAAATTTCGGAGAAGAAATATGAGGCTATAACAATCATGCATAAAATAGTTCAACAAAGACTCAAATAATATTCATGGATATAACTGATTATAAACCCACAATTCATCGGCTCCCAACAAACACACCGCAAAAAGTCATTACATCAAATAGATCTCTATGAACATCGAGGACAACATTGTATTGAAGATCAAAAAGAGAGAAGAAGCCATCTAGCTACAAGCTACGGACCCGTAGGTCTGTGGTAAACTACTCACGCATCATCGGAGGGGCAACAAGGATGATGACGAACCCCTCCGTGATCGTTGCCCCCTCCGGCAGAGTGCTGGAAAAGGCCTCTAGATTAGATCTCGTGGTTCTGGAACTTGCGGCAGCGAAAACTGTATTCTCTCGACTCCCCTAGGGTTTTGGGGATTTTAGAGTATTTATAGAGGCGAAGATCAGTGGAGAAGCTTCCCGTGGGCTCCACTCCACACCAGGGCGCGCTGGGGGCCTCTCGCGCGCCCTGGTGCCTAGTGGGCCCCACGGGCCTCCTCTTGTGCACTTCTTTCGCTCCCTGGGTGTCTTCTATCCAGGAAGAAATCTCCAAAAAGTTTTGTGGCATTTGGACTCCGTTTGGTATTGATAATCTGCAAAGTAAAAAAACAAGCAAAAAACAGCAACTGTGACTGGGCACTATGTCAGTAGGTTAGTCCCAAAAAATGATATAAAGTTGCTAGTAAATGAATATAAAACATCCAAGATTGAAAATATAACAGCATGGAACAATCAAAAAATATAGATACGTTGGAGACGTATCAGCAGCCTCGCGCTCGGAGCAAAGGAGCTCGCCGTAGCCACATTAGCAACAGATCCGGTGACCCTGCTGGATCTGGTTGGAGGAGTGGAGCATGAAGACAGCGACGCACATGGAGGAGGGGATGAGGATGAATGTCATGGAGTATAATTCAAATAAGACACACCATGGACACCTTGCCAGAGAAGAGCATAAATCATTGCCACATGGTGACTAGGCGAATTAAATAAGTATAATGGGTTGCCTTCATAGAAAATTAGAGAGGTTGATCACAATCCCCTACCATATATGTTTCTACCATTCTTTAATAGTATCCATGTAGAAATCAGCCAAGCACCACCCACGAAAGACATGGCTTTATCCAGCGGCACATACGAGTTATAGGTTGGTCCTATCATGGATGTTCAAAATAAGAAAACAACAAAGATGATCCAAACTGTTGTAGGAAAATATATTTGGCTACAACACAAAAAATGTATCATTTCAGTTTCAGATGTTTGTACTGTAATTATTTTAAATTTGTAACATGAGCAAAGGTTCAAATGTAATTTTTTAGAACTACAAGATAATGATAAACAATATGTTTCATTCAAAACTAAGGGTAATGATGGAATAATTAAGATGACCATTTGCACAAATAGGGCAAGGCCAATCAATAAGTTCAGTCTGTTCCTATCAATATAGAGACTTGATAAGTCTCCATCATATCTACTTTTCCAAACTCTTTTGCCCTTGTTTTGGACTCTAATTTGCATGATTTGAATGGAACTAACCCGGACTGACGCTGTTTTCAGCAGAATTGCCATGGTGTTATTTTTGTGCAGAAATAAAAGTTCTCGGATTGACCTGAAAATTTACGAAGAATATTTTTGGAATATATAAAAAATACTGGCGAAAGAATCAACCAGAGGGGGTCCACCCATTGGCCACAAGCCTGGGGGGCGCCCCCCTAGGGCGCGCCCTGGTGGCTTGTGGGCCCCCTGGACCTCCTCTGACCCTAACTCCAACTCTATATATTCACATCGGGAGAGAAAAAAATCAGAGAGAAGGATTCATCGCGTTTTACGATACGGAGCCGCCGCCGCCTCTTGTTCTTCATCGGGAGGGCTGATCTGGAGTCCGCTCGGGGCTCCGGAGAGGGGGATTCGTCGCCATCATCATCACCAACCTTCCTCCATCACCAATTTCATGATGCTCACCGCCGTGCGTGAGTAATTCCATCATAGGCTTGCTGGACGGTGATGGGTTGGATGAGATTTATCATGTAATCGAGTTAGTTTTGTTAGGGTTTGATCCCTAGTATCCACTATGTTCTGAGATTGATGTTGCTATGACTTTGCTATGCTTAATGCTTGTCACTAGGGCCCGAGTGCCATGATCTCAGATCTAAACCTATTATGTTTTCATGAATATATTTGTGTTCTTGATCCTATCTTGCAAGTTGTAGACACCTATTACGAGTTATGATCCGCATACCCCAAGGTGACAATAATTGGGATTCTTTCCGGTGATTACCGTAGTTTGAGGAGTTCATGTATTCACTAAGTGCTAATGCGTTGTTCCGGTTCTCTATTAAAAGGAGGCCTTAATATCCCTTAGTTTCCATTAGGATCCTGCTGCCATGGGAGGGTAGGACAAAGATGCCATGCAAGTTCTTTTCCATAAGCACGTATGACTATATACGGAATACATGCCTACATTATATTGATGAATTGGAGCTAGTTCTGTGTCACCCTAGGTTATAACCGTTGCATGATGAATTCCATCCAACATAATTATCCATCACTGATCCATTGCCTACGAGCTTTTCAGATATTGATCTTTGCTACGTTACTTTGTCGTTGCCACTGTTACAATTGCTACAAAACTGCTACTGTTACTTTTGCCACCGTTACCGTTACTTCCATACTACTTTGCTACTAAAAACTTTGCTGCAGATATTAAGTCTTTCAGGTGTGGTTGAATTGACAACTCAGCTGCTAATACTTGGGAATATTCTTTGGCTCCCCTTGTGTCGAATCAATAAATTTGGGTTGAAAACTCTACCCTCGAAAACTGTTGTGATCCCCTATACTTGTGGGTTATCAAGACTGTGCCATGAAAACATGATAAGAAAAAGTAATATCCAACATTGCTTAATGAATACTATTCTGACCTCAAGTAGGCGCTAACGAAGCTTCAAAAGTCTCTTGTGGAGTTTTCCCTCTGTACATAGATTCAATTGAAGACGCTGCAGAGATGATATTATTCAGTTCAACGCTAAACCAGGAAGATTTCGTGGGCAATATCACACAATAACGAGGAATCACATAAAAGAATAACCCATGATTAAGCTTACCTACATGATGGAACTGTTGGATTCAAAGGAGGGCAGGACAAGGGGGAATAGGGGAGCCATCACCGGAGGTGGAAGAGGGACGGCTGGGTGGCACCTCGAGATGCATGGGGTTGTGTGTCTCCTTGGCTGTGGATGGAAGCACCACGGGGTGGAAGGAAGCTTTGGGGGGCACTAACGACAGTCGGAGAAGCAACGGGGCAAATCAGTGGGTAGTTCGGCCGTCGCCAGGGCGACACATCGGGATGCACCGCGGGCTGGGCAAGAGCTTCGGGTGGCGGTGTGGCACCGCCGGCGGTGGAGGCGCAGCGGCACAATCGAATTGGCAGACGCGACGTCGGTCGTCGCATGAGCTGACGACAGGGCGTCACCTCAGGCTGGTGGTGGTGGGGCTGCACCACGGACTGGACGGGAGCTTCGGGTGGCGCAAGCGACAGTGGGATGTGTAGCAGCATGACCGAATCGACGGAGATGAAGGGTGGCGACGGCTGGTGGGCGATTTAGGTTTAGGTTTGTGTGTGGCCAGTGTGAGATAGCGTGCTTGTGTTCAGAGGAGCGCGATGACTTGGATAATATCTGGGATTTGGGCCTCTCGCACGCTTGGCTGTAGCCTCTCAATACTTGGGTCGTGGCCCACGCATGGAAACTGGTGGGCTGGATGTGAGAAACGCCGACACTTTTTCAGTTGAAGAGCATCGCCGACACATAATCTACCCGCAAAAGGTACATCTGCCAACACATTTTATATCGGAAAATGTTTGTGAACTACCAACGGATAGAGTGTCTCTCAACTAAACAATGTGGACAATTGGTGTGACGGAGTTCTTTCGGATAGATAATGTGTCGCTAATGTACAGCTATGCCGACAGATGCATGTCGTCGTTCTGGTGTCATGGTGTAGTGTTTGGTGATGTATCTCATGAGTTCAACTTCTCAAAGTTTAATAGACAACCACATGAAAAGGAATTCTCTAGTAAAGATGAAATTATTGGTCTTCCTTCTATTGTTGTTCCTCCTACCGACCCGTTAGAACAATATTTGATATACCATGAAAATGATATGCATATGAATGAAAGGAATGCAATTGATGATATATTCTTCAAACAAGTACCTATCCTTAAACATAATTTGCCTGTTTAAACTCTTGGGGACCCTCTTCCACCTAAGAGTGATCCCGTGTTTGAATTGAAACAATTACCTAATACATTGAAATATGCTTATCTTGATGAAAAGAAGATATATCATGTTATTATTAGTGCTAATCTTTCATAGCATGAAGAAAGGAGATTAGTAAAAACTCTGAAGAAGCACCGTGCCACTATTGGATATACTCTTGATTATCTTAAGGGCATTAGTCCCACTCTATGTCAGCACAATATTAATATGGAACCTGATGCTAAGCCAGTTGTTGATCAACAGCAACGATTGAATCCTAAGATGAAGAATGTGGTAAGAACTGAAATATTAAACTTCTAGATATTAGTTCATATCTATTAGCAGTGTTGATCATAACATATCTATTAAAATGCTTAAAGAAGTTATTTTCCTGAGGTTTGGAGTCTCTAGATATTTAATGACTGATGGTGGTTCATATTTTTGTTCATGGTGCATTCCGTAAACTTCTTGCTAAATACGATGTCAACCATAGAATTGCATCACCATATTACCGTTAGTCTAGTGGTCAAGTTGAACTGAGCAATAGAGAAATAAAATTGATTTTGGAAAAGAACGTTAATAGATCTAGAAAGAATTGGTCAAAGAAACTTGATGATGCATTGTGGTCATACAGAACTGCTTATAAAAATCCCATGGGTATGTCCCCTTATAAAATTGTCTTTGGAAAAGCATGTCATTTATCTCTTGAGTTAGAACATAATGCTTATTGGACAATTAAAGAACTAAATTATGATTTCAAACTTGCTGGTGAAAAGAGGTTATTTGATATTAGTTCTCTAGATGAATGGAGAACACAAGCGTATGAAAATGCCAAGTTTTTTAATGAAAAGTTTAAAAGATGGCATGATAAAAGAATCCAAAAAATGGGAATTCAAAGTAGGAGATCAAGTTTTATTATACAACTCTTCTTTAAGATTCTTTGCAAAAAAGGCTCTCTCTAAATGGGAAGGACCATATATCGTTGAGGAAGTTTATAGCTCCGGAGCTATCAAGATAAATAACGCCGAAGGCACTAGCCTGAGGGTGGTTAGAATTAAACATTATATTTCAGGTACACCCATTAATGTTGAGATCAATATTATTCAAACTATGAGACTGGAAGAGCACATAAGGGAAGCCTTCCAGAACGCTCTAGAACCCTGAAAAGGGGTAGGTATGTGGTACAGTAAGTAAACCGACTACGAAAGTTCCATAAAAGTACTTTTTGTCTGTTTTGGAATATTTAAAAAATTAGGAAAATAATAAACAGTCCGAAAAGCGCACGAGGACGCGACAAGTCCCCGGGGCGCGGCTCCCAGGCTTGTCGCTGCCTCGTGGACTTTCCTGACTCCATTTTTCTTCCATATTGCTTGTCTTGCACGAAAAAAATTCATTATATATACTCCCTGATGTTTTGACCACCGTATCGCAAGATTCTCCTCTGTTCTTGTTTCGTGCTGTTTTCTGACATATCTAGATCGCCATGGCTCCTCCAAGCTCATCCAAGGACAAGTTTTATGAGAAGGTCATCAACCCTTATCTTCCGAAGGTGATGAAACACCCTCGGGAGATCGAGATGCGTGAGGGGGTGCTTCACATCCGGGACGTTCAAGGGCCTAAGAAGACCGGAAGCGAGAAGGCTAGGCTGGAAGTGGTGGAACAGGAGATCTTCAAGTGCCAGGGGATGGTGGAACGTGAACTTAATGCCAATCACTCCATGATCACGGAATTCACCCGTGAGCACAAGATGGACAGCAAGGAGATTGGAAATGCCATCCTCAAGCTCAATGAAAGGATTGATTTCCTTCAAGCCAAAATCTATGATTTACAAAATCAGAATTTTGAGTATGAGGCCAAGTTTAAAGGTATGAGTTTAGCCGCAAATTTCAGGACCCCGTAGACACGTTCATCCTGCTATGACGGGGAGCCTATGCCTTGGAAGCCGGAGGACAAGCCCACTACCTCATCACCACCACCATCACCAAAGATGGAGACTTGAGTATATGGGTATGTGAACTCTCCTTGGCTTGTGCCAAGCTTGGGGGAGGTGCCCGGGTATCGTGTCACCATCACTTTTGTCATCATTATCTATCCTAGTTCGATCCTTAGTTATTTCGTGATATAGAAGAATAAAGTTTTAGTATGATCTATTTTCGAGTGCTTGCTTAGTGATCTATCTATCTATGTAATCGTGTGCGAGATATATAATAAAGAGTAATTTGAGTTTTTCTTTGCTTTTTTGTTTCAATCTTAGAAATGATAAATAATAAAAGAATAGACAGATCATATGCTAATCCCATGGGGAGTAATGACTTCACATAAAAGAAGTATAGTTGATAACATTTGTTGGAAGTGGACAAGCATAACATTGGTCATTGGTGCAATCCATAAAAAAAGTAATGAAGGAAGAGAGGTCTCACATATAAATATGCTATCTTGGACATCTTTTATGATTTTGAGCCCCCATCAAATATTCTATATCAATTAGTTGACGTTGGACAAGGAAGACAATGTAATGAGTTATGGATGTTTACATTCACGTAGAAGTTATATTGTTATGGGTCTTCTAACATGTGGTGCTTGTCTAGGATCTTTTGCTAGCCAAAAATTCACACTAAGTAGAGATACTACTTGTGCATCCAAAACCCTTAAACCCAGTTTCATGTCATGAGACCCCACCATATCTACCTATGGATTAAATAAGATCTTTCAAGTAAGTTGTCATCGGTGCAAAAGCAATAAAAACTGCTCATAAATATGTATGATCTTTTATTGTAAGGGAAAGTAAGCTTTGTACGATCTTGTGATAGTGAAAAAATAAAAGTGACAAACTGCATAATAAAGGTTGCTATCACAAGGGGCAATATAAAGTGAGGTTCCTTTACATTTAGAGCTTGCACATCCAAAAACAAAAAGCGCATGAAAACCTCTGCTTCCCTCTGTGAAGGGCCTATCTTTTACTTTCATGTATTTATTTTTATGTAAGAGTCGATAGTGTTCACCCCTATTCCTCTCTATGTACTCTTTAGTGGCAAGCATTATGTGGTGGATAGATCCATATATATATATATATCCAGTTGAATATACATTACCCTTGAGGTAAATGAGTTGGGAGGCGAAACTGTAAGCCCCTATCTTTCTATGTGTCTGACCGAAACTTTTGCTCTATAAATATGCCTTGAGTGTCAGCAATCATAGAAGACTAAATGATAGTTGAGTATGTGAACTTGCTAAACAAAGCTCTTACATAGACTCTTTCTGAAAATATGATGGATTGTGATTGTTTCAGTGACTGAGATCATAGTTTGTTAGTTTCCAATAAATTTATGTTTCATACTTTAGCTTGTGAACGAGTTGTTACTTTAGCACGAGAAGTTTTATGATGTTATATTGCTATTATAATAATGACCATGATGCTTCCATGTCCGTATTTTGTTTTTATCAACACCTCTCTCTCTAAACATGTGGTCATGATTATCGATATCGGCTTTCTCTTGAGGAGTTGATACGTCCATTTTGCATCATGTTTTCCTATCGATATTTATTGCATTATGGACCGTTATTTCATTTTCTGATATAATTATTATGTCTTTTCTCTCTTATTTTGCAAGTTTCATATGATGAAGGAGATTGCCGGCAACTGGAATTCTGGACCGGAAAGGGCTATATCGGAGACACCTTTTCTGCATAACTCCAAATGAGCTGAAAATTTACGGATAATTATTTTGAAATATATAAAAATTATTGGCGAAAGAATTACCAGAGGAGGACCCACCAGGCAGCCATAAAAGCCGGGGGGCGCGCCCTACCCCCCGGGCGCTCCCCCGAGCTCGTGGGGCCCCTGTCAGGCGTCCGAAGCCCATCTTCTGCTATATGATGCCATTTGACCTATAAAAAAATCAGAAGGAAGGTTTCAGGACGAAGCCCACCGTCTCGAGGCGGAACCTGGGCTAGAGCACTTTTGCTCTCCGGTGGAGCGATTCCGCCGGGAAAACTTCCCTTCGGGAGGGGGAAATCGAAGCCATCGTCATCACCAACGATCCTCTCATCGTGGGAGGACCAATCTTCATTGACATCTTCACCAGCATCATCTCATCTCAAACCCTAGTTTATCTCTTGTATTCAATCTTTGTCTCAAAATCTCAGATTGGTACCTGTGGGTTGCTAGTAGTGTTGATTACATCTTGTAGCTGATGCTAGTTGGTTTATTTGGTGGAAGATTATATGTTCAGATCCTTAATGATATTCAATACCCCTCTGATCTTGAGCATGAATATGATTTGTGAGTAGTTACTTTTGTTCTTGAGTACATGAGAGAAGTCCGGTCATAAGTAATCATGTTAATTTGGTATTCGTTCGATATTGTGATGATATGTATGTTGTTGCTTCCTTTAGTGGTGTCGCGTGAACGTCGACTACATGACACTTCATCATCTTTGGGCCTAAGGGAAGGCATTGTGGAGTAGTAATTAGATGGTGGGTTGCTAGAGTTACAAAAGCTTAAACCCTATTTTATGCGCTATTCCGTAAGAGACTGATTTGGATTCATATGTTTCATGCTATGGTTAGATTTATCTTAATTCTTTTTTCGTAGTTGCGGATGCTTACAAAAGGGGTTAATCATAAGTGGGAATCTTGTTCAAGTAAGAATAGCACCCAAGCATCGGTCCATCAACATATCAAATTATCAAAATAACGAACGCGAATGAAACAAACATGATGAAAGTGACTAGATGGAATTCTCGTGTGTCCTCAAGAACGCTTTGCTTGCTATAAGAGAAAGTTCCGGCCTATCATTAGACAAAAAAAAGGATTGGGCTACTTTGCTGCACCTTTGTTACTATTGCTACTTGTTTCTCTTTACAAATTACCTTGCTATCAAACTGCTTGTTACCGATAATTTCAGTGCTTGCAGAAAATACTTTACTGAAATCGTTTGTCATTTCCTTCAGCTCCTCGTTGGGTTCGACACTCTTACTTATCGAAAGGGCTACGATTGATCCCCTATACTTGGGGTCATCAGATGCTGAGCTCGCCACATCTTTATCTGGACATGCTACCTGGGTAGAAGAGAATTTTATTGTGACTGTAATAGAGGCCTTGTTTCAAAGGCAAAAAAAGAAGGAAAAGAGGGTTCGACGGAAGCGCAACAAGGCTCGTGGTGCGAAGTGCCGACCACAACATGAGCCTTGTTGCAAAGGCTGGCATTCTCGGAGTGAGATCGAACGCGCCACCCGACCTTTGTGGGGAGATGGATCTTTTCAAATTATCAACCGGCGGACGCGTAGCATTGCCCCTTATTGACAATAAACATTGAAAAAAAAGAAAGACAATAAACTAGTTCATCAGTGTAATAAATGCCCAACTCATCAACTCGGAAATAAAATTAAAATAAATGTCCTAACTAATATTACCACGGCCACGGACAAACATTCCCCATTTTTCACCAAAGCCCTAGTGCCGCCTCCGCTGCTTCCCCGACCGCCCTGCCTCGCCACCTCCACTCTTCCTCCCCCAACCCGCCGCAGCCAACCATGGTGAGCTCCGCCCTCCTCGCCCCTCCCCCAAACCAGCCCTCCCGCATTTCCCGATCACCGGTCCGTCTAACCCGTGCGCTGCGTAATTGCGTTGCAGGCGAACGTCGCCGCGGGGACGAAGGTGGCCGCCGCCGCCGCCGGGCAGCCGAAGAAGAGGACGTTCCGCAAGTTCAGCTACCGAGTATATGCTGTTTGATAGGTGTTGAAGATGTGATCTGTATTACTGTATATGTGTTGATTTGAGTGTTTTCATCATTTCCAAGTTATTTGCGTGACACCAAGTTCTAACAGTACACTTCTAATGCTGTTTTGATTTGAACCATCAATTCTATTGCTTTATTAGTTCGAGTTCAAGCAACTGAAGCTCATTCCTTTTTCTCTGAAAAAATGTACAGAAAAGGGAGGCACCAGCCGGTGAGAAGCCAGCGCCTGTGAAGACTCATGTGCGCAACATGATCATCATACCAGAGATGATAGGCAGCCAAATTGCAGTGTACAATGGGAAAACCTTCTTCGTAAATGAGATCAAGCCCGAGATGATTGGGCACTACCTCGCCGAGTTCTCCATCAGCTACAAGCCCGTCAAGCATGGAAGGCCCGGTATCGGCGCCACCCACTCCTCGAGGTTCATTCCCCTCAAGTGAAAGGATCCTGCGGCCTGCGTGCCCTCTGACTCGGTGACTCCGTACCGTTTTCCATGACGCCGTGTTTGCCCGTTTTGTCCGTGGTGGAACTTGTAGTAGCATATGTATCTATGTCGACGCATGAGGTGGAACTTCTAGCATGTCTGTCTAGTGGAGCTGTAGGAAACCTATGTATGGAAAATTGGGGAGAGTGAAAGCAGCATCTGTTATCTGTGTGGCTGTAGCCAATGCCCACTTGGTTTGTCTTTCTCCATCCTCTGGTTCCTGGTGTGCCAGGTCCGTTGTCCATGCTGTGCACTTTGCAACCCTCTGATACTTGTGGCACTTGTAGATAGTTTTGCTTTGATGATGTGTTGGACCTGGCGCCCACCATTCCAGCCTCAACTTGGTGGGGTTTGCCTGCTTGGAATGTCGTTTCACCGTGCAAACCTCTGGTTACTTTTCCATTAGGTACTTGTGGTGTGGTGTCCAGTTGGCAAATGCCAATTGGATCCAAGGGGATAAGACATATACGGCGCCGGGATATCCAGAGAATTTGCTCACCTACACTTGAGTTGGTTCCCCTGCTCTCACTTGCTGCATCTCCACCGGAGCTCAGGTCAGGTCTACAATGGCAACGATCAGCGCCGCCGCCGCCACCATCATCGCCGCCAGGCCGTCGCAAGCTCTAGGTAGGCAACCTTGTCAATTGTCATCCCCTGTAAGAATGTCGACCAATGAAGTTTGTTAATGTTGGACGCTGATGCTGGGCTGCAGGGCTCCCTCAGCTGAGGGTGACCAGGGCCGAGAGGCTGAGGTGCGGCTACTCCAAGGACGGCAAGGAGGAGGCGACTCCGGCGGTCGTGAAGGGCGTGCCGCTGCTGGCCGCGGCGAGCGCAGCGGTGACGTCCCCGGCGCTGGCGCTGGTGGACGAGCGGATGTCGACGGAGGGCACGGGGCTGAGCCTGGGGCTGAGCAACAACCTGCTGGGGTGGATCCTGCTGGGCGTGTTCGGCCTCATCTGGTCCCTCTACACCGTCTACTCCTCCACCCTCGACGACGACGACGAGTCCGGCGGCCTCTCCCTCTGAAGTCCCACTCTCACCACCCATCTTCTTCCTCCTGCCTGCCTGCCTGCCTGCCTCATCCTTGAAAGCTTTGCGTAATTACCATCAGCCTAAGCATGGACGAATGCTGAGTTACTGGTAACGGTAGGAGAACTGTAAGTGTAAGATGCAGTATGTCCGAATATGTCTATGCCCAGTATGTCAGTGTTAAACCGTTGCAGTTGTTGACTTGTTATATGGATCTTTAACCCAACTCTCATTGCCGGTACGAAGCAAGCCCAGTTGTGTGAATTCATCCATCTCACACAAGCCTTGGGCTCGAAATAAGATCCAACACATCCTCCCTTGATTTCTCCCATCTAGTATTATACGTATATACAAATGCATGTACACAGACGTTGGCACAAAACTGAAGGAACAAACAGGCCTTGTGTAGAGACGTTCCCGTTGACGACGAGGTGCCTACTCAAGATGATATGCCAGCTCAGTCTTTCGGAGGTGCTCATAGGGGTAAGGTATGCGTGTGTGCGTTCATAGGGGTGAGTGTATACGCGTGTACATGAGCGCTTGTGTCTATACTGATGTTCCCAAAAAAAAGGCCTTGTGTATAGTTACCCACTTGTACACGTCCCAAAATGGTAACTCACTTCTGAAACTAGGTGGTAACTTTAAAACTCGGAAAAATTGAAAAGAACTATCAAAAGTGGGATATAGTTTCAAATGGAAACTTAATCGGGATTGTTAAATCTCAGTTGACTAAAACTTAACGAAGCCTCAGTCGATGCTATATTCGTAAGATCTTGTGTGAAGATTTGTGTAAAATTTTCTTTTAAATTGTTTCTTTCTTCTTTTTATATGTTCTGTTACTTGACTCTCAAAATTCGTGAGATCTTGCGTGATCTTCTTTTTATATGTTTTGTTACTTCTTGCCACGCCCAAAATTAATCGTTGCTTGGGTGGTTAACTTACATGTTAATGGTGGGTAGCTTTTGGGTACAAAAAGAGTATCGTCGAAATACATTAATATAAGCTCTAATTTCGAAGGTCTCGACGCAATTAGTCCAACAGTAAAAACGGATCATAAATTAGATAAACGGTTTGAGCTACAAAATATTTTGAATTTTTGAAATTCACATTTACTACAACATGACATCAGCAATTTTGTCATTTAGTGTATGCATTCAAACCGGGCTGTCACAACTTGTTTTTCGAGCGTGTGAGTGGGAGTCGGTGGTTAAGACAAAAATTGTCCTAACCACCGTTGGGTTCATAGTCCCTGTCTGGACATGTATGCCTGTCCGCAGTCCGTTTTGCTGATCCAAACAGACAAAAAGTAAACAAAATTCGTGTCCGTTTGGATTGGCCTATTAGAGTTGCCCTAACGCCCTATAGTTATGCCAAATCTAGGGCATCCTATGGCTGGTCGCGTCCTTATTTTAGGAGTTTAAACATCAAACATGCAGAACAACATAACCGAAAGGTTTGAACATCCATTAACTGCCAAAAGCAAAACTTGACCATTTATTAAGAGAATAAAAAGAAAACAAATAAAAACAGAAATGATAAATCCCGAACTTTCGGATTTAAAGTATGACAACCTGAACATTTTTCATGGCAACTTTAGTTGACCTGAGGTGAAAGTTTAGGCGGCAAACATGGTAATTTTCTGGGAAAAAACAAACTGGGACAAAAATTGCCATGGCCATCTCGCGTCAACTAAAGTTGTCATGCTTAAAATTTGAACGTTTGGAATTTATCGGGGTCCAATAAAAAATATGCTAGCTATAACAACCATACACATAAAGAAAAGGGCAACATAACGGTCGAACTACATGTTGGGCCATGTCCTAGCTAAAAGCAGATCACACAGTTGTTGCATTCCCTTCTTTTTTATAGCCTACAGATAACACGTCAGCCTCCCCTAAAAAAAAGGATAACACGTCAGCCTAGCTACACTAAAGAAATTTCTTTCGGGAGTCAACCCATTTATATTTTCTTTAGGACACCGATAACACCTGAACATTCGGTCTGGGAGCTCCCCATACCGAACGACACGTTCGGGAGGGACCATCGATAAACACGAATGATCTCGTTCGCCCCAGGAAGGAGTCCACACCGAACGATTACTTCCCCTGGCCTTTTTCTACTGGCCCAATAGGCACGAATCCAGTCAGCCCAAAAAAATAAAAAAAGGCCACAACAAAAAATCGAAAAAAAACCAACAGACATGAATTCAACCTGCTTCATGATTCATGGCAAAAATTGGAGAAAAAATTGAGTCATGACTTCGAAAAAGGACACAAAAAAAAATCAAAAAAATCCAACAGACACGAATTCAACTTGCTTCATGATTCATGGCAAAAACTGAAGAAAAAAATGGAGTCATGACTGGCAAAGCCAGAGTTTGTATGAACTGACACGGCAAAGATTACAAAATTTTGCATTAAAGACTACTTGTAGGAGGACAAAATGGCCATGTAAAATTAGGGAATCTACTAGAAAAATTGATTCATGACTCATGGCAAAGCTAGAAATATTATGTATTGGCATGGCAAAGATTACATAATTTTGCACTACATACTACTTGCAGGAGGACAAATGGACATGTTAAATTAGGAGATGCACTAAAAAAGTTAATAATTTGCGATGTTCTACATAAATATCATGTTCTACTCAATTTGCCGTCTCTCGACATTTTCAACAAACTTGTTGTAACACCCCAAAAATTTAACCACATTTTTATTAAGTAAAAATTTGGTCAGAAATAAAATTTTAAATTATATTGGGTGTTTTAGTAATTTTAGAGTATTCTCTGCCCTCTGTTTTTCAAAATTCTTCCCTCCATAATAGAAATTTTGGAATTAATATTGTGGCTTTGGAAGTTTTCCTAAATCATTTCATTTAAATTTTAAAAACAGTAGGAATTATTTTTTCATAATAAAATTTTGCCCAAGTTAATTCTTTTAAAATGCATTTTCAATTCATTAAATGCTTCTGTTGCACTACAACCATTTCAAATAATTATTTTAAAATTCCACAAAAATTTTGGGAGGTCATGTGATGCCTATATATCACTTTTATTCAAAAATCCAACCTGGTATTTTGTAAAATTTGAGTGCCACATCCCCTTTTCTTTTCTGGTCCAGATCCAACTTTGCACTACAACCCTAATTTTCCTTGCTCCAAAAATCTTAAATTTTTTCCCACCTGTAGTCCTTCCTAGGAAACCCTTAAGTCCAGGAGATCAGCCCCATTTGCATCATCTAGATCCACCAAATGATCCCCTGCAGTTTCTGTTCAGTACTGTAGTTTTGTAAAACTTGCACTAAAAAGTTTTTCTTCTTGCCAAACCAGCTTCACCACTACCTTTACCATCCAAAGAGACCCCCAGCTGCCAATTTCCAAGTCTACCAGAATCACCTAGGTCACCCTAACATTCTATCGAGCACCTTGAGCTCATGGCAGAATTTGGGCATCTTTCTAAATTGCACTGGACACTAGCCCCTCTCCCCAAACTAGCATGTCCATCACCTCTCTCATGCCCATAAGCACCACCCTGCTAATTTGTAGCCCCATTAGATCCCTGTGGATGCCACTGGCATTTCTTCGAGCACATTGTGCGCGTGTACGGAGCGCGTCCAGAGCACGCATTCTGCTCCGCTGGCATCGGGCTACTGCCGCTCTACTGCTGCCTTCCCTCGCCTGTCCTGATCCACCCCTGAATCACCACGACACCCTGGAAGCCTGCCGACACCCAGGCTTGGCCGCTGGTGCCAACCAACGCCGACCAGGGCCGCCGCCCGAAGTGGCCGCCTCTGCCACGCCTCTACCGAGATGCGTGGCTCACCCGCAGGTCGCCAGAGACCCTCGGAGCTTATCCACACCGCACCAAGCTCGCTAACTACCTCGCCTACAACCCCACCGACCCCTCACTGGCTTCGACGGCGCCAAAAATGGCCGCCGCCGTCGTATCTTGCTCGGGAAGCCTCGAAACCGACTCCCCCGGCTATAAGAAGGCACCCGAGCTCGCTCAATCCCTCGACACACCACTCCCCTCCTCTCTGTGGACCTCCCGGAGCAGCCAACTGACCGGAAGCTCCTTCCTTCCTCATCGCCGGCGAAATCAGCCGCCACTACCCCTCGGTCCATTCCAACATCTCCAGAGCCTCCCTCGCTTCGCTTTTCTCTCTAGTAGCCTCCACTTGCGTCCACAACTTCGTTCCACCTCTCAATTTAGCCCGGGATCACCCACGGGCGAACCCTTCTTTCTCCCGAAGCCGCCGTCCGGCAATAAGCTTGCCGTCGGCAATTCTGTTCACCCCGGCGACCATGGCGGGTACCGGGAGGACCGCCTCTTCCTCATGAGCACGCCCATGGTCTCAGATCCCCGAACGGCGTCGCCGTTCGCCGGCGAGCCTCGCCGGAGTGCCGCCTCTGTTCGGCCAGGAAAAGGCGCGGGCGGCTGACCAGTCAAACCTGACTGGTGGACCCATGGGACCCATTGTCAGTGACCGAGGGCGGTACCGACTCGTCCATTAGTGGAGGCGTAATTTGGAGAATACATCTTCACGTCTGGGAAGCGTATTTCCCGAAGCACGCCATCGACGTCATCCACACTCCCACACAGCCGAACGACTGGGCCCGGCCCAGTGGCACCGCACGGCTAAGTAGCGCTCAGGGCGCAATTCTGATCTTTTCTTATTTTCTTTTCCAGTAGATTTCAAATAATTCCACAACCATCATTTCAAATCCAAAATTGATGATTTGAATTTCTGTAGATTTATAAAATCATGCTCTATTAAACTAGATAGGGTGAACATTTTTGATAAGCTTAGTTTTTATTGGGTCTATTTAATAGTACTTTTAATCATTTATTCCATCTTAGAATTGCTCTAAGTAATTCATATGAACCCCAAATAAATTGATTCTTTTTCAGTTAATTCTCATTTTTCATCTAGTTTATTTTTGTATTTATTTTAAAAAAATCCAGACAACTTTTTTGTACTGTTTTTGCTTTATGTAGTGATTTCAATATTTTTGAAAATAGGAAATGGAGGGAAGATAAAATTTTCAAACTTTTGGAGTGCACCCCACACTTCTGCATGCTCAAGGCAAGCATTTTGAACACTTGATATGGTGAATTGCATAGTTAATATTTGCATCATGATTATGTTGAGTTCATATAAAGTTTGCATATTGATAGTTATGCCTGCATGACCCCATAAAAATATTTTACCTTCATTTAGGCATGAAGTATGAGTAAGCATGGCTATTTTCATATGTCACATATGCCTGTGCCGGTCCGGACTAATCTGCAGGAAGAATCAGTCACGAGAAAAGTGACCGTGAGACTGAAAACTCGTTGTTACAAGAATGATTGGTGTGGGCATATTGGAGCATGCAAGGGTTGTGGCCCTATTTGGTATTGCTGTTGAAAGAATACTTTGTTGTGCTAACCACTACAGGAAATATTTGAGCCTCCTAAGTCGACCGTAGATCGAGTCTTGTTCCGGTAACCCCCGTACTTGATTCGTACTGCCACTTGTCCCTGCCACAGGTGGGGTATGGTTTAGTAAGTTATTAACCCCTTTCCGTGCATACACCACATAGAGGGCTATGATGAGGGTTTCCACGATCATGGACTAAATCCTGTCATCGAGTCAGGGGGCATGGGTGTATCCGGTTGTGACCGAGAGGGGGGCACCCCTTGGAATCCGCGCGTATTAATAGTGATGCCATGCTACTCGAGATTGTTGTCTCCCCGACTTAGAGTTTTTCTGAAACGATGCTTTGGGTGATTCCTGGCATCCGGACGGTTAATCTGGTGTGTGCTGGTCAGGTGTGTTTTCAACCCAAAGACCGTAATGGGAATTAGTCAGTGTCACGGTACTGACTAAAGAAATCCTTTACTTGTGGGTACAGAGTACACCCTCTGCAGAGTTTAAACCTATTCGAATAGCCGTCTCCGCGGTTAAGGACTACAGTTTGGGTTGGTCAAGTGTCGGTCTTCGGAGGAAATAATTAAAATGTGCCTGAATTATTTTGCAGGATAATTATTGTCATCCTGATGCTACCATGAATATTTTTGCTATGCATATTAATATTATTGTGGTTATGCATATTATTGTGGACTAACCCGTTTCTTTTTTTCTTTTTCCTGAGTGTCTTAGGGGCTGGCTAGACTACCCCGGGCATTCGGTTTTATTTTCAAGACCTCTCCGTGGCGTCCCTCGAGTTCTCAGACGGTCTATCACGCCACTACTCTTGTGGACACCCGATTGGCATTTCTTTTCAAGACATCTTCGTGGCGTCCCTCGAGTTCTCAGGCGGTTTATCACGCCACTACTCTTGTGGATACCCAATTGGCATTTCTTTTCAAGACTGACCGTGACGTCACTTTTTGACACCCGACTGGCATTTCTTTTCAAGACCTCTCTGTGACGTCCCTCGAGTTCTCATGCGGTCTGTCACGCCACTACTCTTGTGGACACCCGATTGGCATTTCTCTTACCTTTCCTTGTTTTATGACTAACAAGTTATATTATGTCTCTTTTTGCACCATATCACTGTTGCCATGCCATGTTTTAAATTTTTAGTCAGCATGAGCATAGCATTTAATCCAACATGAGCAAATGCATTCGGTATATCTTGTGTTCATAATATTTGCAAGTACATTCAAACGTACTCACAGGCTTGTCCCTGGCTATTTACTTGGCCAGGTCAGGAGTTCTACAAGGAGTACCATAGCGACGTCCGTGCGGAGCCTAGGATGGCAGCCACACGGGATAGGAATTATTCAGGTCAGCCATTCCTGTGGGAATGGAGCCCCATCGACGTTGGAGAACCACAAGTCGCTTTCGTCACCCGTCACCAGATATCATCGTTGTATCATTAGACCTTTATGGACTTGTATCCAATTCTTGTAATTGCTTGATAATCTGTAACAAGGACGTGTCCACCAGTAACGGTAATCCTGGGCTGGTGATGACACGAGGGGTTAATTTCTGGGATTTTTGTGTCCTCGAAATCCGGCACCGACAGCCTTGGTATCAGAGCCAGGCTGACCATTGCCTAATCCTATCTTAGCCTGGTCGCTATCCCTAGGTTTCCACACCGTCCACATCATTTCCTATCCACCGTCAAGCCCATCCTATCCGATAACCGCACAGTGGCCAGCCGACATCTTTTTGATAGTCGGTGCCCAACCTATCAACATAGCCCATAGGCTGTGTGCCTGTGGCCGACACCTGAGTTGTCCCATCCGCAAGCGTGCGATGGAAGACTCCACTGGCTTATAAGAGAAGCCTCACCCCAACCCAGCATATCACAGCCTCACTCTCAGTTCGATATCCAACCACCTAGATGCCTGGCCCCATCGTGCACAACGAGACCACCGTAGTCGAGCTTGAAGGCTTTGTAGCCATCCTCGCCAATCTCACCCGTCGTGCTTTTGGCACAGAAGAGCCCCCGGAATATGTCGTGTACCAGGAGCACACAAGTGATTCCATCCATCACTTCTGGGCCACGGTGCACATCTATGGGAGGAGCATCACATCAGAGCGCCCTTACCGGTTCTCCGGGAGGACGACCTCCGACGAGCCCCAAGCCATCCAACTTGCAGCCCGAGAAGCTGTAGTTCATCTTCGGCAACTGTCGCCGAGGGTTAACTGCCGCCCTTTCTTCTACTACCCTAGCCGTGAAGGCTATGGTAGACCGACCCAAGTCGCCAATGGATACCAAGAGTCGGATCCTGCTCTGGTACATCTGGTGCGCTACCTGAGAGCGCAAGAGGCACTGTTCGATCAGGTCACTTTTGACCTGATTGAGACCCGCAGGACGCTCGCTCTCCTGACCCCGGCAAGAAGTGAAGCTGCACCCGCCACCAACACCCTGATAGTGCTGCTTGGGAGGCCAGTTGAGCCCTCAAGGTCTGCCCCTGTTGTCCACCCGGGCAATGCTTTCGTTTCCCCGGAGGAACTTCGTCGACTCTTGGGGATCTTCTCCAATGGGACTGTAGCCACTACACCCCGCGTGGGTCATCATCGCTACCTCAACCCCGCAACTCCTCATTCCACTCCAGCCAACTCCGACACCAAAGCACACGGAGAGGCCTCGACATCTACAAGACCCGCCCGCCTAGATGTCAATGAGGTGGACTGAGTCCACCAAATTTGTAGCAGAGCCTTAGTGGCCCAGTTTCCCTGTATTTTTGTAGTACTGGTTGTACGGCGTAGTAAGTCTGTAAATTAATTGTGTGCCGTTGTCATAAGTGCATTATTATGATTGCATTCTGCATATGATTTTTTTATGCATTTAGTTCTTCCGTCCTTAACAAATCTCGAGGACGAGATTCCCTTAAGGGGGATAGAGTTTGTAACACCCCAAAAATTTAACCACATTTTTGTTAAGTAAAATTTGGCCAGAAATAAAATTTTAAATTATATTGGGTGTTTTAGTAATTTTAGAGTATTCTCTGCCCTCTGTTTTTCAAAATTCTTCCCTCCATAATAGAAATTTTGGAATTAATATTGTGCCTTTGGAAGTTTTCCTAAATCATTTAATTTAAATTTTAAAAAACAGTAGGAATTATTTTTTCATAATAAAATTTTGCCCAAGTTAATTCTTTTAAAAGGCATTTCCAATTCATTAAATGCTTCTGTTGCACTACAACCATTCCAAATAATTATTTTAAAATTCCACAAAAATTTTAGGAGGTCATGTGATGCCTGTATATCACTTTTATTCAAAAACCCAACCTGGTATTTTGTAAAATTTGAGTGCAACATCTCCTTTTCTTTTCTTGTCCAGATCCAACTTTGCACTACAACCCTAATTTTCCTTGCTCCAACCAAAAAAACTTCCTACCTGTAGTCCTTCCTAGGAAACCCTTAAGTCCAGGAGATCAGCCCCATTTGCATCATATAGATCCACCAAATGATCCCCTACAGTTTCTGTTCAGTACTGTAGTTTTGTAAAACTTGCACTAAAAAGTTTTTCTTCTTGCCAAACCAACTTCACCACTACCTTTACCATCCAAAGAGACCCCCACCTGCCAATTTCCAAGTCTACCAGAATCACCTAGGTCACCCTAACATTCTGTCAAGCACCTTGAGCTCATGACAGAATTTGGGCATCTTTCTAAATTGCACTGGACACTAGCCCCTCTCCCCAAACTAGCATGTCTATCACCTCTCTCATGCCCATAAGCACCACCCTGCTAATTTGTAGCCCCATTAGATCCCTGTGGATGCCACGGAGTGCGTCCAGAGCGCGCGTTCTGCTCCGCTGGCATCGGGCTACTGCCGCTCTGCTGCTGCCCTCCCTCGCCCGTCCTGATCCACCCCTGAATCACCATGACACCCTGGAAGGCTGCCGACACCCAGGCTTGGCCGCTGGTGCCAACCAACACCGACGAGGGCCGCCACCCGAAGTGCCCGCCTCTGCCACGTCTCTACCGAGACGCGTGGCTCGCCCGCAGGTCGCCAGAGACCCCCGGAGCTTATCCACACCGCACCAACCTCGCTAACTACCTCGCCTACAACCCCACCGACCCCTCACTGGCTTCGACGGCGCCATAAATGGCCGTCGCCGTCGTATCTTGCTCGGGAAGCCTCGAAACCGACTCCCCGGCTATAAGAAGGCACCCGTTCTCGCTCAATCCCTCGACACACCACTCTCCTCCTCTCTGTGGACGTCCCGGAGCAGCCAACTGACCGGAAGCTCCTTCCTTCCTCATCGCCGGCGAAATCAGCCGCCACTACCCCTCGGTCCATTCCAACATCTCCAGAGCCTCCCTCCCTCACTTCGCTTTTCTCTCTAGTAGCCTCCACTTGCGTCCACAACTCTGGTCCACCTCTCAATTTAGCCCGGGATCACCCACGGGCGAAACCCCTCTTTCTCCCGAAGCCGTCGTCTGCCAAAAAGCTCGTCGTCGGCGATTCTGTTCACCCCGGCGACCATGGCGGGTACCGGGAGGACCGCCTCTTCCTCATGAGCACGCCCATGGTCTCAGATCCCCGAACGGTGCCGCCGTTCGCCGGCGAGCCTCGCCGGAGTGCCACCTCTGTTCGGCCAGGAGAAGGCGCGGGCGGCTGACCAGTCAAACCTGATTGGTGGGCCCGTGGGACCCACTGTCAGTGACCGAGGGCGGTACCGACTCGTCCATAAGTGGAGGCGTAATTTGGAGAATACATCTTCACGTCTGGGAAGCGTATTTCCCGAAGCACGCCATCGACGTCATCCACCCTCCCACACAGCCGAACGACTGGGCCCGGCCCAGTGGCACCGCACGGCTAAGTAGCGCTCAGGGCGCAATTCTGATCTTTTCTCTTTTTCTTTCCAGTAGATTTCAAATAATTCCACAGCCATCATTTCAAATCCAAAATTGATGATTCGAATTTTTGTAGATTTGTAAAATCATGCTCTATTAAACTAGATAGTGTGAACATTTTTGATAAGCTTAGTTTTTGTTGGGTCTTTTTAATAGTACTTTTAATCATTTATTCCATCTTAGAATTGCTCTAAGTAATTCATATGAACCCCAAATAAATTGATTCTTTTTCAGTTAATTCTCATTTTTTATCTAGTTTATTTTAGTATTTATTTCAAAATTTTCCAGACAACTTTTTTGTACTATTTTTGCTTTATGTAGTGATTTCAATATTTTTGAAAATAGGAAATGGAGGGAAGATAAAATTTTCAAACTTTTGGAGTGCACCCCACACTTCTGCATGCTCAAGGCAAGCATTTTGAACACTTGATATGGTGAATTGCATAGTTAATATTTGCATCATGATTATGTTGAGTTCATATAAAGTTTGCATATTGATAGTTATGCCTGCATGACCCCATGAAAATATTTTACCTTCATTTAGGCATGAAGTATGAGTAAGCATGGCTATATTCATATGTCACATATGCCTGTGCCGGTTCGGACTAATCTGCAGGAAGAATCAGTCACAAGAAAAGTGACCGTGAGACTTAAAACTCGTTGTTACGAGAATGATCGGTGTGGGCATGTTGGAGCATGCAAGGGTTGTGGCCCTGTTTGGTATTGTTGTTGAAAGAATACTTTGTTGTGCTAACCGCTGCAGGAAATATTTGAGCCTCCTGAGTCGACCGTAGATCGAGTCTTGTTCCGGTAACCCCCATACTTGATTCGTGCTACCACTTGTCCCTGCCACAGGTGGGGTATGGTTTAGTAAGTTGTTAACCCCTTTCCATGCACACACCACGTAGAGGGCTACGATGAGGGTTTCCACGATCATGGACTAAATCCTGTCATCGAGTCAGGGGGCATGGGTGTATCCGGTTGTGACCGAGAGGGGGGCACCCCTTGGAATCCGCGCGTATTAATAGTGATCCCATGCTACTCGAGATTTTTGTCTCCCCGACTTAGAGTTTTTCTGAAATGATGCTTTGGGTGATTCCTGGCATCCGGACGGTTAATCTGGTGTGTGCTGGTCAGGTGTGTTTTCAACCCAAAGACCGTAATGGGAATTAGTCAGTGTCACGGTACTGACTAAAGAAATCCTTTACTTGTGGGTAAAGAGTACACCCTCTGCAGAGTTTAAACCTATTCGAATAGCCGTGTCCGCGGTTAAGGACTACAGTCTGGGTTGGTCAAGTGTCGGTCTTAGTGTCGGTCTTCGGAGGAAATAATTAAAATGTGCCTGAATTATTTTGCAGGATAATTATTGTCACCCTGATGCTACCATGAATATTTTTGCTATGCATATTAATATTATTCTGGACTAACCTGTTTCTCTTATTTTATTTTTTCGAGTGTCTCAGGGGCTGGCTAAACTACCCCGGGCATTCGGTTTTATTTTCAAGACCTCTCTATGGCATCCCTCGAGTTCTCAGGCGGTCTATCACGCCACTACTCTTGTGGACACCCGATTGGCATTTCTTTTCAAGACCTCTTCATGGCGTCCCTCGAGTTCTCAGGCGGTGTATCACGCCACTACTCTTGTGGATACCCGATTGGCATTTCTTTTCAAGACCGACCGTGGTGTCACTTTTTGACACCCGACTGGCATTTCTTTTCAAGACCTCTCCGTGGCGTCCCTCGTGTTCTCAGGCGGTCTGTCACGCCACTACTCTTGTGGACACCCAATTGGCATTTCTCATACCTTTCCTTGTTTTATGACTAACAAGTTATATTATGTCTCTTTTTGCACCATATCAGTGTTGCCATGCCATGTTTTTAATTTTTAGTCAGCATGAGCATAGCATTTAATCCAACATGAGCAAATGCATTCGGTATATCTTGTGTTCATAATGTTTGCGAGTACATTCAAACGTACTCATAGGCTTGTCCCTGGCTATTTACTTGGCCAGGTCAGGAGTTCTACGAGGAGTACCACAGCGACGTCCGTGCGGAGCCTAGGATGGCAGCCACGCAGGATAGGAATTATCCAGGTCAGCCGTTCCTGTGGGAATGGAGCCCCATCGACTTTGGAGAACCACAAGTCGCTTCCGTCACCCGTCACCAGATATCATCGTTGTATCATTAGACCTTTATGGACTTGTATCCAATTCTTGTAATTGCTTGGTAATCTGTAACAAGGACGTGTCCACCAGTAACGGTAATCCTGGGCTGGTGATGACACGAGGGGTTAATTTCTGGGATTTTTGTGTCCTCGAAATCCGGCCCCAAGAGCCTTGGTATCAGAGCCAGGCTGACCATTTCCTAATCCAATCTTAGCCTGGTTGCTATCCCTAGGTTTCCACGCCGTCCACATCATTTCCTATCCACCGTCAAGCCCATCCTATCCGATAACCGCACAGTGGCCAGCCGACATCTTTTTGACAGTCGGTGCCCAACCTATCAACCTAGCCCATAGGCTGTGTGCCTGTGGCCGACACCGGAGTTGTCCCATCCGCAAGCGTGCGATGGAAGACTCCGCTGGCTTATAAGAGAAGCCTCACCCCAACCCAGCATATCACAGCCTCACTCTCAGTTCGATATCCAACCACCTAGATGCCTGGCCCCATCGTGCACAACGAGACCACCGCAGTCGAGCTTGAAGGCTTTGTAGCCACATCCTCGCCAATCTCACCCGTCGTGCTTTTGGCACAGAAGAGCCCCCGGAGTATGTCATGTACCAGGAGCACACAAGTGATTCCATCCATCACTTCTGGGCCACGGTGCACATCTAGAGGAGGAGCATCACATCGGAGCGCCCTTACCGGTTCACCGGGAGGACGACCTCCGACGAGCCCCAAGCCATCCAACTTGCAGCCCGAGAAGCTGTAGTTCATCTTCGGCATCTGTCGCCGAGGGTTAACTGCCGCCCTTTCTACTACTACCCTAGCCGTGAAGGCTATGGTAGACCGACCCAAGTCGCTAATGGAGACCAAGAGTCGGATCCTGCTCTGGTACATCTGGTGCGCTACCTGAGAGCGCAAGAGGCACTGTTCGATCAGGTCACTTTTGACCTGATTGAGACCCGCAGGACGCTCGCTCTCCTGACCCCGGCAAGAAGTGAAGCTGCACCCGCCACCGACACCCTGATAGTGCTGCTTGGGAGGCCAGTTGAGCCCTCAATGTCTGCCCCTGTTGTCCACCCAGGCAATGCATTCGTTTCCCCGGAGGAACTTCGTCGTCTCTTGGGGATCTTCTCCAATGGGACTGTAGCCACTACACCCCACTAACCTATGTCTTAACACAAATTAAAACTAATATGAACCAGCTACCAACCAACAAACAGTTGAAGGCCATTTGATTGGGCAAAAGAACAAGGCAACTACACCAAGTTAGTAGAAGAAAAATGTCATGTATGTAGTGTGCATTTTCTTCGTCTCAATCATATAGTGGAAAAAAGTTGCCATGACACATGAATTACATTTGCCATGGGTAATTAATATATATTGACATGGCCCCATAAGAAATAGAAATAGTTTGCCATTCTTGGAAAAGGAAAAATAATTTGGCATTATCCATAAACTACAATTGCCATGCTTCCATGAACTTAAAAAGCCATGATACATAATAATCCGAGGGGATTCATCTTCCATAGCTTGCACACAAAGTGAACACAAAATAAAAGTTGCCATGTGAAAAAATGAACTCAGCAGTGATGTTTATAAACTACAATTGACATGCTTCCATGAACTTAAATTGCCATGGTATACAAAAATCCTCGGGCATTTATCGTCCACAACTTGCACACATGTGAACACAACAAAAAATGCCATGTGAAGAAATGAACTGTGTACTTTGGTTGCACATTGAAAATTTCAACTATTCACCCAACTGATGATAGAGAGCTTAAATGTCCAACGAACGAACCTTTAGTCTGCAACATCCTTGCGCAGGAGGCGCATCTACTGGTGCTGCGCCAGGACCTAGCGCTTGTAGGGGCAGCGGCCGCTACCGGAGTGGAGGCCAGCGTTGCCGGGCTGCAGGGGATTCTGGCGCCGCTGAAGGAGGCACCCAGGTCGGCGAGATGTTCAAGCTTGCCGACGCCTGCATCATGGAGCGCGTCGGCGGCTGGTCGGTCTGGACCAAAGTTTTGGATTTCGTCCGAGAAAACCAAAATTCCAGCGATTTTCGTCCATCCCGTTCTGGCCCGGTAATAGGGTGTACCGGCCCAAAAAATTCGGCCATTTTTAAATTCACAGCCCAGCCCATGGTCTGCTACAGCCCACACAAACCCCCTTGTGGTATAAAAGCACGAATTCACCTCCTCCTAACCCTAAATTTCACTTTTTCCGTCTCCATCCCACTGAGCGGCGGCTGTGGGCAACAGAACCCTAGCGAGTGAGGCGGGGGCGCGGTGCAGCGCCGCCTCCTCCCATCCACCTCCTAGTCTCCCTCCCTCCCAATCTCCTCCCTCGTCTCCCTCCCTCCCAGTCTCTTTCCCGTCCATGGACAGTGGTCGTGCCGACCGGGTGAGTGGTGGCAGCGCCATGGAGCGCGGCCGCACAACTTCGATGCCGGGCAGGTGGTCTCGGGCGTTGAACGACTCCACGGGAGCAGCAGCATGCGGCGCATCCAGTCGGGCTCGGGCAGTGCCCCGGCGCCGGACGCACGCGCTGGCTTCCGGCAAGCTGGGCATGGTACTGTAACTACTGTTCCTCTAATCTTGTACATGCGCCTATTTAGCATTTTTGTATGATTGCTCATCTTGCCAATATCTGTAGCTAGCTTGTTCATTTGTGAAGATCTGTAGCTAGGTTGTTCAAATGTTCAGCATGCGCACTTGCTTGATACAGGAGCACAATTGTTCATGATAGCTCACCTTGGCATGATCTGTAGTTAGCTGTACGTGCATGCTTATTTAGCAAGTGTGGATGATAGCACACCTAGGCAAGTGTGGATGATAGCACACCTAGGAAGGATCTTTCACTAGCATGTTTGTTTCTAATATCTTGTACTACAAGATTGCTTCATATGTTCTCAATTTTGGTTGCATGCCATTGTTAAAATAGATTACCATTTTTTGCAAATAAAGTTGATCTTTATCTCATGCTTGAATTTATAGGTGATGGAAGTGCGCCCTATCTTCATAGGGTGAGCATCCATGAAGCCAGAAGGAGGGAAAATGGCAACCCCGACAATGAAGATGATATTCTGATGGGGAATGATTCAGCTCCAAGAGAGACAACTTGGAAAGGTCAATACCATGATCTGCATTCTGTTAATTGTGCTTAATTTTTTTGTATGGATATTATGATGCTTTTAGAGAGGAAACATTTAAATAAAAAGGTGTATTAATTTTGTTTAAAATTAAATTGTGCTAATTCTGTTTGTTATGCCTTGTTAGCTTTTACTTGATGTTGTTATGCATTTAGAGTAAAAAATGTGCCAATTCCCCTTTTTTGCCTTATTATCTTTTTACTTGATGTTATGATGCATTTAAAGTTGGAATGTTGTTTATTCTGTTGTAAAAATTATGCTAATTCTTGTTACTCATTCTTTTTTATTCGTTACTCAGTTTTTAGTTGCATTATGATGCATTTAGAGTTGAAGGTTTGGCCAAAGGTTGGCACGTTCTTCTGCAGAGAAAATGTCACCAAGTAAGTTACAATACAAGACTTGTAAATATTCTCTATTATCCCAGTTTTGCAACTCAGTTCGTTTTGTTAACTCTGTTTTAACTTGGCAGCCGAGTGGTGGTTTCAATTTGGAGGGGAAGTTCCTAATCTGCAGAAGTGTGCCTTGAGAATTGTATCACAGTGCGTTTCATCAAGTGGCTGTGAGAGGAATTGGAGCGCTTTTGCATGGTCCATACGAAGCAAAGAAACCTTCTTCTATATGGCAAGCTGCACAAGCTTGTATCCGTGCGCTACAACTCGAAGGTATGAAATGTGCTTGCCCATATGCCATGATTCAATCATATGCTCATGTTTGCTAAGAATTGTGTAGAGTAAAGGCTGCTGCCTACTCCCTCCGTTCCAAATTACTTGACCCATATTTATCTAGACACGGATGTATCTAGACACTAAACAAGTATAGATACATCCATATTTAGACAAATTCAAGTCAACTAATTTGGAACGGAGGGAGTACTAAGTAAATGCCCATTTTAGTCTTACTACTTTGTTGTCATTGATTGATTTTGTTTTCACACCTTGAAGATACGTGCTGAAGAAGAACAAGACCCAGTGAGGGAGAATGATAAGCAGAAGGAGGTTGATCCATGTGCAATGATGATGGACACAACCATGTTTGATGCATCAAATCCTATGATGGAATGGTTGAATGAGGATGAGGAGAATGAAATCTTGGATGGACTTGATGCTGCTAGCGCTGTGTTTGAGCAAATACGTTTGCTCAACTCAAGTAGGAAAGCCTCTCATCTTGGAAGGAAGGACAATGGCAGGAAAAGGAAGAGGGTGGAGGAAGAAGAGGAGGAATACGATTATAGTGAGGATGATGATGAAGAAAATGAGGACCTGGAAATCAACGATGACAATGATAGCCAAGATGATGGTTCAAGTCAATCTGATGGAGGAGATTCGCCAATGGAAGCTGAAAAGGATTTACCAAGACAAGTTGGAAATGAGGCTGAGGCAACAAGTGATGGTAGTTTGGTGAACCGTAGATCTGAATGGGTTAGGCAAGCCTGGAAGGTCAAGGAGGTCACCAGCCTTTACAATTAACAAGTAAGTTCCTTGTGATGTCATCAATAACTTGCCATTTATGCGCTTTCTTATATTCCGTCATAAACATGTGATGTTGTGCTTTGGTCCATATGATTCTCTATGCTGTTTCAGTTGGGGCTGCTTATCTATGAATTCTGCACCAAATGTGGATGTTGTTGGCATAAGTTGTGGCTATCATCTATTTGTAATGTTTATATAATTCACAATGCTTCTTTAATTGCAAGGTTAAGAGGCATGGGAGTTAAAGAGCTTTTGGTTTGATGAAGACTAACGGGTGGATGAACAAGAAGTCCGAAGTGAAGGCCTTGGTTTGATTCAAGACTGAAGAGTTGAACAGGAGTCCGAATTGAACTCTGTTCCTATTTTGGGGTTGGCATATTTGAACTTTAAATGCCTTGTTAAATTGATCGTGGACTGTAATTCTGAACTGTTATGGTTGCTGCTGGACTCTTGATTTGATTCATGTGGACTCTTAATTCGCATGTTAATCTGGACTATCTTGTTGCATTTTGAATGGCTGATGCTCTCTGAATTGGACTATGGTGATTCCTGAATGGTGTTGCTGGAAGGTTAATCTTCAGTCTGATGCGTACTAATTTGCTGAATGGACCTGTTGTATGATTTTTTACATACATATTTCGCTAAACTTTATGTTACTCATTTGGTGTTTTGTTGTATTTCAAAATTTTGGGCATTTTTCGTTCACTTTTCTTTGATTTTCGTTCAATTTTTGTTCCAAAATTCAAATTTTAGTTTTTGATTTTCGTCCGAAATTTTCCAAAAAACCGAATTTCGTCCATCTCGTTTTGGCCCGGTAAAAAACAAAAAACGAAATCCAAAATTCTGGTCTGGACCTCCTTGCGCGGAGGTGGCGCAGCTGAGGTGACCCTGACCCCTAGCATCGAGGCCGCCGCCGTCACGGACGACGATGATGTCAATGTTGACGACCTCCAGCCTCCCCCCCCCCCCCGACCTTGGCTCGGCGAGTCCGTCGCCGGCCAGGACCTCACCTTGCCGTGCCCTCGACAGGCTCCTCGCGCCCCTCTGTTGTCCCCCTCATACTCCGCTACATCATCAAAGGAGCGGGCGGGCAATTCCATCGCTGGCCAGGACCTCTCCTCACCGTCCCGTTGCCGTCGCCGGCGACCTCGCCGCGAGGATTAGATGTGGTGATGTGCTGGTGTGGATGGGGGAAATAGATAGGATGGTTTTGGCTAGGGAGTGGGCTACGTGCTGTGTGGGAGGGGAGTTGGGCTCGTTCGCGACGTTCGCCCCTGAGCCCGAACGCTGAGTGTGGATGACGTGGTTGTGGATGCGCTACAAGATTCGTGCGTTTTGATCTAACGGCTCTGGACGCGTTCGGACCGAAATTCTAAAACCTGGCACGTTCGGCAGTTATAGAATCCGTTTTTTTCCTGTTATTTCACAACGAAACACAAAAAAAAAAATCCTACACAAGCGATGCCTCTGCAAATAATTCCAGAATCACACGCCGGCTGGGATCAGGAGCCCGGCCCCGGCGGCGCCCTCTTGTCGGGCGTCCCGCACTTGGCCGGGACGCGCCACCCGATGGTCCTCCCGGCGTTCCTCCTCTCCGGCGGCGTCATGGCCGTGTAGTTCTTCCACTGCCCGAGCACGTCCCGGAGATCGCTCAACTTTTTCTCCAGGCCGAAGCAGCAGTTGGCATGCATGGTGCACGCCCTGGCCATGTCGTTGCGGAACAGCCGGCAGAATCCGCCGAAGTGAGCCGTGTCGAGGAACTGGAACCTTAGCCGCAGGCCGCCGTCCGCAGAGGCCAGCTCGTGCTTGATCTGGTTGAAGACGGCCTGCTCGTGGGCCCTCGGAAACCGCCACCGCGCCGCCCGCCACCGCCGCATCATCTCCACCGTCCGCGCCGTCGCCTTCACGTAGTAGAATCCCGTGTTGGGCCAGTTGCCGTCGAGCGCGTCGGCGTCGCCGGAGTAGATGTCGCAGGACACGGCCATGTCCGCGTGCACGCCGATGTGCGGGAACGGGTCCCGGAACCACACCACGTCCACGTCCGTGAAGAGGAAGTTGTGGCCGAGCTGGAGGACGCGCTGCTGCAGCTCCAGCTTGGCCCAGACGAGCTCCAGGTAGGCGTCGCTCATGAAGTCGCTGGCGGAGCTGAGGTTCATGGCCGTCGCCTCGACCTCGAGGAGGTAGCAGTGCGGGTGCACGCGCCGGCAGTGGTGGTACGCGGCGTCGTCGACGGCGACGATGAGCGTGTGGTTGAGGAGGTGCGCGATCCCCTCGCCGTCGCGGAAGCTTCCGCGGAAGAGGTCCAGCAGCGACCCCGGCGCCGCCCACGCCTCGTTCACCGACGTGATGATCACCGTGCGGTCGTCGGTCGCCACCTTGGGCAGCAACTCCGCCAGCCCCGAGAATAGTCTCTCCTCCTCCTCCTGCGCATGCATGCATGCATGAGAGTGTCACATGAGCACGCAAATCGCCGACACGTACGTACACTAGTGCAAATTAAGTAACACTGCGCTGCACATACATACGTACCTTTTCTTGAGCTGAACCATGAGTTGAGATCAGGTTGGCATGGCTCATCTGCTGATGAGCTGATCCATTCTGATATCCAAAGCTTGAGGTTGAGATGCTTGCCAGCTTCTCGCCGACCCGGTCGGAGGCGAGGAAGAAGATGTCGTTGCAGATTCCGGCCAACTGAGCGAGAGAGAGAGGAAGTGAGGAAGATGGGATCACGTGGATTCAGATGAACTAGACTGACAGAGTCTTTGCGCTGCTAACGGTTCGCAGCTTTTCTGCGCTTTCTGTTATTTATGCAGAGCTCAAAGCGATCTGCCAAATACAAAGGAAAATCACACCCACGCACACCTAGCCTACTGATCGTGCCATCCCACAATGCTAAGTTTGCGCGAGTCACTACGCCGCCGTCAATCCCGCTGAAATTCCATGCCATCCCATGAGAAGCGGTCTTGCCGGCGTATCTACAGCTATCTGCTAACTGAACTAACTGAAAGAGAAAAACGAGACTGAACCGGACGTGGACATGCACACGCTACCGGCCCGATTATTCAGCTAAGATAACTTGTGTAAACTGAAGCTAGCAACGAGGATTACACTTCAAATCACCCCCTAATCCTGTTGCTCTCCCTTGACCTGAATGATCCCAAGCCTGCACCGGAGTTCTGTGAACTTTGCACGCCCAAGTGACTTCGTCAGTATATCAGCCAACTGATCTTCAGTTCGGACATGCTCAACTTCCACTTTTCTTTATTCAACACACTCTCTGATGTAGTGATACCTCAAATCAATGTATTTACTCCTCTCGTGGTGCACTGGATTCTTGCTTAGTTCAATTGCTGACTTGTTGTCAATCTTGAGCTGCACTTTCTGCTTCTCTGTTCCAAGCATTTCTGAAACCAATCTGCTGAGCCAAACAGCCTGTGTTGCTGCCGTTGCTGCTGCTATATACTCAGCCTCGCAGGAAGACAAAGCCACGATCTTTTGCTTCTGAGAGCACCAAGTGATGACACTAGGGCCCAGGAAGAACACTAGCCCAGACGTGCTCTTTCTGTCTGTCAGATCACCGGCATGGTCGCTGTCGCTGAACCCTGTCAGAACAGTTCCCCCTCCTGCCTTGTAAGCGCACCCGTAGTTCAGTGTTCCCCGAATGTACCTCAAGATCTGCCTGATGATCGCCCAGTGCTGCTTCCCGGGTGCTTCCATGAACCTGCTGGCCACACCCATAGCATATGCAATATCCGGGCGTGTATTCACCAAGTACCTCAGACTGCCACTGGTACTGCGATACCTGGTTGCATCGATCACTTCTCCAGTGTTCTTGACAACCTTCAGACGATTTTCCATGGGTGTGAAGCTCGGGTTGCAGTCCCTCATTCCACCATCTTCCAAGATCTTGGCCGCGTAGCTGGACTGACACACTGTAATCATCCCACGCTCTTGCTTCACTTCGATGCCAAGATAATAACTGAGTAAGCCAAGGTCAGTCATCTAAAAAAGCTCTTGCATCTGGGCCTTGAAACCCTCAATGGCGTCAGCAGTGGTGCCCGTGATGATCAGGTCATCAACGTACACCCCCACCAGCAGAAAATCTGAGTCGTTTCCGCGCCTGTACAAAGCATGATCCAGCTGACACCGTGCGAATCCAAGTGACTGCAGTGTGGAATCCAACTTGGCGTTCCAGGCCCGCGGAGCCTGCCGGAGCCCATACAACGCCTTCCGCAGCTTGAGCACCTTGTGAGCATTGCCGTCGTCGATGAAACCTGCCGGCTGATGCACATACACCTCCTCCTCCAACTCACCGTTGAGGAAGGCTGAGCGCACATCCATGTGGTGCACGCTCCAGCTCCGGTGCGCGGCCACGGCAAGCAGAACGCGCACTGTCTCCAGCCGGGCCACAGGAGCGAATACCTCATCGAAGTCAATCCCCTGCTTCTGTGCGTAGCCCTTCGCCACCAGCCGCGCTTTGTGCTTGATGATGTTGCCGACCGGGTCTCGCTTCACTTTGTACACCCATTTCAGCCCGATCGCACGGTGGCCCTCCGGGAGCGCGGCGAGCTCCCAGGTGTCGTTGGCGCGGATGGACTCCATCTCCGCCTCCATGGCACTCCGCCACGCTGGCTCTTCCAGAGCGTCGTCGACGGACGCAGGCTCCTCTGCAGCAGAGAGACAGAGGCCACTGTATTCCAGTGTGCACTCCGGGGCATGATCGATCACATACTCCATCGATTTGAAGTGGACGAGCACCCCCTCGGCGTCGAACGACTAGCCAGTGGGCGGGGTCACCCACCCGTCGTCAGGGTCGTAGAACTTTGTTGTTGGTGTAGATGGACTGGAACTCGCTAAGGCTGGCGCTCTCGTCGCACTCGACGTGCCCACGGTTGACCCGCCGGACACGGGCGTCCGAGGGGATTGTGGTGAGACTGGTGAGCTCGGCGCAGTTGGCGTTGCAGGTGCTCGTGGTGACCCCGCCACCCCGGGCGACACGGAGTAGGTTGTGGTTACGGGCACACCCGCGTCGGAGTACACGACAGTGAGCTCGCGGGCGTGCGCTGAGTCGCCGCCGTCGTTGCTCCAGTCACAGCGCCGGTCCTCCTCAAAGCGCACATCGCGTGTGATGTACAAGCGCTTGCCGATCGGGTCATACACCCGATAGCCCTTTGTCCCCGGCTCGTACCCTAGGAAAATGCCAGGGCGCGATCTGTCCGCCAGCTTGGTCACCCCTGGTCCGACGAGCTTGACATGCGCGACGCAGCCGAAGGTGCGGAAGTAGTCCACCGCCGGTTTCTTCTTGCGCCATGCCTCGTATGGCGTGATGCCCTGCAGGCTTCTGGTCGGCGACCTGTTGAGGATGTGAACGGCGGTGCGCACGGCCTTGCCCCAGAACGCGCACGGCACGTCCATGGCCTTCATGAGACTGCGCGCCATCTCCACGACGGACTGGTTCCTCCGTTCGACCACTCCGTTTTGCTGGGGAGAGTACGGCGTCGTCGTGTTCCTCTAGATCCCCAGCTCCTCGCAGTAGGTGGCGAACTCGTTCGAGGTGAACTCGCCACCTCTGTCTGTGCGGAACGCCCGGAGCTTGGCGTTGCCTTGCATCTCCGCGTGTGCCTTGATCTTCTTGATGTACCGAAATGCCTCATCCTTGCTCTTCAGTACCTCAAGCCACATGTATCTGCTGAAATCATCAACGATCAACAGAAAATACTTGTTACTGCTGGCCGTCGCCGGAGTGATTGGACCGCACAGGTCGCCATGTACGAGCTCGAGCGCGCTCTCGGCGCGGTACGTCGACGCACGCGGGAAGGGCGTGCGGTGCATCTTCCCAATGGTGCAGCCCTCGCAGAACTGGTCGAGGTGCGCGATCGCTGGCATGCCGCGCACCATGCTCTTCGCCCCGAGGTCGTGCAGCGCGCGGAAATGCAGGTGGCCGAACCTGGCGTGCCACCTCCAGGCCTCGTCCTGGACTCCGGCGAGCAGGCACACGGGAGCGGCCAAGTTCAGAGCCACGGCGTAAAGCCGGTTGCTCGTCCGCCACACCCGTGTGAGCAGCAGCCTCTGCCTATCATACAGACAGAGTTCCCCGTCCTCGATCACGGCTTTGCAGCCGTGCTCATTGAGCTGCCCAAGGCTGACGATGCTTGTACGTAGCTGCGGGATGTAGTAGACGTCGGCGAGCGCGCGATGCTCACCGTTGCGGCACGTGAATAGCACGATGCCGCGCCCACAAATATGCACGACGGAGCCGTCACCAAAACGCACCGTACCTCGTACCATCTCGTCGAGCTCCGAGAGCATGTCGCGGCGCCCCGTCATGTGATTGCTGGCACCGGTGTCGAGGTACCAGCGGTCGTCGTCCGTCGCCACGGGCACGACCCGCGCTTCGTTGAGGAAGATCTCCGTGCCTGGTTCACCTGCGCCGACGACCGCGCTCGCCCCGCTCCCCGCCGTGCAGGTGGCGAGGAGCAGGCCAGGCTGCTCGACGTCGACCTGAGCGACGTTCGCCTGCTGCTCCGGCTGTTCGCGCTGGTCCCTTTCCTTCTTGCGACACTCCTTCGCCCAGTGCCCTGGGATGCCACAGTAGCGACAATTTCCCTTTCGCTTGGGCGTCGCCGGCCCGCCGTTGCCGCGGCCACCGCTCTGGCCACGGCCGCCCCCGCCTTGGAGGTTCTTCGGCTTGCCGTTTCCGCGCCCACGCCCCGCTCCAGAGCCTGAGGACGCGCCGCTCTGGTCTAGCAGCTTCTCGTGCGCCCGCCACTGGTCGACGGTGTACAGCAGCTGCGCGCCGGGCGCCGGGGTCTCCTCGCGCTCTCGCTCCTCGACGACAAGGAGCCGGCCGCAGAGTTCCTCGAGGGAGAGCTGCTTGGTGTCGACGAGTGACTCGATCGCCACGGCCATCTCGCGGTAAGGGCGTGGTACGGTCCGGAGCACCTTGAGGACAGCCTTGTGCTCGTCCACGGGGTCGCCGAGCGCCTGCAGCTCGTCGATGATCGTCCTGAGCCGCATCACGTACGACTCGATCCCCTCGCCGTCCTTGTACCGGAGCGCCTCGTACTCCGAGCGGCGAGTCTGTGCGTTGGCTTCGCGCACGCGTTCGACGCCGACGCGCATGGTCTTCAGGGTGTCCCACGCCTCCTTGGCCGTGGCCTTGGCACCCAGGATGCGCATGAGCTCCGGCGGTACCCCCTTCAGGAGGGCGATCATGGCGCGCCGGTCGTCGCGATCTGTGCCTTGCCCCGTCTCTACCACGCGCCAGAGTTCGTCCGCCTGTAGCTGCAACTTTGTGATCATAGCCCAGTCGGAGTAGTTCGTGCGCGTGAGCATCATCGGGGGCATGCTGCTGCCGCCGCCATGCACGACGCGCTCGACAACGCGCACCCCCGATCCCTCCTCGGTGGAGAGACGCGCCAAGGTTTTCTCCAGCGCCACAGCCTCCGCCGCGGCCTTCTCCTCCTCGAGCTGCTTCTTCGCCTTCTCGTCGTCGCTGCCGGCCATCTCTCCGACGGATCAAACACCGCCGGCGCCCAGGATGGATCGAACACCACCGAGGCTCTGATGCCACTTGTCGTTGCAGATTCCGGCCAACTGAACGAGAGAGAGAGGAAGTGAGGAAGATGGGATCACGTGGATTTAGATGAACTAGACTGCCAGAGTCTTTGCGCTGCTAACCGTTCGCAGCTTTTCTGCGCTTTCTGTTATTTATGCAGAGCTCAAAGCGATCTGCCAAATACAAAGGAAAATCACACCCACGCACACCTAGCCTACTGATCGTGCCATCCCACGATGCTAAGTTTGCGCGAGTCACTACGCCGCCGTCAATCCCGCTGAAATTCCATGCCATCCCATGAGAAGCGGTCTTGCCGGCGTATCTATAGCTATCTGCTAACTGAACTAACTGAAAGAGAAAAACGAGACTGAACCGGACGTGGACATGCACACGTTACCGGTCCGATTATTCAGCTAAGATAACTTGTGTAAACTGAAGCTAGCAACGAGGATTACACTTCAGAAGAGCAGCACGGTGGGGAGAAGAGCTCCGAGGAGGAACGAGACCGAGTGGCTGACCCTGGCGCCGTCGTGCAGGCTGCCCATGTCGATCGCCCGCCACCACCCTCCCCTGTCCCCTCGTTGATGGTAGTGGTACGTAGAGGCAAAATAAAATGCTACTCCATCGCCATGCAGCTTCCCAAGTGAGCCAGTGAATCGTAAACCTCCATGTGCATTCATGGACGCGACTGAAGAAGAGGTGAAAGTCCACTAGGGATGCAAGTGCGTCCATGTGCATTCCATTACTTGATCCAGATGCAAAACTGAATTAATGGGTGTGGCTAGGTCTCAGTCGACTAAGACTTAACCAAATCTCAGTCAAGTGATATAGTATAAGAAGAAGAAAGAAAAAACTGAAAAGAAAATTTATGTACGAATCTCCATGCAAGATCAAAGGAATATAGTATCGACTGAGACATAACGAAGTCTCAGTCGACTAAGACTTAGCAAAACTGAATTAATTATCGTATCTGCTGCCTCAGCGAAACACGTATGAACCCCTCTGATCGCGGCCATTCTTTACGTCTCTCCAGTAGCTAGCGCCCTCCATGTATGTGTACCTACGGCAAGAAGACGAAGTTGACTCAGGCCTCTGGGATCGATGGAGCTCCGGAAAGCGTGTGCGGTGTCTATACGTTGTTAGAGATCGAGCAAGTACAATATCAATAGTGGGTTATAAGATTGTTTTCTAAGCACTTTTGATAGTGTAGAGAGAGACAATGAAGTCGGGAAGTTATCATGCTAAGATCTCACAGGACCAACGCACTAGAACAGCAAACATCGCTGTTGAAGAGTAGCATAGATCAGATGGATCCAATCAGAAGACACACGAACGTAGACGAACTACTACAAGATCCGAGCAAATCCACCAAGGATCTGCCGGAGACGCACCTCCACATGCCGACGATGCTAGATGCACCACCGGGAGGGAGACTAGACGGGGATAACCTTTTTCATCTTCAGGGAGCCGCCATCGTCTCGCCTTCCTAAGCATGACACAAACCCTAATAAAACTGTTAAAGATACTTTAGCTAGATTTCAGTCAACTGATTTTTTGTTTTGTGGTCAGTTGATTTTCTGGTCGTTGGATTTTGCTTTGAGATTTGTGTTCGTTTTCTTTTTCTTTTTTCAATTCTGATGTTGGGTTGGGCTGGAACGAATCGATTGACCAGTTGTTTTGGTCAGTCGAATCTCTACCAGGCCGATATCTATGGTTTTGTTGCGCCCGTTTGGCAGGCCGCGCCCGTTAGCAGCCCACGAAGTGGAAGGGTGTCGAAGCCGGTCACCGCTGCGCTGCCTTATCTTCTTCTCTTCGTCTTTGTCCCCTCAGTCTCTCTGCCCACTCAGTCTCTCTGCCTCCTCTTTCTCGCTTCCTTCTCCGATCCGGAGCTAGGGTTTGTAGCTAGTTCTTCTCCGTTAACCTCCCTCTCTGATCCATAGTTAGGGCCATTGTTCAAAAAATCTTCCAATTCAACGATTAATCTTCTGATTTATCGCTGCTCGTGGGGGGACCGATAAGATTATGCCTTATCTTCACCGTTTATCTTTTGGACCGATTTATCGCTCTGACAAGCGATTTATCGGGAATCTACCGATAAATCGGACCTATTCATAGCACTATGTTTGCAAAAACTATGTTTATTTGTGTTTTTTGGACCTTGTTACGCAATATGTACTTTTCTCCTATTTTGTTTGTCATTATACGAGGATTCAAAGGCTAGGAATCGAGGTAACACTTCTGTCTAATATTGTTTTGGTGTTTAATATAGAGTATTTTAGTGCTGGGGACCTGAGATTTGCAAAAAAAAATGTCCGATTAATAGTCAACCGATAAAATCGATTAATCGGCCGATTTCCGATTAATCTCCAATCCCCAGCTGACCGAGACGCTTTCTCCTTTGACCCCCCCCCCTCTGATTTTTGGTTTAGATCTGCTTCCCTGTCGTATTTTAGCTTGTGGTCTGACTTTTCTTTTGTGTTCTGCAGGTGGTGGCCTCGGTGATTTCCTAGTTTCCTGGGTATCTTTTCTTCTCTATCTGCTGTATCAGGTAATTTGTTTTTCCAATCTTCGTCTTCTCTTTGTTTTGTAGTTCTTTTTCTTGTATGGTTAGGGTTCTTATTTTTCCTGAAGGCGTGTGCGCGTTTCTGTGTTCATGCTTAGGATGTATTTGTGCCCTTTTCATGCGTGATTGTAGATTTAGTTATTGTTGTTATAGATCAGCAGCAGTTTATGGTTGTACAGTGATGATTATTATAGCACTTCAGAGATATTATATAAATCTTTTCTCTATTTGATTTGGACTGAGTGTAGTTTATTCAGTTAATTTCTAGATCTGAGTATGTTCATTTGTGATGTGTTTGTGGTAGAATTACTGTTAAGTTTGTGTGTATTTTCATATATATGCCCCTATTGTGCCCATTTTTTTCTGACAAAGTTCCTTTTTTTTCTTAACTTAAGGTGAAATTAGGGTTAGCTTGGTGCCTGTAGTTGTAGTATTCTTTTTATGTTGTGCCTGCATTTTTTTAAACTATTATCGGACTTGTTTGTAGCAAATACTGACTCTTGTGTAGGATGCTTGTGTACTAAGCCGATGTATGTTTATTTTGCTCCTAGTTATTCATGCATTTTTTATTTTGTAACGTGTAGCTTTGGTTCCTGTTCTTGCAGTATGCTTTGTATAGTGATAATGGGTTAGTTCTAAAATCTTTTTTGCATAGTACGCCTGTACTTGTAGCATTTTGTCCTTCCCATATTAGTAACTTCTCTTTTTTATCTTGCTAATTTTTCATATGTGCAATTTTGTAATCCTGCATGTGTAATTTAGGTAGACTCTAACTCCTCTTGCATGAGTAGCTTATATATTTATACTTCATCCAGGTTATCCAAGTGTAATTTAGGTAGACATTAACTCCTCTTGCATGCGTAGATTTTATATTTATACTTCATCCAGGTTATTACATGATTTGTCTTCCATTAGGTTTTTTATGAATTTTCTCTATTATTTAAGCTTCTTTTTATTTTATTTTGTAGGTATGGTTTGCCCTCTTTGTAGTTGTCCGGGTCCTTACACATTGTACTATTTTATCGAGGATGAACACGAGGATGAAGATGAAAATGAAGCAGATGAACACGAGGATGAAACAAAATAAGTGTTTTTGTCTTTCCTTACACATTGTACTATTTTGTAGTGATGATTATTATGAAATTTGAGGGGAGCTTTGCAATGCTATGTCTAGCTTGTCAAGAGGGAACTGTGACTTTTTTATGTCCATGATCTCAATTCCCTTGCTCTTGACCAATTTGTGCAAGTTTAGTTCCTTGAGCATGCAATTTTCCAGTTTTCATAATGAATTTAGGGATGTTTTCTGTATTATTTTCTAGTTTGACTTGTTTGTTTGCTTATCCAGTGTATTTTAACTAGTACAATTTATGCTACTTAGAGTGGTTAACCATGCTCCATGATCACAATTTATTCTCTCTTCAAAAATGTCTGCAAGTTTAGTATCACGAATATGTAATTTCTATTTATAGTAATGAATTTATGAATTAGGTTTCCGTTGTACTTATAGTAATGTATATGCATTTTTTACATATAGTCATGAGCATCCAATAGTTACTTTTTCTTGTACTTATAATTTGAATTTCTTTGTACATAATAATTTTTTGTGTTCCGAATGATTATTATTAATGATTCTGTCCATTACGAATGCAATGTATAATAGTGTTCCCAATAGGTAGGTCTTTTGCAACTATATCCTATCTGTTTTGAAGTAGTTCTCTATGTCCATGATTTCAATTTCCTTCCTCTTGACCATTTTGTGCAAGTTCAGTTACTTGAGCATGCAAATTTTCAGTTTTAATAATGAATTTACGAATGCTTTTTGTACTATTTTCTAGTTTGACTTGCTTGTTTGTATAGATCTGTGTGTCCTCAGTAAACCACCCCCAATGAACCAAATTAATTTTGTCTGTGTTTGCTTAGCCATTGTATTAATCCCAACTTGTATAAATTCATGCTATTTAGAGTGCTTAACCATGCTTTGTGATCACAATTTATTTTGCTATTCAATAATGTGTGCAAGTTTAGTATCATGAATATGCAATTTTTATTTATAGTAATGAATTTATGAATTATGTTTATGTTGCACTTATAGTAATGCATATGCATTTTTTACCTATAGTCATGAGCATGCAATAGTTAGGTTTCTCTTGTACTTATAGTTTAAATTTCTTTGTAGAAAATAAATTTTCATTTCCTATTGTTTGTTACTAATGATTGTGTATCTTATGAATGCCATATATAACAATATTCCGAAGGTCTTTTGCAACTATATTCTATCTGTTTTGAAGTAGTTTTCTATATTTTCTAGGTTTTTTCTGCATTGATTTGTTTTTGTTGGTTGGACTCTGCTAATTCATTACTGTGATTGACTTAGCCATTGTTTTTATCTGTTTCTCCATGTTGTTGTTGCTCTGTTTCAAACTCTAATTCATCACTACCACTTGTGTCATCTATATCTATTGTATCTGCATAATCAGGCCCTTGCAATGCTTCCTCATAGCTTTGTGCAAACACTTCTATTTCATTTATCAAAAGTTCTTGTCCTTACGCACTAACTGCATCAAAATTGTTCCAACTGTGCTCTATTTGGTGCAACTCTGAAACTGCATGATCTGCATACAACTGATCCCAACTTATAGTATTTTGTTCTAGGTACTCTTCCTTTGCATCAGTTCCATTTGATTCACTGTTGCATTCAGAACTATACTCATCTGCTTCATTTTCATCTTCATCCTCGTGTTCTATCTTCAACTTCATCTCTTCTTCTACTTCATGTATTGAATATTGCTTCCACTGCAGATTTTCTTGCAAATGGTTGCTTGTTATAGGTTCTGCCATCAGATTCTGATGCTGCAACTTATTTTATTTTTAGCTACTGGTTATATAGTAATGAACTTCATTGAAATTATGAATATAGCACTTAGTAATAGCACATACCTCTACACTTATGCCTGCTTGTAGCTGTGAAGTGAAACTTGTTATAGGGATTGTCATGTTATCACTTTGAAGATGACCCATCACAGTCATTTGTTGCATCAGTTCTGTGTAAGACTGTGTAGCTACTGTTGGTGCTAGCTTATTAATCATTTCGAGACTTTGCTGCCCAAACTGAAGTTCAATTAATTCCTGCAAAATATAAATATTATCATTTTTTTATGAACATACAAATTGTGCACATATATATTTTTTGCGTTCATGCAGTATGATATAGTGTTATATTTCACCTCTTTACTTTATTCTTCTTGATTTGTTGTGTATTGTTGACCTTCTTGTCCAACATAACTTTGTGCAAGCATTGCCTCCTCGTGATGCAAGTTCATCCAGAGGTCAGAGAGTTTGCTTGCTCTATTATCATAATAATTGCAGGAGAATATAAACTAACCTCATATGTTGCATTGGTTGTATTTTTTTCCCAAATGCATATGTTCATTACCTTCATCAGAATTTTTTAGTACCTGCAAAAATATAGTACCAAATAATTAGTACTTATATGTTTCTAAAATGTTTGATTGTAAAGAAAATTGTCTATTACTAAAAGATTAGAAAGTTGTGCAAACCTTGTTGTCATACTGTCCTTGCTCTTGAACAATGTCTGCAATTTTTCTTGCCTGAAATTGCAAATTCAGTTTTAACGCTGGTACTAAGAACATAAATTCTGCTTATCTTAACAAATTTACCTGAACTAATGTAGTATTCAAGTCATCTAGTTTCTATAAGTCTCTAGTTTAAATGACGAATTGTGTTCTTATGAAGGTTTTGGGCACAACTAGGTGCATTTGTGCCTGCTTGTAGTATCTTATTATGTCTTTCTCTTCAACATTAGTTGCAATTTCTGTTGTACGTAGTTGCAAATTTAGTTAAGAAGATGAATTTCATAAATTGTGACTATAGGGTGGTGTTGTTCTCTACTTGAAATTTGAATTCTCATATTATTTGCTCTTGAACATCACCTGCAAGTTTTGTTGTCTGAAGATGCAAATTTAGATTTCAAGATGAAAATCTTAAGTTATTACTTTAGGGAGGTGTTTCTGCTTTGCTTGTAGTTTAACATGTTTGTACTACTACTATGTGTAGATGTTATCGTTACACATGCTTCTAGTATCGATTTTTTTGTTGCTCTTGCAAAACGGTTGCAACTTTTGTTTTCTGTAAATGCAAATTTAGGTGTGATGATGAAAATATAAAATTATGCCTTTAGGGAGGTATTCTGCTTTACTTGTAGTTTGAAACCTTATACTTCTACTATGTGCAAATGTAATGGTTATCTATTTGTATGTATGTAAGCATGCTCGTACTATCTAATTATCTATTGCTATTAAACAAGGACTACAAGTTTTGTTGCTCTTGAAAAAGGACTGCAAGTTTACTTGTCTGTAGATGCAAATTTATTTTTGGTCATAAAATTATTACATTATGACTTTAGCCAGTTGTTCTGCTTTTGATTGTAGTTATACATCTTCTAGTACAATTGAAATCATGTCTTTCAGTCAGAAGTTATTGCAGGAACTGCAAGAAGTAGATGATTTTGCAATTGATTTAGTCAAATGTGCATTTAGGTGTCCTGCTTATATTATTCAAGGTGTTCTAGCTCATTATGATTGCATTCTCTGAATATATTGTCTCTGGTTACAACATTTGCAGTGGAACAAAATGACAGGACCTACCAACATGACATGACACAAAAAATTGTGAAGGGCATCAGATCATCGTTTACCTTGAACTGACCACAAGCACCTTGATCTGCAGGTTTCTTCTTTCTTTGTTTTGCTCTTTTTTTTGATATATTTGTGTTTTGGGTAGGATCTCATGCTTCATCCATTGTGGGGATGTTGTAGATCTATGGGTGATCGGAGGAGAAGGAGGTAGGAAGGAAGAAACGGGAGCAAGAAGATCTATGGAGACATCACAGGGTACTCGAGTCTGAGCTTCGTTTCTGCATCCATGGCGGCGGCTTTGTTTGTGATCGAGGAAGGAGGAGGAAGGAAGAAGACCTAGTGATCGGTGCATGAGTTGGATCCAATTGTATTAGTGTAGTGGGTTTTGCTTACCGGGTTAGGCCCGTTTTAACTTTTGGGGCAAACAGAAGGCAAAACACGGCAACAAAAAGTTTCTACGGTGGATCAGTTTGATTTCTTGTTGGGCTGATCGGGCTGATTGACTGACCGCAAATCAGAGTCAGTCACTTTTTCTTATGCCTTCTTATCTTTTCTGTTTTCTACTAATCGACTGACCTAGATGCAGAGTCAGTCGATTAACCTGTAGCCGCTCCCTATTTGGGTTACATGTATTTGGTACTCTAGGATTTGTAATCCATCTCCTACCTTATCTACAGGAGAGGCTTCTTGCCCTCCAAGTCTTGTACTCAATATATACTCGCCCTCGAGGCTCAATAATACATCATCAATTCCACCAATCCCTCTTTATCCCTTCTAACATGTAGCAGCATAACCGATCCAACCCTAGCCGTCGTCCGCCACTTCCGCATCGCGCCACCCCCGGGGCGGTCGGCCTCCATGACCGCCGCCGGGGGTCGCGCCGCCCATACCTAGGGTTCTTCCGCCGGTCGTGTCGACCGGCTGCCCTAGAGAGAATTTTTCCCGATCCTTTGATCCGGATTTTTCTCTCTCTCTCTCTCTCGCCGGTCGCTTTGATCGGCGTTTTCTTTCTGGTTTTTCGATCTACGATCGGTTTGCATCGCCCGCCGTCGCCGTCGATCCCCGTGCGCCTCTACTGCAACACCGACGTGACCAACCAGCTTCTTCACCGACCCGACGGCCTCGCGTGATGCGACGGCCCGTCACAGCCGTCGTCCGCACATCTGCCCGCCTCTCGCCCTGCGCCGGCCGTCGTCGCCCTACGCCGACACCGGCGCGACCTTCGCTGCTTCTCTGACCCGGCAGCCTCGCACGACGGCGGCCCATCACGACCGCTGTTCGCATCTCTTCCCGCTTGTCGCTCTACGCCGGCCATTACCGCCCTGCTCCGACCAGGACTCCTGCATCACCACCTAGCGCCCCGCCTCCGCCATGTATGTACGACCGTGTCCACACGGTGTTGTGTTCGTCGCTCAGGGCTGGCCACTCGGGCGCCGCTGCGTTGGTCGCCCGGGCGCCGGAGCTGATGCACTCGTTCGCACATCGTCATGTCAGCTGTCGTCGCCGGTTTCAGCTCGGATTCCGCCACCGCCCCGCCTTCATCGAGCGGCGTCCACGATCTCGTGCGCGATTGGATTGATCACTCGTCCGTGCCGCGATCCGTCCCGCCCACGCCGTGCGACTGATCGGGCCCGTCGGTTGCGCGCGCCTCCGCAGGTATCGTGAAGATTGTCCCGGGTACAACGCACTGATACGTCTCCAATGTATCTATAATTTATGAAGTATTCATGCCATGTTTACAACAATTTTATATGGTTTTGGTATGATTTGCATGGAACTAACCCAGACTGATGCTGTTTTCAGCAGAACTACCGTGGTGTTGTTTTTTGTGCGGAAATGAAAGTTCTCCAAATGAGCTGAAACTTTTTGACGATTTTTTTTGGAACAAAAGAGACCCCCGAAGCTTCGTGGAAGGACCAGAAGGTGAAGGAGTAGGGCACAAGACACCGGGGCGCGCCTGGGCCCTTGCCCATGCCCCGGTGGGTTGTGCTCACCTCGAGGCCCATCTTAGCGTGAAACCAACGCCAAAAATTCCTATAAATAGAGAAACCATCAGGGGAGACCCTAGATCAGAAGTTCCACCGCCGCAAGCCTCTGTAGCCACGAAAAACCAATCTAGACCCCATTCTGGCACCCTGCCGGAGGGGGAAATCATCACCGGTGGCCATCTCCATCATCCCGGTGGCCACCATGATGAGGAGGGAGTAGTCCACCCTCGGGGCTGAGGGTTTGTACCAGTAGCTATGTGTTTAATCTCTCTCTCTCTCGTGTTCTTGAGATGTCACGATCTTGATGTATCGCGGGCTTTGTTAATATAGTTGGATCATATGGTGTTTTCCCCTCTCTATCTTGTTGTGATGAATTGAGTTTTCCCTTTGAGATTTCATTTTATCGGATTGAATACTTTTATGGATTTGAGAGCACTTGATGTATGTCTTGCTATGAATACCCGTGGTGACAATGGGGTATTATATTGATTCACTTGATATGTGTTTTGGCACTCAACTCGCGGATTCCCGAGGTGACATTGGGGTAATCTATGCATAGGGGTTGATGCACGTTCTCGTCTTTTGTTTCTCCGGTAGAAATCTTGGGGCACTCTTTGAGGTTCTTTGTGTTGGATTGAACTCTTGATAGATCGATCGGAAAAATAACTTGTGTTATTTTAGTACGAACTCTTGATAGATCGATCGAAAAGAATAACCTGGTGTTATTTTAGTACGAACTCTTGGATAGATCGATCGGAAAGAATAGCTACAAACAATTTCTTCTTATGTTCTCCGCTAGATAAGAACTTTGGAGTGATTCTTCATCGCACATTGAGGGATGGTTATATGATCCAATTAGATTAGCATTGTTGAGAGATTGCACTAGCGAAAGTACGGACCCTAGGCCTTATTTTCAAGCATTGCAATACCGTTTGTGCTCACTTTTATCGTTCACTTCCTTGCTGTTTTTATTTATTCAGATTATAAAAATATATTTCTACCATGCATATAACACTTTTATCACCATCTCTTCGCCGAACTAGTGCACCTATACAATTTGCCATTGTATTGGGTGTGTTCGGGACACAAGAGATTTCTTGTATTTGATTGCAGGGTTGTTTGAGAGAGACCATCTTCATCCTACGCCTCCCACGGATTGATAAACCTTAGGTCATTCACTTGAGGGAAAATTGCTACTGTCCTACAAAACTCTGCGCTTGGAGGCCCAACACGAGTCTGCAAGAATAAAGTTGCGTAGTAGACATCAAGCTCTTTTCTGGCGCCGTTGCCGGGGAGGTGAGTGCTTGAAGGTATATCTTTAGATCTTGCAATCGAATCTTTTAGTTTCTTGTTTTATCACTAGTTTGGTTTATAAAAATAAAAGTACAAAAAAAATGGAATTGAGGTGGTCTCATATTATTCATCTTTATAATGTCTTTCGTGAAAATGATGGAAAGGAAAATTGTGCTCAATTGATAGAAGAAGAATTCAATAAAATGTTTGGCATAATTGATGAGCATGATTGCAATGTTGCTAGTATGAATTCTTTGAATATCCATGATGTTAATGATATGCAAAGCCACAAGCTTGGGGATGCTATGTTTGATGAAGATGATATTTTTAGTCCCCCAAGTTTTGATGAGAAAATTTATTATGATGATAGCATGCCTCCTATCTATGATGATTATGGTGATGACATGTATGCCATAAAGAATAATGATAACCATGATACTTGTCATCATGATTTTAATTTTCAATCTCATGATAGTTATTTTGTTGAGTTTGCTCCCGCTGCTATTCATGAGAATAAGTTTGCTTATGTGGAGAGTAATAAAATTTCTATGCTTGTGGATCATGAAAAGAATGCTTTATGTGATAGCTATATTGTTGAATTCATTCATGATGCTACTGAAAATTATTATGAGAGAGGAACATATGCTTTTACATATTGCAATAATACCAAGTTTCCTCTCTATGTGTTGAAAGTTTTGAAGTTATACTTCTTTTGCCTTCCTATTTTATTTGATTCTTGCTCCCATAAATTATTTGCTCACAAAATTCCTATGCATAAGAAGTGGGTTAGACTTAAATGTGCTAGTCATATGCTTCATGATGCTCTCTTTGTGTTTCGGTTCTTATCTTTTATGTGAGCATCATTGAAATCATCATGCCTAGCTAAAAGGCATTAAAGAAAAGCGCTTGTTGGGAGACAACCCAACACTTTTACCTACTGTTTTTGTGTGTTCACATGGTTAGGCTACTGTAGTGATCTTGTTTTATAGCTTTTGTTTCAATAAAGTGCCAAGTAAAGCCTTTGGGATAGTGTGGATGATAGTTGACTTGATACTGTGAAAAAACAGAAACTTTTGCGTCCAGTGCAGAAATTCCTTTATTTTACTGGAATGTGTAAAAATTCTGATTTTTTTACAGTTGATGGGTATACAAATTTTCTACGTTTTACTAATTTTTCAGAATTTCCGGAGTTACAGAATTATGACCTTAATTCAGATCTTTACGTACTGTTCTGTTTTTGATAGATTCTGTTTGCAATGCATAGTTTGCTTGTTTTATTGTTTCCATGGCTTATATTGCTTATTTTAAATTATGGAAATTGTAGAGTACAGTAGGCATTGTGTGAGAACAATTATGAATCTTGTATTTGACAGTACCAAAGTGAATGATTTGTCTTTATCATACTAACCCATCTCACGAAGTTCCGTTAAGTTTTGTGTGATTGAAGTTTTCAAGTTTTGGGTGAGATATTGATATGAGGAGAATAAGGAGTGACAAGACCCTAAGCTTGGGGATTCCCAAGGCACCCCCAAGGTAATATTCAAGGAAGATCCAAGCAACTAAGCTTGGGGATGCCCCGGAAGGCATCCCCTCTTTCGTCTCCAACATTATCGGTAACCTCACTTGGAGCTATGTCTTCATTTGTCACATGGTATGTGTTTTGCTTGGAGGATAATTTTATTTTATTAGTATTTGCTTGCTGTTATCTATAATAATGTTTTGCATCTTTTACTTCAATAAAAATGTCAAGTATAGCCTTTTCCATGCTTATTTTGCAAGTATATGAGTTGCTGTTTCAAAACAGAAAGTTTATCTCTGTTGCAAAAATTCTCTAGAAAATTCAGAATGTGATAAAAGGTTAATTTTTTTTGAATAGTAATATATAATCAATTTTCTACTGTGTGGTAATTTTTTCGAATTTTTGGAGTTAGGGAAGTATGATGAATATTGCACTCTTTACAGACTGTCCTGTTTAGACAGATTGTTGTTATGTTTGCATTGTTTGCATATGTTTGCTTGTTTAATGATCCTATTTGAGGATAGGAGTATTAAATTGCAGAGGCATTTAGTATGCAATGTTAAATAATAATTTTAGTGATTTTCTACAGTAGAGAATGATAAGGTTATGCATTGATTTATACTAACTTATCTCACGAGTTCTTGTTGAGTTTTGTGTGGATGAAGTTTTTAAGAATTAGGGAAACCGTGTTATGAGAAGAATGAAGAAGACACAAGAGCTCAAGCTTGGGGATGCCCAAGGCATCCCAAGTTAATATTCCAAGAAGTCTCAAGCATTTAAGCTTGGGGATGCCCCCGGTAGGCATCCCACATTTCTTCATCAACAATTATCGGTTAGTATCGGTTGAGCCTAAGTTTTTGCTTCTTCACATGATGTGTGCTTGGAATGTCATTTTATTTTGTTTTGCTTGCTGTTTTAATAAAATACATAGATCTAAAAGTTTTTAAATAAAAGAGAGTCCTCAAATAGCTACCCATTTACATAACTACTCGCTTGATCTTCACTTATACCTTTTTGGAGTAGTTTGTCTAATGCTCTCATGCTTCACTTAAATTTATTTGAGAGTTTGTTAGTAGCAATGGTAATATATAAATTTAGTCCCAAAGTGATAGATATTCAAGAGGGATATAATAAAAACTTTCATGTAGATCATTGGATATGATAAGTTTGATTCCTTGCAATAGTTTTGCGATATGGAGATAATAATATATGAGTCATGTTGGTGAGTAATTATGCTTTAGTAAGAATATTGGTGTTAAGGTTTGTGATTCCCTATACAAGCACGGAAGTTAATAGTTATGCAATGAAATTACATCCTACTTGTGGTGCATTCTTCGGTGTTAGTTATGCTCAATGCTCGTTTATGTGAATTTTCGTTTCTTGGTTGGTTGCTTCTCAATCTATTTGCTGGCCTCCATTTGTACTAAGTGGGAATACTACTTGTGCATCCAAAATCCCTAAACCCAGTTTTGCCACATGAGTCCACCATACCTACCTATATGCGGTATTCCTGTGCCATTCTAAGCAAATTTGTATGTGCCATCTCTAATTTTCAAAATAAATTTCCTTTTTGTGTGCTCGTACCGCTCATGAAGCGGTAGGGGGTGGCCAATATTTTCCATGCTAGATGTGTTATTCTCAAGATGAGTGTTTATTCACTTGTCATTGCATGAGAGTACGACAAAGATATTAGGGATGCCCAGTCCCGAAATGAAAAATAAATTTACATTATGTTGTCAAATAATAAATTCCTTGGAAAGTGTTGGTATGGAGGGCACCCGTGGATACGGCTAGCCATGGATTGTGAAAGAATGGTGGAAAAAGGAATAAACTTTATTTTCTGTTTGGGAACCACCTATGATATATCTAGCATGGAAAGTGTTGGGAATTACTCGGTCGTTTTCGTTGACGGGAAAAGTATGCCTCCCAAAATCTTTTATCTCTCAATTTAAGCTTTGAGCTCTGGCACCTCTACAAATGCCTACTTCCCTCTGCGAAAGGCCTATCTATTTACTTTATGCAATTTTTATTTTTTTTGAGTCTCCATCTTTTCTTATAAAGCACCAACTAAGGGGCACTATGATCGTACTTGAGCATTGGATGTAGCTAATATTCGAGTGTGTCTCATGAATGGATCAATGATTGAGCATGATGGGCTAGGGATAACTTTCTTTAGTGTTGATATTTTGAAAGACATGGTTGCTTGTTGATATGCTTGAGTATTGATGTCCTCATGTCAAATTATAGACTATTGCTTTGAATCATTCAAGTCCAAATGTCCATACTACAAAAGAAAAGAGTATATGATAAATATGATAGGTAGCATTCCACATAAAAAAAAAATCTGTTTTCAATTGCTACTTTAACATGAGAAGTTTTATGAGAAAGAATTGCTGTTATGATGCTAGAAAAAGTGATTGAAATTATCATTGATCAAACTTGTGCACTTTGCTAGCATTCACACTTCATAAATTATTTCTTTTATCATTTACCTACTCGAGGACGAGTAAGAATTAATCTTGGGGATGCTGATACGTCTCCAACGTATCTATAATTTATGAAGTATTCATGCCATGTTTACAACAATTTTATATGGTTTTGGTATGATTTGCATGGAACTAACCCGGAGTGACGCTGTTTTCAGCAGAACTACCGTGGTGTTGTTTTTTGTGCAGAAATGAAAAATTCTCCAAATGAGCTGAAACTTTTTGACAATTTTTTTTGGAACAAAAGAGACCCCGGAAGCTTCGTGGAAGGACTAGAAGGTGAAGGAGTAGGGCACAAGACACTGGGGCGCGCCTGGGCCCTTGCCCGTGCCCTGGTGGGTTGTGCTCACCTCGAGGCCCATCTTAGCGTGAAACCAACACCAAAAATTCCTGTAAATAGAGAAACCATCAGGGGAGACCCTAGATCAGAAGTTCCGCTGCCGCAAGCCTCTGTAGCCACAAAAAACCAATCTAGACCCCGTTCCGGCACCCTGCCGGAGGGGGAAATCATCACCGGTGGCCATCTCCATCATCCCGGCGGCCACCATGATGAGGAGGGAGTATTCCACCCTCGGGGCTGAGGGTTTGTACCAGTAGCTATGTGTTTAATCTCTCTCTCTCTCTCGTGTTCTTGAGATGTCACGATCTTGATGCATGTATCGCGGGCTTTCTTAATATAGTTGGATCATATGGTGTTTTCCCCTCTCTATCTTGTTGTGATGAATTGAGTTTTCCCTTTGAGATTTCGTTTTATCGGATTGAATACTTTTATGGATTTGAGAGCACTTGATGTATGTCTTGCTATGAATACCCGTGGTGACAATGGGGTATCATATTGATTCACTTGATATGTGTTTTGGCACTCAACTCGCGGATTCCCGAGCTGACATTGGGGTAATCTATGCATAGGGGTTGATGCATGTTCTCGTCTTTTGTTTCTCCGGTAGAAATCTTGGGGCACTCTTTGAGGTTCTTTGTGTTGGATTGAGTATTATGAATCTGAATTTGTTTTGGTGTTATTTTAGTACGAACTCTTGATAGATCGATCGGAAAGAATAACTTGTGTTATTTTAGTACGAACTCTTGATAGATCGATCGGAAAGAATAACTTGGTGTTATTTTAGTACGAACACTTGGATAGATCGATCGGAAAGAATAGCTACAAACAATTTCTTCTTATGTTCTCCGCTAGATAAGAACTTTGGAGTGATTCTTCATCGCACGTTGAGGGATGGTTATATGATCCAATTAGATTAGCATTGTTGAGAGATTGCACTAGCGAAAGTATGGACCCTAGGCCTTATTTTCAAGCATTGCAATACCATTTGTGCTCACTTTTATCATTCGTTACCTTGCTGTTTTTATTTATTCAGATTATAAAAATATATTTCTACCATCCATATTATACTTTTATCACCATCTCTTCGCCGAACTAGTGCACCTATACAATTTGCCATTGTATTGGGTGTGTTGGGAACACAAGAGATTTCTTGTATTTGGTTGTAGGGTTGTTTGAGAGAGACCATCTTCATCCTACGCCTCCCACGGATTGATAAACTTTAGGTCATCCACTTGAGGGAAAATTGCTACTGTCCTACAAAACTCTGCGCTTGGAGGCCCAACATGAGTCTACAAGAATAAAGTTGCGTAGTAGACATCACGCACCCCTCCACTGAATCGAGCATCGGGCAGCCGCTGTGTCGCCCCGTCGGGCCGCAGCGCCGCCGCCCCGTGGTTCTCCCCGCAGCTGCACCGACTCAGGCGTCACCACTGCGTCGCCCCTTCGGGAAGTAGTGCCACGACACGCGGTCCCCGCCGCCGCCCCGAGGCCGTACCCGCGGTTGCACTGACCCGCGCTCCGCCGCAGCGCCGCCCCTTCGGGCCGTAGCGTCGTGGCCCGCGGTCCCCGCCGCCACCGCAAGGTCTTCCCGCTGTCACCCCGACCCGCCTGCTACCGCTACGTCGCCCCTTCGGGCCGTAGCGCCGCGGACCGCGGTCCACTCCGCCGTCCCCGCGCATCGACTTCGCGTGGTATGTGCCGCGCTGCCTCCCTTGGCGCGGGAATGCCACTGTCCGCCCTGGTCTTCGTCAAGCTGTCGGGTTCTTCTTCGCCTACTTCGAGCATCGCCGTCGCACCACTAATACAGCCGTTGCCGCCGCCGCCGGTGCTCTTCTTCGGTGCTGTTGCCGCTCGCTCACCCGGTGGCGCCGCCAGTCCACCCCCTTCGTCTTCGTCCAGCACCAGCTCATCGCCAGTGTCGCCATCATCTTCCCCGACCACACCGTTGGCGACATCGGCCCCACGCCACTGGCACCGCAACCGTTGTCGAGTCCTTCTTTGCTGGCCCCTCCGACTCCTCGACATGGCGTACAGCTCGTGTAGGTTCCTCGTCTACGCATGCCCGGTGTTGGCAACACTGATGCGTGCCTTCGTCCACGACGTGTCCCCGGGCCTGGCAAGCCTGGTGCCATGGTGCGGCGCTTCGTCAACTTCGTCTTCGTCTGTCTACGCATGCCCGGTGCTGGCAACACCGACGCATGCCTTCGTCTACAACGTGTCCCTGAGTTTGGCAAATCCGGCGCGATGCTTCGTCAACACCGTCTTCTTCTTGGCGCACCACTACTTCTACACCACTGCGTCCATGACTAACTCGGCGCCTCCTTGCGCCCGTGGCTCCACGGCGACTTCCTCGACACCGGCCATCCCGACTCGACATCGACCATGGCGTTCTTCGCACGGTTACCTCGACCACGGCTACACCACTTACGCTCTCGGCTACCTCGACAACGGCACAAAGGGCTATGACCTCACTTGAGCAACTCGCCGACTTCCTCTACAGTCATCGCGTCCGCGATGCGCCATCGTCCACGACGCTCCCGCTGCGACTGTAGGTTGATGTTAGCCCGTCGGCTGCTATTCTCGCCACCGTCTGCGACACTCCTGTTGTCTGCGACGCTACCGCTACCACTGTGGGGGGACGTTAGAGATATATTTGGGTTACATGTATTTGGTAGTCTAAGATTGTAATCCATCTCCTACCTTATCTCCAGGAGAGGCTTCTTGCCCTCCAAGTCTTGTACTCAATATATACTCACCCTCGAGGCTCAATAATACATCCATCATATTCCGCCAATCCCTCTCTATCCCTACTAACAAAAACTCGAAGGAACATCTAAAGACGGAGCCCTCCCGCTGGTAAGGGCTGGGAACCACAGCGTCTCCATGGCCCTAAGGCCACCGGAGACTAGGCGGACCGGCGGGAGACAGATGAAACATGGACTTTTCTTGGGGGAGGAGGCGTCCACAAAGTGATGATGCATGTTTGAAAGATGATTAACCTAATAGCCAATTTTAGAGCCAACCCAATTGCATGAGTGATTAATAGTGCTAACTCTTAATGACATGAAGGTCTTATATAACCAGTTGTTGGCTATGTTATTAGCCATGTTGTTATTTTGACTTGGCTCTCGGGTCACGGGTGAGAAGAAATGAATAAGGGCTTCTCCAATAGTTTGTTTGTTTGTTTCATTCATTGTCGGTGAAAATAGCCATGTCACCAACCAACATCTTATCTTACAACTACTACAACAAAGTGTATGTAGTTCAATGAAGTAGTGAAATGTACTCCCTCATTACCATCATATAGTACATATGAGATTTTTTTAAAGTCAAACAGTGTAAACTTTGACCAAATTTATTGAGAAAATTATATATTTCTACAATGCTAAATGTATAACATATGAAAATATATTTCATGATTAATCCAATGTATTAATTTGGTATTATAGATGTTCATTTTTCATATAAACTTGGTTAAAGCTTTTATAGTTTGACTTTAAAAAAATCTCACATGCACTACATTTTGGCAAGTGGGGATAATATACAAAGTATTTCTCATTCTTTTTTGAAGCTTGTGCAAAGATTGTTGGTTCATTAAAATACAACCCCCTCCTCTCCTCACTTATTCTATGCTAGGCCATAAAAAAAATCCTATGTGGCAAAATCTACCAAGAACTATCTGACAAGTATTGGAGACGCCCTAAGTGCGAAAAACAAACTCTACAATGACTTGGGGTGTCCCGACCTATGTCGGGTGTGCAATCGAACTTTGAGATTCGCGCAAACTCTTTTGCATATCCTAGGAAACACCTTACTTACATCCATTTGTACTATGCCGGTCCTTCCTTTTACCAAAAAAGGCTTTCGCTCCAATTTATATATAAAGCAATACGACCGAACCGATACAAAGTGATGAGGGAACCCTCTTACAAAGCAGATCATCAAAGATAAACATACAAACAGGAGTAGCCACACCCTAACAAGAAGCACTCCACACTACTGACTAGCCGAGGAACCACACGCCTCCAGAAGAAACCACCAGACATCCATTGCAACCCACACACCAAGCTGTCGCTAGAGAGAGCCCCCTGCCCTCACACTCCGGGCCGTGGAGCGCCGAGCCTGCCAGCAGACACCAACACTACTAGGGAAGACCTTATATACATGAGCTTACCAGTAGCGCTTTTTAAAGGGCAGCGCTGCAACTATTTAGCAGCAGCGCTTGGGCAGAAAGAGCGCTGCTACTATGCATATAGCAGTAGCGCTGTAGTTGTAAAACACGCTACTACTATAATTGCCAGACCGTTGCCGGCAGGCTAGGTATACTAGTAGCGCTCATACATGAAAAGCGCTACTGCTATTGTACTTAGCAATAGCGCTTTCCTCCAACCAGCACTAATGCTAAATTCAGTCCCCTCCTATGACCAAAGTTTAGTCCCACCTCGCTCCACGAATAGAATGTTTACCACCTTAAATATGGTGCTTCTCAAACTATCACAACCACTTGGTCTTCATTGTACTCTATGTGTAGGATCGATCTGTGGCAATATGAATCTTGATTCATACTAACAATTTAGATTCTACACAAAAAGATCAATGATGACCAATGCTTTTTTTAATTTGATGCTTTTTTTACATGCTAATGATCATAGCCTTAGTAGTAGCGCTGGTTCCACAAAACGCTACTGCTAATGATCATAGTAGTAGCGCTTGTTCTCTTAAAGCGCTACTGCTATGGAGTTTAGCAGTAGCGGTGGTTACTAACGAGCGCTACTACTACGACACCTTATCCACCCCGGCCCGCGCGCGTCCTCACTCTCCCCCTCACACTCTCACTCGCCCACTCCACCACGCACCGTCGCCGCCGTCGCCCCCAAGGTATCTGCCTCCCTCCCTCCCTCCTCCTCTCGCCGCCCTCCTCTCTCCTCCCTCCGGTGGCCCTCCTCTCTCCTCCCTCCTCGCGCCGGTGGCCCTCGCTCCTCCCTCCTCCCTCGTCCGACCGCCGCCCTGCTCCCTGCTCCCTCCTCCCACTGCCCTCCTCTCTCCTCCCTTCCCCAGCCGCCCGAAGCCCTCACTCCTCCCTCCTCCTCCTCCTCCTCCCACTGCCCTCCTCTCTTTGTATAAAAATTTAGGTATAAATTTTTTTTAGTAAAAGAATTTAGTAATAGAAATTTTTAGGTACAGAAATGTATTATGCTATATGAGATTATTTTAGAAAATGTAGGTTTTCTGAGAATTGAAAAAAAATAAGTAAATGTAGGTCTTTTGAATAGAATAGGAATTTTTCTAAGTTATGTGAAATTAGGGCATTTTTCTATGATTCAAGAAGTAAACAGTAGTTAAAAAACCAGGGCATTTTTCTAGGATTTATGAGGATATATAGATAGATGGATGGATGGACAGATGTTAGGGCTAGAACTAGGGTATTTTTAGTAAATGTATATAGGTCTTTTCAATTTTTAGGGTTAGAACAAGGTATTTTTAGTAAATGGTAGGGCTGGAAGTAGGATGTTTTAGACATAGGGTTTCACTAAGTCCTAAGATGAGGATAATAATATTTTTGTTTATATTTTGTTTTTGCAGAAATCAAGGAGCCCCTGCATCATCCCCGCCGTCGTCCCCGTCACCGACCACCTCCGACCTCGAGTTGAGAAAGAGCGCTATCCCCATGTCGATGATGATGTAGATGTGTTGATAGTTGTAGTAGAGTAGTAGCTACATGAGTGGCCTATGTTTGCAGGGAACACCTCACAGTGCGGCCTATGTTTTGCCGGAGTGTTGATTAATTCCATTACAGAAAATTTCAGGCGCTTGATATATGTCCTTTTTAGCAGCGGTCATGCCGAATTTTTTCGTGAATTTTGGCATGACTTGTGCTAGAATATGTAGGAAATATCGAGTCGCCCGGATTTTGTAGAAAGATAATTAAACGACATTTCGGGTTGACTTTAAGTCTGTCGAGGCTCCATACATGACAGTCAACAAATGATTGAGGGAGAAAGTCTGCACCATATATGAGAGAAGAAGAATCCCGACTGTTGTCGTGGGGGTCGTTTCTCCTTCTTCTTCTTGTGCTAGACCTTTGTTATGCACTAGGGGAAGGAGGAGTAATGACCATCACCGACGGTCGCAAATGTCAGAGAGGAATAAGTGAGGGAGAGTCTCCACCATATATGAGAGGACGAAGAATCCCGACTGTTGTCGTGGGGGTCGCATCTCCTTCGTTCAGACATTTTGGTGTAATGCACTTGGGAACGAAAGGAGGAGCGACCATCACCAACGGTCGAATGTATACAACACGTGAGCTGAGAGTTTTCAAGAAAAGACTCGACAGACCGATAGTCAACCCGTGATGAATAATAATTATCTACTTTAGTTTTTGTAGTACATATATTTAATTGTACAAGTTTAATCTTTGAATTATGAACATAGGAAATGTCGTCGGACGACGAAAGTCTCCCGGAGTGCGACTGGTGCGGCGACGACCGGGATCTGTGTGACAGGCCTCACCTGGTAGAAGGTCGGCGCTTCAGCATTAAGCTCCAGGAGACCTTCGATGTTGAAACGGTACGCAACGACGACAAGTGTTTTTTCGTAATTAAGCACGACTTCTACTTCTTCAACGTGTAATTTTCGTCTTTTATAATTCGACTAGCTTATCCCATGCCAAGCAAGACGCTATGTCTTGGAGAGGATGGATTTTAAAGATCATGAAAGTATGGAAACAAAGATAGTTCACCTAAGGACCCATCATGGTTTTGATTTTGCTGTAAATCTATACAATTCTGAGAGCGTATACCATTTTGGTTGCCCGAATTGGGAAGCACTTTGCAAGACGTATGATTTTCATGAGGGTATGCTTGTCACCTTGGATCTTGGTGATCCTGACATCGACGAAGATAATATGGACATTTGGGTCCTTGTTGATACGCTTCCAATTCTACCGCTATGTGAGTTTCTCAAACATAGTTATTAAGTAATTTATATTGTTTATTTCAAAATAGTTGACAGCTTATTTCCATTGATAGCTTATTTTCATTCTTCAAAGAATGTACGGAAGATGGTAGACAGAACCTACTACACCGATGGCGCAGAATTAACTTATCAGGAGAAAGATCATCTTATCTCATTTATTATTGATGTTGAGAATTACAATATCAATTATCATACTCCTGCACATTATGGTCAATATGTGCCACTAGTGCATGTACTGAACTACGGTAACATCTATGGAGATGGCATGGTAAGATTTTTTACTATTATGACATCCGTGCATCTTTTGCATATATTCTTCTAAAGCTAAACTACATTGCTAACTACGATGTTATTATTATGTTTTTCAACAGAAAATCCCGAAGGATTGTGTGCCTGATCTAATGTTTCCGAAAGGTCGCCTTGATGTTATGAGCTTACGGCCAGGTCTGCCTAGGCTTCACTGCTGTTCATACCGGATTTCTAAAACCAATGAAGATAATGTATGGACAATCGTAGGGAGCTACTTGGAACCAACATTGTGCGAAGCGCATGAATTGGAGACAGGATAATCTCCATTCTCCATAATGGAGAGTCAGGGCCTATCTTGTTTTATGCTATTTTACCTTAGAGAGGGTAGTTAGGTCCTAGCTAATACTCATGATCATGTCCTAAGAATAATTAAGTAGAGTTGGTTAGATGACTATGATGATGATGAGTATGACTTGTTATTATGATAACAAGTAGAAGTTGTATGATGATGATGAGTAGGACTTGTTATTATGATACCAATGATGAGTTATTTATTATTATGATGATGCATGATGCTAAGTTGTTATATGAGCATGATGAGTTACAAGTTTGGATTAGTAGTACTTTCGACATGCACCACATGTTGCCTCCACTTGAATCTAATCCACGTTCATTTCACCCACTATTATATATAATAACTAATCATGGTTATAAAATCATATGATGAAAGTACTGTATATAAAACCTATACAAATACAGCGACAATAAGCTGCATTTTCAAAAATACAGGAAAATTTAGCAGCAGCGCTTTTCAGAAGAAACGCTGCTGCTACTTACTGTTATCAGTAGCACTTTTCCCTACAAAGCGCTACTGCTAACTAGGTATAGCAGTAGCGCTGGTTTTCCAGCACTACTGCTACCAGTTAGCTGTAGCGCCTTACTGGTAGCGCTTGTACAAGCGCTACTACTAGCTATAAAACAAGCGCTACTACTAGGATTATCCCTAGTAGTGCAAGGACCAAGAACGATGCCAACGAAGTCACGTATAAAAGATAGGATGCAGCGAGACCACCCCACACCAGATGCGAAGGAACTTCCAGCCGAGATCCAAGCTTGCCCACCGATGACGACGTCCAACGACAGGAGCTTATTGTCGCTGTACTTTGGGTGCTCTGCAAAAAGGTAGGAGCAACCATGGCTGAGCAGCGGATCTGCATCGAAAGGTAGCAGAGCGCCAGCACACACCAGATCCGGTACGAGGGCTACCCGACCTGGCCGCCAGCCACCGGAGGAGCAGCATCCGGGAGGGCTCCCGCCGGCGGCGTACCCAGAGCAGGGGATTTGGCAGGCACCACCGCACGAAGGCAGCAGCACCCCGCGAACCGGGACGAGGCGCAACGAGGATGCCGGCAGGCCGGATCCCGCCGGCGGCGGCGTAGGATGGACGCCGGGACGCGAGCCGCGACCGAGGGGAAAGGGAGGGGGCGCCGGGCCCAGGCGAGGCGAGAGCACCCGCTGCCGCCGACAACCACCAGGGACTTTGCCCTGGCAGGGGGGCTAGCCGAGCGGCGGCGGGGTCGCCGCCCGAGTCGCCCGCGGGGCGACGCGGGGACACCTAGGGTTGGAGTCGGAAGAGGGCTCGCCGGTCCTTCCTTTTGTACACAACAAAGCTCGTGTTTCTTCTATACTCGAAATCCATGACCCGAGATCTATCACTTTACACCATATCTAGAAATCCAATAGCCAATGGAATTATGTTCGAAAATTAAGGATTAACGCCTAAATTAAGCATAATCACTTGAATTGAAGGCTATATTAATGTTCTGTATTAATCCATCTCATCTCGTGGTTGCAAGCCTAGGGTTTTTATTAATTTAAATTGGGTCAAATATCATCCGGGTGTTCGTCAGGGAGCCTAACTGAACGGGAGTTTTTTCTGTGTGTGAAAATCAACAGAATGGGAGTTTTTTTTCCTTTTTGCAGGACTGAATGGGATTTGAATTGGCAACATACAGACATCCCCTTGAATTTTCTCCATCAAGCATTTATTGCAGTCACATACAAGTTGGCAGTAGATCCAGGAACAAATAAATAGGCCTCAAAACTATATACTACCACTTCACATAACGAACAAACATGAACCGTGAGGAGCCATCCACGATTTGCATTGTTTCTGTATTTATCGAGGACTTTTGTTTCACTGCCTAAAAAAAAGGACTTTTGTTTCACTAGTAAAACAACAAGTGGGTGGTGGCGCAGTTGGCTAGCGATCAGGTCTCATAGCTAACAGCGAGTGATCCTGAGTTCGAGCCTATATCACCCCACATACATGAAAGGACCATCGTTGTGATGAAATGCTGTGTGACAACTTGGGTCGTCACATATTCATCTGAATCGTCAGATTGATGCGAGCAAGTCTGAACCTGGTTTCTTGTTTTTTGGTTCAGCCACACTGCATGATTTCAGTCATGCCTCTGCCATTGCGGCTGCGCCTTCTTCTCTCCCTGCCCCTCTGCTTGTCCTGCCCAAGAAATTCAGTCCCATGCATATGCAAACATTAGTTCTGTGCATTCTGCAATACAAAAGCAAAAATGTTTTCTTATACATGACCATGAATAACGAATAACGAGTAACAGATATGGCCTGCGTTACAGAAATACTACAACACACTAATAACAACAAAAAGTTCAAAGTACATTACAGCAACAAACACTAAAAGTTCACTACTTTAGGGCATTTCTAACCGATCCCCAATAAAGAGTGAGTAAATTTACTCCACTAAGTTTTGGCCGGACCTAGGCGATCACCTATATATAACAGAGTAAAAAATAATTTTCATTTGCATTTAATTTTCGGCCATCGAAACACATTTATTTGCTTCTTTATTTCACTCAAGGACATTGTAGTACATAATAATTCACAAACTCTTTGCCACAAGAGCAAGACCAAAGAAAACAAGAACCACAATTAGACATTTTAAAAAATACCCAATTTCCCTATCTGCTCCCACCAGTTGGAATATCTTCTCTATGTCTTAATTGTTGATCTGCGGCTTCTCGAGCTTCAACACTTCTTTCTCAATTCTAAAGAAATAGACGTTGCTTCGCATCTAATCTCATCTCTAGCCTCTATTATAGCAACGAGTGCAAGGACATCTATCAATTTTCATGCTATCAATAAATCGATGTATTCTTCTTCCCAAAAGCAAAACTTGCAGCCATCCCACACACAAAGATGAGCAAACAATGATCTACTGAAATTACGACGAATCCGGTGAACAACCGAATCAAACAAGCAAATTCATCTAAATCATCAGAATGATGCGAGCACGTCTGAACCTGGTTTCTTGTTCTTTTTTTTGTTCAGCCTACTGCACTGCATGGTTTCAGTCAGGTCTCTGCCATTGCTGCTGCACCTTCTTCTCTCCCTGCCCCTCTGCTTGTCCTGCCCAAGAATTTCAGTCCCATGCATATGCAAAAATCAGTTCTGTGCATTCTGCAATGCAAAAAAGCAAACATGTTTTCTTGTACATGACCATGAATAACGAGTAACATATATGGTCTGCATTACAGAAATAATACAACACACTAATACCAACGAAAAGTTCAAAGTACATTACAGCAACAAGCACAAAAAGTTTACTACTTTAGGGCATTTCTAACCGATCCACAATAAAGAGTGAGTAAATTTACTCCACTAAGTTTTGGCCGGACCTAGGCGATCGCCTATATATAACAGAGTAAAAAATAATTTTCATTTGCATTTAATTTTCGGCCATCGAAACACATTTATTTGCTTCTTTATTTCACTCAAGGACATTGTAATACATAATAATTCACAAACTCTTTGCTACAAGAGCAAGACCAAAGAAAACAAGAACCACAATTAGACATTTTAAAAAATACCCAATTTCCCTATCTGCTCCCACCAGTTGGAATATCTTCTCTATGTCTTCATTGTTGATCTGCAGCTTCTCGAGCATCAACACTTCTTTCTTCTTCGATTCTAAAGAAATAGACGTTGCTTCGCATCTAATCTCATCTGTAGCCTCTATTCTAGCAACGAGTGCAAGGACATCTATCAATTTTCATGCTATCAATAAATCAATGTATTCTTCTTCCCAAAAGCAAAACTTGCATCCATCCCACACACAAAGATGAGCAAACAATGAGCTACTGAAATTGTGACGAATCCGGTGAACAAACTAATAAAACAAGCACATTCATTTGAATCATCAGATTGATGCGAGCACGTGTGAGCCTGGTTTCTTGTTCTTTTTTTTGGGTTCAGCCTACTGCATGGTTTCAGTCATGCCTCTGCCATTGCTATTGCGCCTTCTTCTCTCCCTGCCCCTCTGCTGGTCCTGCCCAAGAAATTCAATCCCATGCATATGCAAACATCAGTTCTGTACATTCTACAATGCAAAAAAGCAAACATGTTTTCTTGTACATGACCGTGAATAACGAGTAACATATATAGTATGCGTTACAGAAATACTAGAACACACTAATAACAAGTAAAAGTTCAAAGTACATTACAGCAACAAACACTAAAAGTTCACTACTTTAGGGCATTTTTAACCGATCCCCAATAAAGAGTGAGTAAATTTACTCCACTATCTTTTGGCCGGACCTAGGCGATCACCTATATATAACAGAGTAAAAAATAATTTTCATTTGCATTTAATTTTCGGCCATCGAAACACATTTATTTGCTTCTTTATTTCACTCAAGGACATTGTAGTACATAATAATTCACAAACTCTTTGCCACAAGAGCAAGACCAAAGAAAACAAGAACCACAATTAGACATTTTAAAAAATACCCAATTTCCCTATCTGCTCCCACCAGTTGGAATATCTTCTCTATGTCTTCATTGTTCATGGAGAAACAGAGTAATGCAATAAGAGCGATAACATGATGTAGACGAGATCTATTCATGTAGGAATAGTCCCCATCTTGTTATCCTTAATAGCAATGATACATACGTGTCTTGCTGCCCCTTCTGTCACTGGGAAAGAACACCATACGATCGAACCCATCACAAAGCACCTCTTCCCATGGCAAGAAAAATCGATCTAGTTGGCCTAACTAAACCAAAGATTCGAAGAAGAAATACGAGGCTATAAGTAACCATGCATATAAGAGACCAAAGAAACTCAAATAACATTCATGGATATATAGATCTAATCATAAACTCAAAGTTCATCGGATCCCAACAAACACACCGCAAAAAAAAGGAGTTAGATCAAATAGATCTCCAAGGGACCATTGTATTGAGAATCAAAAAGAGAGAAGAAGCCGTCTAGCTACTGCCTACGGACTCGTAGGTCTACAATGAACTACTCACGCATCATCGGAGAGGCACCAATGAGGTTGATGAACCCCTCCGTGATGGTGTCTAGATTGGATCTCGTGGTTCTAGAACTTGCGGCAGCTGGAATTGTGTTTCGTCGACTCCCTTAGGGTTTTTGGATTTTTGGGGTATTTATAGAGCAAAGAGGCGGTGCGGGGGGCCACCGAGGTGGGCACAACCCACCAGGGTGCGCCTGGGCCCCTAGGCGCGCCCAGGTGGGTTGTGCCCCCCTCGGGGTACCCCTCTGGTACTTCTTTGGCCCAAGTTGTTCCTTCTGGTCCATAAAAATTCTCCAAGAAGTTTCGCTGCATTTGGACTCCGTTTGGTACTGATATTCTGTGAAGTAAAAAACAAGCAAAAAACAGCAACTGGCACTATGTCAATAGGTTAGTCCCAAAAAATGATATAAAGTTGCTATAAAATGATTGTAAAACATCCAAGAATGATAATATAACATCATGGAACAATAAAAAATTATAGATATGTTGCAGACGTATCAGCATTCCCAAGCTTAATTCCTACTCGTCCTCAAGTAGGTAAATGATAAAAACAGAATTTTTGATGTGGAATGCTGCCTAACATGTTCATCATATATTGTTTTATTTTGTAGCATGGACATATGGACTTTTATATGTTTCAAAGCAATAGTCTAGTTTTGACATGAAGATTTCAAGACTTGTAACACCCACGGTGATTAGCAACAGTAATCACTTTTGATAATGACATGTCAGCATGATAAACAGTGCATAATCATCATTAGCATCATATTGCATTTCAACTCCTAAGTCAAATTCAAATTTAAATGTAAGTGAAATATAAAAGTTGTCCAACATAAAAACTAAAATGTTCAGTAAATAACAAATATTGCAGAGGCTAGTCTAAAATTGAAACCAACAAATAATAAAATAATTAGGTGGCACTAACATAATTAAAACAGTAAGGATTAATGCATATTAATTATTATAAAAATTGTGGGAGCTCATATTGTCTCCAAACCAATTTTTGGTATTGTTAGGTAATGCCTAGTATTTGTTGGAGCAATTCCTATGTTTTACAAAATTCAATATGTGGCCTAACAATTTGCTAAACTGAGACAAGAGAATAAATAAAAGAAAAAGGTAAAAGAAAACAGAAAAGAAAAAGAAAAAGAGAAAAAGGACCCCCACCCCCCCGGCCCAACTGGGCCGGCCCACTTCCCACCCCCTGGCTATATGGCCACAGGTCGAACCCTAGCCCCCCTCCCGATCCACATTTCCCCCCTCCCCCCCGATCTCCTCCAGCGCTCGACGCGCACCGCCGCTTCGACGCCGCCGCCGCCGCCTCGCCGGACTGCCCGTCCATGCCTCCCCCTCGACGGCTCCACCGAGCCTCGCCGCCCCTCTTCTCACGAACGCCGGTGAGGCCCCCGGCCTCTCCCCACTCTCTCCCGCCGCCAGTTCGGCCGCGCTCGAGCTCACCGCGCCCATCCGCGCACTCGCTCGCTCGCCCACGCGCGCGCTCTCCGGCCCCCTCGCTCGCCGCGCTCCGGCCGCGTCCGCGCCGGCCTTCGCTCGCCCGCGCCCGGCCCGCTCCGCGCCGCGCCTCCGCCTCCCCGCGCCCGCGCATCGCCGCGCCGCGCTGCCGCTCGCGCTGCTGCCGTCCGCTCCGGCCACCGCCTCCCCCTGCCGCGCCGCGCCGCGCTGCCCCGCCTCCGGCCACCGCCCCGCACGCGCTTCCGCGCGCGCCTGTGGCCAGCGCCCGGGCTCGCCCCTGGCCCCGCCCGCGCCCGCTGCGCCGTATCGGGCTGGCGCCCAGCGCCCGTCGCCCGCGCCCGTTAGGCCCCTGGCCCACTGACAGTGGGGCCCCGCCCCGAAAACGTTTTAGGAAAATAAAATAAAATAAATATAATAATAATTAAAATAATTAATTAATTAATTAGTTAATTAATCCTGATTAGGTTAATCTAATTAACTAGTTAGTGTTAATTAAACAGTAATCTAATTAATTAACCCTAATTAACCTAACAGTCTATGACAGGTGGGACCCACCCTGTCAGGACGCCTGCTGACGTCAGCATGATGTCATGCTGATGTCATCGCAGCACTGTTTCGGATAATGTTGATTGAAATAATTAAATAAATTCCAGAAATTAATAAAAACTTTAGAAAATCATATTAAATAAACCGTAACTCCGATGAAAATACTTTATACATGAAACTTGCTCAGAATTCTGTTACGAACCCGAATACGCCCTCCGTATTCCTGTCAGACGCCCGCAGCTATAAGAACATTGAACTTTTAGACCGATTTCAGTAAATGAATAGTGCCCAACTTTAATTAAATAAATCCAAATAAATTCCTAAATTAACTAAATCATTTAGTTAGGCAGTAGAACACCCCGGCATATCATTTAGGCATGTCATACATGTTGTTTGCATTATTGCCGTGAATTTATTGTTTCTCTCCCCCTCCTTCTCTCTCTCGATAGACGCCAAGACCGACGACGCTGCACCTGGATACAACTACTCTACCGACGAGCAGCCCGTTGACGACCTTCCTCTCTTGCCAGAGCAACCAGGCAAGCCCCCCCCCTTGAGCATTCCAGATATCGCCCATTCTATTCCCCTGCTTGCATTAGATTTTGCTACTGTTAATGTATGCTCCTATTCCGATGCATAGCCTGCTGTTGTAACCTGTTCATTGCTACCTTACCTGCCTATGATAAACTGTTTAGTTTAGGTTGGAATGAACCATCAGTGACCCCACCACCTTACCTTTGTTGCCCCTGCTTGATCATCGACGACTCGATCAACGTGATCGTCGACCAGAGACCGACACCTCACTTCACACCCCTTAGTTGTACGACTCTGCGTAGTAACTATCGAGTGCCGAGGGTGATACCTCGTAACGCACTCCCGATGAATACTCTGCAGTGTAGCTGTTCGGTCGTGGTCATCAAGGGTGATTCCTCCTTCTCCACTTCTGATATGACTCTGTCGTGCGACCCCTCAGTGTGAACCTCGAGGGTGATACCTCATACGTTCGCCCTGATGATTTCGTCGAGTGGAATCCTCCGAGGGTGATTCCTCGGGTTTCCCCCCTTGATGTTATGACCACACGATTACTTGACCTTGTTACAGGCGGGTCCACCCTGGTGGGTACCCGCTGGGGATCTATGATTTTCGGGTGTGCCGGAAGGGCACTCGAGTGTGACATTGTGGCGGAGCATCAGAGACTCTGATTGTCTCCGCGTGATACTAATTGAGCCTATTGGATTTGGGTGTGTGATCTGAGTGGGTCGACGTGCCCTATACGCACTACCACCACGCGGGATAATGGTTATGGGACCCTCTGCGAAGTACGTTTCTCCGAAAGCTCGTCTGAAGTCACGATTCACCGTGCGGGCTGATTGTCGGGATTGGGCTGGATACTTCACTGACGAGTTCAGTGTCGCGCCTGCACCCCGGCCAGTCTCGCAACGCGCAGGGTGCCCAGGGCGATGGCCCGAGACCTCTGGGTGCATAGGTTAGTCCGGCGTGCTGACCTCTCTGCCGAGCCTAGGTAGAGTGCTGTTTCGTGTTGATCTTCCGAGGACGGGCATTACCCAGCAAGTGTGTCCGGCCAGAGTTGATCGAGCGTGTTGGGTAACAGTAGTGCACCCCTGCAGGGATGAATCTTCTATCGATAGCCGGTCCTACGGTAAAGGACGCTCAGTTTGTGTATCCCGATCTACTACTTAAACTGGATACTTGTTACTTAATTGAAGCTTCGGGATCGCTTTCTCGCTTGGGAGTCGAGGAAGGATCTTTAAGCTGTACTTCAACATGTTTGCTAAATAAAATGCTATTCTACTCTCTTCTACTGCTGCAAGATGATGGCCTTGTGAAGATGCTTGAAGATGCTAGTCTTCGATAGGACTAGGCCTTCTCTCTATTCTGGCATTTCTGCAGCCCAGTCCACATATACAGCCTTTCTCCATTGATAATGTTGCATATGTAGTATAGATCCTTGCTTGCTGAGTACTTCGGATGAGTACTCACGGTTGCTTTACTTTCTCTTTTCCCCATATACCCCACATTGATGATACATCAGACGATGGAGTCCAGGAGCCAGATGCCACCACCGGAGCCTACTATCAGGAGGGTCCAGAGGGTACTTACTACTGGATCGAGCCAGATGACCAGGAGTAGGATCGGAGGCTCCCAGGCAGGAGGCCAACGCCTTTCGATCTAGTGTCGTTGTTTGTGCTAGCCTTCTTAAGGCAAAACTTGTCTAACTATGTCTGTACTCAGATAATATTTGTATGACTGACTTATGTATTCGGATCTTCGGATCCCTGGTCTGTAATATTGTGGACCTCTGTTTAAATTGTGTTAGAGTTGTGTTGTGATATCTTCCCGTGAGTCCCTGTGCTTGATCGTACACGTTTGCGTGTATGATTAGTGTACGATTGAGCCTGGGGCGCCACAAGTTGGTATCAGAGCCGACTGCCTGTAGGAAGCCCCCTTCCAATTCCTTGGCTGAAGTTGAGTCTAGACATTGAAAAACTAATTTACTAACTTGGCTGTGTGGCTTACGGGCCCACGTCGCCAACTGGGTGGTATTAGGATCTTTTATTCCTCGTCTATACTCTGGGACTCTGATCTCTCTTCTACTCGGGTTAAATAAATTTTACTAACGCCGACACTTAGGATCTCGTAAATTCCGTCTACCCGGAGAGCTGGATATCTATGCGATTTCCCTGTCATTGATCTGATTAGTCTGATAATCATTTTCCTTTCCATTGTTTTGTTTAACCTTTCTCTCCGAGTTGTGTTAAACTTCTCATTGTCATTTGACAAATCTGAATTTCCTCTGTTTCAGATGGACCGTTTGTTTCCACCACGTCCTACGACACAGCTTGTGCTTCGCACTTGGGCTCATAATACCCCTGGGTTTCCAGCTGTCCTGATCGCTCTCATGACCAGACTTGGCTACCGTTGGTACCCTGAGTACTTGGTTTACGAGGATTACCGCGAGTTCAATCAGGAGCTGTACCATGCTGATGTTCGTATCTATGATCAGCAAAATGACTCAGACACCGAGCTACACCTTTTCCACGGTATCGGCGTGACGATTGAGATGGCAGTCCATGATGCTGCCTACTCTGCCGTCGCACGTCTCCGAGGACAGTTCAGCGATATCTTGGATGACTCTGAGTTCCGATACATTTCGTATGCCCCTGCTGGAGATGCTACTGGATACTACACAGCTATCTGTGCCCCGTTCGAGCCTCGTCGCTATGACCCGCGCATTCTGATTCAGTGCACTCAGGCTCTGGATCGCACTGTTCGGGCTCTTGCCGTCGAGTTGGTTGCCACTCGAGCACGTCTCTACGATGCTATGACGTAGTTGCTACCCGCTGTTCGCGCAGGGATACATCCTGAGCACATCCTTTACCCGCGCAGGACTCAGATGTATGCTGGTATTGATTGGCCTGCTGTTGGAGGTCATACACCTGCACGTGGACCTCTTCTTACAGCTCGAGACCGGATTCTGCATCAGAGTGCACATGGAGCGCAGGATCCTTCCGCGACAAACATTCGTCGTCAGCACTTGCAGTTACCCCGTTTCGGTGGTTTTCTCCGACGTTGATGTAGCCTTTGCTATGTCTCGTTGTGTACTTCCTTACCGCGTGCCTGCGCGCCGCCTAGTATGTCTAGCTTTTGAATTTGCGCCGTTATGCTGTCCTCATGAACCCGACTCTGTGTATGGATCTGTATGTCTTAATTGACGACTGTTATGTATCTATTACACTACTTAAATTGTTGTCGAGTTACATCATGTTTGACACTTAACGCTCGCAATTGCTTTTACTAAACTACCCCCTGTTGATACTTAGCAGGATGGTTAGACCAGGTGGTCGTGGTCGTGCCCCTGAACGCCCACGACCGCCAGACTATATGGCGGCTATGATGCAACAGTTTGAGCTTAACCGCCAGTTCATCGTTGGAATCATGGCTCAGTTTCCGCATCAGAACAACCAGAACCAGAACCCAGCTTCAATAACTTTGACAGAGTTTATGCGACTCAACCCAACTCAGTTCCGCAATTCTGACAAGCCAGTGGATGCAGATGACTGGCTCCACGACATCACTCACGAGATGGAGTCAGCTAATGTCGCCCCTGCCAACTTTGTCAACTTCGCGGCCTTTTTCTTAAAGGGCCCCGCTGCTCAATGGTGGGACACACACAAGCGTACTCTGCCAGTTGGAACAGTCATCACCTGGTATGAGTTCCAGGCTGCTTTCCGTACACGTTACATCCCTCAGGCAATTATGGAATGCATGAAGACCCAGTTCTGTAACCTCACTCAGGGCAACAAGACCGTCGAAGCTTATCAGCGGGAATTTCTAGACCTCTCCCGCTATGCAGAAGAAGACATCGCCACAGATGCACGCAGACAAGAGAAGTTCCGTAATGGACTACACCCCGACCTCAAGCTTGCACTAGCTGCTCAAGACTTCAATGACTTTTCAACTCTGACGAACAAGGCTATTCTTGTTGAGACCGCTCAGATGGAATACAAGGACTCGCAGAAGCGCTATCGTGATGCTGGCTCATCTTCGGGCTCAGCATCGAAGTGTCGAGTTTGGATTCCCAACAATGCGTTTCGTTCCAATACCTCTGCGCCAAAGAACAACTATGCTTCACCACGTCTGCCTCCTCCACCACCGATGCAGCCAAAATCTCAAGCTATTCAAAACAATGCTCCTCTTCGTCCTGAAGATGGTCTATGCTTCAAGTGCCGCAAACCAGGACACCAGGCTAAAGATTGCCGCCAGAATCAGAATCAGTTAGCCTTTCCTCGTACTGGCCGTGGCAATGGTCGTGGCAACAACCAGACCCACAACTATAATATTGGGTCTGCTGCACATGGTCGTGGACACGCCTACAACATTGACATTGAAGAAGTCCAGGATCAACCTGCTACTGTGATGGGTACCCTTCTTGTTAACTCAGTACCTGCTTCTGTTTTATTTGATTCAGGAGCATCACATTCATTCATCTCTGGAAAATTTGCATTTATGCATGGCATTCGATATGAGAAAATGCATACTCCGTTAGTCATTAAAACTCCCGGAGGTCACTGTCATGCTGACGTAATAGCACCTGACGTTACCGTCGAAATTAAAGGGTTGGAATTCCTTGCCTCGCCCATCGTCTTGAAGTCTTCCACCATAGACCTCATTCTTGGAATGGATTGGTTGAAAGCTCACATTGCTTCGATCAATTGTGCCACTAAAGTCGTCCAACTTCTTCACCCCACCGATGAGATAGTGAACTATACCGCCCGCATTACTCGGGACGCCGAAGCTCAGATATATGTTCTGAATGCTTTGAACGCCTCACCTCTGGAAGGGATCGAGAACGTTCCTGTCGTTCGAGATTTTCCAGACGTATTTCTAGAAGAACTTCCAGGAATACCCCCGGCTAGAGCTGTCGAGTTTGTCATCGACTTGAAGCCTGGCACCGTCCCTATTGCCAAGCGACCTTATAAGATGCCTCCGCATCACCTACTCGAGCTTAAGGAAGAAATCGACAAGTCACTTAAGAGTGGTTTCATCCGCCCCAGTTCCTCTGCTTGGGGAGCACCTTCACTCTTCGTTAAGAAGAAGGATGGAACTAACCGTTTGGTTCAGGATTATCGGCCCATTAACCAAGCCACAATCCAGAATAAATACCCACTGCCCCGGATCAATGATCTTTATGATCAACTCGCTGGATAATCGGTGTTCTCTAAACTCGACCTGAGGTTGGGTTATCACCAGATCCGTGTCCGTGAAGAGGATATTCCCAAGACTGCATTCGTCACTCGTTATGGCTCCTATGAATACACAGTCATGTCATTTGGCCTAACGAATGCTCCAGCAACTTTCTCCCGTCTGATGAATTATATATTCATGGATTACCTCGACAAATTCGTCGTGGTTTATTTAGATGATATTCTGGTTTATTCTAAGAATAAAGAAGAACATGCTGGACACCTCCGTTTGGTACTAGAAAGGCTCCGAGAACACCAGTTGTATGCCAAGTATTCCAAATGCGAATTCTGGTTATCTGAAGTAACTTACCTTGGACATGTGATTTCCAAGGATGGCATTGCTGTTAACCCCGAATGAGTTCAGGCTATTCTTGACTGGACTCCCCCGAAGAATGTTAAGCAAGTCAGAAGTTTTCTCGGACTTGCAAGTTATTGCCGTCGATTCGTTGAGAACTTTTCCAAGATTGCAAAACCATTGACAAATCTGCTTCACAAAGGTGTTAAATTTGAGTGGACAGAAAAATGTCAAGAAAGCTTTCAGACACTAAAAGATAAATTGACATCTGCCCCAGTATTAGCACCCCCGGATTCCCAAAAGGATTTCGTGATATACTGCGATGCCTCCCGTCAAGGATTAGGCTGTGTCCTAATGCAAGAACGCAAAGTGATTGCTTATGCCTCCCGACAATTGCGTCCCCACGAAGAAAATTACCCAGTGCACGATCTCGAACTTTCTGCGGTTATCTATGCCCTGAAGCTATGGCGACATTACCTTCTCGGTAACCGTTGCGAGATATATACGGATCATCAAAGTTTGAAGTATTTATATACTCAACCGGATCTGAACCTTCGTCAACAAAGATGGCTCGAGACAATAGCCGATTATGATATGAATATCTCATACACCCCTGGCAAGGCAAATGTAATGGCCGATGCTTTGAGCCGCAAGGCTTATTGCAGCAACCATATGGTTCAGGAATCACAACCTATTCTTTATGAAGAGTTTCGTAAATTGAACCTCCACATTGTTCCACAGGGTTATCTCAATACCCTCGTTGTCGAACCAGATTTAGAACACAACATCAAGACTATGCAACGGTATGACTCTGAAGTTGAAAGGATCAAGCGGTACCTTGAAAAAGGAAAACCGTCGGAGTTCCATCTTGATAATGATGGGATCCTATTTTTCCAACACCGTCTCTTCGTACCTAAGTTCAAAGATGAGAGAGAACACGTTATGATGGAAGCTCATGACACTCCTCTGTCAATTCATCCTGGTAGCACAAAGATGTACCGTGACATTTGTTAGAGATACTGGTGGCCTAATATGAAGCGAGATATTGCTCGTTATGTTTCTGAGTGTGACGTTTGCCGCCGCGTTAAAGCTCAACATCAAAGGCCCGCAGGAACTCTGCAACCCCTTGCAATTCCTGAATGGAAATGGGACAAGGTCCAAATGGATTTCATTACTGATTTTCCCAAATCTCAGAAGGGTAATGATGCTATATTTGTCGTCATTGACCGATTCTCCAAGGTTGCTCACTTTCTACCAGTTAAGGAGACAATCACTGCTAGCCAGTTAGCAGACTTGTATGTTTCCCGAATTGTGTCACTCCACGGTGTTCCGTTGGAGATCAGTTCTGATCGTGGCAGCCTCTTCACCTCCAGATTCTGGAATAGTTTCCAAGAAGCTATGGGAACACATCTGTCGTTCAGTACCGCTTTTCACCCTCAGTCACAGGGTCAAGTTGAACGAGTTAATCAAGTGCTCGAAGATATGCTTCGAGCTTGCGTCATCTCCTTCGGTAAGAAATGGGAGGAATCTCTCCCGTATGCCGAATTATCTTACAACAATAGCTATCAGGCTAGTCTGAAGATGGCACCGTTTGAAGTCCTATACGGTCGTAAGTGTCAAACCCCTCTGAATTGGTCAGAAACTGGGGAACGCTCACTCGTCGGACCGGACATTATTCAGCAAGCAGAAGATCAAGTCCGCATTGTCCGTGAACATTTGAAAGCTGCTCAGTCTCGTCAGAAAAGCAACTATGACCGAAAGCACCAGGAAATAGTCTATCAACCTGGCGAGCAAGCTTACCTCCGCGTCACTCCGTTGAAAGGCACTCATAGGTTCGGAATCAAAGGCAAGTTAGCTCCTCGCGACATTGGCCCATTCCGTATTCTTGCCCGTCGAGGAGAAGTGGCATATCAATTGCAGTTGCCGCCAAATCTTTCTCAAGTACATGATGTCTTTCATGTATCCCAACTCCGTCACTGCTTCAAGGATCCTATTCGAGCTGTGGATCACGAAGTGCTTGAATTACGGGAAGATCTGTCTTATCCAGAATATCCCATCCGTGTTCTTGATGAAGCTGAACATCGAACTCGTCAAAAGTCAATCAAGTTCCTCAAGGTTCAGTGGTCGAATCATTCTGAAGATGAGACCACTTGGGAACGCGAGGATCGTCTTCGCGAAGAATACCCCTCTTTCTTTCAGTCTTCCTCTTAATTCTTGGGACGAGAATTCTTAATAGATGAGGAGAGTTGTAACACCCCCGGTGATTAGCAACAGTAATCACTTTTGATAATGACATGTCAGCATGATAAACAGTGCATAATCATCATTAGCATCATATTGCATTTCAACTCCTAAGTCAAATTCAAATTTAAATGTAAGTGAAATATAAAAGTTGTCCAAAATAAAAACTAAAATGTTCAGTAAATAACAAATATTGCAGAGGCTAGTCTAAAATTGAAACCAACAAATAATAAAATAATTAGGTGGCACTAACATAATTAAAACAGTAAGGATTAATGCATATTAATTATTATAAAAATTGTGGGAGCTCATATTGTCTCCAAACCAATTTTTGGTAGTGTTAGGTAATGCCTAGTATTTGTTGGAGCAATTCCTATGTTTTACAAAATTCAATATGTGGCCTAACAATTTGCTAAACTGAGACAAGAGAATAAATAAAAGAAAAAGGTAAAAGAAAACAGAAAAGAAAAAGAAAAAGAGAAAAAGGAACCCCACCCCCCCCGGCCCAACTGGGCCGGCCCACTTCCCACCCCCTGGCTATATGGCCACAGACCGAACCCTAGCCCCCCTCCCGATCCACATTTCCCCCTCCCCCTCCCACGATCTCCTCCAGCACTCGACGCGCCCCGCCGCCTCGACGCCGACGCCGCCGCCTAGCCGGACTGCCCGTCCACGCCTCCCCCTCGATGGCTCCACCGAGCCTCGCCGCCCCTCTTCTCACGAACGCCGGTGAGGCCCCCGGCCTCTCCCCACTCTCTCCCGTCGCCGGTTCGGCCGCGCTCGAGCTCACCGCGCCCATCCGCGCACTCGCCCGCTCGCCCCCGCGCGCGCTCTCCGGCCCCCTCGCTCGCCGCGCTCCGGCCGCGTCCGCGCCGGCCTCCGCTCGCCCGCGCCCGGCCCGCTCTGCGCCGCGCCTCCGCCTCCCCGCGCCCGTGCATCGCCGCGCCGCGCTGCCGCTCGCCCTGCTGCCGCCCGCTCCGGCCACCACCTCCCCCTGCCGCGCCGCGCCGCGCTGCCCCGCCTCCGGCCACCGCCGCGCACGCGCTGCCGCGCGCGCCCGTGGCCGCGCCCGCGCACGCTGCGCCGTATCGGGCTGGCGCCCAGCGCCCGTCGCCCGCGCCCGTTAGGTCCCTGGCCGGCTGACAGTGGGGCCCCGCCCCGAAAACGTTTTAGGAAATAAAATAAAATAATAATAATAATAATTAAATTAATTATTAATTAATTAGTTAATTAATCCTGATTAGGTTAATCTAATTAACTAGTTAGTGTTAATTAAACAGTAATCTAATTAATTAACCCTAATTAACCTAACAGTCTATGACAGGTGGGACCCACCCTGCCAGGACGCCTGCTGACGTCAGCATGATGTCATGCTGATGTCATCGCAGCACTGTTTCGGATAATGCTGATTTAAATAATTAAATAAATTCCAGAAATTAATAAAAACTTTAGAAAATCATATTAAATAAACCGTAACTCCGATGAAAATACTTTATACATGAAACTTGCTCAGAATTCTTTTACGAACCCGAATACGCCCTCCGTATTCCCGCCAGACGCCCGCAGCTATAAGAACATTGAACTTTTAGACCGATTTCAGTAAATGAATAGTGCCCAACTTTAATTAAATAAATCCAAATAAATTCCTAAATTAACTAAATCATTTAGTTAGGCAGTAGAACACCCCGGCATATCATTTAGGCATGTCATACATGTTGTTTGCATTATTGCCGTGAATTTATTGTTTCTCTTCCCCTCCTTCTCTCTCTCGATAGACGCCGAGACCGACGACGCTGCACCTGGATACAACTACTCTACCGACGAGCAGCCCGTTGACGACCTTCCTCTCTTGCCAGAGCAACCAGGCAAGCCCCCCCCCCTTGAGCATTCCAGATATCGCCCATTCTATTCCCCTGCTTGCATTAGATTTTGCTACTGTTAATGTATGCTCCTATTCTGATGCATAGCCTGCTGTTGTAACCTGTTCATTGCTACCTTACCTGCCTATGATAAACTGTTTAGTTTAGGTTGGAATGAACCATCAGTGACCCCACCACCTTACCTTTGTTGCCCCTGCTTGATCATCGACGACTCGATCAACGTGATCGTCGACTAGAGACCGACACCTCACTTCACACCCCTTAGTTGTACGACTCTGCGTAGTAACTATCGAGTGCCGAGGGTGATACCTTGTAACGCACTCCCGATGAATACTCTGCAGTGTAGCTGTTCGGTCGTGGTCATCGAGGGTGATTCCTCCTTCTCCACTTCCGATACGACTCTGTCGTGCGACCCCTCAGTGTGAACCTCGAGGGTGATACCTCATACGTTCGCCCTGATGATTTCGTCGAGTGGAATCCTCTGAGGGTGATTCCTCGGGTTTCCCCCCTTGATGTTATGACCACACGATTACTTGACCTTGTTACAGGCGGGTCCACCCTGGTGGGTACCCGCTGGGGATCTATGATTTTCGGGTGTGCCGGAAGGGCACTCGAGTGTGACATTGTGGCGGAGCATCAGAGACTCTGATTGTCTCCGCGTGATACTAATTGAGCCTATTGGATTTGGGTGTGTGATCTGAGTGGGTCGACGTGCCCTATACGCACTACCACCACGCGGGATAATGGTTATGGGACCCTCTGCGAAGTACGTTTCTCCGAAAGCTCGTCTGACGTCACGATTCACCGTGCGGGCTGATTGTCGGGATTGGGCTGGATACTTCACTGACGAGTTCAGTGTCGCGCCTGCACCCCAGCCAGTCTCGCAACGCGCAGGGTGCCCAGGGCGATGGCCCGAGACCTCTGGGTGCATAGGTTAGTCCGGCGTGCTGACCTCTCTGCCGAGCCTAGGTAGAGCGCTGCTTTGTGTTGATCTTCCGAGGACGGGCATTACCCAGCAAGTGTGTCCGGCCAGAGTTGATCGAGCGTGTTGGGTAACAGTAGTGCACCCCTGCAGAGATGAATCTTCTATCGATAGCCGGTCCTACGGTAAAGGACGCTCAGTTTGTGTATCCCGATCTACTACTTAAACTGGATACTTGTTACTTAATTGAAGCTTCGGGATCGCTTTCTCGCTTGGGAGTCGAGGAAGGATCTTTAAGCTGTACTTCAACATGTTTGCTAAATAAAATGCTATTCTACTCTCTTCTACTGCTGCAAGATGATGGCCTGGTGAAGATGTTTGAAGATGCTAGTCTTCGATAGGACTAGGCCTTCTCTCTATTCTGGCATTTCTGCAGCCCAGTCCACATATACAGCCTTTCTCCATTGATAATGTTGCATATGTAGTATAGATCCTTGCTTGCTGAGTACTTCGGATGAGTACTCACGGTTGCTTTACTTTCTCTTTTCCCCATATACCCCACATTGATGATACATCAGACGATGGAGTCCAGGAGCCAGATGCCACCACCGGAGCCTACTATCAGGAGGGTCCAGAGGGTACTTACTACTGGATCGAGCCAGATGACCAGGAGTAGGATCGGAGGCTCCCAGGCAGGAGGCCAACGCCTTTCGATCTAGTGTCGTTGTTTGTGCTAGCCTTCTTAAGGCAAAACTTGTCTAACTATGTCTGTACTCAGATAATATTTGTATGACTGACTTATGTATTCGGATCTTCGGATCCCTGGTCTGTAATATTGTGGACCTCTGTTTAAATTGTGTTAGAGTTGTGTTGTGATATCTTCCCGTGAGTCCCTGTGCTTGATCGTACATGTTTGCCTGTATGATTAGTGTACGATTGAGCCGGGGCCGCCACAAGACTCAAGCATATCAACAAGCAACCATGTCTTTCAAAATATCAATACTAAAGCAAGTTATCCCTAGCCCATCATGCTCAATCATTGATCTATTCATGAAACACACTCGCATATTTGCTACATCCAATGCTTAAGTACGATCGTAGTGCCCCTTAGTTGGTGCTTTATTAGAGAAGACGGAGACTCAAATAAAAATAAAATTGCATAAAGTAAATAGAAAGGCCCTTCGCAGAGGGAAGTAGGGATTTGTAGAGGTGCCAGAGCTCAAAGCTTAAATTGAGAGATAAAAAAATTTGGGAGGCATACTTTTCCCGTCAACGAAAACGACCGAGTAATTCCCAACACTTTCCATGCTAGATATATCATAGGCGGTTCCCAAACAGAAATAAAGTTTATTCCTTTCTCCACCATTCTTTCACATTCCACGGCTATCCGTATCCACGGGTACCGTCCATACCAACAGTTTCCAAGGAATTTATTATTTGACAACATAAAGTAAATTTCTTTTTCATTTCGAGACTGGGCATCCCTATTACCGCCGCACTCTCATGCAATGGCAAGTGAATAAACACTCATCTTGAGAATAACACATCTAGCATGGAAAATATTGGCCACCCCCTGCCGCTTCATGAGCGGTACGGGCACACAAAAGGAAAATTTATTTTGAAAATTAGAGATGGCACATACAAATTTGCTTAGAACGGCATGGAAATACCTCATATAGGTAGGTATGGTGTACTCATATGGCAAAACTGGGTTTAAGGATTTTGGATGCACAAGTAGTATTTCTACTTAGTATAAGTGGTGGCTAGCAAAAAGATTGAGAAGCAACCAACCAAGAAACGAAAAATCACATAAGCGAGCATTAAGCATAACTAACACCGAATAATGCACCACAAGTAGGATGTAACTTCATCACATAACTATTGACTTTCGGGCTTGCATAGGGAATCACAAACCTTAACACCAATATTCTTACTAAAGCATAATTACTCACCAACATGACTCACATATCACTATCATCATATCTCAAAACTATTACAAAGTATCAAGTTTATTTTATCCAATGATATTCATGAAAGTTTTTATTATATCCCTCTTGAATAACTATCAATTTGGGACTAGTTTCATATATTGCAATTGCTTTTGACAAGCTCAAACAAATCTAAGTGAAGAACATGAGCATAAAAATTTTCGTCTCTCAAAATAATATAAGTGAAGCATGAGAGAATTTCTTCAAAATTACTAACTCTCAAATAAATCTAAGTGAAGCATGAGAGCATTTCTTCAAAAATATTAAAGCACACCGTTCTCAAAAAGATATAAGTGAAGCACTAGAGCAATTCCATAGCTCAAAAAACATTAAGTGAAGCATATAGAGCAATTCTAACAAATCATAGCATAATTTTGGCTCTCTCAAATAGGTGTGTCCAGCAAGGATACTTGTGACAAACTAAAAAGCAAAGACTCATATAATACAAGACGCTCCAAGCAAAACTCATGATATGTGATGAATAAAAATATAGCTCCAAGTAAAATACCGATGGTCGTTAGAAGAAAGAGGGGATGCCTTCCGGGGCATCCCTAAGCTTAGTTGCTTGGTTCTACTTGAATATTAACTTGGGGTGCCATGGGGCATCCCCAAGCTTAGGCTCTTTTCACTCCTTATTCCTTCATCCATCGTGATCTCACCCAAAACTTGAAAACTTCAATCACACAAAACTTAACAAAACCTTCGTGAGCCGTTAGTATAGGAAAACCAATCTTTACTTTAAGTACTGTAGAAAACCCATACAAATTTTATTATTGCATTATATCTACTGTATTCTAACTTTACCATGGCTTATACCCCCCGATACACTCCATAGATTCATCAAAATAAGCACACAATGCAAAGAAAACAGAATTTGTCAAAAACAGAACAGTCTGTAAAGATGCGAATTGTTATCATACTTCTGTAACTCCAAAAATTATGAAAAATTTGAAAAACGGAGGCAATTTGTATATCAATATTTTTAAAAAAATTCAGAATTGTTCTTAGCTTCTTCCAATTTAAACAATTCTGTTACTGGATGGAAAAGTTTCTGTTTTTCAATAGGATCAAATCAACTATCACCAAAGCTATCCCAAAGGCTTTACTTGGCACAAACACTAATTAAAACATAAAGAACACAATCATAACAGAGGCATAATTGTGCAAACACTAAATAACAGAAATAAAAAGGCAAAAATAAATTTTATTCATTGGGTTGCCTCCCAACAAGCACTATCGTTTTAATGCCCTAGCTGGGCATTGATAATTTTGATGATGCTCGCATGAAAGACAAGAATTGAAACACAAAGATAGCATCATAATACATGTGACAAACACATTTAAGTCTAACATACTTCCAATGCATAGGAATCTTATAAGCAAACAAACTATCAAGACAAGAAATATATATCATATGCAAGGAAGAAGAAAGAAACAATAGCAATCTCAACATAACGAGAGGTAAATTAGTAACATGAAAATTTCTACATCCATATTTTCCTCTCTCATAATAATTACATGTAGGATCATAATCAAATTCAACAATATAGCTATCATATAAAATTTTCTCTTCATGATCCACATGCATAAAAGTTCTATAATCTTCCCAGATAGTGGGATTAACATCAACTAAAGTCATGACATCTCCAAACCCACTTTCATCAAATTTTTTGTAAGATTGAACACTCTCCAAATATGTGGGATTATTTTTACCTAAAGTTGACGCTCTTTCAAACCCACTTTCGATATTATTGCAAACATTATTATCAATATCATATTCATCATGAGGCTTAAATAAATTTTCAAGATCAAAAGAAGAATCAACCCAATCATGATCATTGCAATACATAGTGGACATAGCAAAAATAGCATCCCCAAGCTTGGGGTTTTGCATATTATTAACACAATTGACATTAATAGAATTTATAGTAAAATCCTTGCAATCATGCTTTTCATTCAAGGAGCTATCATGAATCACTTCATAAATTTCTTCATCATAATTTTCAGATTCACGAATCTCAAGCAAAACTTCATAAAGATAATCTAGTGCACTCAACTCACTAGCAATTGGTTCATCATGATTGGATCTTTTAAAAAGATTAGCAAGTGAATGGGGATCCATATCAATAGATTTTTAGCAAGCGAAGATGCAAGCATATAGAAGGCACATGCCAACACAAGCAAACAAAAGATCAAACAAGAAAAAGGCAAACGAAAAGAAGGCAAATAAAAAGGCATTTTTTTGTGAAGCAAGGGAGATGAAAACGAGAGTCAAATGGCAAATAATGTAAATTGCAAGGAGATAGGATTTGTGGTTAGGAACATGATAGATGTTGATGATGTCTCCCCGGCAACGGCGCCAGAAATCCTTTCTAGATGGCTCGTGTCCGCGTCAGTATTTCCCCAAAGAGGAAGGGATGATGCAGCACAACTACGGTAGGTATTTCCCTCAGTTATGAAACCAAGGTTATCGAACCAGGAGGAGAGCCAAGCAACACTATGTAAATGGTACCTGCACACAAAGAACAAATACTTGCAACCCGACGCGTAAGAGGGGTTGTCAATCCCTCTCGGGTAAAAGATTGGTAAAGAGATAGATTGGTAGATGCAAATAAAATAACGGCAAATAAAATTCAGCGAGGTATTTTTGGGTTTTTGGTAATATAGATCTGAAAATAAAAGATGCAAATAATGAAAAAGGCAAATAGCAATATAGATATGAAAATATATGATGAGAAAATAGACCCGGGGGCCGTAGATTTCACTAGTGGCTTCTCTCGAGAAAATAGCATACGGTGGGTAAACAAATTACTGTTGGGCAATTGATAAAACATCAAATAATTATGATGATATCCAGGTAATGATCATTATATAGGCATCACGTCCAAGATTAGTAGACTGACTCCTGCCTGCATCTACTACTATTACTCCACATATCGACCGCTATCGAGCATGCATCTAGTGTATTAAGTTCATGGAGAAATGGAGTAATGCAATAAGAACAATGACATGATGTAGACGAGATCTATTCATGTAGGAATAGCCCCCATCTTGTTATCCTTAATATCAACAATACATACGTGTCTTGCTACCCCTTCTGTCACTGGGAAAGAACTTCGTACGATCAAACCCATCACAAAGCACCTCTTCCCATGGCAAGAAAAATCGATCTAGTCGGTCTAACTAAACCAAAGATTCGAAGAAGAAATACGAGGCTATAAGTAATCATGCATATAAGAGATCAAAGAAACTCAAATAACTTTCATGGATATATAGATCTGATCATAAACTCAAAGTTCATCGGATCCCAACAAACACACCGCAAAAAAAAAGAGTTACATCAAATAGATATCCAAGGGACCATTGTATTGAGAATCAAAAAGAGAGAAGAAGCCATCTAGCTACTGCCTACGGACCCATAGGTCTACAATGAACTACTCATGCATCACCGGAGAGGCACCAATGAGGATGATGAACCCCTCCGTGATGGTGTCTAGATTGGATCTCGTGGTTCTGAAACTTGCGGCGACTGGAATTGTGTTTCGTCGACTCCCCTAGGGTTTTTGGATTTTTGGGGTATTTATAGAGCAAAAAGGCGGTGCGGGAGGCCACCGAGGTGGGCACAACACATCAGGGCGCGCTTGGGCCCCCAGGTGCGCCCAGGTGGGTTGTGCCCCCCTGGGGGCACCTCTCTGATACTTCTTTGGCCCAAATTGTTCCTTCTGGTCCATAAAAATTCTCCAAAAAGTTTTGCTGCGTTTGGACTCCGTTTGGTACTGATATTCTGTGAAGTAAAAAACAAGCAAAAAAATAGCAACTGGCACTGGGCACTATGTCAATAGGTTAGTCCCAAAAAATAATATAAAGTTGCTATAAAATGATTGTAAAACATCCAGGAATGATAATATAACAGCATGGAACAATCATAAATTATAGATACGTTGGAGAAATATCAATGAGCTACTGAAATTACGATGAATCCGGTGAACAACTGAATCAAACAAGCACATTCATCTAAATCATCAGAATGATGCGAGCACGTCTGAACCTGGTTTCTTGTTCTTTTTTTGGTTCAGCCTACTGCACTGCATGGTTTCAGTCATGCCTCTGCCATTGCTGCTGCGCCTTCTTCTCCCCCTACCCATCTGCTTGTCCTGCCCAAGAAATTAAGTCCCATGCATATGCAAACATCAGTTCTGTGCAATTTGCGATGCAAAAAGCAAACATGTTTTCTTGTACGCGACCATGAATAACGAGTAACAGATATGGTCTGCGTTACAGAAATACTACAACACACTAATAACAACGAAAAGTTCAAAGTACATTACAGCAACAAGCACTAAAAGTTTACTACTTTAGGGCATTTCTAACCGATCCCCAATAAAGAGTGAGTAGATTTACTCCACTAAGTTTTGGCCGGACCTAGGCGATCACCTATATATAATAGAGTAAAAAATAATTTTCATTTGCATTTAATTTTCGGCCATTGAAACACATTTATTTGCTTCTTTACTTCACTCAAGGACATTGTAGTACATAATAATTCACAAACTCTTTGCTACAAGAGCAAGACTAAAGAAAACAAGAACCACAATTAGACATTTTAAAAAATACCCAATTTCCCTATCTGCTCCCACGAGTTGGAATATCTTCTCTATGTCTTCATTGTTGATCTGCGGCTTCTCGAGTTTCAACACTTCTTTCTTCTTCGATTCTAAAGAAATATACATTGCTTCGCATCTAATCTCATCTCTAGCCTCTATTCAAGCAACGAGTGCAAGGACATCTATCAATTTTCATGCTATCAATAAATCGATGTATTCTTCTTCCCAAAAGCAAAACTTGCATCCATCCCACACACAAAGATGAGCAAACAATGAGCTACTAAAATTGCGATGAATCCGGTGAACAACCGAATCAAACAAGCACATTCATCTAAATCATCAGATTGATGCGAGCACGTGTGAACCTGGTTTCTTGTTCTTTTTTTGGGGGGTTCAGCCACTGCATGGTTTCAGTCATGCCTCTGCCATTAATGTTGCGCCTTCTTCTCTCCCTGCCCCTCTGCTGGTCCTGCCCAAGAAATTCAGTCCCATGCATATGCAAACATTAGTTCTATGCATTCTGCAATGCAAAAAAGCAAACATGTTTTCTTGTACATGACCGTGAATAACAAGTAACATATATGGTCCGCGTTACAGAAATACTACAACACACTAATAACAACGAAAAGTTCAAAGTACCTTATAGCAACAAACACCAAAAGTTCACTACTTTAGGGCATTTCTAACCAGTCCCCAATAAAGAGTGAGTAAATTTACTCCACTAAGTTTTGGCCGGACCTAGGCGATCACCTATATATAACAGAGTAAAAAATAATTTTCATTTGCATTTAATTTTCGGCCATCGAAACACATTTATTTGCCTCTTTATTTCACTCAAGGACATTGTAGTACATAATAATTCACAAACTCTTTGCTACAAGAGCAAGTCCAAAGAAAACAAGAACCACAATTAGACATTTAAAAAAATACCCAATTTCCCTATCTGCTCCCACCAGTTGGAATATCTTCTCTATGTCTTCATTGTTGATCTGCGGCTTCTCGAGCTTCAACACTTCTTTCTCGATTCTAAAGAAATAGATGTTGCTTCACATCTAATCTCATCTCTAGCCTCTATTCTAGCAACGAGTGGAAGGAAATCTATCAATTTTCATGCTATCAATAAATCGATGTATTCTTCTTCCCAAAAGAAAAACTTGCATCCAAACCACACACAAAGATGAGCAAACAATGAGCTACTGTAATTGCGAGGCATCCGGTGAGCAACCGAATCAAATAATCACATTCATCTAAATCATCAGAATGATGTGAGCACGTCTGAACCTGGTTTCTTGTTCTTTTTTTTTGGTTCAGTCTACCGCACTGCATGGTTTCAGTCATGCATCTGTCATTGCTACTGCGCCTTCTTCTCTCCCTGCCCCTTTGCTTGTCCTGCCCAAGAAATTCAGTCCCATGCATATGCAAACATCAGTTCTGTGCATTCTGCAATGCAAAAAAGCAAACATGTTTTCTTGTACATGACCATGAATAACGAGTAACAGATATGGTCTGCGTTACAGAAATACTATAACACACTAATAACAACGAAAAGTTCAAAGTACATTGCAGCAACAAGCACTAAAAGTTTACTACTTTAGCGCATTTCTATCCGATCCCCAATAAAGAGTGAGTAAATTTACTCCACTAAGTTTTGGCGGGTCCTAGGCGATCACCTATATATAACAGAGTAAAAAATAATTTTCATTTGCATTTAATTTTCGGCCATCGAAACACATTTATTTGCTTCTTTATTTCACTCAAGGACATTGTAGTACATAATAATTCACAAACTCTTTGCTACAAGAGCAAGACCAAAGAAAACAAGAACCACAATTAGACATTTAAAAAAATACCCAATTTCCCTATCTGCTCCCACCAGTTGGAATATTTTCTCTATGTCTTCATTGTTGATCTGCGGCTTCTCGAGTTTCAACACTTCTCTCTTCTTTGATTCTAAAGAAATAGACGTTGCTTCGCATCTAATCTCATCTCTAGCCTCTATTCAAGCAACGAGTGCAAGGACATCTATCAATTTTCATGCCATCAATAAATCGACGTATTCTTCTTCCCAAAAGCAAAACTTGCATCCATCCCACACACAAAGATGAGCAAACAATGAGCTACTGAAATTCCAACGAATCCGGTGAACAACCGAATCAAACAAGCACATTCATCTGAATCATCAGATTGATGCGAGCACGTGTGAACCTGGTTTCTTCTTCTTTTTTTGGGGGGTTTAGCCACTGCATGGTTTCAGTCATGCCTCTGCCATTAATGTTGCGCCTTCTTCTCTCCCTGCCCCTCTGCTGGTCCTGCCCAAGAAATTCAGTCCCATGCATATGCAAACATCAGTTCTATGCATTCTGCAATGCAAAAAAGCAAACATGTTTTCTTGTACATGACCGTGAATAACAAGTAACATATATGGTCCGCGTTACAGAAATACTACAACACACTAATAACAACGAAAAGTTCAAAGTACATTACAGCAACAAACACCAAAAGTTCACTACTTTAGGGCATTTCTAACCGGTCCCCAATAAAGAGTGAGTAAATTTACTCCACTAAGTTTTGGCCGGACCTAGGCGATCACCTATATATAACAGAGAAAAAAATAATTTTCATTTGCATTTAATTTTCGGCCATCGAAACACATTTATTTGCCTCTTTATTTCACTCAAGGACATTGTAGTACATAATAATTCACAAACTCTTTGCTACAAGAGCAAGTCCAAAGAAAACAAGAACCACAATTAGACATTTAAAAAAATACCCAATTTCCCTATCTGCTCCCACCAGTTGGAATATCTTCTCTATGTCTTCATTGTTGATCTGCGGCTTCTCGAGCTTCAACACTTCTTTCTCGATTCTAAAGAAATAGATGTTGCTTCACATCTAATCTCATCTCTAGCCTCTATTCTTGCAACAAGTGGAAGGAAATCTATCAATTTTCATGCTATCAATAAATCGATGTATTCTTCTTCCCAAAAGAAAAACTTGCATCCAAACCACACACAAAGATGAGCAAACAATGAGCAATTGAAATTGCGACGAATCCGGTGAACAACCGAATCAAATAATCACATTCGTCTAAATCATCAGAATTATGCGAGCACGTCTGAACCTGGTTTCTTGTTTTTTGTTGGTTCAGCCTACCGCACTGCATGGTTTCAGTCATGCCTCTGCCATTGCTACTGCGCCTTCTTCTCTCCCTGCCCCTCTGCTTGTCCTGCCCAAGAAATTCAGTCCCATGCATATGCAAACATCAGTTCTGTGCACTCTGCAATGCAAAAAAGCAAACATGTTTTCTTGTACATGACCATGAATAACGAGTAACAGATATGGTCTACGTTACAGAAATACTTCAACACACTAATAACAATGAAAAGTTCAAAGTACATTACAGCAACAAGCACTAAAAGTTTACTACTTTAGGGCATTTCTAACCGATCCCCAATAAAGAGTGAGTAAATTTACTCCACTAAGTTTTGGCCGGACCTAGGCGATCACCTATATATATAACAGAGTAAAAAATAATTTTCATTTGCATTTTAATTTTCGACCATCGAAACACATTTATTTGCTTCTTTATTTCACTCAAGGACATTGTAGTACATAATAATTCACAAACTCTTTGCTACAAGAGCAAGACGAAAGAAAACAAGAACCACAATTAGACATTTCAAAAGATACCCAATTTCCCTATCTGCTCCCACCAGTTGGAATATCTTCTCTATGTCTTCATTGTTGATCTGCGGCTTCTCGAGCTTCAACACTTCTTTCTCGATTCTAAAGAAATAGATGTTGCTTCGCATCTAATCTCATCTCTAGCCTCTATTCTAGCAACGAGTGCTAGGACATCTATCTATTTTCATGCTATCTATAAATTGATGTGTTATTCTTCCCAAAAGCAAAACTTGCATCCATCCAACACACAAAGATGAGCAAACAATGAGCTACTGAAATTTCACGAATCCGGTGAACAACCGAATCAAACAAGCACATTCATCTAAATCATCAGAATGATGCGAGCACGTCTGAACCTTTTTTGTTGTTCTTTTTTTTGGTTCAGTCTACTACACTGCATGGTTTCAGTCATGCCTCTGCCATTGCTGCCGCGCCTTCTTCTCTCCCTGCCCCTCTGCTTGTCCTGCCCAAGAAATTCAGTCCCATGCATATGCAAACATCAGTTCTGTGCATTCCGCAATGCAAAAAAGCAAACATGTTTTCTTGTACATGACCATGAATAACGAGTAACAGTTATGTTCTGTGTTACAGAAATACTTCAACACACTAATAACAACGAAAAGTTCAAAGTACATTACAACAACAAACACTAAAAGTCACTACTTTAGGGCATTTCTAACTGATCCCCAATAACGAGTTAGTAAATTTACTCCACTAAGTTTTGGCCGGACCTGGGCGATCACCTATATATAACAGAGTAAAAAATAATTTTCATTTGCATTTTAATTTTTGACCATCGAAACACATTTATTTGCTTCTTTATTTCACTCAAGGACATTGTAGTACATAATAATTCACAAACTCTTTGCTACAAGAGCAAGACCAAAGAAAACCAGAGCCATAATTAGACAATTTAAAAAATACCCAATTTCCCTATCTGCTCCCACCAGTTGGAATATCTTCTTTATGTCTTCATTGTTGATCTGCGGCTTCTCGAGCTTCAACACTTCTTTCTCGATTCTAAAGAAATAGACATTGCTTCGCATCTAATCTCATCTCTAGCCTCTATTCTAGCAACGAGTGCATGGACATCTATTTATTTTCATGCTATCAATAAATTGATGTATTCTTCTTCCCAAAAGCAAAACTTGCATCCATCCAACACACAAAGATGAGCAAACAATGAGCTACTGAAATTGCGACGAATCCAATGAACAACCGAATCAAACAAGCACATTCATCTAAATCATCAGAATGATGCGAGCACGTCTGAACCTGGTTTCTTGTTCTTTTTTTTGGTTTAGTCTACTACACTGCATAGTTTCAGTCATGCCTCTGCCATTGCTGCTGCGCCTTCTTCTCTTCCTGCCACTCTGCTTGTCCTGCCCAAGAAATTCAGTCCCATGCATATGCAAACATCAGTTCTATGCATTCTGTAATGCAGAAAAGTAGACATGTTTTCTTGTACATGACCATGAATAACGAGTAACAGTTATGGTCTGCGTTACAGAAATACTTCAACACACTAATAACAACGAAAAGTTCAAAGTACATTACAGCAACAAACACTAAAAGTCACTACTTTAGGGCATTTCTAACCGATCCCCAATAAAGAGTGAGTAAATTTACTCTACTAAGTTTTGGCCGGACCAAGGCGATCACCTATATATAACAGTGTCAAAAATAATTTTCATTTGCATTTAATTTTCGGCCATCGAAACACATTTATTTGCTTCTTTATTTCACTCAAGGACATTGTAGTACATAATAATTCACAAACTCTTTGCTACAAGAGCAAGACCAAAGAAAACAAGAACCACAATTAGACATTTTAAAAAACACCCAATTTCCCTATCTGCTCCCACCAGTTGTAATATCTTCTCTATGTCTTCATTGTTGATCTGCGGCTTCTTGAGCTTCAACACTTCTTTCTCGATTCTACAGAAATAGACGTTGCTTCACATCTAATCTCATTTCTAGCCTCTATTCTAGCAACGAGTGCAAGGACATATATCAATTTTCATGCTATCAATAAATCGATGTATTCTTCTTCCCGAAAGCAAAACTTGCATCCATCCCACACACAAAGATGAGCAAACAATGAGCTACTAAAATTGCGATGAATCCGGTGAACAACTGATAACCCACAAGTATAGGGGATCACAACAGTTTTTGAGGGTAGAGTATTCAACCCAAATTTTTTGATTCGACACAAGGGGAGCCAAAGAATATTCATGAGTATTAGTAGTTGAGTTGTCAATTCAACCACACCTGAAAGACTTAATATCGACAGCAAAGTTTTTAGTAGCAAAGTAGTATGGAAGTAACGGTAACAGTGGCAAAAGTAACAGTAGCAGTTTTGTAGCAATTGTAACTGTGGCAATGGCAAAGTAACTTAGGAAAGATCAATATGTGAAAAGCTCGTAGGCATTGGATCAATGATGGATAACTATGTCGGATGGCATTCATCACGCAACAGTTATAACCTAGGGTGACACAGAACTAGCTCCAATTCATCAATGTAATTAATGTAGGCATGTATTCCGTATATAGTCATACGTGCTTATGGAAAAGAACTTGCATGACATCTTTTGTCCTACCCTCCCGTGGCAGCGGGGTCCTAATGGAAACTAAGGGATATTAAGGCCTCCTTTTAATAGAGAGCCGGAACAAAGCATTAGCACTTAGTGAATACATGAACTCCTCAAACTACGGTAATCACCGAAAAGAATCCCAATTATTGTCACCTTGGGGTATGCGGATCATAACTCATTATAGGTGTCTACAACTTGCAAGATCGGATCAAGAACACATGTATATTCATGAAAACATAATAGGTTCAGATCTGAAATCATGGCACTCGGGCCCTAGTGACAAGCATTAAGCATAGCAAAGTCATAGCAACATCAATCTCAGAACATAGTGGATACTAGGGATCAAACCCTAACAAACTAACTTGATTACATGATAAATCTCATCCAACCCATCACCATCCAGCAAGCCTACGAAGGAATTACTCACTCCCGGCGGTGAGCATCATGGAATTGACGATGGAGGAAGGTTGGTGATGATGATGGCGATGAATCCCCCTCTCCGGAGACCCGAACGGACCCTAGATCTGCCCTCCCGATGAAGAACAGGAGGTGACGGCGGCTCCGTATTGTAAAACGCGATGAATCCTTCTCTCTGATTTTTTTCTCCCTGTATAGGGTTATATGGAGTTGGAGTTGAGGTCGGAGGGGCTCCAGGGGGCCCACAAGCCTGTAGGGCGCGCCCCAGGGGGGTGGGCGCCCCCCCAGGGCTTGTGGCCTCTAGGTGGCCCCCCTCTGGTTAATTCTTGCGCCAGTATTTTTTATTAATTCCAAAAATATTCTCCGTAAATTTTCAGGTCAATCCGAGAACTTTTATTTCTGCACAAAAATAACACCATGGAAATTCTGCTGAAAACAACGTCAGTCCAGGTTAGTTCCATTCAAATCATGCAAATTAGAGTCCAAAACAAGGGCAAAAGAGTTTGGAAAAGTAGATACGATGGAGACGTATCAACAACCGAATCAAACAGGCACATTCATCTAAATCATCAGAATTATGCGAGCACGTCTGAACCTGGTTTCTTGTTCTTTTTTTTGGTTCAGCCTACTGCACTGCATGGTTTCAGTCATGCCTCTGCCATTGCTGCTGCGCCTTCTTCTCTCCCTGCCCCTCTGCTTGTCCTGCCCAAGAAATCCAGTCCCATGCATATGCAAACATCAGTTCTGTGCATTCTGCAATGCAAAAAAGCAAACATGTTTTCTTGTACATGACCATGAATAATGAGTAACAGATATGGTCTGCGTTACAGAAATACTTCAACACGCTAATAACAACGAAAAGTTCAAAGTACATTACAGCAACAAGCACTAAAAGTTTACTACTTTAGGGCATTTCTAACCGATCCCCAATAAAGAGTGAGTAAATTTACTCCACTAAGTTTTGGCCGGACCTAGGCGATCACCTATATATAACAGAGTAAAAAATAATTTTCATTTACATTTAATTTTCAGCCATCGAAACAAATTTATTTGCTTCTTTATTTCACTCAAGGACATTGTAGTACATAATAATTCACAAACTCTTTGCTACAAGAGCAAGACCAAAGAAAATAAGAGCCACAATTAGACATTTAAAAAAATACCCAATTTCCCTATCTGCTCCCACCAGTTGGAATATCTTCTCTATGTCTTCATTGTTGATCTGTGGCTTTTCGAGCTTCAACACTTCTTTCTCGATTCTAAAGAAATACACGTTGCTTCGCATCTAATCTCATCTCTATCCTCTATTCTAGCAACGATTGCAAGGACATCTATCAATTTTCATGCTATCAATAAATCATTGTATTCTTCTTCCCAAAAGCAAAACTTGCATCCATCCCACACACAAAGATGAGCAAACAATGAGCTACTGAAATTGCGATGAATCCGGTGAACAACTGAATCAAACAAGCACATTCATCTGAATCATCAGATTGATGCGAGCACGTGTGAACCGGTTTTCTTGTTCTTTTTTTGGGTTCAGCCTACTGCATGGTTTCAGTCATGCGTCTGCCATTGCTGTTGCACCTTCTTCTCTCCTTGCCCCTCTGCTGGTGCTGCCCAAGAAATTCAGTCCCATGCATATGCAAACATCAGTTCTATGCATTCTGCAATGCAAAAAAGATAACATGTTTTCTTGTACATGACCATGAATAACGAGTAACAGATATGGTCTGCATTACAGAAATAGTACAACACACTAATAACAGAGGCTTTCAATGATAGTTACCTTGGTATGCCTACAGAGGTGGGTAAATCTCCAGCCAAGACTTTCAAGTTCCTTCCTGATCGTGCAAGGAGTAATATCTTTGGGTGGTCTGACCGCCCAATCTCTAGAGCTGGGAAAGAAATATTGTTAAAATCTATTATCCAGTCTATACCGACTTTTATTATGAGTTGTTTGATTCCAGCTTCCCAGTGCCACTTGTGAGAAGTTTCGTCAAATTATTGCCAATGAATGGTGGGGTAGAGGAAATGGTAAGCGGAAGATGCACTGGCGTTCATGGGATTGGCTCACTACTCCCAAGGCTCTTGGGGGGATGGGCTTTCGTGACATGGCCTTGTTCAACCTTGCAATGTTGGGAAAGCAGGGATGGCGCCTACTGACGGATCCAAACTCACTATATGCACGGGTCCTCAAAGGGCGGTATTTCCCCAAATCTGACATCTGAAACGCTTCAGCTACGAGGAGAGCTTCGGCTACTTGGCGTAGTATTCTGGCGGGTCGTGACTTGCTAAAAAAGGGTGTTCGCTGGGGCATTGGTAATGGTGAAATTTTTTGCATCCTTTCAGATCACTGGATACCCTCGACTCCGCCACAACTCCTGCATCCTATCTTGCCAATCCCTGCTAATGCCAAGGTGAAATGTCTGATTGATGATTCAGGTTCCTGGAATGCTAAAACTGTCAGGGCTTTTTTCAGAGATGATATTGCTTCTGAAATCCTTAGTATACCAATCAGCAAAAATGGTGAAGAGGATCTTGCCAGCTGGCCGTTCACCAAATATGGAGAGTATACGGTGCGTTCGACATACAATATGGCACCCTCTGTTCGTGTTCTGGAATCTCGCAGTAAGTGTGGCACCGGCCAGTGTTCTAACAGTTGGGAGGAAAAATCTTGGAAAGCTTTGTGGTCGATAAGGGTGCCCAATAAAATGAAGGTGGCGTTATGGCGCTTTGCACATGATTGTCTTCCGTCCGGGGCTCAATTGCAGCGGCGCCATGTACCTGACTCGGAGCTGTGCTGCTTCTGTGGTCAGCTTGAAACTGTGGAACATGCGATCCTGTTCTGTCCACATGCCAAGGTTGTGTGGGATGCAATCAAGAATTGGTCAGGCATCAAGCTTAATCGATCCAGGTTTAACAACACCAAACTTTGGCTGTTTGATTTTCTTTCTAATTCCTCTAATAGGGAAGCTACTGTTCTGGCTGTGACCTTTTGGCATATTTGGGAGGCCCGTAATTCTACGAGGAATAATCCTGAAGCTCCACACCCTCGTCATACTGTCAACAAAATCATAGCATACTCAGAATTGATTATGCAGCACCTCTACAGCCCTGTTCCTGCCAACAGGCGTGAGTCCTCTTTGTCAAGTTCCATTTGGACTCCGCCGCCGTCAGGTTCGATTGTTATCAATTCAGATGCTGCTATTTTTTCAGAGACTAACATGTCAGGTGCCGGTGTGGTCGCTTTGGACCATCAGGGTAGCTGCATAGCGGCTTGTAGCGAACCCATTCAAGGTGCCTTGGAGCCAGAATTGGCAGAGGCCCTTGCTCTACGGAGGGCAGTGTACCTGGCCAGAGATGATGGTTTCTCCAAGGTTATCTTTGCCTCTGACTGCCAATCGCTGGTGCATAGGATCAACTACTCCGGAGTTGATCGCTCGGTCATTGGGTCAGTTGTTAAAGAAATCAAACTTGCTTCTCATGGCTTTGTTTCGGTAGTGTTCAAGCATGTTCGTCGGCAACTTAATATATCGGTTCATAGGTTAGCTAAGTCTTGTAAGAACTCTTCTAGTCTAGTTGTTTTTCATTCTGCTCCGGGTTGTATCCGGGAGACTCTGTGTAACTTTGTTATGTGATCAATAAAGCCGATGTTCTCTAAAAAAAACGAAAAGTTCAAAGTACATTACAGCAACAAACACTAAAAGTTCACTACTTTAGGACATTTCTAACCGATCCCCAATAAAGAGTGAGTAAATTTACTCCACTAAGTTTTGGCCGAACCTAGGCGATCACCTATGTATAACAGAGTAAAAAATAGTTTTCATTTGCATTTAATTTTTGGCCATCGAAACACATTATTTGCTTCTTTATTTCATTCAAGGACATTGTAGTACATAATAATTCACAAATTCTTTGCTACAAGAGCAAGACCAAAGAAAACAAGAACCACAATTAGACATTTTAAAAGATACCAATTTCCCTACCTTCTCCCACCAGTTGGAATATCTTCTCTATGTCTTCATTGTTGATCTGCGGCTTCTCGAGCTTCAACACTTCTTTCTTCTTCGATCCTAAAGAAATAGACATTGCTTCGCATCTAATCTCATCTCTAGTATCATGTCTAGCCTCTATTCTTGCAACGAGTGCACAGACATCTATCAATTTTCATGCTATCAATAAATCAATGTATTCTTCTTCCCAAAACCAAAACTTGCATCCATCCCACACACAAAGATGAGCAAACAATGAACTACTGAAATTGCGACGAATCCGGTGAACAACCGAATCAAAAAAGCACATACCCCATCATTTGTGCACTTGAAGAACACCCATCCGGGATGTTGTGGCGTGGAAGAAACTCATAGCACCACTTGCCGCGTGCAGTCGTCACACTGTATGACCGGCAACGGCGAGCCACTGGGCCACACCGAGCACGTGCATTTATTTGCCGGTGAACCACCGACGGGAGAGATTCGAGTGGCTAGAGATGGAGCTGGTACCTGCATGTGGCGTGGAGGTGTTGTCGGGGCTGTGCGGTCTGCTTTCTGGCCAATCCATGGCAGGGCGCAGTCGCTGGCGGCCGGAAACGCCAAATCCGGCGGTGGCGGCTGCAGCCGTAGATCCACCGGTTTTTCACCGGCTACGGGACAAGGCAGCACAAATCCAAGTGGTAGAGGATAGTGGCGGAGGTGGGCGGGTGCCGGCTGACGATGACATGTACCTAGGGTAGGGTCCTAGGCCTGACCTACATGCCCTACCCAAGGACACAACACAAGAGGCCAAGATCTATAGAGATAGAAAGAAGATACCGACTGGAATTATCACATAAGGCAACCCACTTGACAGAAGATCCACTCGGACACCCCAATTCCACTCGACCGTCGTTACTCTCTCGGAGTACAAGAATTCACTCGAAGGACAGAAGGCCTAGGGCCACCTCTAGATGGAAATGGTCGGACATTCACTCCGTAGCCTTAAAGGTCATTAAACACGGGTGTTACCAGTAACGTTCGTAACTTTATTCTCTCATTGAACCCTTGCGTAACTGAGGACTGCGAGGGGTCAGCATACTCTATATAAACCACCCCTCCCCTCTGGCACAAGGGTTCGCACCCCCTGTAACTCAACACTCCAATCAACAAAGCCTCCACGGCACCGAGACGTAGGGCTATTACCTCCTCTGAGAGGGGCCTGAACTCGTAAGTCCGAGTGTACAGCCTCGCCGTAGCTAGGCTCTGCCCTCTCCTATGTACCCCCCATCTCTACTGTCAGATCCGTTCCCATGAAAGTTGGCGCGCACCGTGGGGCAGGCGTCTAAGCGACTTCCAGCGAGGTTGTGATCTTCGATCTCCAGCGACATGGTTTCCGGCGGTGGATTGTCTTTGGGCCGCGAGATCCGTCTCGGCGCGCTCACCTTCATCGCCGATGATTCGGCCTGGCTCCAGGAGGCCCCCCTTGATGTCAAGGCGCTCCCTATTCGCGGGGCTACACACTTCCGTGCAAGTGCCTGCGGCGTCCTCTTGTGGCAGCTGTCGACTCAGTATCTGTCGGCTCCGGTGGCGTATTCCCTCTCAGCTGCTCGCCGTCGCAAGCGATCCGGTTGCTCGCGGCTCCAGCGGTGGATGAAGCACGCAGTGGCTCGTCAGTCGTCCACTCCTCAGATCGCGGCGATCGAGCCTGATGAATCCCTTTATGGCCTGTTTGATCTGTCGACTGGTCACTCGGACACTCGTGCCGAGTGCGAAAGCAATGATCCCATGGTGGAAGTCCTCATGGTTGGCCCCTAGCGTAGCCTGCCAGGATTTCCTCGTGGCAGAGGCAAAAGCGGTGGTCCGTCGCACGGCAACGACGAGTACTATCCGCAAGCCCTCACAGTGGAACAAAGAGAGGAACTGCAGCACAGAAATGAGCAAGCTCTCTAGACCCCCATCGTTGGGGAGACCACCGAGGCTCAGGCTTTGGAAGCCGCACGCGTAGCCACATTGGCTGAACATGCGCGTCTGGAGGATCTCTAGAAGTCACTCGATGACCGCGCTCGCAGGCCACCTCCAAATCCCAGTCGACGACAACGACAATTGTTCCCGACTGGGTCTCGAGATGAGTGTTAGGTATACCGCACACCAATCCAGAATGTTGCAGCAGCCGCACATATTGCAGATTCAATCCAACCATCCCGTTCCGAGGCTGGAAGAGGCCTAGAGCAGATTCAGACACTGCTCAGGGCAGCTGGGGAGCAAAATTCAGCTGTTTCTCAGTCGCTCAACAGGATTCACAGCAGGCCCGTCAGGGCAGACATGGTTCAGTCTGCGCAAAGCCCAAGATCGCCTCCATGGCATGAAGATCGTGGTTATCACCAGGACTAGTACCTGGATTGAGGCCACGAGCAGTTTGATCCTCAATTTCACCGTGACGGCTGCCATCGAGTGCCTACTCCCCCTCCGAGGGGTGGTTCGTACGCGCCCCGGTGGTATGATGACAGGCGCCCGTACGGCGACGAGCGGAGGATTCCAGTCGACCCCCGAGAGTCCGGGTTTGATGCAAGGTCAGTCCTCGTGCAAGGCCTGGTTGACAGAGGCAGGGCTAATCGAGAAGGTTTGGACAGAGATCTCTCGAGTGGAAGCAGTGCGTTCATCTCCGGGCCCGAGTGTTTCAGTAGAGCCATTCGGGCTGCTGAGATTCCTCCCAACTCCAGGTTGGCCGCGGGAGTGAGCAAGTTTACTGGCGAGTCGAAGCCAGACACATAGTTAGAAGATTACCGAAGTGGCCATGAAGCACCTGCCATTGATGCTTGAAGGCTCAGCAAGGGCGTGGTTGAACCAGTTGGCTCCAGCTAGCATATACTGTTGGGAAGACTTGGCCTGAGTGTTTATCAAAACTTTTGAAGGAACTTGCAAGCGACCTGCTGGGCTGACAGAGTTACAACATTGTGTCCAGAAACCGAGTGAAACTTTGAGGGATTACATCCAACGTTGGACCACACTTCACCATGTGGTGGACAATGTTTCGGAGCATCAAGCGGTTTGTGCCTTTAAAGAAGGCATCAGATACAGAGAACTCATATTGAAATTTGGTCGATCCGAGGCCATGACTCTGAACCGTATGATGGAGATAGCCACTAGGTATGAGAACAGCGAAGAAGAAGACCGACTCCGTAGTGTCAAAGGAAAAGCTACAGACCCCGACACCGGAGGTGGGAATTCCAGTCGGAAGCAGAAACGCAAAGCTGAAGCCGCCGGTCAGGCCGAAGCCGCAGTGGTTGCTCCTCAAGGCAAATTCAAAGGGAAAGCCAAAGAACAGTGGGTTCCTAAGAAGAAAAGAGATCAGTTTGGTCAAGATATCTTGGATCTACCGTGTGCCATCCACATGAAGAAAGATGAGGAGGGTAACCTGATTTTACCCAAGCACACCACTCGACAGTGCAGACTCCTCATTCAACAGTTCCGTAAAGGTCAAACGAGTGAAAAGGGCTCTGACAAGGATGAGGACGAAGAAAAGGCAGAAGATTACCTGAAGGTCAATGCTACTTTGGTGATTTTTGCTGACGTTGAGAGCAAAAGTCGACTGAAAGTCATCAACCATGAGGTGAACATGGTTGCTCCGGCAACTACAATGTACTTCAAGTGGTCAAAGACTCCCATCACATTCGACCAGTCGGATCACCCAGCTCATGTTGCTACCCCCGGGCGGCAGGCTTTGGTGGTCGACCCAGTCATCGGAGGCACTCGGTTGCGTAAAGTTCTTATGGATGGCGGCAGTGGTTTGAACATTCTGTACGGTGAGACCCTCCAGGGGATGGGCATTCCGATGTCTCGACTCAGTGAAAGCAACATGCAGTTTCACGGGGTCATCCCAGGGAAGAAGGCGAAATCACTCGGGCAGATCGCTTTAGATGTGGTTTTCGGTGACTCGAAGAATTTTTGCAAGGAAAAGTTGACGTTTGAAGTTGTAGATTTTCACAGTGCCTACCATGCTATTCTGGGCCGACCGGCGTATGCTTGTTTCATGGCCCGCCCATGTTACGTGTATCTTAAGCTGAAGATGCCCGGGCCCAAGGGCGTGATTACCATCACTAGAAATAGGCAGAGAGCCGAGGAATGCCTCCAGAAGGGATCCAAAATTGCTGATGAACAGATGGCAGTGGTGGAGCTGGAAGAGTACAAGAAGAATGCTGATCCGAGTGACTTGCTCCGTTCTAAGAAGCCTGCTTCTGAGTTTGCATTTCAGTCGGCTGGTGAGATGAAACCAGTTCACATCCACCCGGAAGATCCCACAGCTACTTCGACCAACATCTCAACGACACTCGACAGCAAATAGGAAGCCGCGCTCATCCAGTTCCTTCATGAGAACTGGGACATCTTTGCATGGAAACCATCATACATGCCAGGTGTGCCCAGGGGACTAGCTGAGCACCGTTTTCATGTTGACTCGAAGGCCAAACCAGTCAAAGAGCATCTCCGCCGTTCTGCTGCGGAGAAGAGGATGGCAATTGGTGAGGAGGTGGCTCGGCTCCTGGCAGCTGAGTTCATACGCGAGGTATACCACTCCGAGTGGCTCGCCAATGTCGTCATGGTCCCCAAGAAAGATAATTCACTCCGTATGTGCATCGATTTCAAGCATATCAATCGGGCCTGCCCGAAAGACCATTTTCCGCTCCCCCGCATCGATCAGATAGTCGACTCAACTGCGGGATGTGAGAATTTGTCTTTTCTTGATGTGTATTCCGGATACCATGAGATCCGACTGTATGGGCCAGATGAAATAAAAACGGCCTTCATCACCCCGTTCGGGTGTTTTTGCTATGTCACCATGCCATTCGGTCTCAAAAACACTGGCGCCACATTCATGCACATGATTCAGAAGTGCCTGCTCACTCAGATCAGTTGGAATGTGGAGGCCTATATGGATGATATTGTGGTCAAGTCACGCAATGGTATCGACATGCTGACTGATATCACTGAAACCTTTGCTAATCTGAGAAGGTATGATATTAAGCTGAACCCGTCCAAGTGCACATTCGGAGTACCTGGAGGCAAGTTACTCGGTTTCCTCATTTCCGAACGAGGGATAGATTGCAATCCTGAGAAGATCCGTGCAATTGTCTGAATGAAACGCCCTGTGCGTGTGCATGACATCCAGAAGCTCACAGGCTGTCTTGCAGCACTGTGTCGGTTCATTTCTCGTCTCGGTGAAAAGGCACTGCCTCTTTACCGACTGATGAAGAAGTCCGATAAGTTCGAGTGGACACCCAAAGCCGAAGCAGCGTTCGTTGAGCTCAAAGCCCTGCTCTCCACCCAACCGGTGCTTGCTGATGTCTACTACGCAACCTTCTTCTTGTAGACTCGTGTTGGGCCTCCAAGCGCAGAGTTTTGTAGGACAGTAGCAAATTTCCCTCAAGTGGGTGACCTAAGGTTTATCAATCTGTGGGAGGCGTAGGATGAAGATGGTCTCTCTCAAACAACCCTGCAACCAAATAACAAAGAGTCTCTTGTGTCCCCAACACACCCAATACAATGGTAAATTGTATAGGTGCACTAGTTCGGCGAAGAGATGGTGATACAAGTGTAATATGGATAATAGATATAGGTTTTTGTAATCTGAAAATATAAAAACAGCAAGGTAGCAAGTAACAAAAGTGAGCAAAAGCGGTATTGCAATGCTTGAAAACAAGGCCTAGGGTTCATACTTTCATTAGTGCAAATTCTATCAACAATGATAACATAATTTGATCACATAACAATCCCTCAACGTGCAACAAAGAGTCACTCCAAAGTTTCTATTGGAGGACGTAGGACGAAAACGTGCATCAACCCCTATGCATAGATTACCCCAATGTCACCTCGGGAATCCGCAAGTTGAGTGCCAAAACATACATCAAGTGAATCAATAGAACATCCCATTGTCACCACAGTTATCCCATCGCAAGACATACATCAAGTGTTCTCAAATCCAATACTCAATCCAACATAACAAAACCTCAAAGAGCAAGACTCAATTCATCACAACAAGAGATAGAGAGGGAAGAAACACCATATGATCTAACTATAATAACAAAGCTCGCGGTACATCAAGATCGTGCCAAATCAAGAACACGAGAGAGAGATCAAACACATAGCTACTGGTACATACCCTCAGCCCCGAGGGTGAATTACTCCCTCCTCGTCATGGAGACCGCCGGGATGATGAAGATGGCCACCGGTGATGGTTTCCCCCTCCGGCAGGGTGCCGGAACGGGCTCCCGATTGGTTTTTCGTGGCTACAGAGGCTTGCAGCGGCGGAACTCCTGATCTAGGTTTCTTTCTGGGGGTTTCTGGATTTATAGGAATTTTTGGCGTCGATTTCAAGTCAGGGGGTCCATGAGGCAGCGGCAAGGTAGGGGGCGCGCCCTCCACCCTTGTGGATGCCTCGTGGCTCCTCTGGTCCATCTCCGATACTCCATGGGCTTCTTCTGGTCCATAAAAAATCGTCGTAAAGTTTCAGCTCGTTTGGACTCCGTTTAGTATTCCTTTTCTGTAAAACAAAAAATCAAGGAAAAAACAGAAACTGGCACTGGGCTCTAGGTTAATAGGTTAGTCCCAAAAATAATATAAAATAGCATATAAATGCACATAAAACATCCAAAATAGATAATATAATAGCATGGAACAATAAAAAATTATAGATACGTTGGAGACTTATCAAGCATCCCCAAGCTTAATTCCTGCTCGTCCTCGAGTAGGTAAATGATAAAAACAGAATTTTTGATGTGGAATGCTACCTAACATATTTATCCATGTAATCTTCTTTATTGTGGCAAGAATATTGTCATGGTATTCTCACGGGGGGGTTGCGAGACGACAGATGCCACAGGGTGGCTTAAGATGAGGGCAAGACTGCCGCTGGAATATCCGAGGACGGGTATGCGAGTAGCACGCGCTAGTTTACCCAGGTTCAGGGCTCTCCGGAGAGATAATACCCCTACTCTTGCATGTCTGTATGTATGTGGTATATCTGCAGTACAGAGTGCTCCCGGAGCTGTATCTGAGGTCAATGCCGTAGGCATCTGGCCTCGTATGTGTAAAGCAGTAGCAAAGAGCTAGCTAGTTAGATGGCCGAATGAGCCTGGCCATGTGAGTGTGCATGGGCATGCTTGCCCGTGGGAGTTCATCCAGGGAGCCATTCTGGCCGGGCTTGGATGGATGGATGGATGCTACTATATATAGTGTGGCTAGCTTAGTATGTAAGCTATGTGGGCATGGGTGAGTGTCAAGCTTGTCCCCTGGGTCACTTCATGAATAGTGCCAGGGACAAGTGACACTGTACATGATGGCTGAGGTGACACGCGCACAGGTACAGCCATCGCGTCCGCGGTATGGCCGTCTCGTCGGGGTCTTGTCGGTGTCGGGTCGGAGCAGCGGTTGACTCCGCGCAGCAGGCCGGCTGGAGCAGCCGGACGGGGAGCAGGCCGGGTGGCGAGTCGGCCCGGGCAGTCGGACAGGGGGCCGCCTGGGGCAGCCTGAGCAGTCGGACTGAGGGGCTTTGCTAGCCCCGATGTCTTGAAATATTGTCGCGCCGTCTTCGGGGTACCCGTGGTCAATTACCCCGATAGTAGCCTCCGAGCCTCCGGGCAACTTGGCAAAGTTGGGCAGAGGTTTTTTAGCGGGTGTTGATGTAGGAGATGCTGATGACGGTCGGCTGTGGGCTGCAGCCGGCGCGGCTTGCTCCCGGTGGGGGCGCGCGAGCGCACCCGCTGGGTGTAGCCTCCGAGCCTCCGGGCAACTTTGGAAAAGTTGGGCGGAGGCTTTTCGCGGCTTGTTGGTGCAGACGATGGCGTCGAGGGGCCGGTTGCAGCCGGTGGCAGGCGTGCAACAGGCGCGTCATGTTCCGAGCGGGGGCGCGCAAGCGCACCCGCTGGGCGTAGCCTCCGGGCAACTTTGGAAAAGTTGGGCAGAGGGTCTTGTTATTGATGATGAAGCCGACGGCGATGTCGAGGGTGCCGGGCACGGACACGGAGTCCGCCGGCTGATGGGCGCGGGGCCCTGCCAGGTGCGGAGTCCGCCGGCTGGTGCTATCGGGCGCGGACGCGGGGTCCGCCGACTGGAGCTGTCAGGCGCTGACGCGGGGTCCGCCGACTGGTGCTGTCGGGCGCGGACGCGGAGTCCGCCGACTGATGCTGTCGGGTGCGGACGCGTAGTCCGCCGACTGATGGTGTCGATGACGGCCGGCTGCGGGTTGCAGCCGGTGCGGCTTGCTTCTAGTGGGGGCGCGCCAGCGCACCCACTGGGTGTAACCTCCGAGCGAGGAGGGGCGTTCCCCACGGAAATGATCATGCAAAAGACAAAGTTAGTCCGCGCAGATATATTAAATGTTTGCTTTTAGCAGTGCAAGATTTATGCGGAGGGTGCTGACTCGGTTTCGTCCGAGCCCCCTTCAATCTTTTTCATGTTCCCTCCGCTCTTTGGCTTGTGCTCTCGCTAGCCGGACAACCGCCCTGTGGTCTGCGGCTGAGAGTGGGCCGCGGGGTGGAGTGTACAGTACTCAGACTCTGGGAGCGGATTTAATCGAGTAGATACTCATAAAGCAAATGGCCGGGTCGCCCGAACCGTTTCTCTTCCCGGACGTTTTTCGCGTGGGTGGCCTCCAGCCTTCGCTCTCGCTTGCCGGACAACCGCGCTACGGTCTGTGGCTGAGAGTGGGCCTTCGGTTCCGTGCACGCTACTAAGCCGTCTGCGGGAACGAATGTCTCAGGCCAAGCGGCCAGCCTCCGGGCCAACTCTGGCTGGCGCTGGGGCGAACAGTGATGCAACTGTAATAAAGGTGGAGGTGGTCCCCGAGCATCGCTCGGGGTTATCCGTGTTTGCGTGGTGCAAAATCATGCGTGTGAGGAGCTCACATTGCTTTTGGCGCAGTCGAGGTGGAGATGATCTCCGGCAGGCTGCCCGAACCTCCGGGCGCACGAGGGACGCCCCAGCCGGTCGGGCTCGACCGAACAGGCGTCGAGGCGGACGGGCGGCCGGGCCGGCTCGCCTGCCGGCCAGGCGTCGGAGTAGGAGGGGGTCCAGCCGGCTTGGCACAGCCGGCAGTGCGGGTCACGACTGACCATCGAATGGCGAAGCAGGCGGACGGGCCAGCCGGACGTTTTTTCTTTTCTCTGGCCGGTTGCTGGCAGCCGGACAGACACTTTTTTCTTTTTCTTCTGCTGGCTGCGGGCAGCCGGACGTTCTTCTGCATGAGCAGCCGGCTCGGTGCTTTCCTTTTCGTTCTCGGGCAACCGGCCTGTCTTTCTTTTTTTTCTTTTTCTTAGCACCCGGCCCGACTCTTCTTTCTTTTTTCTTTCTTCTTCTTCTCGTCTCCAGCCGGACGTGGTGTTTTTCTTTTCTCCAGCTGGCCAGTGAACCCGCGGGACGCGGCCGGGCACGGCGGGAGGCGGAGCAGCCGGCGTCCGGGACGCGGCAGCAGCCGGCGCCCGGGTTGCCGAGAAGCCGACGCGAAGCAGGCGGCCCAGGCGTAGGGAGCCGGCCCCGCAGCGAGCAGGAGCCGGCCACAGGGGCGGGGCCGGGCGGTTGAGGCATGTGGGACCGGCCGGCCGGCCGCCGTACCAGTGCAGGCGAGGCGGAGCCCGAGCTCGAGGTGGAGCACCCGGCCGCGGGCAGAGGCAGAGGCGACCGGGGCGGAGCCGGCGGGAGCACCCGGTCGCGATGCGTGGGCAGCCGGTGCTGCCGGAGAGGCGAAGGCGGCGAGGGGGCGCGACAGCGGCCGGCCGAGGAGCCGTTGCCGCAGCCGGCTCGGACGGCGCAGCCGGCGGCGGGGAAGCGGAGCCGGCGGGCGGGTGGAGCGAGGCGGCGACCCGGCAGGCGGCGAGGCGGGCGAGGAGGTGGCCCCGATGCTGGTGGAGGGACGCAGGGACGCAGCCCGCGCGCGCTCGTTGCAGCCGACGCCCGACCAGGAGGGCGGCAGCGCGGTGCGACCGGTGGGGGCCCGTGCCTTGGAGCAGGCGGGGCTGGTGGTGGAGCGGCACGCGCGGTGGAGCAGGAGGCCGTTCTCGGGCAGCCGCGAAGCCGCGGGCGCGGGCGCGGGCGCTCAACCGCTGGTGCTCAAAGCACGAACAGACTGGGCGTAGTCTGAATATTGTATGGCCGGTGTCTGAGGCATGTATGGGAATTATCTGGCTATATAGCATGGTTAGTGTTCAGGTGGTGGTAGGTAGCAGCGGAAGCAGCGGCAGCGCAGCGACGGAGCCGCCGGCAGGAGCGACGGAGAGGCTCACACGTCCAGCGGGTCACATGCGCGCACACGAACTGAGCTAGCTAGCGAAGCTAGTACGCATGCTGCTGCTGCTGCCGAATCCATTGGGTTTGCTAGCTAGCTATGCACGAACGCGTGCATGCACAGAGACCGGAGGTGCTCGGGACAGCCGCGGAGCAGAGCGAAGCTGCGAGTGCGCAGACCGAGGGCAGACGACGACGACGATGCGCCGTCCAGCATGGTCGCGCCGGGGGCATGCTCATGTCGAGCCCCCGACCGGTGCCGGAGAGACGGCGGTGACGTCATGGTGATGATGAAGATGGCGAGGCCAACGGCGAGGACGCGCCGCCCCTCGCGGCCACTCCGGGGGCATGTCGATGTCGAGCGCCCGACCGCTATCAGAGAGACGGCGCGACACCGCGGCGGTGAAGATGAAGATGGTCCCGCCCGGACTGCGATTCCAGCAACAGCTTGCCCCACGGTGGGCGCCAACTGTCGTGGTATTCTCACGGGGGGGGGGGGGGGGGGGTTGCGAGACGACAGATGCCACAGGGTGGCTTAAGGTGAGGGCAAGACTGCCGCTGGAATATCCGAGGACGGGTATGCGAGTAGCACGCGCTAGCTTACCCAGGTTCAGGGCTCTCCGGAGAGATAATACCCCTACTCCTGCATGTTTGTATGTATGTGGTATATCTGCAGTATAGAGTGCTCCCGGAGCTGTATCTGAGGTCAGTGCCGTAGGCATCTGGCCTCGTATGTGTAAAGCAGTAGCAAAGATCTAGCTAGTTAGATGGCCGAATGAGCCTGGCCATGTGAGTGTGCATGGGCATGCTTGCCCATGGGAGTTCATCCAGGGAGCCATTCTGGCCGGGCTTGGATGGATGGATGGATGCTACTATATATAGTGTGGCTAGCTTAGTATGTAAGCTATGTGGGCATGGGTGAGTGTCATGCTTGTCCCCTGGGTCACTTCATGAATAGTGCACAGGGACAAGTGACACTGTACATGATGGCTGAGGTGACGCATGCACAGGTACAGCCGTCGCGTCCGCGGTATGGCCGTCTCGTCGGGGTCTTGTCAGTGTCGGGTCGGAGCAGCGGTTGACTCCATGCAGCAGGCCGGCTGGAGCAGCCGGACGGGGAGCAGGCCGGGTGGCGAGTCGGCCCGGGCAGTCGGATAGGGGGCCACCTGGGGCAGCCTGAGCAGTCGGACTGAGGGGCTTTGCTAGCCCCGATGTCTTGAAATATTGTCGCGCCGTCTTTGGGGTACCCGTGGTCAATTACCCCGACAAATATTCAGATCCATAAGATTCAAAACAAAAGTTTAATATTGACATAAAAATAATAATACTTCAAGCATACTAATAAAGCAATCATGTCTTCTCAAAATAATATGGCCAAAAAAAGTTATCCCTACAAACTCATATAGTCTGGCTATGCTCCATCTTCATCGTACAAAGTATTAAATCATGCACAACCCCGATGACAAGCCAAGCAATTGTTTCATACTTTTGATGTTCTCAAACTTTTTCAACTTTCACGCAATACATAAGCGTGAGCCATGGATATAGCACTATAGGTGGAATAGAATATGGTGGTTGTGGAGAAGACAAAAAAGGAGGAGATAGTCTCACATCAACTAGGCGTATCAATGGGCTATGAAGATGCCCATCAATAGATATCAATGTGAGTTAGTAGGGATTGCCATGTAACGGATGCACTAGAGCTATAAGTGTATGAAAGCTCAAAAAGAAACTAAGTGGGTGTGCATCCAACTCGCTTGCTCATGAAGACCTAGGGCACTTTGAGGAAGCCCATCATTGGAATATACAAGCCAAGTTCTATAATGAAAATTTCCCACTAGTATATGAAAGTGACAACATAGGAGACTCTCTATCTTGAAGATTATGGTGCTACTTTGAAGCACAAGTGTGGAAAAAGGATAGTAGCATTGCCCCTTCTCTCTTTTTCTCTCATTTTTTTATTTTTGGCTCTTTGGCCTCTTTTTTTTTTTTTATTTTTTTGGTCTATTTGGCCTCTTTTTTTTTCTTTTTTCTTTTTTTTATTTTTCGTCCGGAGACTTATCCCGACTTGTGGGGGAATCATAGCCTCCATCATCCTTTCCTCACATGGGACAATGCTCTAATAATGATGATCATCACACTTTTATTTACTTACAACTCAAGAATTACAACTCGATACTAGAACAAATATATGACTCTATATGAATGCCTTCGGTGGTGTACTGGGATGTGCAATGATCAAGAGAGACATGTATAAAAAATATGAATGGTGGCTTTGCCACAAATACGATGTCAACTACATGATCATGCAAAGCAATATGACAATGATGAAGCATGTCATAATAAACGGAACGGTGGAAGTTGCATGGCAATATATCTCGGAATGGCTATGAAAAGCCATAATAGGTAGGTATGGTGGCTTTTTTGAGGAAGGTAATATGGTGGTTGTATGGTACCAGCGAGAATTGCGCGGTACTAGAGAAGCTAGCAATGGTGGAAGGGTGAGAGTACGTATAATCCATGGACTCAACATTAGTCATAAAGAGCTCACATACTTATTGCAAAAGTCTATTAGCTATCGAAACAAAGTATTAGATGCATGCTCCTAGGGGGATAGATTGGTAGGAAAAGACCATCGCTCATCCCCGACCGCCACTCATAAGGAAGACAATCAATAAATAAATCATGCTCCGACTTCATCACATAACGGTTCACCATACGTGCATGCTACGAGAATCACAAACTTTAACACAAGTATTTCTACCAATCCACAATTACTCACTAGCATGACTCTAATATCACCATATTTATATCTCAAAACAATCATAAGGAATCAAACTTCTCATAGTATTCAGTGCTCTTTATATGAAAGTTTTTATTATATCCCTCTTGGATGCCCATCATATTAGGACTAAATTCATAACCTAAGAAAATTACCATGCTGTTTAAAAACTCTCAAAATAATATAAGTGAAGCATGAGAGTTCATTAATTTCTTCAAAATAAAACCACCATCGTGCTCTAAAAAGATATAAATGAAGCACTAGAGTATTCTAACAAACTACTCCAAAAAGATATAAGTGAAGATCAATGAGTAGTCAAATAATTAATTGGCTACGTGAAGATTCTCTCTCATTTAAAATTTTAGATCTTAATATTTTATTCAAACAGCAAGCAAAATAAAATAAGATGACATTCTAAAACTAGCACACATCATGTGAAGAAGCAAAAACTTAGGCTCAACCGATACTAACCGATAATTTTTTATGAAGAAAGGTGGGATGCCTACTGGGGCATCCCCAAGCTTAGATGCTTGAGACTTCTTGAAATATTAACTAGGGATGCCTCGGGCATCCCCAAGCTTGAGCTTTTGCGTCTCCTTAATTCCTTTTATATCACGGTTTCCCTAAATCTTAAAAACTTCATGCACACAAAATTCAACAAGAACTTGTGAGAAAAGTTAGTATAAATCAAATGCAAAACCTTATCATTCTCTACTGTATCAAATCACTAAAATTATTATTTAACATTGCATACTAAATGACTCTGCATATTTAATACTCCTATCCTCAAATAGAATCATTAAACAAGCAAACATATGCAAACAATGCACACATAACAGCAATCTGTCTAAACAGGACAGTCTGTAAAGAGTGCAATTTTACTCATACTTTCCTAACTCGAAATATTCTGAAAAATGACCATACTGTAGAAAATTTGTTGTTACTCATTCTGTAAAAATTTCAAGATTTTATCATTCTCTGACTTTCCAGAAGAATTCAGAGAACGATAGAAAACTTTCTGTTTTCAAAACAGCAACATATAGACTTGCAAAATAAGCATGGTAAAGGCTAAACTTGACACTTTTATTGAAATAAAAGATGAAAAACATTAATATAAATAACAGCAAGCAAATACTAATAAAATAAAATGACGCTCCAAGCAGAACACGTATCATGTGATGAATAAAAATATAGCTCCAAGTGAGGTTACCGATAATGTTGAAAACGAAAGAGGGGATGCCTTCCGGGGCATCCCCAAGCTTAGTTGCTTGGATATTCCTTGAATATTACCTTGGGGTGCCTTGGGCATCCCCAAGCTTAGTGTCTTGCCACTCCTTGTTCTCCTCATATCGATATCTCCCCCAAAACTTGAAAACTTCAATCACACAAAACTTAACGGAACTTCGTGAGATGGGTTAGTATAATAAAACAAATCATTCACTATGGTACTGTCAAGAAAAGATTCAAAGTTTTTCTCACATGATACCTACTGTACCCTGTCATCTCTACAATTTATATTGAGCAATATAAGCCATAGAAACTAGAAAACAAGCAAACTATGCATCGAAAACAGAATCTGTCAAAAACATAACAGTCTGTGAAGATCTGAATTAAGGTCATACTTATGTAACTCCAAATATTCTGAAATATTTGGACAACGTATACAATTTGTATACCAATCAACTGTAAAAATTTCAGAAGTTTTCCACGTTCCAGTAAAATATAGGAATTTATGTACTGGACTCAAAAGTTTCTGTTTTTACACAGAATCAAGTCAACTATCAACCACACTATCCCAAAGGCTTTACTTGGCACTTTATTCAAACTAAAGCTATAAAACATGATTACTACATTAGATTAATCATGTGAACACACAAAAATAGTAGGTATAAGTATTGGGTTGTCTCCCAACGAGCGCTTTTCTTTAATGCCTTTTTAGCTAGGCATGATGATTTCAATGATGCACACATAAAAGTAAATAATTGAAACACAAAGAGAGCATCATAAAGCATATGACTAGCACATTTAAGTATAACCCTCTTCCTATGCATAGGGATTTTGTGAGAAAACAATTTATGGGAACAAGAATCAACTAGCATAGGAAGGCAAAACAAGCATGACTTCAAAACTTTCAACACATAGAGAGGAAACTTGATATTATTGCAATATGTAAAAGCATATGTTCCTCTCTCATAGTAATTTTCAGTGGCATCATGAATGAATTCAACAATATAACTATCACATAAAGCATTCTTTTCATGATCCACATACATAGAAATGTTATTACTCTCCACAAAAGAAAATTTCTTCTCATTCATAATAGTGGGAGCAAACTCAACAAAATAACTATCATAAGATGCTTGATTTACATAATCAATTTGAGCACTAAAATCATGATGTCAAATTCCATGGTTATCATTATTCTTTATAGCATACATGTCATCACAATAATCATCGTAGATAGCAACTTTGTTCTCATAATAATCAATTGAAACCTCTTCCAAAATAGTGGATTCATCACTAAATAAAGTCATGACCTCTCCAAATCCACTTTTATCAATATTGTGAAAAGATTCAACACCCTCCAAAATAGTGGGATCATCACTACATAAAGTTGACACTCTTCCAAACCCACTTTCATAAATATTGCAATCATCATAAACAGGAGGCATGCTATCATCATAATAAATTTGCATATCAAAACTTGGGGGAATAAAAATATCATCTTCATCAAACATAGCATCCCCAAGCTTATGGCTTTGCATATCATTAGCATCATGGATATTCAAAGAATTCATACTAACAACATTGCAATCATGCTCATCATTCAAAGATTTAGTGCCAAACATTTTATTAACTTCTTCTTCTAACACTTGGACACAATTTTCCTTTCCATCATTTTCATGAAAGACATTAAAAAGATGAAGCATATGAGGCAACCTCAATTCTATTTTTTTGTAGTTTTCTTTTATAGACTAAACTAGTGATAAAACAAGAAACTAAAAGATTCAATTGCAAGATCTAAAGATATACCTTCAAGCACTCACCTCCCCGGCAACGGCGCCAGAATAGAGCTTCGTTGACGGGATGTGAGTGCCGCTTACCTAGCCTCCCCGGCAACGGCGCCAGAAAAGAGCTTGATGTCTACTACGCAACCTTCTTCTTGTAGACTCGTGTTGGGCCTCCAAGCGTAGAGTTTTGTAGGACAGTAGCAAATTTCCCTCAAGTGGATGACCTAAGGTTTATCAATCCGTGGGAGGCGTAGGATGAAGATGGTCTCTCTCAAACAACCCTGCAACCAAATAACAAAGAGTCTCTTGTGTGCCCAACACACCCAATACAATGGTAAATTGTATAGGTGCACTAGTTCGGCGAAGAGATGGTGATACAAGTGTAATATGGATGGTAAATATAGGTTTTTCTAATCTGAAAATATAAAAACAGCAAGGTAGCAAGTAACAAAAGTGAGCAAAAATGGTATTGCAATGCTTGAAAACAAGGCCTAGGGTTCATACTTTTACTAGTGCAAATTCTCTCAACAATGATAACATAATTGGATCACATAACAATCCCTCAACATGCAATAAAGAGTCACTCCAAAGTTTCTATTGGAGGACGTAGGACGAAAACGTGCATCAACCCCTATGCATAGATTACCCCAATGTCACCTCGGGAATCCGCAAGTTGAGTGCCAAACATTGCATATTTTCTCAGGCAAGAACTACCAGAGGATGAAGTTGAGGCACGTCAGATTGTCCGCAGGTCCAAGGCTTTCACAATGATAGATGGACAGCTTTACAGGGAGAGTGTCACCGGCGTAGCTCAACGATGTATTTCTCCAGAAGAAATTGACTGATTTTGGAAGAGATCCACTCGGGGACCTGTGGTCACCATGCGTCCTCTCAGACAATTGTGGCTAAAGCATACCGAGCTGGGTTTTACTGGCCACGGGCCAATGAAGTTGCAAAGGAAATCGTATAGCGGTGTGAAGGATGTCAGTTCTACTCAAACGTGTCCCACAAGCCCGCATCTGCTCTGAAGACCATTCCACTCGTCTGGCCGTTCGCTGTATGGGGATTGGACATGGTTGGGCTTCTCAAGACCGGCAGGAGTGGCTTCACTCATCTGCTTGTAGCAGTCGACAAATTCACCAAGTGGATTGAAGCCAAGCTTATAAAGAAGTTGGATTCAAGGACAGCCATTAGGTTCTTGAAAGAATTGATATTCAGATACGGAGTGCCACATAGTATCATAACAGATAATGGCTCGAACTTTGATTCGGAAGAGTTCAGAAAATTTTGCGCCACCCAAGGCACTCGGGTAGACTATGCATCCGTTGCGCACCCGCAGTCGAATGGTCAAGCTAAGAGGGCGAACGGCCTTATCCTTCAAGGATTGAAGCCTCGTCTCATGCGCGACCTTGAGCATGCAGCTGGAGCCTGGGTGACTGAACTGCCATCTGTCTTATGGGGTTTAAGGACGACTCCAAACCGGTCCACCGACCGCACTCGTTTCATCATGGTTTATGGAGCTGAAGCCGTGTTGCCTAGTGATCTTTTCCACAACGCACCTCGAGTGGAACTCTACTCGGAAGCTGAGGCAGAACAAGCATGGCAGGATGCCGTTGATCTTTTGGAAGAAGAACATGAGATGGCCCTGATACGGTCGACTGTTTATCAGCAGGATCTTTGTCGTTTCCATGCCAGGAATGTCAAAGGTCGAGCATTTCAAGAAGGAGATCTCGTGCTTCGAGTGGATCAGCAGCGACCTCATAAGCTTGCCCCCACATGGGAAGGCCCATTCATCGTCACCAAGGTGTTACACAACGGGGCCTACCACCTCTACAACCTTGCGAAGAAGATCGACGAGCCACATGCTTGGAATGCAGATCTTCTCCGTCGATTTTATACCTAGCACTCAGATTGTCGAGATGTAATAAGAGTACTTTTAGATTGTTTTTCAAGACATAACTCCTGCAGTCCCATGATGATTTTTCTCGCATAAACATGTGTTCAAAACCCCCAGTGGGTGACTTAGCTGCGAAACCTATTTTCGCCTAAGTTAAAAAACCACTCTGAGTGAGAGCATCCCTCCCACTCGGGGGCTTAGCCGCGAGCCCATCCTCGCCTAAGTTAAAAAACTACTCTGAGTGAGAGCATCCCTCCCACTCGGGGGCTTAGCTGCGAGCCTGCCCTCGCCTAAGTTAAAAAACTACTCTGAGTGAGAGCATCCCTCCCACTCGGGGGCTTAGCCGCGAGCCTGTCCTCGCCTAAGTTAAAAAACTACTCCGAGTGAGAGCATCCCTCCCACTCGGGGGCTTAGCCGCGAGCCTGTCCTCGCCTAAGTTAAAAAACTACTCTGAGTGAGAGCATCCCTCCCACTCGGGGGCTTAGCCGCGAGCCTGTCCTCGCCTAAGTTTAAAAACTACTCCGAGTGAGAGCATCCCTCCCACTCGGGGGCTTAGCCGCGAGCCTGTCCTCGCCTAAGTTTAAAAACTATTCCGAGTGAGAGCATCCCTCCCACTCAGGGGCTTAGCCACGAGCCTACCCTCGCCTAAGTTAAAACACTATTCCGAGTGATAGCATCCCTCCCACTCGGGGGCTTAGCCGTGAGCCTGCCCTCGCCTAAGTTAAAAAACTATTCCGAGTGAGAGCATCCCTCCCACTCAGGGGCTTAGTCGCGAGCCTGCCCTCGCCTAAGTTAAAAAACTACTCCGAGTGAGAGCGTCCCTCCCATTCGGGGGCTTAGCCGCGATCCTGTCCTCGCCTAAGTTAATAAACTACTCCGAGTGAGAGCGTCCCTCCCACTCTGGGGCTTAGCCGTGAGCCTGCCCTCGCCTAAGTTAAAAAACTACTCCGAGTGAGAACATCCCTCCCACTCGGGGGCTTAGCCGCGAGCCTGCCCTCGCCTAAGTTAAAAAACTACTCCGAGTGAGAGCATCCCTCCCACTCGGGGGCTTAGCCGCGAGCCTGTCCTCGCCTAAGTTAAAAAACTACTCCGAGTGAGAGCATCCCTCCCACTCGGAGGCTTAGCCGCGAGCCTGTCCTCGCCTAATTTAAAAAAACTACTCCGAGTGAGAGCATCCGTCCCACTCGGGGGCTTAGCTGCGAGCCTGTCCTCGCCTAAGTTAAAAAACTATTCCGAGTGAGAGCATCCCTCCCACTCGGGGGCTTAGCCGTGAGCCTGCCCTTGCCTAAGTTAAAAAACTACTCCGAGTGAGAGCGTCCCTCCCACTCGGGGGCTTAGTCGCGAGCCTGCCCTCGCCTAAGTTAAAAAACTTCTCTGAGTGAGAGCGTCCCTCCCACTCGGGGGCTTAGCCGCGAGCCCATCCTCACTTAAGTTTAAAAACTACCCCGGGTGAGAGCATCCCTGCCACTCGGGGGGCTTAGCCGCGAGGTAGCCCTCGCCTAAGTTCAAAAACCCGTTCACTCGGAACATGCAATAAACTGGAAAGCAATATTCGGATAAATCCATCAAGTTCAGAAACGAAAGCAAAAGTACTCGGGCAACAGGCCCGAACGAGTTTAACACTTACAGGATCACTCGGCATTCCGAGGCAAATAAGTTTGGATCATAAAGTTTTTTCACTCGGCAGGAGGACTCGCGGGCTCGACAAAGGTGTCCAGATCAATTCCATTTGCGATCCGAGTGGCTGCATCAATGAAGGTCTCCATAAAACTTTCAAATTAGAGTTTCTTCATGTTCACCACCTGAAGAGCCTTCATCTTGTCTTCCCTAGCTTCCTTGCAATGGACACGAACAAGTGAGAGCGCCACATCGGCTCCGCAGCGGACGGCTGATTTCTTCCATGCTTGCACTCGACCAGGGATTTCATTGAGCCGAGTCATCAGTGACTCGAGGTCGTTCTGAAGTGTATCCTCTGGCCATAGCTCCTTGTCTATCCTTGTCAGTGCAACCTTCATCCGAGCGACATACCCCAAGACGCTGTCGAGGCAAGCTTCAAGTCATAGCACATTCATAGCAGCAGCATCTTTGACGAGTGACTTGGTGGGGTCCAGTCCTGTTTCAATTCATTCTGTTTCTTGCTCAAAGTTCTGGCAGAACTCTGCACAAAGAGGGAAAATATGAGTCAGCAGCAGTATTGTTTTCAAGGTTGTTGGGAATTCACTCGGATGAAGAAGGATACCTTCAAGCATGATGTACATCTTCTTCGCAAGGCCCCCCAAGTATTCCTTCAGCTCATCCCTCTTTTGAGTGAGCTGGCCCACCTTGTCGGTCAGGACGATTTTCTCTTCTTTAAGTTGAGCAGCTTCCTTCTTCGCCTCCTCAACGACGGTCTTTAGGGTCGCATTCTCCTCTTCGAGCTTGCCGACTGAAGCTAGTTTCTCCTTAGCTACTTCAGTGTTCTCTCGAGCCACCTTCTACGCTCCTGCGAGTTCATTGTCTTTCCTCTCCAGCGCCTGCTTCATAGTGTCTAAAGAAATAACATCATTCAGTTGCGCTTGGAGTTGACGGTTCTCACTACGCACATCTGTTCGAGTGGAATCACTCGGTTCAAAGGACGAAAAGGAAAAAATGACGAGGCACACAGCCAGCGAAGTGTTACCTCCCATGGTCTTCACCTCCTCCTGAGCCTGCTTCAAGTTCTTCTTGGCCAGTTCTAGGTCCAAATGGAGTTGGATCTTCTCCTTCTCCAGAGCAACATACTGAGTCCCAAGTTCACAAGATTTCTGAGATCAACAAAAAAGATTCAGTCGACGGTGAGAAAGATTTCCCAAAGCATTTCCTCTACTTCCGAGTGGAGAAGAGCAAATCCAGATTGCTACTACCAAACAAGTTCTAAGACCCCCACCGAATCAAACATTCGACGGCGGTCTTGGGGACTACACCCAGTGGGTGCACTCAGTGTGCCCCCACTGGATACATTTCCACTCGGCGCGACCCGACCGACCCGAGTGAAGAGCTTCAAGCTAAGATATTCTAAGACCCCCACTGAATCAAACATTCAACGGCGGTCTTGGGGACTACACCCAGTGGGTGCACTCAGCGTGCCCCCACTGGATCAGTTTCCCACTCGGCACGGCCTGACCGGTTCGAGTGGAAGAACTACAGAGTGAAAAGAAAACACCCAGTGGGTGTACAAATTCAAGACAGACAAAAACCAATCGGAAATCAACTTACAATCGTACTTACTTGTACATTGGCTTGAAGGGCCGAACTGGCGTCATAAGCAGACTTGCTGGCTTCATACACTTCCTTCAGACGCTGCATCATCAGGCCAGCCTGAATCATAGCCTCCTTGCTGGCTCCATTCTGGTCCTCTGGGACATGATGCAGAGTGAACGCGCTTGATGCAGGAGTCGGTGATGCAGCTGGAGGGATCGGCACTTGCGGTTGTCCAGTCAGACCCGAAGCGGGAGCAGTCGATGGAGGGGCGGCAAAGGAAGCACCAGCTCGTGATGAACCGCTTGGCTAGCCTAAAGGCACTCTCTTAGTGAGGCTTCGTAAGGCCGTCGAAGTCCTGCCTTTTCCTCCTGTGCTTTTTGGAGGCTACTCCTCGTCATCGTCTGCAAGGTGGATGATGTCTGTTGGTGCTGCAGTCACTCGACAGTAAGATTTCAGTGGACCATCCGGACAATTAGCAAAACAGAACAGAAGGTGAGTTGATCATACCAGCCCGAGAGGTGGCCACGTCCGCAGTGTCCGCTTCTGCATTCTCATTGTCGATTTCCATGTGGGACGTAGCAGAAGTAGCAGCCCTGGGATTCAGAATTCCACTCGGTCAACAAAAACATGAAGGTCCACAACAGCAATGAAACCATATATATGTTGTTGAGCATTGCAATTCATTTTGTACCAGATTTAACATTAAAATTCAAAATATTTGAAAACCTGACATAATAACAAATCAATTTGGGAACATGACCATGCCCTTAGCATGTCATATCATATTGTCAACATGAGAACTGTTCTGATTGGAACAGAACAATATCAACTTGACCATCAGTACATAACCACCAAAATAATACGAATTAAGTTTGCAACATCTCCACCAACATGAAGTAACTACCAAAATTAAGCATCATCATCGCTTGGCTGCCTTCTATGCCTATCCAAAATGAAGCAACATCATCACTTTACAATCTACTAATTCCTTTTCCTAGGAACCACATTTTCTTTCTCCTTTTCTTTGGAATTCATCTTTTTCTTTGGTCCTGCAACATGTGTGATTGCTTTCGTTGACCTTCATGGCAGTGCATCCCTATGTCTTGCAATAAAATCGTTCCTTGGAAGAGGAGGAGGACGTGCAACCTGAGATTGTTGAGTTCCTACAGCTTACAGGAGGAGGTGCAATTAGTCCAAAAAACAAGCACTAAGAAATGATGTGTAGCGGAACTGTCAATAAGCTAAGTAACTTACATCTTGCATCAGAACATGGAGCACTCATAGGTTCTTCTAGCTAACATCATGAACAGTAGATGCAACTAAACTTTTGGATGAGGATGCCTTTAGATTTGCACAAAATATTAGTTTGTAGCCATGTACTAATTTAACTAGACAACACCCCGCATGTTGCTGCAAGAATTTATAGTATTAAATTTAAAGAATAAAATTAGAATATATGTGAATAGTTCATCTCCACATTCTCTGTCATATATAAACTGTAGTGGATCGGTGGTGGAGCCAACATCCAAACAATGGTGTACATAGTCCTTGAGATTTACAATTTTACTCATGTTTCCTGATTTCTTGATGTATATTGTTCTATATACGTGAATCATACATAGGTACTTAGAAGTTTTGAAAAATAATAGGTGTACATTTATATACCCAAGTCCATACGTAGCTTTGCCCATAAATGTACACCCAAGTTCGTATGTAGCTTTACCCATGTAGGGAATCTAGTAGTAAATGGAGAGTGGCTGGATGGTATAGTGCCTTTTGGCCTTCTAAATTATGTGTAATAATTTTTTACCTTAAACATGAAAATAAATTGATAATAAATAAACCATTATAAATTACATAAAAGAAACACTTTTTATTCATAAGGATACATGCATCGGATGATCATGAATTGGGAGTGCTATTTTTTACTATAATTGAAGTTGATAAACCTAGTGATCCCTTTATTCATGATGTAAGCAACTATATTTATCGTCAGGGAACAGAGCACAAATAACATTTATCAACCCTTTTTGTCTATCACTCATAATAGTCCAGGGTGATGGGTTATCTATGTTCAATTCTTCCTTCAAAGTTTGTAGAATCTATTTCCATGTTGGGGTGTCCTCCACTTCAACTACAACAATTGCTATAGGGAAAATGCAATCGTTTGGATCAACACTTACTGCAATCAATAACTGCCCACCATACTTATTCTGCAGGTGACTGATACGTCCATTTTGCATCATGTTTTTATGTTGATATTTATAGCATTATGGGCTGTTATTTCACATTATGGTACAATACTTATACCTTTTCTCTCTTAATTTACAAGGTTTACATGAAGAGGGAGAATGCCGGCAGCTGGAATTCTGGACCGGAAAGGAGCAAACCTGAGAGACCTATTATGCACAACTTCAAAAGTTCTGAAATTTTACGGAGAATTATTTTGGAATATATAAAAATTATTGGGAGAAGAAACTACCAGAGGGGACCCACCAGGTGGTCATAAGCCTGGGGGGCGCACCCTAACCCCCAGGGCTTGTGGCCCCCCTGGCCAGCATCCGGTGCCCCTCTTCTGCTATATGGAGTCTTTTGGCCTGAAAAAAATCATAAGGAAGCTTTCGGGACAAAGCGCCACCGTCTCGAGACGGAACCTAGACAGAACCAATCTAGGGCTCCAGCGGAGCTGTTTTGCCGGTGAAACGTCCCTCCCGGAGGGGGAAATCGAAGCCATCATCATCACTGATACATCTCCATCGTATCTATAATTTTTGATTATTTCATGCCAATATTCTACAACTTTCATATTCTTTTGGCAACTTTTTATACAATTTTTGGGACTAACATATTGATCCAGTGCCTAGTGCCAGTTCCTGTTTGTTGCATGTTTTTTGTTTCGCAGAATATCCATACCAAACGAAGTCCAAACGCGATAAAAACTTATGAAGATTTTTTTGGAATATATGTGATTTTTGGGAATTGGAATCAACACGAGATGATGCCCGAGGGGCCCACAAGCCCTGGAGGCGCGCCCCCTCCCCAGGGCACGGTCAGGAGGCTTGTGGTCACCCCGTAAGGCAGTTGGTGCCCTTCTTTAGCTTCAAGAAAGCTAATATCCGGATAAAAATCATGTTAAAATTTCATCCCAATCGGAGTTACGGATCTCCGGGAATTTAAGAAACGGTGAAAGGCCAGAATCTAGGAACGCAGAAACAGAAGGAAACAGAGAGAGAGATCCAATCTCGGAGGGGCTCTCGCACCTCCACCACCATGGAGGCCATGGACCAGAGGGGAAACCCTCCTCCCATCTAGGGGGGAGGTCAAGGAAGAAGAAGGAGGGGGTCTCTCTCCCCCTCTCTCCCGGTGGCGCTGGAATGCCGCCGGGGCCATCATCATGACGGCGATCTACACCAACAACTTCGCCGCCGTCATCACCAACTCTCTTCCCCTCTACATAGCGGTGTAACACCTCTTCTCCCCGCTGTAATCTCTACTTAAACATGGTGTTCAACGCTATATATTATTTCCCAATGATGTATGGCTATCCTATGATGTTTGAGTAGATCCGTTTTGTCCTATGGGTTGATTGATGATCATGATTGGTTTGAGTTGTATGTTTTATTATTGGTGCTGTCCTATGGTGCTCTCCGTGTCGCGCAAGCGTGAGGGATCCCTGCTGTAGGGTTTGCAATATGTTCATGATTCACTTATGGTGGGTGGCGTGAGTGACAGAAGCACATACCCGAGTAAGTAGGTTGTTTGCGTATGGGAGTAAAGAGGACTTGATACTTTAATGCTATGGTTGGGTTTTACCTTAATGATCTTTAGTAGTTGCGGATGCTTGCTAGATTTCCAATCATAAGTGCATTTGATCCCAGTAGAGAAAGTATGTTAGCTTATGCCTCTCCCTCATATAAAATTGCAATAATGATTACCGGACTAGTTATCGATTGCCTAGGGACAAATAACTTTCTTGAGAGACAAAAAGCTCTCTACTAAAACTAACTTAGTTGTTTGTTTATCTAAACAGCCCCTAGTTTTTATTTACGTGCTCTTTATTATCTTGCAAACCTATCCTACAACACCTACAAAGTACTTCTAGTTTCATACTTGTTCTAGGTAAAGCGAACGTTAAGCGTGCGTAGAGTTGTATCGGTGGTCGATAGAACTTGAGGGAATATTTGTTCTAACTTTTTAGCTCCTAGTTGGGTTCGACACTCTTACTTATCAAAAGAGGATACAACTGATCCCCTATACTTGTGGGTTATCAAGACCTTTTTTCTGGTGCTGTTGCCGGGGAGCAATAGCATGGGGTGAATATTCTCGTGTGTGCTTGTTTGCTTTATCACTAAGTAATTTTTATTTTCTGTTCTAAGTTGTTCTCTATATTTAGTTATGGATATGGAACACGAAATACCAAAAAATTAGGTTTACTTGCTACTCATGGAGGTGGGGAACCTCCTAAAACCCTCGATGCTCGTTATGTGGAAAATATTAAACACTACTTTGATAATCCTGAGAAAACCCCGTTCAACTTGATAATGGGAGACACGTTAGATCGACGTGAATACTTTAGGGATTATCACTTGACTCAAAAAGGGAAATTCTTCTGGGATCAAATTCATATGTTGCATTGGTATGCTTGGAATTTATGCTTGAGATATGATTATACTTGTTGCTCTAGGATGAAGGCTCCACACCTTCCCTTTTCATGTAAATTTAATGATAATGAAACCTTGGCTTCTTATGCTAATGGTATATATGATTATTATGATGTGGAACAAATAGAAGAATTTGTTGCTTTTAAGGGTGCTTATGAAATTGAATCTTTGTTTGAAAAGTGTGAAAATTATGATGATGCTGTTTACAGACCTGAAAATTTTGCTATACTTAAATATTGCTATGAGAATTATGAATATAATGCCGATATTAATGAGTTTATTGAGAAAGTCTCCGCTGTCCAAGAAGATACTAATATTTTGCAGGAATCTGTGGAAGAAGAAATTGATGACACTTCGAGCTCATTAGATGAAAAAGATGAGAAGGAGAGCGAAGAACAGAGGAAGGAAGAGTGGATTGATCACCCATGCCCACCTTCTAGTGAGAGTAACTCTTCAACTCAAACATTGTTTAATTTCCATTCATGCTTACCTAAGGATGATTGCTATGATCCCTTGGATTCGTTTGAAATATCCCTTTTTGATGAAATTAATGCTTGCTATGCTTGTGGCCATGATGCCAATATGAATTATGCTTATGGAGATGAACTTTCTATAGTTCCTTATGTTAAGAATGAAATTTTTGTTATTGCACCCATGCATGATAGTCCTATAATCTTTTTGAATTCTCCCAACCACACTATATCAAAGAAGTTTGCACTTATTAAGGATTATATTGATGGGTTGCGTTTTACCATTACACATGATGATTTTGATAGATATAATATGCATGTGCTTGCTGCTCCTACTTGCAATTATTATGAGAGAGGAACTACATCTCCACCTCTCTATGTTTCCAATACGATAAAATTGCAAGAAACTGTTTATGCTATGTATTGGCCTTTACTTGATGTGCATGAATTGTTCTTTTATGACATGCCGATGCATAGGAAGAGAGTTAGACTTCATCATTGCATGATATATGTTACTTTGTGCTCACTACTAAATTACAAATCATTGTTAATTAAAATTGGCTTTGATATACCTTGGGATCCGGGTGGATCAATTACTTGAGCACTTTATGCCTAGCTTAATGGCTTTAAAGAAAGCGCTGCTAGGGAGACAACCCAGAAGTTTTAGAGAGTCATTTATTTCTGTTGAGTGCTTTTAAAAGGTTTAAAAAAAAATATAGAGGGGAACCTAAAACTTTTCAAAAAGGAAAGTGAAAGTAAGAAACAGGAGCACCGTTGAAGTGGGGGAGCTCCTTGAACTTCGTTCATGCCCAAGGAAACTTTGCAAATCTTGAATTACAGAAACTTTTCAACAAAAAATAATTATCCCCTTATACAAATCCATTGTATTATAAAAATAATGTGCCAAGATTTGCCTTTAGGATGATTTGATTGCTTGTTTGGTATGTGCAGTGGAAAAACAGAAACTTTGGCTGTAGCGCGTGAATTCACATTTTTTACTGGAATGTCAAAAGCTTCTGAAACTTTTTGCACCGTACTGATATACAATTTTTTTTATTTGTCCTAATTTTTAAGAATTTTTGGAGTTACAAAAGTATGGCGAATTTTCAGATTACTACAGACTGTCCTGTTTAAGATAGATTCTGTTTTTGATGCATTGTTTCGCTAGTTTTGATGAAACTATCGATTTTATCGGTGGTATAAGCCATGGAGAAGTTATAATACAGTAGCTACAATGCAAAAACAAAATTTTAATGGGTTTGAAACATTACTTAAAGTGGTGATTTGTTTTATTATACTAACGAATCTCACGAGGGTTTTGTTAAGTTTTGTGTGATTGAAGTTTTCAAGTTTTGGGTGAGATCACGATGGATGAAGGAATAAGGAGTGGCAAGAGCCTAAGCTTGGGGATGCCCGAGGCACCCCAAGGTAATATTCAAGGACTCCCAAGCAACTAAGCTTGGGGATGCCCCGGAAGGCATCCCCTCTTTCTTCTAACGACCATCGGTAATTTTACTTGGAGCTATATTTTTATTCGTCACATGATATGCGTAAATTCTTGGAGCATCTTTTGTGTTTATTTTTCCTTTTTCTTTAATGCACCATGCTGGTATGAGATAGTCCTTGGTTGATTTATAGAATGCTTCATGTGCTTCACTTATATCATTTGAAGTTTGGATTGCCTGTTTCTCTACACATAAAAAACCGCCATTTGTAGAATGCTCTTTTGCTTCACTTATATTTGTTAGAGCGTGGGCATATCTTTTGTAGAAAGAATTAAACTCTCATGCTTCACTTATATCTATTTAGAGAGTCAACAGGAATTGGTCATTCACATGGTTAGTCATAAAACCCTACATAAAACTTGTAGATCACTGAATATGATATGTTTGATTCCTTGCAATAGTTTTGCGATATAAAGATGGTGATATTAGAGTCATGCTAGTGATTAATTGTGGATTGGTAGAAATACTTGTATTAATGTTTGTGATTCCCAAAGCATGCACGTATGGTGAACCGTTATGTGATGAAGTCGGAGCATGATTTATTTTTGATTGTCTTCCTTATGAGTGGCGGTCGGGGACGAGCGATGGTCTTTTCCTACCAATCTATCCCCCTAGGAGCATGCGTATTAGTACTTTGTTTCGATGGCTAATAAACTTTTGCAATAAATATGTGAGTTCTTTATGACTAATGTTGAGTCCATGGATTATATGCACTCTCACCCTTCCATCATTGCTAGCCTCTTCGGTACCGTGCATTGCCCTTTCTCACCTCGAGAGTCGGTGCAAACTTTGCCGGTGCATCCAAACCCCGTGATATGATACGCTCTATCACACATAAGCCTCCTTATATCTTCCTTAAAACAGCCACCATACCTACCTATCATGGCATTTCCATAGCCATTCCGAGATATATTGCCATGCAACTTCCATCATCATCATATAAATGACTTGAGCATTCATTGTCATATTGATTTGCATGATCGTAAGATAGCTAGCATGATATTTTCATGGCTTGTTCGTTTTTTGATATCTTTGCTATGCTAGATCATTACACATCCTGGTACACTGCCAGAGGCATTCATATAGAGTCATACTTTGTTCTAGATATCGAGTTGTAAGTAAATGAAAGTGTGATGATCATCATTATTAGAGCATTGTCCCAGTGAGGAAAGGATGATGGAGACTATGATTCCCCCACAAGTTGGGCTGAGACTCCGGACGAAAAAAAAGAGGCCAAAAAAAGAGAGAGCCCAAAAAAAAGAGAAAAAGAGAGAAGGGGCAACGCTACTATCCTTTTACCACGCTTGTGCTTCAGAGTAGCACCATGTTCTTCATATAGAGAGTCACTTGAGTTATCACTTTCATATACTAGTGGGAATTTTCATTATATAACTTGGCTTGTATATTCCAATGACGGGCTTCCTCAAATGCCCGAGGTCTTCATGAGCAAACAAGTTGGATGCACACCCACTTAGTTTTCAGTTTGAGCTTTCATACACTTATAGCTCTTAGTGCATCCGTTGCATGGCAATCCCTACTCCTCACATTGACATCAATTGATGGGCATCTCCATAACCCATTGATTAGCCGCATCGATGTGAGACTTTCTCCTTTTTTGTCTTCTCCACACAACCTCCACCATCAAATTCTATTCCACCTATAGTGCTATATCCATGGCTCACGCTCATGTATTGCATGAGAATTGAAAAGGCTTGAGAACATTAAAAGTATGAAGCAATTGCTTGGCTTGTCATCGGGGTTGTGCATGATGAAATACTTGTGTGGTGAAGATGGAGCATAGCCAGACTATATGATTTTGTAGGGATAACTTTCTTTGGCCATGTTATTTTGAGAAGACATGATTGCTTTATTAGTATGCTTGAAGTATTATTGTCTTAATGTCAAATGATAGACTATTGCTTTGAATCACTCGTGAGTTAATATTCATGCCATGATTAGATTATATGATCAAGATTATGCTAGGTAGCATTCCACATCAAAAATTATCTTTTCTATCATTTACCTACTAGAGGACGAGCAGGAATTAAGCTTGGGGATGCTGATACATCTCCGTCGTATCTATAATTTTTGATTGTTTCATGCCAATATTCTACAACTTTCATATACTTTTGGCAACTTTTTATACAATTTTTGGGACTAACATATTGATCTAGTGCCCAGTGCCAGTTTCTGTTTGTTGCATGTTTTTTGTTTCGTAGAATATCCATACCAAACAAAGTCCAAACGTGATAAAAACTTACGGAGATTTTTTTTTGGAATATATGTGATTTTTGGGAATTGGAATCAACGCGAGACGATGCCCAAGGGGCCCAAAAGCCCTGGAGGCGCGCCCCGTCCCCAGGGCGTGGCCAGGAGGCTTGTGGCCACTCTGTAAGGCGGTTGGTGCCCTTCTTACGCCACAAGAAAGCTAAAATCCAGATAAAAATCGTGTTAAAATTTCAGCCCAATCGGAGTTACAGATCTCCGGGAATTTAAGAAACGGTGAAAGGCCAGAATCTGGGAACGCAGAAACAGAAGGAAATAGAGAGAGAGAGAGAGAGAGAGAGAGATCCAATCTCGGAGGGGCTCTCGCCCCTCCGCCGCCATGGAGGCCATGGACCAGAGGGGAAACCCTCCTCCCATCTAGGGGGGAAGTCAAGGAAGAATAAGAAGGAGGGGGGCTCTCTTCCCCTCTCTCCCGGTGGCGCCGGAACGCCGCCGGGGCCATCATCGTGACGGTGATCTACACCAACAACTTCGCCGCCGTCATCACCAACTCTCTCCCCCTCTATGCAGCGATGTAACACCTCTTCTCCCCGCTGTAATCTCTACATAAACATGGTGTTCAACTCTATATATTATTTCCCAATGATGTATGGCTATCCTATGATGTTTGAGTAGATCTGTTTTGTCCTATGGGTTGATTGATGATCATGATTGGTTTGAGTTGTATGTTTTATTATTGGTGCTGTCCTATGGTGCTCTCCGTGTCGCGCAAGCGTGAGGGATCCCTGCTGTAGGGTTTGCAATATGTTCATGATTCTCTTCTGGTGGGTGGTGTGAGTGACAGAAGCACATACCTGAGTAAGTAGGTTGTTTGCATATGGGAGTAAAGACGACTTGATACTTTAATGCTATGGTTGGGTTTTACCTTAATGATCTTTAGTAGTTGCGAATGCTTGCTAGAGTTCCAATCATAAGTGCATATGATTCAAGTAGAAAAAGTATGTTAGCTTATGCCTCTCCCTCATATAAAATTGCAATAATGATTACCGGTCTAGTTATCGATTGCCTAGGGACAAATAACTTTCTTGCGTGACAAAAAGCTCTCTACTAAAACTAACTTAGTTGTTTCTTTATCTAAACAGCCCCTAGTTTTTATTTACATGCTCTTTATTATCTTGCAAACCTATCCTACAACACCTACAAAGTACTTCTAGTTTCATACTTGTTCTAGGTAAAGCGAACGTTAAGCGTGCGTAGAGTTGTATCCGTGGTCGATAGAACTTGGGGGAATATTTGTTCTACCTTTAGCTCCTCGTTGGGTTTGAAACTCTTACTTATCGAAAGAGGCTACAACTGATCCCCTATACTTGTGGGTTATCAAGACCTTTTTTCTGGCACCGTTGCCGGGGAGCAATAGCATGGGGTGAATATTCTCGTGTGTGCTTGTTTGCTTTATCACTAAGTAATTTTTATTTTCTGTTCTAAGTTGTTCTCTATCTTTAGTTATGGATATGGAACATGAAATACCAAAAAAATTAGGTGTACTTGCTACTCATGGAGATGGGGAACCTCCTAAAACCCTCGATGCTCGTCATGTGGAAAATATTAAACACTACTTTGATAATCCTGAGAAAACCCCGTTCAACTTGATAATGGGAGACACATTGGATCAACGTGAATACTTTAGGGATTATCGCTTGACTCAAAAAGGGAAACTCTTTTGGGATCAAATTCATATGTTGCATTGGTATGCTCGGAATTTATGCTTGAGATATGATTGTACTTGTTGCTCTAGGATGAAGGCTCCACACCTTCCCTTTTCATGTAAATTTAATGATAATGAAACCTTGTCTTCTTATGCTAATGGTATATATGATTACTATGATGTGGAACAAATAGAAGAATTTGTTGCTTTTAAGGGTGCTTATGAAATTGAATCTTTGTTTGAAAAGTGTGAAAATTATGATGATGCTGTTTACAGACCTGAAAATTTTGCTATACTTAAATATTGCTATGAGAATTATGAATATAATGCCGATATTAATGAGTTTATTCAGAAAGTCTCCGCTGTCCAAGAAGAGACTAATATTTTGCAGGAATTTGTGGAAGAAGAAATTGATGACACTGGGAGCTCATTAGATGAAAAAGATGAGGAGGAGAGCGAAGAACAAAGGAAGGAAGAGCGGATTGATCACCCATGCCCACCTTCTAATGAGAGTAACTCTTCAACTGATACATTGTTTAATTTCCCTTTGTGCTTACCGAAGGATGATTGCTATGATAATTGCTATGATCCCTTGGATTCGTTTGAAATATCCCTTTTTGATGAAATTGATGCTTGCTATGCTTGTGGCCATGATGCCAATATGAATTATGCTTATGGAGATGAACTTTATATAGTACCTTATGTTAAGAATGAAAATTTTGCTATTGCACCCACGCATGATAGTCCTATTATCTTTTTGAATTCTCCCAACCACACTATATCGGAGAAGTTTGCGCTTATTAAGGATTATATTGATGGGTTGCGTTTTACCATTACACATGATGATTTTGATAGATATAATATGCATGTGCTTGCTGCTCCTACTTGAAATTATTATGAGAGAGGAACTACATCTCCACCTCTCTATGTTTCCAATATGATAAAATTGCAAGAAACTGTTTATGCTATGTATTGGCCTTTACTTGATGTGCATGAATTGTTCTTTTATGACATGCCGATGCATAGGAAGCAAGTTAGACTTCGTAATTGCATGATATATGTTACTTTGTGCTCACTACTAAATTACAAATCATTGTTAATTAAAATTGGCTTTGATATACCTTGGGATCCGGGTGGATCAATTACTTGAGCACTTTATGCCTAGCTTAATGGCTTTAAAGAAAGCGCTGCCAGGGAGACAACCCAGAAGTTTTAGAGAGTCATTATTTCTGTTGAGTGCTTTTAAAAGGTTTAAACAAAAAATATAGAGGGGAACCTAAAACTTTTCAAAAAGAAAAGTGAAAGTAAGAAATACGAGCATCGTTGAATTGGGGGAGCTCCTTGAACTTCGTTCATGCCCATGGAAACTTTGCAAATCTTGAATTACAGAAAATTTTCAACAAAAATAATTATCCGCCTGTACAAATCCATTGTATTATAAAAATAATGTGCCAAGATTTGCCTTTAGGATGATTTGACTGCTTGTTTGGTATGTGCAGTGGAAAAACAGAAACTTTGGCTGTAGCGCGTGAATTCACATTTTTTTACTGGAATGTTAAAAGCTTCTGAAACTTCTTGCACAGTACTGCTATACAATTTTTTTATTTTGTCCTAATTTTTCATAAATTTTGGAGTTATAAAAGTATGGTGAATGTTCAGATTACTACAGACTGTCCTGTTTAAGACAGATTCTGTTTTTGATGCATTGTTTTGCTAGTTTTGATGAAACTATTCATTTTATCGGTGGTATAAGCCATGGAGAAGTTATAATACAATAGCTACAATGCAAAAACAAAATATGAATGGGTTTGCAATAGTACTTAAAGTGGTGATTTGTTTTATTATACTAATGAATCTCACGAGGGTTTTGTTAAGTTTTGTGTGATTGAAGTTTTCAAGTTTTGGGTGAGATCACGATGGATGAAGGAATAAGGATATGCAAGAGCCTAAGCTTGGGGATGCCTGAGGCACCCCAAGGTAATATTCAAGGACTCCCAAGCAATTAAGCTTGGGGATGCCCCGGAAGGCATCCTTTCTTTCTTCTAACGACCATCGGTAATTTTACTTGGAGCTATATTTTTATTCGTCACATGATATGCATAAATTCTTGGAGTATCTTTTGTGTTTATTTTTCCTTTTTCTTCTATGCACCATGCTGATGAGATGTATGTTGTCTTTCCTCTAGTGGTGTTATGTGAACATCGACTACATGACACTTCACCATGATTTGGGCCTAGGGGAAGGCATTGGGAAGTAATAAGGAGATGATGGGTTGCTAGAGTGACAGAAGCTTAAACTATAGTTTATGTGTTGCTTTGGAAGGAACTGATTTGGATCGACATGTTTCATGCTATGGTTAGATTTATCTTAATTCTTCTTTCGTAGTTGCGGATGCTTGTGAGAGGGGTTAATCATAAGTGGGAGGCTTGTCCAAGTAAGGACAACACCCAAGCACCGGTCCACCCACATATCAAATTATCAAAGTAGCGAACGCAAATCATATGAACATGATGAAAACTAACTTGACGGTAATTCCCATGTGTCCACGGGAGCGCTTTGCTTTATATAAGAATTCATCTAGGATTATCCTTTGCTATAAAAAGGATTGGGCCACCTAGCTGCACCTTTGCTACACTTGTTACTTGTTACCCGTTACGAATTGTCTTATCATCAGACTATCTGTTACCAATATTTTCAGTGCTTGCAGAGAATACCTCGCTGAAAACTGCTTGTCATTTCCTTCTGCGCCTTGTTGGGTTCGACACTCTTACTTATCAAAAGGACTACTATTGATCCCCTATACTTGTGGGTCATCAAGACTCTTTTCTGGCGTCGTTGCTGGGGAGTGAAGCGCCTTTGGTGAGTGGAATTTGGTAAGGAAACATTTATATTACATGCAGAAATTTATTGTCACTTGTCACTATGGAAAATCATCCTTTGAGGGGCTTGTTCGGGGTATCTTCATCTCGACCAGAAGAACAAATAGTTGCTCCTTGATACGTCTCTGTCGTATCTACTTTTCCTAACGCTTTTCCTCTTGTTTTGGGCTCTAATTTGCATGATTTGGATGAAACTAACCTGGACTGATGCTGTTTTCAGCAGAACTACCATGGTGTTGTTTTTGTGCAGAAATAAAAGTTCTCGGATTGGAACGAAACTTTTTGGAGAATTTTTATACAATAAAAGAAAAATACTGGAGCCAAGAACCACCGGAGGGGGCCCCCTAGGTGAGCACAACCCACCAGGGCACGCCCCCCCTCATGCGCGCCCAGGTGGGTTGTGCCCATCTGGTGGCCCTGCAGACCCTGATTCCAACGCTATAAAATCCTATTTTTCCAGAAAAAAATCAGGGAGGAAGAATTATCTCGTTTCGCGATACGGAGCCGCCGCCACCTCCTGTTCTTCATCGGGAGGCCAGATCTGGAGTCTGTTTTGGGCTCCGGAGAGGGGGATCTCCGATTATCATCATCACCAACCCTCCTTCATCGCCAATTCCATGATGCTCCCCACCGGGAGTGAGTAATTCCTTCGTAGGCTCGCTAGTCGGTGAGGAGTTGGATGAGATTCATCATGTAATCGAGTTTGTTTTGTTAGGGCTTGATCCCTAGTATCCACTATGTTCTGAGATTGGTGTTGCTATGACTTTGCCATGCTTAATGCTTGTCAGTTTGGGCCCGGGCGCCATGATTTCAGATTTGAACCATTTATGTTATCACCATTATATCTATGTTCTAGATCCAATCTTGCAAGTTATAGTCACCTACTACGTGTTATGATCCGCAAACCCCGGAGTGACAATAGTCGGGATACTTTCCGGTGATGACCGTAGTTTGAGATTTCATGTATTCACTATGTGCTAATGCTTTGTTTTGGTTCTCTATTAAAAGGAGGCCTTAATATCCCTTAGTTTCCTTATGGACCCCGCTGCCACGGGAGGGTAGGACAAAAGATGTCATGCAAGTTCTTTCCATAAGCACGTATGACTATTTACGGAATACATGCCTACATTATATTTATGAACTGGAGCTAGTGCCATATCGCCCTAGGTTATGACTATTATATGATGATTATCATCCAATGAATTCACCGATCCAATGCCTACGAATTTTCCATATATTGTTCTTGCTAAGTTACTACTGTTGCTGCTACTATTACACTTGCTACAAAATCATTGTTATCATTGTTACCGTTACTGTTACTACTGCTATCAAAACTATCATACTACTTTGCTACTGATCACTTTGCTGTAGATAATTAATCTCCAGGTGTGGTTGAATTGACAACTTAGCTTCTAATACTTACAAATATTCTTTGGCTCCCCTTGTGTCGAATCAATAAATTTGGGTTGAATACTCTACCCTCGAAAACTGTTGCGATCCCCTATACTTGTGTGTTATCAAGACCTTTTTCTGGCGCCGTTGCCGAGGAGCATAGCTATATTTGTTGAGTCACTAGGGATTATTATCAATTTATCACTATGAAGAATCTGAAGGATACAAAGGAAGTGCCATCTAGCTCTGCACTTGATTCACCTTGTATTTTGAGTAGACTTGCAACACCACCACATGCTATTAATCCTGATATGTCGCAAGTTATTGATGATGCTACTTCTATGAATACTACTCTTGATGATGCTAGTACCTTGCTTGATGATGGTGTGCCACTAGGTGATTTTCTTGATGAACAAATTGCTAGAGCTAGAAATATTGAGGATGTTGAACCCGATGAAATTATTGAAACTGAAAATCTTGAAACACCTATTAGACCTAGCTCTCCTAGATATGAATTGCCTAAGGTCCCTGAAGGTTATGTTATGGATGAGGAGACAGCTAGAGATTTTCTTGCTTGCAATGATAGAGATGATCTTAAGAAATTATTATGCAAACTGAAGGAGAAATGTTTGAATGCTAGAATGAAGTGTGATCCCAAGTTTTCTACTTCACCTATATTTGTTGATGATAAGGATTATGAATTCTCTGTCGACCCAGAGTTAATTACTTTGGTTGAATCTGATCCTCTCCATGGTTATGAAACTGAAACTATTGTGGCACATCTTACTAAGCTGAATGACATAGGCACCCTATTTGCTCATGATGAGAAAATTTGCTACTATTATATTCTCAAATTATTTCCGTTCTCATTAAAGGGTGATGCTAAGACTTGGTATAATACTCTTGCTCCTGGTTGTGTGCATAGCCCCAGGATATGATTTACTACTCCTTCGAAAAATATTTTCCTGCTCATAAGAAACAAGTTGCCTTACGGGAAATATTTAACTTTGCACAAATTGAAGAAGAGAGTCTCCCACAAGCTTGGGGGAGGCTTCTCCAATTGCTTAATGCTTTGCCTGATCATCCTCTTAAGAAAAATTAAATACTTGATATCTTCTATAATGGACTAACCGATGCTTCTAGGGACTTCCTAGATAGTTGTGCTGGTTGTGTTTTCGGGGAATGAACTGTTGAACAAGCTGAAGAATTATTGAATAATATATTGAAAAATTATGATGATTGAAATCTTCTTGAACCACCGCCTAAACCCACTTCGAAGAAGAGGGGTATCTTATATCTCAGTCCGTAAGATATGCAAGAGGCAAAGAAATCTATGAAGGAAAAATGTATTAAAGCAGAGGATGTCAAAAATTTACCTCCTATTGAAGAAATACATGGGCTTGATACACCACCACCCAAGGTGGTAGAGGTAAATTATTTAATGAAATTTAATGATAATCACAATCCTTATCATATGCACCCTAGTCAATGCCTTCATGAGTTTGATAACTATATTAGAAAGCAAGATCACTTCAATGCAAATGTTATGAAACAATTGAAATACAATTCTGATATGATTGCTCGCTTGAGTGACTTGTTATTTGGAATCTCCAATGATGTTAGAGGTGTAGGAAAACATGCCTCTATGGTTCAAACTCAACTAGAACAAGTTGCTAAATCTCAAAGAGAGTTGCTAGATGAAATGAATAATAATATAAATGACTTTGCTGTTAGAGTAGCAACTAGAGGAGGTAAAATGACTCAGGAACCACTTTATCATGAGGGACATCCTAAAAGAATTGAACAAGACTCTCAAAGAATTGACACTGATGCACCTAGTCCTTCTAAGAAGAAGAAGAAAAAGAAAAATGATAGGACTTTGCATGCCTCTAGTGAACCTGAAATAGGAAAACCTCCTGATAATGATAATGATGTTTCTATCTCTGATGCTGAAACTCAATCTGGTAATGAACATTCACTTAGTGATAATGAAAAAGATAATGATGATGTTCATGAAGATACTCAACCAGACAATGATAAACAACCAGATAATGATGTTGAGATAGAACCAGCTGTTGATCTTGATAACCCACAACCTAAAAATAAAAGATATGATAAAAGAGACTTCGTTGCTAGAAAACATGGAAAAGAAAGAGAACCATGGGTTCAGAAACCCATGCCCTTTCCACCTAAATCAACTAAGAAGAAAGATGATGAAGAATTTGAACGCTTTGGTGAAATGATTAGGCCAGTCTTTTTGCGTACTCGCTTGACTGATATTTTAAAGATGGCCCCTTATGCAAAGTATATGAAATACATCATCACTAATAAGAGAAAAATACCAGAAGCCAAAATCTCCACCATGCTTGCTAATTATTCTTTTAAGGATGGAGTACCTAAAAAACTTGGAGACCCAGGAATACCAACTATACCTTGCTCCATAAAAAGAAATTATGTCAAAATTGCTTTGTGTGATTTAGGAGCTGGTGTTAGTGTTATGCCTTTCTCTTTATATAAAAGACTTGATTTGAATAAACTCACACCTACTAAAATATCTTTGCAAATGGCTGATAAATCAACTGCCATACCTATCGGTATTTGTGAGGATGTGCCCGTTGTTTTTGCTAATGTTACTATCTTGACTGACTTTGTTATACTTGAGATGCCCGAGGACAACAACATGTCGATTATCCTTGGTAGACCCTTCTTGAATACTGCAGGGGCTGTTATTGATTGCAATAAAAGCAAGGTCACTTTTCATATCAATGGTAATGAGCATACGGTGCACTTTCCAAAGAAACAATTCCATGTGAATGGTATTAATGTTATTGAAAAATCTCCAACACTCACTATTGGAAGTTTTCAACTACCTCTACCTACTGCCAAAAAGAAATATGAAATGCTTATTGTGGGGGACATGCATATCCCTGTTGAGGTAACCTAGTGTTTTACGAAAGTTCTTCGGTTTCATGCTAATCGAAAGTGGTTGTTAATAAGACTTGATCAACCTTATTAATGGATCATTTTTGAGAGGTATGAAGTTGACGAATTTAGTAAGCACAACCTTCTGTCCCCAACATTTGTTTTCTGTTTTTCTTAGTTAAATAAAATAAAATGCCATGTTTTGTCTGTTTTCTGAATTTCCCATGCAATAAAAAATGACCCAAAAATAAAAATTCTCAGAATGCCCTGAAAATTTAATACGATTTTTTTTCTGAATATTTAAGAATTTTTGGTGCAAATAACATCAGAGGGGGGTGCACCAGGTGGGCACAACCCACCTGGGCGCGCTAGCACCCCCAGGCGCGCCCTGGTGGGTTGTGGTCCCCACATGGGCCCCCTCACTTATCTCTTTAGCCCATGTCACCACCTACCTCCAGAAAAAAATCACCATTGCTCTCTCTCTCTCTCTCTCTCTCGTGTTCTTGCTCTCAAATCCGCGGATTTCGATCTGTTTGCTCAAGCTCCATTTCCGAAACTGTTTTGGGGGAGTGCTACTTGGTATGTGACTCCTCCATTTGTCCAATTAGTTTTTGCTTTAGTGTTTTATATTTTGAATAATTAGCTACTCTTGGTGCTGCTGTAGATGGGCTTGCATGTTGAATTCTTAGAGTTCTAAGTAGTTTGAATGCTCAATATAGCCTCTATGCATGTCTATGAGTAGTTGCTACCAATCTTGTGAAGTTTTGTTGACAAAAATTTTGTGGACTAAAAATTTCAGAATTTTGTTCATAGGAATAAGATGAGTTTCTTTAGGAGTTCTTCGAGGAGGAGGTCTTCAGAGGCATCATCTAGTAGTCATTCAGTGCATCGGTCTTATGTTGAACCAAGCACAAGTTCGATACGAGAAGCAGCTACCAAATCCTGCCTATGGCCATGCACTACTAGGGAGAACCCTAGTAGTGGCGCGGGTTTTAATGCTATCAGTAGCGCGGGTAGCCGCGCTACTACTACGGCGGTACAACTAACTGGTAGTAGTAGCGCGGTGTAACCCAGCGCTACTACTAGTAACTGTATTAGTAGCGATCTTCTGTCACGCGCTACTATTAAGTAGCTGTAGCGCTTTTCCTGTCCCCGCGCTGCTGCTGTATCTTTCAACATTTTTTTCTGCTTTCTATTGTTGTAGAACAGTACCCGTTTCAATAAACCGCAATTTCACATATACCATATAACAATATCATTAACCACAATACCAGATACTCATATATAGTCATACAATAGTCATACAATATCATTAAACATTATAGGTACTCATATATATATAGTCAACATGCATCCTCACACACATATATGGTTCATACAGTAGCATATAATAATAGTTGATAAGCAGTCTACTAGGTAGTCATACAGCCACACACATATATAGCAGTCTACTAGGTAGTCATACAACCACACACATCCTAACGTGGCTAACGCCTGTTCTTTGCTGTCCATGTTCTTTGCCGTCCGACACCGACAGCAAAGGGTCTTTGCCGTCAGCTGTGGGAAAGCTGACGGCAAAGAAGCTGTTTACCGTAGCTTACTTTGCAGGACAGCTTTGCCGTCTGCCATGGCAGACGGTAAAGAAGCTGATTCCTGTAGTGACACATATATATAGCAGTCTACTAGGTAGTCATACAGCCACACACATATATAGTTCTAGATGATATCGATGACGATCATCATCCTTAAGCCTTGGCGGTGGGTGTTCCTGATAGTAATTAGGATGGCCTGTCCAACACGAAGATTCTTGCCAACGAGGAAGCTCTTCCACCCAACCGAGCTTAAGTGTGTGCGACCGTCTGTGTCCACGCCGTACGCACAGGTGGTGACGGAGCCCCTTGCAGTAAGGCGTATTCTAGCAGAGCCTTCTTCATCAGGCTTGATACCACAACTCACAGATAGGCTCTTTGGCAATTTCTGAATAAGAAAAACATATCAATTAATAACTAGCCTCACACATACTCTTGCAAATATATTTCTACTAAGTATAGATTTCTACACTATCAAAAGACACAGTACTACATTTCTACTAAGCATGAATTCTACTAATAAGTATGGATTATCTACACTATTAACAGTTCCTTGGATTCTACACTAATTAAGCATATATATCATTGGACTCTAGCTATACTAAAGCATATCATCGATCGGATTCTACAGTAAGCATATATATCATTGGACTCTAGCTACACACTAAAGCATATATATCATCGATCGGACAGTAAGCATGTCATTGGACTCTACACTAATTAAGCATGTCATCGGACTCTACACTAAAGCATATCATCGGCTAGCTTCCACACAGCAAATCATTGGACTCTACACTAAGCATATCATCAGATTCACTAAGCATATCATCGGATAATTTGCATTTGTCAGTATAACAATAAAGCATACCATCAAATTACTACAGTAAGTATAACATACCATGACATGCCGATCAACCATGGTACTTGTCAGGCGGGTCACGAATAGCACCCCGAAAAGTTAGCACGTGGCGGAATTATGTCCCATAGGTTGCACACCTCCTCCTCGCTTAGCCTCATTCTTTGAGCATAGATGGCTTCATCAAGTGGGTCCTCATCATCTTCATCATCTTCCTCCGTGTTGACATAAATGACAGCCAGCTTGGGTCTTTCTGCTCTGGAGGAGAAGCTGATCAACTCACCACCAGTGATACCCATGTGGGCGAGGAAACGGACCCATCCATCTCCTCCAATCTGTGACATATTTCGTCCTTTCTCGACCTCCATAGTGTAGGGGCCCCCCAGTGCCTCAAAGGTCACAGTGTCTCCCGTTAGCTTGTTGAATTTCAACCTCACATTGCATGGGACGATCTGTGTAAAAAAGCAAAATGATATATACACAATGCATTAATGCCAATAACACTAAAAACAAAATAGTTGTTACAAGTTTCATATAATTTGTTACCGCCGGATGAAGAAAACTCAGCTGGAAGTAGATACCGAATAGCATGTCAGTTGCAAGGCTGCTAGCGCACCTTGACTTGCATAGTCGACATGGTGGTGGTGGCACCATTTTCCTAAAGCAATATGAGCAAGGATGAACGATCCACTTCACAGGAAAGAAAAACAGTAACATATAAGATCTCAATGCATCGATCTTAATCGGAAAACAGAATATTCAAGTTTAGTAACTAAAATTAATAGCATGCACATGCTTCCGTCCAGCTTTTATATTTACATAAAAACCGTCAACACTTGCAAGTTGCAACAGGTCGTACAAGCGACAGAAATATCTAGTTACAAAGGCTAACGAGAACTGCAGTGTGAGACATTACATATAACAAGAACTGCCATGCTACTATTTTCAATCTTTGTTGTTTATCTTGTGCATATAAAAAAACAAAACAAAATTTCAAAAGTTATTAGATTCTGCAGTGTGAGGACATTACATATAACAAGAACTGCCATATGATGGACAATTATAATCCTAAGATCTAGTAACATATAAGATGATATGAGGTTAGCAACAGATTCCATGAGGATCCTATGTGATTAAATCTGGCAATGGTTGGGTAACTTAACCATACCCAAGCTGAACCCACGTGACAAATTTAAGAAAACTAAACCAGACCAAACCACACAAATGTGTTATGCCACCTAACCTAAACTGAACCACAAGATATCTCAATCCAAGCCAAACTGAATATATTCAGGTTTATATGTGATACTAACAGTAGGATCTAGAGATGCTAGAATTAACCCAATCAAAAAACAGTGGTACACCAACTTCCATATAGCATCAAAAAACAACTACTGTGAGGAACACAAAAACCACAACCAAAGCAGAGCATCGGTAGGAGGAGCCACCGAGAGTGAGACCTTCTAAAATTTGAAGTATTTCGGTGAGACCAGCTAGCTATAATCCCTAAAAACTTGGATCGGTCAACAAACTTCTAAACCATCGGCCTCATCGTTGTCTTCCGCGGTTAGGGTTCCTCTCCAACTACTGTGAGCATCGGTAGCCTACACTATACTACACTAGAGCAGCGGGGCTCTCAACGTCTCTCGCGTCATCAGACAGTGAGGACAGTGAGGACCCGAGCCGGCCGGAGTGGGGGCGGCGGCGGAGTTGGGGGGGACGGCCGGGATAGTGGGGCAGCAGGGGAAGTGGGTAGGCGGCCGGTGAGAGCGCGCGGGCAGTGAGAGGGGTGAGGAGCAGCGGAGGGGGGAGGAGCATTACCTGCGGCGGCAGGAGGTGGTGCGTGGTGGCGGCATCGGGCGGAACCTTAACCGCGGCGGCGTCGGGGGGAGGGGATCAATCGAAGTGAGGGTGCGGGGGGCCGCTTGGGGTTTTCTTTTGGTGTAATAGTAGCGCTGCGTATGGGCCGGCGCTACTGCTAAGCCCACTAGCTGTAGCGCCGGTGGACAGCCCACGCTACAGCTAAGTGGGCTTCCGTTTTGGCCCTGCGGCCCACGTAACAGCAGCGCGACCCGTGCTAACAAATGCTACTGCTAAGCCATACCAGTAGCGCGCTTTGTACCCAGCGCTACTGCAAATTACCAGTAGTGTGGGGGCCCAAACAAACGCTACTGCTAAGCTTCTATGTATAAGCATTTTCCTAGTAGTGATGCAATAATTTTATGGTGGGAGCAGGTATTAAAGAAGAATTTGAGCAATATGTTCACAACACCGAGCTCGGCCCCTACCTAGAAGATAAGTGCAACCAACATCTCAGCCTCACAGAATCATTTACTGAAGAATTTAGATTTCATCCCCGTGAGTCTAGGGTGTCGTTTAAAATGTATGACAATCCATTTACCATACCTCTAGAGAGATTTTCTTATGCAAAATCCCATTTTGGGGCTCGCTAGACGAATCACCTAGATCTGAGTACGAAACATTCTTGACTAGCCTCTTCTATGGTGAAACTAGAGGAGTGACATAGGGTAGAATAAAGAGCCTTCATTTCCCATCAATTCAATACTTTGCACTCTTTAGTGGCAAATGCATCATAGGCAAGCAGGATTGCAGCACGCTTTGTGCTCCTGACTTGAGTCTTTTACACACTGCTCTCACCAGTAATAGGTGTTATAACCTTGGAGCGATTGTTGCACGTAGATTGCAACACAACGCTGGTAGTGGATATTTTTACGGTGGGATTTATGCCTCACGTCTAGCAAGGGGGCTAGGCGTATCACCTTTGCCTAATGACCCTATCCTGCCCACCCAGTACTTAGACTTTGAGGCCATGAAGCGCTATAAAATCCTCAAAGGTGAAACCACTGATTATATTTATAACCTATTGTTTAATAAATATTCTGTGGTGCACACCTTCTTGCCTGCTCCTGCTCTCTTTGATTATCACAGCAAGGGAAGATATTATGTTCTTGAGAGCGAGGCCCGCGCGCACAACGCTGAGGTTGTAGCTGCTCGGCGAGCTGAGGAGGCTGCACCTAGAGCCTCCGTGAGCTATCACTCCGACTACTACGCAGGCTACTGACGATGATTACCAAGTTAGGCCAAAAGCCTAAGCTTGTGGGAGTACATATTTCCACCGAGATTACATTCATGTTCACACATCTCATTTCAGTTATCGGTGTCCACACTTTTTCATTGTATTATCCATGCTGGATTTATTTTCTCGCTTTCTTCTTGTGTGTTTGAAAAACTTTGAGAAAACCCAAAAATATTTCCTGCTTCTTTTCGTTTTTTCTTTCTAGTTTAATTAGTTGTAGTATTAAAAGAAAAAAACCCAAAAAGATTTCTCGGTTCTTCTTCTTGCTTGCTGGGAGCTTTCCCGTGTAAATAGTTTTTCTCGTTTTTGTTTTTCCTTCTTTATTCCGCTTTGTTCTAGAAAAACTAAAAAACTCCAAAAATATTTCAGTGTGTTTCTCTGATTTTCTTTTCCGTTTATTAAGTCATACCAAGGAGAAGACCACGATGAAAATGTTGAGTGGCTCTCATGTGCATTATTGTTCATCTAACGAAGAGCCCAAATTACCTCATCTTCTCCTTTGAATAAAATGTTTGCAGATTACAGCTTAGTCCACGACACTCTTGCACTATTATTGTCTTCAAATTGTTCGGTCATGCAAGTGAAAGGCAATAATGACGATATTTGGTGAACTGGCTGTGGTAGAGAGAAATGGGTATGAACTCAACTTGTTCTGTTTTTGTAAATATGTTTAACCTAGTATCCATGATTCAGCATATTATGATCAAACATGTTTGCAATGACAATTAGAGATTATAGTTTCTCATGCCATGCTTAAGTAGCTAGGAGTGGATAATGATTTATCTTGGATGTCAACATTGCGTTAAAATGATTGTGATGTAGTATGATGATATGGTATCCTCCTCCGAATGTTCGAGTGGCTTGACTTGGCACATGTTAATGCATGTAGTTGAATCAAAACAACATAGCCTTTATGATATTTATGTTCATGGTGTTCATATCCTACTCATGCTAGTATCGAATGTTCATTATGCATAATGCATGTTCATGACCGTTTTCGCTCTCTAGCTGGCCGCTTCCCAACCTATTTGCTAGCCTTCGCCTATACTAAGCGGAAGTACTACTTGTGCATCAAAATCCTAAAACCCAAGTTATTCCAGATGAGTCCACCATACCTACCTATATGCAGTATTACCTTGTCGTTCTAAGTAAATTTGCATGTGCCACCTCTAAAAACTTCAAATAAATACCCTTTTCGTGTGCCTGGATTGTTCATACAGTGACAGGAGGCAGTCGGTATCTTCCATGCTAAGCGGGTTATTCTCATGATGAGTGTTTATTCACTTGTCCTTGCACGAGAGGGGCAGTAATAGGCATTCCCAGTCCCGAAATCAAATTGCAAATAATTAAACAAAACTCCCCCAGGATTGATGTTGATTTGGACGGTACCCGTGGATACGTCTTGCCATGGAGTGTGTTTGTTGGTGGAGGGGGAGTAAACCTTTACTTTTATCACTTGGGAACCGCCACTAATTTGTTTAGCATGGAAGATATCGATAACTGATGGTCGAGAAGTAAACAAGAAGGGTGCATTTATCAAAATTTCATTTACCTCTGTTTTAAAAAGTGAGCTCTCGCACAGCTGCAAATCCCTGCTTCCCTCTGCGAAGGGACTATGATGTAGGGTAGAACCCTAGATACCCGATCTTTCACAATTGGAGCAGATCCCACGATGAACACGAAGAACACGAGAGGAAAACACGAGGGGAAACATGAGAGGATTCACTCAAACCAACGAGATTCGATTACACATGTGCTAGATCCGAACACATGAAGAGACACATGATCCAAAGTCAACAAAGGACGATACAAGTTGCAAGTTCTTCTCCGTGAGGAGGTCTTGAAGGTCTTCCCGTGAGGGGTCTTGAATCCACTTGGGGATCTTCTCCGTAGAGGCCGTGGTCTCCGATGGAGAAGGGATACAAGTGGAGAGCAAAGCTCTATCTCAAATGAGCTACTCCTTTGCTAACCCTAAAACATGAGGGAGATGGAGTACATATAGTCTAGGGGGGCAAAGGGATACATGGGCTTTGGCCCTTTACTGTGTGCAGACAGATGGAGCCAGATGTCCGGGCTGTCGGGCCGGATGTCCGGGCTGGCCAGGCGCCGTCCTGATGCTCTCTAGAAGGAGGGTGCCAGATTTTCGGGCCAGAGGCCGGATGTCCGGCGGCTCCCTTCGGGCCGGATGTCTGGGCTGGCGAGGGCCATTCAGATGCTCTCTCGATAAGCTGGTGCCGGATGTTCGGTGCTCAGGCTGGATGTTCGGGCTGAGGCCGGATGTCCGGGGCCTGTAGGTCCTTGGCGGCTGGGCTGCTGCTGTGGATGATGCTCTAGGGGCCGGATGTCTGGGTCCTGGGGACTTCTCCGGTTCCCTCCGTCGTTCCTCTTCATCCGTGAACTTGGGGGGCTTGTCCGTCTTCGTGTGCGTCCTCGAGGTGGTCTTCTTGGTACCTGATCATGCACAACATTCCGGACTTAGGTAGTAGCCATGTCTCGAGAGGGTCATATAGAATATCACTAAGGAAAGTTGTCACCTCATTCTCAAGAGCTCTAGCTCGTGCTCGTGTCATCGGTCCTCTTGGCACTTGGAGCGACGATGGTAGATCCATGGGGATGACCATAGGATGCTCCGCATCAGACTATCTATTTAATTTTATGTTGAGTCATCACCTTCTCAAATAAGCGCCAGACCTTGAGAGCACTATTGTCATCCTCATGCATTGTGTATAGTTAATGTTGGATGCATCATGACTGGATCTTTTCTACCATGATTTACAATTTTTAGTCGCTGCTTGAACTTTGGAGGTGCTCTGCATTTATGTTTTGCAGTCTCAGAAAGGGCTAGCGAGATACCACTGTTGTCATATTATATCATGATTGTTTTGACAAGGTGTTGACATTTGAGATGTTTTATTATTGCTCGCTAGTTGATTATGTCATTGATATGAGTTAATATAATTTTTAAGAGTTATTGTTGACATGGTTAGTTATAATCTTTGCTGAAAACCTGGGTGCTACTTAAACTTATTTATGTAAACAAGAGCAAAAGAGTTCGTAAATTTTTTTCTTTTTCACTTTCAGTTTATCAACTGAATTGCTTGAGGACAAGCAAAGGTTTAAGCTTGGGGGAGTTGATACGTCTCCGTCGTATCTACTTTTCCTAATGCTTTTCCTCTTGTTTTGGCCTCTAATTTGCATGATTTGAATGAAACTAACCCGGACTGACGCTGTTTTCAGCAGAACTACCATGGTGTTGTTTTTGTGCAGAAATAAAAGTTCTCGGATTGGAATGAAACTTTTTGGAGAATTTTTATACAATAAAAGAAAAATACTGGAGCCAAGAACCACAAGAGGGGGGCCCCTGGGTGAGCACAACCCACCAGGGCGCGCCCCCCTCAGGCGCGCCCAGGTGGGTTGTGCCCACCTGGTGGCCCCGCAGACCCTGATTCCAACGCTATAAAATCCTATTTTTCCAGAAAAAAATCAGGGAGGCAGAATTATCTCGTTTCGGGATACAAAGCCGCCGCCACCTCCTGTTCTTCATCGGGAGGCCAGATCTGGAGTCCGTTTTGGGCTCCGGAGAGGGGGATCTCCGATCATCGTCATCACCAACCCTCCTTCATCGCCAATTCCATGATGCTCCCCACCAGGAGTGAGTAATCCCTTCGTAGGCTCGCTGGTCAGTGAGGAGTTGGATGAGATTCATCATGTAATCGAGTTAGTTTTGTTAGGGCTTGATCCCTAGTATCCACTATGTTCTAAGATTGATGTTGCTATGACTTTGCCATGCTTAATGCTTGTCACTTTGGGCCCAAGTGCCATGATTTCAGATCTGAACCGTTTATGTTATCACTATTATATTTATGTTCTAGATTCGATCTTTTAAGTTATAGTCTCCTACTACGTGTTATGATCCGCAAACCCCGGAGTGACAATAGTCGGGATACTTTTCGGTGATGACCGTAGTTTGAGGAGTTCATGTATTCACTATGTGCTAATGCTTTGTTCCGGTTCTCTATTAAAAGGAGGCCTTAATATCCTTTAGTTTCCTTATGGACCCCGCTGCCACGGGAGGGTAGGACAAAAGATGTCATGCAAGTTCTTTCCATAAGCACATATGACTATTTACGGAATACATGCCTACATTATATTTATGAACTGGAGCTAGTGCCGTATCGCCCTAGGTTATGACTGTTATATGATGAATATCATCCAATGCCTACGAATTTTCCATATATTGTTCTTGCTAAGTTACTACTGTTGCTGCTATTGTTACACTTGCTACAAAATCATTGTTACCGTTACTGTTACTGTTACTACTGCTATCAAAACTATCATACTACTTTAATACTAATCACTTTGCTGCAGATAATTAATCTCCAGGTGTGGTTGAATTGACAACTCAACTGCTAATAATTACAAATATTCTTTGGCTCCCCTTGTGTCGAATCAATAAATTTGGGTTGAATACTCTACCCTCGAAAACTGTTGCGATCCCCTATACTTGTGGGTTATCACTCCTCAACCTACTGAACCTACTGAAAATATTTATTATGAAATTCCATCAGGTATGATAGAGAAACTGCTAGCTAATCCTTATGCAGGAGATGGAACACTACATCCTGATATGCATCTAATCTATGTGGATGAAGTTTGTGGATTATTCAAGCTTGCAGGTTTGCCCGGAGATGAAGTCAAGAAGAAAGTCTTCCCTTTATCTTTGAAGGCAAAGGCATTGACATGGTATAGGCTATGTGATGATATTGCATCATGGAATTACAACCGATTGAAATTGGAATTTCATCAGAAGTTTTATCCTATGCATCTGGTTCATCGTGATCGGAATTATATATATATAATTTTTAGCCTCGTGAAGGAGAAAGTGTCGCTCAAGTTTGGGGGAGGCTTAAGTCAATGTTATATTCATGCCACAATCATGAGCTCTCAAGAGAAATTATGATTCAGAATTTGTATGCTCGGCTTTCTCGTAATGATCAATCCATGCTCGATACTTCTTGTACTGGTTCTTTTATGAAGAAGACTAATGAATTCCGATGGGATCTTTTGGAAAAATTAAACGCAACTCCAAAGATTGGGAGCTCGACGAAGGTAAGGAGTCAGGTATAAACCTTGAGTTTGATTGTGTTAAATCTTTTATGGATACCGATGCTTTTCGTGAATTTAGCACTAAATATGGACTTGACTACGAGATAGTAGCTTCTTTTGTGAATCATTTGCTACTCATGTTGATCTCCCTAAGGAGAAGTGGTTTAAATAACATCCTCCCATTGAAGTAAAAATAGTAGAACCCATTAAGGCTGAAGAAGAAAGTGTTACTTATAACGTTGATCTTGTTATTCCTACTGCTTATATTGAGAAACCACCTTTTCCTGTTAGGATAAAAGAACTTGCTAAAGCTTCAGCTGTAGTCCGTAAGAGTTATACTAGAACACGTACACCCCCTAAACAAATTAAAGTTGAACCCAGTATTGCTATGGTTAAAGATCTCTTGGTCGATAATATTGATGGGCATGTTATTTATTTCTGTGATGAAGCTGCTAGAATTGCTAAACCAGATGAAAAAGATAAGCATAGACCTGCTGTTGGCATGCCTGTTGTCTCTTTTAAAATAGGAGATCATTGTTATCATGGCTTATGTGATTTGGATGCTAGTGTGAGTGCTATCCCGTTTACCTTATATCAAGAAATTATGAATGATATTGCATTTGCTGAAATAGAAGATATTGATGTTACTATTAAGCTTGCTAATAGAGATACTATCTCACCAATTGGGATTGTTAGAGATGTTGAAGTCTTGTGTGGGAAAATAAAATACCCTACTGATTTCCTAGTTCTTGGTTTCCCACAAGAAGATTTTTGTCCCATTATATTTGGTAGACCTTTCTTGAACACTGTTAATGCCAAGATAGATTGTGAGAAAGAAACTGTTAGCGTAAGTTTTGGTGATGTGTCTCATGAGTTTAATTTCTCCAAATTTCGTAGAAAACCTCGTGATAAAGAATTGCTTAGTAAGGATGAAATTAGTGGTCTTGCTTCTATTGTCGTGCCTCCTACTGTTCCTTTAGAACAATATTTGCTAGACCATGAAAATGACATGCATATGAATGAAAGAAATGAAATAGATGAAATATTCTTTAAACAAATGCCTGTTTTGAAACACAACTTGCCTGTTGAGACTCTTGGGGATCCTCTACCACCCAAGGGCGATCCTGTGTTTGATCTTAAGCAATTGCTTGATACTCTGAAATATGCTTCTCTTGATGAAAAGAAGATATATCCTGTTATTATTAGTGCTAACCTTTCAGAGCATGAAGAAAAGAGATTATTGAAAACTCTGAAGAAGCATCATGCCGCTATTGGATATACTCTTGATGATCTTAAGGGCATTAGTCCCACTCTATGTCAGCATAAAATTAATATGGAGCCTGATGCTAAATCAGTTGTTGATCACCAGCGACGGTTGAATCCGAAGATGAAAGAAGTGGTAAGAAATGAAATATTAAAGCTTTTGGAAGCAGGTATAATCTATCCCATAGCTGATAGTAGATGGGTGAGTCATGTTCATTGTGTCCCTAAGAAGGGAGGTATTACTGTAGTTCCTAATGATAAAAATGAACTTATCCCACAAAGAATTGTCACATGTTATAGAATGGTAATTGATTTCAGAAAATTAAACAAACCTACTAGGAAATATCAATATCTTTTACCTTTCATTGATCCAATGCTAGAAAGACTATCAAACCACACACATTTTTGCTTTCTAGATGGATACTCTAGTTTTTCCCAAATACATGTGTCACAAGAGGATCAAGAAAAAACTACTTTTACATGCCCTTTTGGTACCTTTGCTTATAGACGTATGCCTTTTGGTTTATGTAATGCACCTGCTACCTTTCAGAGATGTATGACTGCTATATTCTCTGACTTTTGTGAAAAGATTGTTGAGGTTTTCATTGATGAATTTTCCGTTTACGGGACTTCTTTTGATGATTGCTTAAGCAACCTTGATCGAGTTTTCCAGAGATGTGAAGAAACTAATCTTGTTTTGAATTGGGAGAAGTGCCACTTTATGGTTAATGAAGGTATTGTCTTGGGGCATAAAATCTCCGAAAGAGGTATTGAAGTTGATAAAGCTAAAGTTGAAGCTATTGAAAAAATGCCGTGTTCTAAAGATATCAAAGGTATAAGAAGTTTCCTTGGTCATGTCGGTTTCTATAGGAGATTTATTAAAGACTTCTCTAAAATTTCTAGGCCTCTCACTAATGTTTTCAAAAAGATGTTCCATTTGTTTTTTATGATGATTGTGTAGAAGCATTTGAAATCCTTAAGAAAGCCTTAATCTCTGCACCTATTATTCAACCACCTGATTGGAACTTACCCTTTGAAATTATGTGTGATGCTAGTGATTATGCTGTTGGTGCTGTTCTAGGACAAAGTGTTGATAAAAAATTAAATGTTATCCATTATGCTAGTAAAACTCTAGAGAGTGCTCAAAGGAAATATGCTACTACTGAAAAAGAATTTTTAGCAGTTGTGTTTTCTTCTGATAAATTCAGATCTTATATTGTTGATTCCAAAGTTACTGTTCACACTGATCATGCTGCTATTAAATACCTTATGGAAAAGAAAGATGCTAAACCTAGACTCATTAGGTGGGTTCTCTTGCTACAAAAATTTGATTTGCATATTATTGATAGAAAGGGAGCTGAGAACCCCGTAGCAGACAACTTGTCTAGATTAGAAAATATTCTTGATGACCACTACCTATTGATGATAATTTTCCTGATGAACAATTAGCTGTCATAAATGCTTCTCGTAGTACCCCATGGTATGCAGACTATGGTAATTATATTGTTGCTAAATTTATACCACCTAGTTTTACATACCAACAAAAGAAAAAGTTTTTCTATGATTTAAGAAATTACTCATGGGATGACCCACACCTTTACAAAGAAGGAGTAGATGGTGTTATTAGACGTTGTGTACCTGAGCATGAACATGAACAGATCCTATGGAAGTGTCACTCTGAGTCATACGGAGGACACCATGCTGGAGATAGAACCGCACAAAAGGTATTACAATCTGGTTTTTATTGGCCTACTCTTTTCAAAGATGCTCGTAAGTTTTTCTTGTCCTGTGATGAATGTCAGAGAATTGGTAACATTAGTAGACGTCAGGAAATGCCTATGAATTATTCACTTGTTATTGAACCATTTGATGTTTGGGGATTTGATTATATGGGACCTTTTCCTTCCTCCAACGGGTATACACATATTTTAGTTGATGTTGATTACGTTACTAAGTGGGTAGAAGCTATTCCAACTAGTAGTGCTGATCACAACACTTCTATTAAGATGCTTAAAGAAGTTATTTTCCTGAGGTTTGGAGTCCCTAGATATTTGATGACTGATGGTGGTTCACATTTAGAGAGTAGTGCTTGCTAAGTATGATGTTAACCATAGAATTGCATCTCCCTATCATCCTAAGTCTAGTGGTCAAGTAGAATTAAGTAATAGAGAAATAAAATTGATCTTGCAAAAGACTGTTAATAGATCCAGGAAGAATTGGTCTAAGAAACTTGATGATGCATTATGGGCTTATAGAACTGCTTATAAAAACCCTATGGGTATGTCTCCGTATAAAATGGTATACGGAAAAGCATGTCACTTACCTCTCGAATTAGAACATAAAGCTTATTGGACAATTAAAGAGCTCAATTATGATTTCAAACTTGCCGATGAGAAGAGGTTATTTGATATTAGCTCACTTGATGAATGGAGAACCCAGGCCTATGAAAATGCCAAATTGTTTAAAGAAAATGTTAAAAGATGTCATGACAAAATGATACAAAAGCGGGAATTCAATGTAGGTGATCATGTCTTGCTATATAATTCTCGTTTAAGATTTTTTGCAGGAAAACTTCTCTCTAAATGGGAAGGGCCTTACATTATCAAGGAAGTTTATCATTCTCGTGCCATCAAAATCAACAATGCTGAGGGCAATAACTCGAAGGTGGTGAATGGGCAAAGAATCAAATATTATATCTCAGGTACTCCCATAAATGTTGAAACCAATATTATTAATACCATAACACCGGAGGAGTACATAAGAGAAACCTACCGGAACGCTCCAGAACCCTAAAAAGGAATAGGTATGTGATACGGTAAGTAAACCGACTCCAAAAAATTTCCAAAAGCAATTTTACTCCGTTTTGGAATATTTAAAAAATTAGGAAAATAAGAAGTAGTCCGAATAGGGCACGAGGAGGCGACAAGCCGTGGGGGCGCGCCTCCTAGGCTTGTGGCCACCTCGTGTGCCCTCCGTACTCCGTTTTCTCCCAGAATACTTGTTTTGCATGGTAAAAGTTCATTATATAATCTCCCAAAGGTTTTGACCACCGTACCACAGCAATATCCTCTGTTCTTGTTTCGAGCTATTTTTTTCTGACAGATCTAGATCATCATGACGTCTCCAAGCGCCACTAAGGATAAGTTCTTTGAGAAGGTCATCAACCCCTACCTAGCGGATGTGACGCCCCCGACTCAATCGTGCACTAATCATACACGCAAACATGCACGATCAAGCACAGGGACTCACGGGAAGATATGACAACACAACTCTAACACAAATATACGGAGATCCACAATATTACAGACAAGGGATCACAAGGATCCGAATACATAAGTCAGTCATACAAATAATATCTGGGTACAGACATAGTTAGACAAGGTTTGCCTTAAGAAGGCTAGCACAAACAACGACTCTAGATGGAAAGGCGAAGGCCTCCTGCCTGGGAGCCTCCGATCCTACTCCTGGTCGGCTGGCTCGATCCAGTAGTACGTACCGTCTGGACCCATCTGATAGTAAGCTCCTCAAGTGGCATCTGGCTCCTGGGCTCCATCGTCTGTTGTATCATCAAGTAGGGGAATATAGGGAAAACGAGGAAGCAAAGCAACCGTGAGTACTCATCTGAAGTACTCAGCAAGCAAGGATCTACACTACATATGCAACATTATCAAAGGGGAAAGGCTGTATATGTGGACTGGGCTGCAGAAATGCCAGAATAGAGAGAAGGCCTAGTCCTATCGAAGACTAGCATCTTCAAACATCTTCACGAAGCCACCATCTTGCAGCAATAGAAGAGAGTAGAATACCATTTTATTAAGCAAACATGTTGAAGCAAAGCCTAGAGATCCTTCCTCGACTCCCTGCGAGAAAGCGATCCCGAAGCTTCAATTAGTTAAACATGTATCCAGTTCAAGTAATAGATTAGGATACCAAACTGAGCGTCCTTTACCGTAGGACTGGCTATCGATAGATTATTCTTCCCTGCAGGGGTGCACTACTGTTACCCAACACGCTCGATCACCTCTGGCCGGACACACTTGCTGGGTAATGCCCGGCCTCTGGAGATCAACATGAAGCAGCGCCCTACCTAGGCTCAACAGAGAGGTCATCATGCCGGACAAACCTATGCACCCAGAGGTCTTGGGCCATCGCCCTAGGCACCCTGCGCGTTGCGTGGCTGGCCGGGGTGCAGGCGCGACACTGAACTCGTCAGTGAAGTATCCAGCCCATTCCCGGCGATCAGCCCGCACAGTGAAACGTGACGTCAGAAGAGCTTTCGGGAGAACCGTACGATGTAGGGGGCCCCATAAACCATTATCCCGCGTGGTGGTAGTGCGTATAGGGCACGTCGACCCACTCAGATCAAATACCCAAATCCGATATGCTCATTTAATAACACGCGGAGACAATCAGAGTTTCTGAAGCTCCGCCACAATATCACACTCGAGTGCCCTTCCGGCACACCTGACATCATAGATCCCCTGCGGGTACCCATCAGGGTCGACCCGCCTGTAACAAAGGTCAAAGTAACCGTGTGGTCATAACATCAAGGGGGAAACCCCGAGGAATCACCCTCGGTGGATTCCACTCGATGAAATCATCATGGTGAATGTATGAGGCATCACCCTCGAGGTTCACACTGAGGGGTTGCATGACAAAGTCGTATCGGAAGTGGAGAAGGAGGAATCAGCCTCGATGACCACGACCGAACAGCTACACTGCAGAGTATTCATCAGGAGTGTGTTACGAGGTATCACCCTCGGCACTCGATAGTTACTATGCAGAGTCGTACAACTAAGGGGGTGAAGTGATGTGTCAGTCTCTGGTCGACGATCACATTGATCGAGTCATCGATGATCAAGCAGGGGCAACAAGGGTAAGGTGGTGGGTGTCACTGATGGTTCACTACCAACCTATACTAAGCAGTTTAACATAGGCAGGTAAGGTAACAATAAACAGGTTACAAAAGTAGGCTATGCATCAGAATAGGAGCAAACATTAACAGTAGCAAAATCTAATGCAAACAGGAGAAATGGAATGGGCGATATCTGGATGCTCAAGGGGGGGGGGGGCTTGCCTGGTTGCTCTGGCAAGAAGGAGGGGTCGTCAACGGGCTGTTCGTCTGGAGCGTAGTCATACTCAGCTGCAACGGCGTCGGTCTCGGCGTCTATCGAGAGAGAAGGAGGGGGGAAGAAACAATAAATTCACGGCAAAGATGAAACAATATGCATGACATGCCTAAATGATATGAAGAGGTGTTCTACTGCCTAACTAAATGATTAAGTTAATTTAGGAATTTATTTGGATTTATTTTATTAAGTTTGAGCACTATTCATTTATTGAAATCAGGCAAAACGTTCCATGTTCATCTAGCTAGGGGCATCTGACAGGAATACGGAGGGCGTATTTAGATTCGTATTGTCGTTCTGAGCAAGTTTCATGTACAAAGTATTTTCATCGAAGTTACGGATTATTTTATACGATTTTCTAAAGTTTTAATTATTTTCTAAAATTTATTTAATCATTTAATCCAACATTACCCAGAACAGTATCAGATGACTTCAGCATGATGCAATGCTGAGGTCAGCAGTCAGCAGCATGGTTGACTGGGTCAAATCTGACCTGTGGGTCCAGTGGGACCCACATGTCAGTGGCTGTGCTATCTAAACAGAGTTAGTTTAACCTAACTAACTTAATTAGCGAGTGGGGCCCAGTAGTCGGTGGGTGTTTAGTGATTTAATTAACTAATTATTGTTTTACTTTAATTTCATTTAATGGAGTGGGGCCCGCATGTCATAGACAACGGGGCGGCCACGTAGGCGTTGACCCAAGTCAACAGGTCAAAGGGGGCACACGGGGCCCGCAGTCAGTGACTCAGGGGCGGGGCCCACCGGTGCCAGGTCAGCGCGGCGGCCGGAGCAACGCCGGCAACCATTCTAACGGCGGCGCGGTATGAGAGACGATCGGGATTCGACCACAGGGGGTCTGCGGGGTTGCGGTTGGGCGCGTTCGACGCGGCTCGGCATCGCGCATTGAACGGTGGTGGTGCGAGGGGCTGCGGTGGATGGAGCTAAGCGCTTCGAACTCGCCGGCGACGAGGTGATTCGGGCGAGCAACGGGGAGACGACTGCGGTGCGATTTCACGCGCGCATTCAGTCGCATTCGAACGCGGGAGAAGCACCGCATCGATCTAGCCCATTGGCGCGGCTTGCAGTGGTCGGTATCGGTGACAGCGAGCGGCGAGGCGGACGCCAGAGTTCGGCCGTCGATGGGAACGGGGCTATGGTGCGAATGCAAGCAAACGGAGCAACTAGGCGAGGCCTAAACGATGCGGCAAACGCAACGGAGGCACGCACAGGACCAAATGGTCACTGTGGCCACACCGACGTTGAGGCTAGGCGGCGGAGGACTCGGGCAAATGCGGAGCGGGCGCAACGGGCAGCTAGAGGGGCAGGGGAAGGGCGCATCAAGTGCAGGAGCTCACCGGGGGAGTGTGGAGACTGGGCAGTGGGCTCGGGGAAGCTTGACGGAGACGTACGGCGGCGGCGATCGTTGTCGGTCGAGGTCGGGGAGGAGCTCGATCCCGAGGCTGCGGCGACGTCGGGCTTGATCCAGAGAACGGAGAGGAAGCAGAGGTCCACGGCGGTGCGGTCGGGCTCGTCGGAGAGGTGAACGGGTGACGGTGGCCGCGGCTATGGCGAACGGCGGTGACGGCGGTGCTCAGCCATCTCGACGAATCGAAGCAGAGAGGGGGCAAGGGGGAATGGGGGCGCTAGGGTTGCGGGGGATGGGCGAGGGGGCTCGGGGCGAGGCCATATAGGCGACGGGGAGCCGACGGATGGGCGACACAGGGACGGGCGTCTGCGTGTCGGTGCGGGCACGCGACAGCGCGCGGGAGGTGGGAGATGAGTGCCGGATGGGCTGGGCCCGAACTATAGATGCAGGCTTAAGTGCACAGTATAGCTTAGGCCCATTTCTATTCTCTCTTTTTCTGTTTATGTTTTCTTTCTGTTTTGCAATTGATTGAGCACTAAATGGTTTTTGTAAAATATGAGACCTAGCCCATAAATCATAGTGTAATATATCCTGGCACCAAAAACTAGGTGGGGCAATTACTATTTCATATTTAACTTATATTAAATAAAAGGTTATTAAATGCTGCTGTTTGCTACTGTTGGAGGTTGACAGGGTCACTTAACTAATCCCAATTAAGTTGGTTACAATTTTATAATTGCATATGAATTATTTGCTATTTAATGAACATTTTAGTTTCCAATTTGGAACAATTTTTATTTTCACTTACTTATTTTGAAGTTTGAATTAGGAGTTTGAAATGCAATATGATGCAAATGATGATTAGGCACTGTTAAACTTGCTGACACAGCATTAACTAAGGGTGATCACTGTGGCTAATTACATGGGGTGTTACAATTCTCCTCATCTAACAAGAATTCTCGTCCCGAGAATTAAGAGAAAGATTGAAAAAAAGCGGGGTATTCTTCGCGAAAACGATCCTCGCGTTCCCAAGTGGCTTCATCTTCAGAATGATTCGACCATTGAACTTTGAGGAATTTGATTGACTTTTGACGAGTCCGGTGTTCAGCTTGATCAAGAATGCGGACGGGATATTCTGGATAAGATAGATCTTCCTGCAATTCAAGCACTTCATGATCCACAGCTCGAATAGGATCCTTGAAGCAGCGACGAAGTTGGGATACATGAAAAACATCATGTACTTGAGAAAGACTTGTCAGCAATTGCAACTGATATGCCACTTCTCCTCGACGTGCAAGAATATGAAACGGGCCAATGTAGCGAGGAGCTAACTTGCCCTTGATTCCGTACCGATGAGTGCCTTCCAATGGAGTGACGCGAAGGTAAGCTTGCTCGCCAGGCTGATAGACCATTACCTTGTGCTTTCGGTCATAGTTGCTCTTCTGACGAGACTGAGCAGTTTTCAGATGTTCACGGACAATGCGGACTTTTTCTTCAGCTTGCTGAACAATGTCCGGTCCGACGTGTGAGCGTTCCCCAGTTTCTGACCGATTCAGGGGGGTTCGACACTTACGTCTGTAAAGAACTTCAAACGTTGCCATCTTCATACTAGCTTGATAGCTATTGTTGTAAGAGAATTCGGCATACGGGAGAGATTCCTCCCATTTCTTACCGAAAGAGATGATGCAAGCTCGAAGCATATCTTCGAGCACTTGATTAACTCGTTTGACTTGACCCTGTGACTAAGGGTGAAAAGCGGTGCTGAAGGACAGATGAGTTCCCATAGCTTCTTGGAAACTTTTCCAGAATCTTGAGGTAAAGAGACTGCCACGATCCGAACTGATCTCCAACGGAACACCGTGGAGTGACACAATTCGGGAAACATACAAGTGTGCTAACTGACTAGCAGTGATTGTCTCCTTGACTGGCAGAAAGTGAGCAACCTTTGAGAATCGGTCAATGACGACAAAAATAGCATCATGACCCTTCTGAGATCTGGGAAAACCAGTAATGTTGTCCATTTGGACTTTGTCCCATTTCCATTCAGGAATATCAAGTGGTTGTAGAGTTCCAGCAGGCCTTTGATGTTCTGCCTTAATGCGGCGGCAAACGTCACACTCAGAAACATAACGAGCAATGTCTCGCTTCATATTAGGCCACCAGTATCTCTAACAAATGTCACGGTACATCTTTGTGCTACCAGGATGAATTGACAAAGGAGTGTCATGAGCTTCTTTCATAACGTCTTCCCTCTCATCCTTGAATTTGGGTACGAAGAGACGGCGTTGGAAGAATAGGATCCCATCATTATCAAGATGGAATTCCGACGGCTTCCCTTTTTCGAGGTATCTCATAATCCTTTTAACTTCGGAGTCATACCATTGCATAGTCTTAATGTTGTGTTCTAAATCTGGTTCAACAACCAGGGTATTGAGATAACCCTGTGGAACAATATGGAGGTTCAATTTGCGAAGCTCTTCATAAAGAAGAGGTTGTGCTTCCTGAACCATATGGTCGCTGCAATAAGCCTTGCGAGTCAAAGCATCGGCCATTACATTAGCCTTGCCAGGGGTGTATGAGATATTCATATCATAATCGGCAATTGTTTCGAGCCATCTTTGTTGACGAAGGTTCAGATCTGGTTGAGTATATAGATATTTCAAACTCTGATGATCCGTGTATATCTCGCAACGGTTACCGAGAAGGTAATGTCGCCATAGCTTCAGAGCATAAATAACCGCAGAAACTTTGAGATCATGCACTGGGTAATTTTCTTCATGAGGACGCAATTGTCGAGAGCCATAAGCAATCACTTTACGCTCTTGCATTAGGACACAGCCTAATCCTTGACGAGATGCATCACAGTATATCACGAAATCCTTTTGGGAATCCGGGGGTGCTAGCACTGGGGCAGATGTCAACTTATCTTTTAGCGTCTGAAAGCTTTCTTGACATTTTTCTGTCCACTCAAATTTAACACCTTTGTGGAGCAGGTTAGTCAATGGCTTTGCAATCTTGGAAAAGTTCTCAACGAATCGACGACAATAACTAGCGAGTCCGAGAAAACTTCTGACTTGCTTAACATTCTTAGGGGGAGTCCAATCAAGAATAGCCTGTACTCGCTCGGGGTTAACAGCAATGCCATTTTTGGAAATCACATGACCAAGGTAGGTCACTTCAGATAACCAGAATTCACACTTAGAGTACTTGGCATAAGGCTGGTGTTCTCGAAGCTTCTCCAATACAAGCCGAAGATGTTCAGCATGTTCTTCTTCATTCTTGGAATATTTAAGGATATCATCCAAATAAACCACGACGAATTTGTTGAGGTAATCCATGAAGATATAGTTCATCAACTGGGAGAAGGTTGCTGGAGCATTGGTTAATCTGAAAGACATAACGGTGTACTCGTATGAGCCATATCGAGTAACAAAGGCAGTCTTCGGAATATCCTCTTCGCGAACACGGATCTGATGATAACCCAACCTCAAGCGAGTTTCGAGAAGACAGAGGATCCAGCAAGCTGATCATAAAGATCATTAATCCGGGGCAGTGAGTATTTATTCTGGATTGTGGCTTGGTTAATGGGCCGGTAATCCTGAACCAATCGGTTAGTTCCATCCTTCTTCTTAATGAAGAGTGAAGGTGCTCCCCAAGCAGATGAATTGGGGTGGATGAAACCTTTCTTAATTGACTTGTCAATTTCTTCCTTAAGCTCGAGAAGGTGGTGCGGAGGCATCTTATAAGGACGCTTCGCAATAGGGGTAGTGCCAGGCTTCAAGTCAATGACAAACTTGACATCTCTAACCGGGGGTATTCCTGGAAGTTCTTCTGGAAAGACGTCCGGAAAATCTCTAACGACAGGAACATTCTCGATTCCTTCCAGAGGTGAGGCGTTCAAAGCATTCAGAGCATATATCTGAGCTTCAGCATCCCGAGTAATTCGGGCGGTGTAGAAGTTGGATGACTTTTGTGGCACAATTGATCGAAGCTATATGAGCTTTCAATCAATCCATTCTGAGGATGAGGTCTATGGTGGAAGACTTCAGGATAATGGGTGAAACAAGGAATTCCAATCCTTTAATTTCAACGGGGACATTGTGTGCCATCATAGTGGTTTTACACTGGCCTCCAGGGGTGCAGATAACTACTGGCAGGTTCATCTTTCGAAATGCAATGTCATGCGATAATGCAAATGCTTCTGCCATGAATGAATGCGATGCTCCTGAATCAAATAATACAGAAGTGGGTACTGAGTTAACGAGAAGGGTACCCATCACAGTAGCAGGTTGATCCTGGACTTCTTCAATATCAATGTTGTAAGCGTGTCCACGACCATGAGCAGAAGACCCAGTATTATAGTTGCGGGCCTGATTGTTGCCATGACCGGGCCTGATTGTTGCCACGGCCAGTACGAGGGAAAGCAAACTGATTTTGAGTCTGGAGGCAGTCCTTAGCAAGGTGACCTGGTTTGCGGCACTTGAAGCACAGACCATCTTCAGGACGAAGAGGAGCATTGTGTGGAATAGCTTGAGCTCTTGGCTACCTCGATGGTGGAGGAGGTAAACGTGGTGCAGCATAATTATTCCTTGGCGCAGGGGCATTTGGACGGAACACGTTGTTGGGAATCCAGACTCGACGCTTCTGTGCTGAGCCCGAAGATGAGCCAGCATCACGGTAGCGCTTCTGCGAGTCCTTATGCTTCATCTGAGCGGTCTCAACCAGAATAGCCTTGTTCACAAGAGTAGAAAAGTCGTTGAAGTCTTGAGCAGCAAGTGCAAGCTCAATGTCTGGGTGGAGTCCATTACGAAACTTCTCTTGTCTACGGGCATCCGTGGTGATGTCTTCTTCAGCATAGCGGGACAGGTCAAGGAATTCCCGCTGATAGGCTTCGATAGTCTTGTTGCCCTGGGTGAGGTTGCGGAACTGGGTTTTCATCCAGTCCATAATTCCTTGAGGAATATAACGGGCACGAAAGGCAGCCTGGAACTCAAGCCAAGTAACGGCTGTTCCAGCAGGCAGTGTACGCTTGTGTGTGTCCCACCATTAAGCAGCGGGGCCCTTTAAGAAAAAGGCCGCGAAGGTGACGAAGTTGGCAGGGGTGACATTAGCAGACTCCATCTCGTGAGTGATGTCGCGGAGCCAGTCATCAGCATCCAGTGGCTTGTCAGAGTTGCGGAACTGAGTGGGGTTGAGTCGCATAAACTCTATCAAAGTTATTGAAGCAGGGTTCTGGTTTTGGTTGTTCTGATGCGGAAACTGAGCCATGATTCCGGTCATGAACTGACAGTTGAGCTCGAATTGTTGCATCATAGCTGCCATATAGTCTGGCGGTGGTGGGCGTTCAGGGGCACGACCACGACCACGACCACCTGGTCTAACCATCCTGCTAAGTTTCAACAGGGATAGTTTAGTAAAAGAAATTGCGAGTGTTTAGCGACAAGCATGATGTAACTCGTCAACAATTAAGCAGTATAACAGATACTTAACAGTAGTCAATTAAGACATACAGATCCATACACGGAGTCGGGTACATGCGGACAGCATAACGACGCAAATTTAAAAACTAGACATCCTAGGCGGCGCGCAGGCACGCGGTAAGGAAGTACACAATGAGACATAGCAAAGGCTACACCAACGTCGGAGAAAACCACTGAAACAGGGTAATTGCATGTGCGGACGACGAATGTTCGTCGCGGTAGGATCCTGCGCTCCATGTGCACTCTGATGCAGAACCCGGTCTCGAGTTGAAAGAAGAGGTCCACGTGCAGGTGTGTGACCTCCAACAGCAGGCCAATCAATACCAGCATACATCTGAGTCCTGCGCAGATAAAGGATGTGCCCCGGATGCATCCCTGCACAAACAGCGGGTAGCAACTGTGTCATAGCATCGTCGAGACGTGCTCGAGTGACAACCAACTCGACGGCAAAAGCCCGAACAGTGCGATCTAGAGCCTGAGTGCACTGAATCAGAACATGCGGGTCGTAGCGATGAGGCTTGTACGGGGCACAGATAGCTGTGTAGTATCCAGTAGCATCTCTAGTAGGGGCATATGGAATGTATCGGAACTCAGAGGCATCCAAGATACTGCTGAACTCTCCTCGGAGACGTGCGACAGCAGAAGGCGACATCATGGACTGCCATCTCAATCGTCATGTCGATACCGTGGAAAAGGTGCAGCTCAGTGTCTGAGTCATCTTGCTGATCATAGATACGAACATCAGCATGGTACTGCTCCTGGTTGAACTCGCGGTAATCCTCGTAGACCATGTACTCGGGGTACTAGCGGTAGCCTAGTCTGGTCAGGAGGGCGATCAGAACAGCTAGAAACCCAGGGGCATCACGAGCCCAAGTGCGAAGCACAAGCTGTGTCGTAGGACGTGGTGGAAACAAATGATCCATCTGAAATAGAGGAAATTCAGGATTGTCAAATGACAATGAGAAGTTTAATACAACTCGGAGAGAAAGGTTAAATAAAACAATGGAAAGGAAAATGATTATTAGACTAATCAGATCAATGGTAAGGAAGTAAGCACAGATATCTAGCTCTCCAGGTAGACGAGATTTACGAGATCCTAAGTGTCAGCGTTAGTAAAATTTATTTAACCCGAATAGAAGAGAGATTAGAGTCCCAGAGTATAGACGAGTAATAAAAGATCCTAATACCACCCAGTTGGCGACGTGGGCCCGTAAGCCACACAGCCAAGTTAGTAAATTAGTTTTTCGATGTCTAGACTCAACTTCGGCCAAGGAGTTGGAAAGGGGGCTTCCTACAGGCAGTCGGCTTTGATACCAACTTGTGACACCCCCGACTCAATCATGCACTAATCATACACGCAAACATGCACGATCAAGCACAGGGACTCATGGGAAGATATCACAACACAACTCTAACACAAATATACGGAGATCCACAATATTACAGACCAGGGATCACGAGGATCCGAATACATAAGTCAGTCATACAAATAATATCTGGGTACAAACATAGTTAGACAAGGTTTGCCTTAAGAAGGCTAGCACAAACAACGACTCTAGATCAAAAGGCGAAGGCCTCCTGCCTGGGAGCCTCCGATCCTACTCTTGGTCGGCTGGCTCGATCCAGTAGTACATACTGTCTGGACCCATCTGATAGTAAGCTCCTGCAGTGGCATCTGGCTCCTGGGCTCCATCGTCTATTGTATCATCAAGTAGGGGAATATAGGGAAAAAGAGGAAGCAAAGCAACCGTGAGTACTCATCCGAAGTACTCAGCAAGCAAGGATCTACACTACATATGCAACATTATCAAAGGGGAAAGGCTGTATATGTGGACTGGGCTGCAGAAATGCCAGAATAGAGAGAAGGCCTAGTCCTATCGAAGACTAGCATCTTCAAACATCTGCACGAAGCCACCATCTTGCAGCAATAGAAGAGAGTAGAATAGCATTTTATTAAGCAAACATGTTGAAGCAAAGCCTAGAGATCCTTCCTCGACTCCCTGCGAGAAAGCGATCCCGAAGCTTCAATTAGTTAAACATGTATCCAGTTCAAGTAATAGACCAGGATACCAAACTGAGCGTCCTTTACCGTAGGACCGGCTATCGATAGATTATTCTTCCCTGCTGGGGGTGCACTACTGTTACCCAACACGCTCGATCACCTCTAGCCTGACACACTTGCTGGGTAATGCCCGGCCTTGGGAGATCAACACGAAGCAGCGCCCTACCTAGGCTCAGCAGAGAGGACAGCACGCCGGACTAACCTATGCACCCAGAGGTCTTGGGCCATCGCCTTGTGCACCCTGCGCTTTATGTGGCTGGCCGGGGTGCAGGCGTGACACTGAACTCGTCAGTGAAGTATCTAGCCCATTCCCGGCGATCAGCCCGTACGGTAAAACATGACGTCAGAAGAGCTTTCGGGAGAAACGTACGACGTAGAGGGCCCCATAAACCATTATCCCGCGTGGTGGTAGTGCGTATAGGGCACATCGACCCACTCAGATCAAATACCCAAATCCGATATGCTCATTTAATAACACACGGAGACAATCAGAGTTTCTGAAGCTCCGCCACAATATCACACTCGAGTGCCCTTCCGGCACACCCGACATCATAGATCCCTTGCGGGTACCCATCAGGGTCGATCCGCCTGTAACAAAGGTCAAAGTAACCGTGTGGTCATAACATCAAGGGGGAAACCCCGAGGAATCACCCTCGGTGGATTCCACTCAATGAAATCATCAGGGTCAACGTATGAGGCATCACCCTCGAGGTTCACACTGTGGGGTTGCACGACAGAGTCGTATCGGAAGTGGAGAAGGAGGAATCACCCTCGGTGACCACGACCGAACAGCTACACTGTAGAGTATTCATCAGGAGTGTGTTACGAGGTATCACCCTCGGCACTCGATAGTTACTATGCAGAGTCGTACAACTAAGGGGGTGAAGTGATGTGTCGGTCTCTGGTTGATGATCACATTAATCGAGTCGTTGATGATCAAGCGGGGGCAACAAGGGTAAGGTGGTGGGGGTCACTGATGGTTCACTACCAACCTATACTAAGCAGTTTAACATAGGCAGGTAAGGTAACAATAAACAGGTTACAAAAGCAGGCTATGCATCAGAATAGGAGCAAACATTAACAGTAGCAAAATCTAATGCAAATAGGAGAAATGGAATGGGCGATATCTAGATGCTCAAGGGGGGGGTGGGGGGCTTGCCTGGTTGCTCTGGCAAGAAGGAGGGGTCGTCAATGGGCTGCTTGTCTGGAGCGTAGTCGTACTCAGCTGCAACAGCGTCGGTCTCGGCGTCTATCGAGAGAGAAGGAGGGGGGAAGAAACAATAAATTCACGGCAAAGATGCAAACAATATGCATGACATGCCTAAATGATATGCAGAGGTGTTCTACTGCCTAACTAAATGATTTAGTTAATTTAGGAATTTATTTGGATTTATTTTATTAAGTTTGAGCACTATTCATTTATTGAAATCAGGCAAAAAGTTCCATGTTCATCTAGCTAGGGGCATCTGACAGGAATACGGAGGGCGTATTCAGATTCGTATCGTTGTTCTGAGCAAGTTTCATGTACAAAATATTTTCATCGGAGTTACAGATTATTTTATATGATTTTCTAAAGTTTTAATTATTTTCTGAAATTTATTTAATCATTTAATCCAACATTATTCAGAACTGTATCAGATGACGTCAGCATGATGCAATGCTGAGGTCAGTAGTCAACAGTACGGTTGACTGGGTCAAATCTGACCTGTGGGTCCAGTGGGACCCACATGTCAGTGGCTGTGCTATCTAAACAGAGTTAGTTTAACCTAACTAATCTAATTAGAGAGTGGGGCCCAGTAGTCGGTGGGTGTTTAGTGATTTAATTAACTAATTATTGTTTTACTTTAATTTCATTTAATCTAGTGGGGCCCGCATGTCATAAACACCGGGGCGGCCACGTAGGCGTTGACCCAAGTCAATAGGTCAAAGGGGGCCCACGGGGCCCGCAGTCAGTGACTCAGGGGCAGGGCCCATCGGCGCCAGGTCAGCGCGGCAGTCGGAGCAACGCCGGCGACCATTCTAACGGCGGCGCGGCATGGGAGGAGATCGGGATTCGACCACAAGGGGTCTGCGGGGCTGCGGTTGGGCGCGTTCGACGCAGCTCGGCGTCGCGCGTCGAACGGTGGTGGTGCGAGGGGCTGCGGTGGACGGAGCTGAGCGCTTCGAGCTTGCCGGCGACAAGGTGATTCAGGCGAGCCACGGGGAGACGGCTGCGGTGCGATTTCGCACGCGCATTCAGCCGCATTCGAACGCGTGAGAAGCGCCGCATCGATCTAGCCCATTGGCGTGGCTTGCGGTGGTCGGTATCGGTGACAGCGAGCGGCGAGGCGGACGTCGGAGTTCGGCCGTCGACGGGAACGGGGCTATGGTGCGAATGCGAGCAAATGGAGCAGCTAGGCGAGGCCTACGCGATGCGGCAAACACAACGGAGGCACGCATCGGACCAAATGGTCACCGTGGCCACACAGGTGACGAGGCCAGGTGGCGGAGGGCTCGGGCAAACACGGAGCGGGCGCTACAGGCAGCTAGAGGGGCAGGGGAAGGGCGCATCAAGCGCAGGAGCTCACCGGGGGGCGCGTGGGGACTGGGCAGTGGGCTCGGGGAAGCTTGACGGAGGCGTACGGTGGCGGCGATCGTCGTTGGTCGAGGTCGGGGAGGAGCTCGATCCCGAGGCTGCGGCGACGCCGGGCTTGATCCAGAGGACGGAGAGGAAGTAGAGGTCCACGGCGGTGCGGTCGGGCTCGTCGGAGAGGTGAACGGGCGACGGTGGCCACAACTATGGCGAACGGCGGCGAGGGCGGTGCTCGGCCATCTCGACGAATCGAAGTAGAGAGGGGGCGAGGGGGCATGGGGGCGCTAGGGTTGTGGGGGACGGGCGAGGGGGCTCGGGGCGAGGCCATATAGGCAACGGGGAGCCGGCGGATGGGCGACACGCCGACGGGCGTCTGCGTTTCGGTGCGGGCGCGCGACAACGCGTGGGAGGTGGGAGATGAGTGCTGGATGGGCTGGGCCCGAACTATAGATGCAGGCTTAAGTGCACAGTATAGCTTAGGCCCATTTCTATTCTCTCTTTTTCTGTTTCTGTTTTCTTTCTGTTTTGCAATTGATTGAGCACTAAATGGTTTTTGTAAAATATGAGACCTAGCCCATAAATCACAGTGTAATATATCCTGGCACAAAAAACTAGTTTGGGGCAATTACTATTTCATATTTAACTTATATTAAATAAAAGGTTATTAAATGCTGTTGTTTGCTATTGTTGAAGGTTGACAGGGTCACTTAACTAATCCCAATTAAGTTGTTTACAATTTTATAATTGCATATGAATTATTTGCTATTTAATGAACATTTTAGTTTCCAATTTGGAACAACTTTTATTTTCACTTTAATTATTTTGAAGTTTGAATTAGGAGTTTGAAATGCAATCGGATGCAAATGATGATTAGGCACTGCTAAACTTGCTGGCATGGCATTAACTAAGGGTGATCACTGTGGCTAATTACATGGGGTGTTACAGTGGAGGTGCTGTAACACCCTCAAACCATTGAGATGCGTGAGGGGGTGCTTCACATCTGGGATGTTCAAGGGCCAAGGAGGACTGGAAGCGTGGAGTCCAGGCTCGAAGCTATGGAGCAAGAAGTCTTCAAGTGCCAAGGGATGGTGGAATGCGGACTCAACGCCAATCACTCCATGATCACGGAATTCACCCGTGACCACAAGTTGGATGCCAATGATATTGGAAAGGCCATCTTCAAGCTTCATGAGAAAATCGAGCATCTCCAAACCCAGATCTATGACCTGCAAAACCAAAACTGTGAGTATGAATATAGATTTAAGAGGATGAGTTTGGCTGCAGATTTGAGGATTCCGGAGACTCGTTCATCCTTCTAAGATGGTGAGCCTATGCCTTGGAAGACGGAGGACAAACCCACCACATCATCAACTCAATCATCACCACCTCCGAAGAAGGAGGCTTGAGCACATGGGTATGGGCACTCCCCTTGGCTTTCGCCAAGCTTGGGGGAAGTGCCCCGGTATCGTATCACCATCACATCTTTACCTTTATCATTTTTCTTAGTTCGATCCTTTTGGTTTTATCATTACCTAGTAGAATAAAAGTTTTTAGTATGATCTAGTCCTTGAGTTTTGCTTTGTGATCCATCTATGTAATTGGGTTTGAGAGTTATATAATAAAGAGTAGTTTTGAGTAAGGGCTTTGTTTTCTTGCCTTGATCTTGAAAAGGAAGAAAAAGAATAAAGGAAGAAAAAAAGAAAAAAACAGAAGAGAGTATATAATGATCTTATGGAGAGTGATGACTTCACATACAAGAAGTATGACGATTAAAATTTGTTGAGGATTGACAAACATAGTTTTGGTCATTGTTGCAATTAATAGGAAGTAATAAAGAAAGAGAGGTTGACATATAAATATATCATCTTCGACATCTTTTATGATTGTGAGCACTCATTAAAATATAATATGCTAAGAAGTTGACGTTGGACAAGGAAGACAACATAATGGGTTATGTTCTCTTATATCTGAATAAAAGTTATAATGTCCTGGATCCTCCAACATGTGGAGCTTGCTTTCTATCCTATGCTAGACAAATCTTACGCACCAAGTAGAGATACTACTTGTGCATCCAGAAACCCTAAACCCAGTTTTGCCATGAGAGTCCACTATATCTACCTATGGATTGAGTAAGATCCTTCAAGTAAGTTGTCATCGGTGCAAGCAATAAAAATTGCTCTTTAAATATGTATGATCTATTAGTGTGAGGAAAATAAGCTTTATACGAACTTGTGATATGGAAGAAATAAAAGCAACGGACTGCATAATAAAGTTCTTTATCACAAGAGGCAATATAAAGTGACGTTCTTTTGCATTAAGATTTCGTACATCCAACCATAAAAGCGCATGACAACCTCTGCTGCCCTCTGCGAAGGGCCTATCTTTTACCTTTACCTTCTACCTTTATGCAAGAGTCTTGGTGATCTTCACCTTTCCTTTTATATTCTCTCTTTTTGGCAAGCACCTTGTGTTGGGGAAGATCCAGACATATATATCCACTCGGATGTAGGTGTTCATAAACTATTATTGTTAACATTACCCTTGAGGTAAATGGTTGGGAGGCGAAACTATAAGCCCCTATCTTCCTATGTGTCTGATTAAAACTTTGATCTCATAAGTATCATGTGAGTGTTAGCAATTGTGAAAGATTAAATGATGATTGAGTATGTGGACTAGCTATATAAAGCTCTTATATTGACTCTTGATACATCTCCGTCGTATCTATAATTTTTTATTGTTTCATGCCAATATTATACAACTTTCACATATTTTTGGCAACATTTTATATGATTTACTGGACTAGCCTATTTATCCAGTGCCCAGCGCCAGTTCCTGTTCTTGGATGTTTTTTGTTTCGTAGAGTATCCATATCAAACGAAGTCCAAATGCATAAAAATTTACGGAGAATTATTTTGGAATATATGTGATTTTTGGGAGGTGGAATCAACGCAAACGGAGGCCCACGGCCTCCACAACCCATCAGGGCGCGTCGGGTACCCCCTGGCGCGCCCAGGTGTCTTGTGCCTCCCCGTAAGTTGGTTGGGGTCCTTCTTCCGGCGCAAGAAAGATAATTTATGGAAAAAATCATGTAAAAATTTCAGCACAATCGGAGTTACGGATCTCTGGGAATTTAAGAAAAGGTGAAGGGCCAGAAAACAGGAACACGAAACAGAAGAGAACAAAGAGGGAGATCCAATCTCGGAGGGACTCCCGCCCCTTCACCGCCATGGAGGCCATGGACCAGAGGGGGAACTCTCCTCCCATCTAGGGGGGAGGCCAAGGAAGAAGAAGAAGAAGGAGGGGGCCTCTCTCCCCCTCTCTCCCGGTGGCACCGGAGTGCCGCCGGGGCAAGGATCGTGACGGCGATCTACATCAACAATCTTGCTACCATCAATACCAACTTTCTCCCCCTGTATGTAGCAGTGTAACCTCTCTTTTCCCCGCTGTAATCTCTACTTAAACATGGTGCTCAACACTATATATTATTTCCCAATGATATGTGGTTATCCTATGATGTTTGAGTAGATTCGTTTTGTCCTATGGGCTAATCGTGATCTTGGTTGGTATGAGTGTATATTTTATTATGGTGTTGTCCTACGATGCCCTCTGTGTCGCACAAACGTGAGGGGTCCCCACTGTAGGGTGTTGCAATACATTAATGGTTCGCTTATGGTGGGTGGCGTGAGTGACCACTACAAAAAAAGACACATCCTTGACATTTTGGCCCGAATGATTTTTTTTCTGTCAAGCTTATGACACTTCTATGACGATAATTGTGACAAAACCATGTATCATTATAGATGTGGTGGGCTCCTACTTCTATGACAAAAAATCATGATAGAAAATGGGCTTTTTGTCCTGGGCGGGCCGGGGACGCACCTGCATGACATTCTTTGGGCCGTCCATGACGGAAAAAATCATGGTAGAAGTGAGGGTGAGGAAAATATCGGGGAGTTCCCGGTTACGGTGGGTGGTCGGGGCCGAGCGATGCACGCAGGTTTGCACGTTTCTCTCGTACACGTACCTGCGTGTGTGCGAGGCATTGGGCTCTAACTGAACCCGAGCGAGGCGTTCGCTTACTGAACCCGAGCGATTGCACTAGCTACGTTACTGAACCCGAGCGATCAATCCCTTGGCTATTTACTGAACTCGAGCGATTCCTTCGCTACTGCTGTCGTGGTGGGCGCACGGCAAATGCCAAGGGATGGCTAAAGAGAGGGATATGCTCGAGGGCACCGGTGGGCTCCAGAGGCGAGGTCGGCATGAGCGAGCGAGGGACGCAAGACATAACCAGGTTCGGGGCTCTCCAGAGAGATAACACCCCTAGTCCTGCCGAGTGTGGTTTATGTGTGGATGATACAAGCTTGCTCCTAGAGCTGTTTTGGGGAGGAAGGAAAACAGGCCAGTGCATAGGCTGCTCCTTCTCCTTGTGTGTGTTCTACTGATGGTCTGATCACGTGTCCCCGCGCCATGGAGGCTTCCTGGGGGGTTTTATAGGTCAACCCCCCAGGGTTACAATAGTAAAATTACATGGCCGTGGGGACGGGATGTCAGCATCTGCGAAGCCGGTGCTAGGGCCCGCCGGGTACCAGGGTACGCCGGGTTCTCTGGGCGCGGGCCCCGTGCTCCAGAGGGAACTGTTCCCCATCTTGTCGTGCGTCACGGAGTGGTTGAGCCGGCTTGGCTACAGTGGCGTGTCGTCTGGTCGCCGTCGGCTCGCGTTAGTAGGAGGGGGATGCACTTTAGCCATGCCCGCCCTGGTCAGCGGGGTAGGTGGGCCACTGTTGCCATGCTCCTGCCAGTCAGCGGGGTAGGTGGGCCACTATTGCCATGCTCATCCCTTCATGGGGACTTGTTACATCATACGCTTTGGACGGGACGGGAGCTGACCCGCGGCCGGGTTGAGGGGCGTACTATGATTGTGCTTACTTGTCGATGAAGGCTTGACTTGCTGGGACCGGCCGGCATGCGCCAGCCGGCTTGACCGGCGTTGCGGGACTTGGCCGGGTTGCGCTGGGAATCCGGCCAAGGGCAAGCCGGATTGAGGGGCGTTGCTAGCCCTGATGTTTTCGAAAGGGATCCGGGTTCCATTGCCTGCTCGGGGTCCATCCCCCCGACTGTAGTCCCCGAAGCTGTGAAGGCTTGCCGGCTTCAAGCAGGGGGGCTTTCGCAGTTTCACCCCCTGTGAAGGCGGCTGGTGTTGATGAAGTTTGTGGCAGCCGGGTCCGGCAACACCCACTGTGTGCCGGCTTCCGGAAGCCGGATCACGGCATCCCGGCCTGGGCGGGAAACCAAGGAGTCCGACGAATCTTGAAGGGGAAGGGACGTGCGTCCCACGTCCCGATGCGGGCGCCACATGGCGGACAGTAGCCGGGGAGGCACTGCCAGGCCACGCGCGTGATGGGACGTAACAGCAGGCTGGGGCCCGCCACGCCGTGCCCTCGGCCCCCGCGCGGGGATTTAATGTGGCGGCCGCGGACGGTTGCCCTTCTCGATGCAGTTAATTCGTGGGGGAATCGTGCCCACATGATGTGGGGAAGTGGAAAAGGTGGGCGCAACCGATCCCACTCCCCCATGTTCTCGCCGCGGTTATAAAATTGGGGGGAGGGGGCGGCAGAAATCATTCACGCACGCGCCCCCTACCTCCTTCTTCCTCCTTCGCCCTATCTTCTGAGCCCGTTGCACGCCACAGCGCCCTACCGCCCGCGAGCGACGCACTGTTGCCGCTCCGCAGTGCCTAGCAGCCGCCCCAACTCCTCGCCAAGCCGACGTGCCTCTCTTCCCCCACCACACTCACCGATGGCGAGACCCAAGAAATGGTGGGAGGGGTCGGAGGTCACCGCAGAAGACCTTCAGTATCTGCGCGATACGCGGCGGCTGCCACCGGCGACGGAGGTGGCCGTGCGCCTACCGGGCGGCGAGCTGGTGCCGCGGCCGGAGGGGACTGAGCGCGTGGTCTTCTTCTCCCACTTTAAGCATGGGTTCGGCCTCCCTTCGAGCGACTTCTTCCACTCGTTCTTGGATTTCTTTGGGCTCCAGCTGCATCACTTGGGAGTGAACGCGGTGCTGCAGCTCTCTGGGTTCGTCACCCTGTGTGAGGGTTACCTAGGCGTCGAGCCCAGCATCGACCTCTGGGTCCGCTTCTTCTTCTTGAAGCAGCAGGGGCCGGCGGCCGGCGTGATGTCTTCCTACAGGGCCGCCGTCGTCTCAACTCGACCGCACGGGGTGTGCCCCAGGATGCCGCTGGAGGATTCTGCCAAAAAGTGGCAGAATTCTTTCTACTACGTCTGCAACCTTGGCGCGGACCGCATCAACCTGCCGCCCTTTGTCAATGTGACGCCGCAGGCCAAGACCAACTGGAATTACTGCCCCAGGAACCCGGCGCAGGAGGTACTGAACCAGAGCAACCGGGTCGTGGAAATGACGACGCGCGAGGGGCTCACCGGGACGGAACTCATCGCCGCCTTCTTTGCGCGCCGGGTGCCGCCGCTGCAACGCCGGACGCACATCATCAGCCAAATGACTAGCCTCCAGGACCCCAACCGGATGTCATCCCGGTGGCTGACGCAGGAGCAGATCGCTGGCCGGGTCAATGACATCTCGAAGGCCGGGATGACGGAGGAGTCACACTTCGGGAAGGCGCCCTATAGCCAAGGGAACCCGGTGCCGGCGGTGAGTCCTTGGTCTCCGTATTTTGCTATGTGCCATCTCTTTTATAGTCCCGATGTGACAAGGGAGGTGTTGCTGAACGCCATCTGGCATACGTATGATGGAACGACGACGCAGGTAGCGGCCGCCCAGCGAGCCGGCTCGGGGGAGGCGGAGTCCTTCGTCGAGAACCCGGAACCGGCCGACGTGCAGCCGGCGGGTACCGAGGCTGGCATGACGCAGCCCGTGGTAAGTGCCCAGAGCTTTTGCGAGACTGGCCGAACAACGACGAGGAGATTCTGACGCACGTTGGTGGTGCAGCGCCGCCGAGGGGAGGAGACGGCAACGTCGACCCGCCAAGACGGCCAAAGAAGACGGCCGACGCTGGGTCGTCCCGGGTGCCGGCGACGGCGAGCCGGCCGCACGGGAAAGACTCAGTGCCGCCGAAGCCGGCTGCGAAGCGTGCGGCGGACCCGACCGCGGGTGGCGGGCCGGCCGCCAAGAGGACGCATCGTGTCATCCCGGCAGCGCCGTCCAGGTAGGCCATCCCGACGGCGATCGGGTATGTTTCCTTGTTGACTCCGGCATGCAGCCCAGTCGTTCTTTTCTTATGCTTTCCTTGGTGTGATCTAGGATGCCGCTGGAGTTGGCATTGGTGGCGACAGATGCCGCGTCCGGGGGCGGCTTCTCGTTCTGGAGGACCCGGAGCAGCGCCATCGATCTGCCCGAGGGCTCGGCCGAGGAGGACCTTGGCCTGGACCCGATGGACATGGAGCACTGCGCCTGGCAGGCCCGGAACAAGGTCGAGGAGGAGCTGGAGGCGGCCTCGGCCCAGGCCTGGGCCAGGGCCACGGTGGCGAGGGAGCGGGCCACCGGGGAGCAGGCTTGCCGGAGATGCCGGAGGGCATGGAGCCGGCAGAGACGGTCATCATGCCGTCGGCGGAGGAGGGGCGCGACCCGGACGGCCCGGTGGAGATGGCGATGGACGACCGAGAGGTCGTGGAGATTGACGACGACACCCCACCCTGGAACGACTCGGTCGAGCTGGTGGAGGTTGGAGGAGGCGGGGAGGCCGCCCTGGAAAGGGCGCCGTAGGCGACGCCAGACGGAGCGTTGGAGGGGACACCGGACGATGCGCCTGAGTCGAGGCCGTCCGCAGAGGAGACGGCGGGCGGCGAGCATGCCTTGGTGATCAGGCAGCCGCAAGCGGCGCCGTGTCGCAGCAGGTTTGGGCTGGGTCCAGCCGAGCCATCTTCGGGCCGCTGACGCAGGAGGAGGCGTCGATGGACGCTGTGCGCCGGCATCTCCGCAGGCACGCGGACCGGGTTCAGGCCTTCGCCCAGACCGAGCTGGAGCGGGCGCTGGAGCTGGAGCGCTCCGTGATCGTGAGTCTTCTTCCTTTGGTTTTTTCTCTGCTGCGGGCTAGTGGGGGCGCGCCAGCGCACCCACTGGGTATAGCCACCGAGGTTCGGGCCAACTACGTAGTAGTTGGGTCGAATCTTAAATAGTCTCTTGTGCTGATCCTTGCTTTCCTGCAGCACCTGGACGCCCTCCGAGTCGACATCTACAATCGGCTTTTGGAGAAGCATCAGCAGATCACGGCGTAGCTTGTCGCCAAGGAGGAGGCGCTCCGCCTCGCCGAAGGCACGTCTTGCGTGCTCTTAGTGGGGGCGTGCTAGCGCACCCACTGGATGTAGCCCCCGAGATTCAGGCCAACTACATAGTAGTTGGGTCGAATCTTAAAGTGTTCTGTCTTTTCTCCCGTCATCTTGACTTTGAATCTTTGCCGCGCAGCCGCCGCGGCCGAGGTGCCGGACCTGCGAACTTGACTGGCCAAAGCCAGCCAGCAGCGCGATCAGGCGGTCGCCGACGCCGGCCACCTCCGCCCCGAGGTGGGGCAGCTGAGGGCGGAAGCCCCCAAGGTGGCGGAGGACTAGCAGGCGCTCGCCGAAGCCAGCCAACAACGTGACCAGCTGGCCGGCGACAAGAGCCAGCTCCAGGCCGAGGTGGAGCCCCTGATGTCAGAGGCCATCAAGACGGCGGAGGCCCACCAGGTGGAGCTCCTCCATCTCAAGGAGGAGCACGAGAAGACGGCCGCCACCAAGGATGACGAGCTGAAGGCGGCTGTCGACAAGCGCGCGGAGTTGGAGAAGGCGCTTGAGGCGCGCGACCATGCCGGGGACTTGGAGCAGCACGGTATGTTGTGCGAAGCGCATCACCTGCATGAGGCTTTCGCCAGTAAGTGTTTCTTCGTTGGTTTCGCCTGGTTGTAAGCCGACTTTGTTTATTTTGTGGCTGACTGTCTTGCTTCTCTGTTCGACAGAGTTCTTCCCGGAGACGTAGGGGAGGGCGGACGAGGCCGTGCTTGACCACCGATCGACCCAGGCAGACGTTGGCGCCGAAGACGATCCGCACGCTGCCTGGTGTTCTCCGGAGATCATGTACGCCACCGAGGCCCGCCTGAAGGCCCTGGACGAGCAGACGGCGGCTGTCTGAGGCCGGGTTGAGGATGACGGCGGCCCTTTGGCCTGGCACCGTTGCGCCCACCAGCTTCTCGCGGCTGGCGCGCTGGCTGGAGGCTGGGCCGGCGCGGCTTCACGCTTGGCGCGTCTCCGCGGCCCGAGCCGGCGCTGACTTGGCGCTGCGGTTCGTCATGTCCTGGTATCCAGGTCTGAAGCTGGACCAGCTGGCGGCCCAGCGAGCCAGCGCAGAGCCCTAGCTGGTGGCGTAGGCGGGCCGGATCACCGCGCGGGCTAGCTATCTCGCCTCGTTCGCGTCGCACGACGAGTTCAAGGTGGAGCAAACCGAAGGCGGCAGGGTGGTGCCGCCTGATGACTTTGGCCTGGCGCTTAATGATCCAGTGGGCAGCTCCGAGGAGTCGGGCCCTTATGCGGACGACGAGGCCGGGTTGGACGATACCGTTGCCTCGGTGAACCCGGAGGCCACTTCGGAGGAGCCGCCGTTGTGCAACCCGGCTCGGGGGTCGCCTGAAGCCGTCTTGCTTTACTTTTCTTGCATTTTTATTAAGTGACAGGTTCCCCCACCCACTTGGGTGTATGGTGAATGAAATGAACTCTGGCCTTGGGCCCATATTTCTGTAATGTAAATATTTTCGCGAGTGTTTGCGCCTTTCCTGTTTGTTCTTTAAGCTTTTTTCTTGCTTGTTCCTTCCTTGGGCCTCCCCGCACGAGTCGAACAGCCGGGTTCCAGTCTGTGACAAGGAGTTCGGCCTTGGGAAAGAACGCACAGTACTTAGGCCTTTCAAACGTTGAGCGCGAGCGAAACACCCACTGGGCCGGCTGGCGGTGGCCGGCGAAGCCGGCCGGCGTGCAGACGGTCGTGCGGCGTCTTAGTGTGATGAGGCCGGATTGACCGATCCGGTGAATCCAACTTAGCAGTTCTTCGGTGCGCCGGCGCTTTGGCCCATTGTTCTTGCCAGCCAGCAGCCGAAGCCGGACTGCGGCTTGGGGCGAAGTGGGGGGCCTCGGCAACTCGGACACGCCGGGATGCACTAAGGAGGACGGCGGGTTGCGGTCAAGCCGGCTAGCCCCCAAGCCCCTGAGCTGGACGGATCGACCCGGCGACGGAGGGCAAAAGATCACAAGGATGTGCGAGACATGATAGTTTAATAGGAAAAGGTAGCCCTCGAGTGCCGTTCGGGGGTCCCATTGTCTTTCGTCGAATTACAAAAGGTAGCGATATATACGTGCATACAACTAACTGTAAAATGGGCGGAGGAGTTCTGCGTTCTAGGGCCGGCTTGTTTCAGTGTCTCTCTTGCATTTGTTCGACTTGCGGGCGTCGATGAGGTAGTAGGCATTGCAGTCACACAGGGCTTTGCTGACGATGAAGGGGCCCTCCCATGGGGAGGCCAACTTGTGCTGGCCGTCTTGCTACTGGACAAGCCGGAGGACGAGGTCTCCCTCGCGGAACACAAGGGGTTTGATCTTTTTTCTGTGGTAATACCTCGGGCCTTGCTGATAGATGGCAGATCGGCTAAGGGCCAAAAGGCGTGCTTCTTCGAGTAGGTCGACGCCTTCTTCGCATGCTTCCTTGGCTTGCGCTTCTGTGTACATTGTGACTCACGGTGAGTCAAACTCGATGTCGGTCGGGATGATGGCTTCTGCTTCGTAGACGAGGAAGAACGGGGTGAACTCGGTCGACCGGTTTGGCGTTGTCCAGAGAATCAAGAGGAAGGCCGGCAGCTCGTCGAGCCAGCTGCCGGGTGAGCAGATGAGGGGCTCGACGAGTCGTGGCTTGATGCCGGATAGGATCAGCCCGTTGGCCCGCTCGACCTGGCCGTTGGATTGAGGATGAGCGACGGAGGCCAGGTCAAGCCGGATGCCGGAGACTAAGCAATATTGCGCCAGAGCGCCTTTGGTGAAGTTGGTGTCGTTGTCTGTGATGATGCTATGCGGGACGCCGTAGCGCACCGCGATGTCTTTGCCGAACTGGACGGCCGTGGGCCCATCCGACTTTCTTGATTGGCCGTGCCTCGATCCACTTGGTGAACTTGTCGACCGCCACCAGCAAGTGCGTCATGCCGCCCCGAGCGGTCTTGAAGGGTCCCACCATGTCGAGCCCCCAGACTGCGAAGGGCCAGGTGATCGGGATGGTTTGCAGGGCTGAAGCCGGCTGGTGGCTGTGCTTGCCGAAGCATTGGCAACCCTCGCACTTGAGGACGAGCGACTCGGCGTCTTTGAGGGCCGTGGGCCAGTAGAAACCGTGGCGGAAAGCCTTGGCCACCAGGGACCTGGAGGTGGCGTGGTGCCCGCACTCGCCCTGATGTATGTCGAGGAGGATCTCTATGCCCTTGTCTTGCTCGACGCAGCGCTGGAACACCCCTGTCGCGCTGCGCTTGACAAGCTCGTTGTTGATGATGTTGTAGGCGGATGCCCGGCGTTGAATTTGCCGGGCCTCGGTCTCGTCCATGGGGAGCGCTCCGCTCTCCAGGAAGGCTAGAATTGGCTGGGCCCATGATGGAGCCATCATCATGGTGAAGACGGCCACCAGGACGGGTTCTGGGGCGGCAGCCCCCGGGCCAGGGACAACGGCGGCTGGGTTGAGCACAGCAACCCCTGGGCCGGGTTCAGCAGCCCCCGGGCCGGGGTTGCTGGTCGCCGGAGTCGAGAAGGCAGCCCCCGAGCCGGGATCAGCAGTCCCCGGGCCGGGATCCGCAGCCCCCGGGACTGACTTGGAGATGAGAGCCCCTGAGCTGGGGGCAGCAGCCCCCGGGACCGGGTTGGGGAGGGGCGCCGCCGTATCGTCCGGGATGAAGATGGACTCGGAATCCGGAGACATCTTGACAAATGGCTTGCGCAAGTGCTCGAGAGAGATGCCGAACGGTATGGCCTGCCGGGATGTGCTAATCTTGGCCAGCGTGTTGGCGGCTTCGTTTTCCGTGCACGGTACGTGTAGGAACTCGCAGCCGTCGAAGTTGCCGGAGAGCTGCTGGACCAGGAAGCGATAGTTGGCCATGCTGGCGTACCGGGCGTCCCACTCGCCAGAACACTGCTGCACCACCAGATCCGAGTTGCCATAGCATAGGATGCGCCGGACGCCGAGTTCCTTGGCAAGCCGGAGGCCATGCACAAGGGCCTCGTATTCAGCGACGTTGTTGGAGGCGGTGAAGTGGATCTGGAGTGCGTACCGCAGCCGGTCGCCCTTCGGGGAAGATAACACGATGCCGGCTCCCAAGCCAGAGTGCATCTTGGAGCCGTCGAAGTGCATGCGCCAGTGCATTGAAGCCGGCGGCGGCGGCAGGTACTGGGTCTCTGTCCAGTCGACGAGGAAGTCGACCAGGGTCTGGGACTTGATCGTGGTGCGGGGCTCGTAGAGGATGGTGTGGCTGGCCAGCTCGATGGCCCATTTAGCAACCCGGCCAGAGGCATCCCGGCAGCCCATGATCTCGCCGATGAGGGCCGTGCTGACCACGATGACGACACCCTCTTGAAAGTACTACTTCAGCTTCTTGGCGGTAAGGTACACGCCGTAACACATCTTCTGGTAGTGCGGGTAGTTCTGCTTGGAGGCGGAAAGCACCTCGTCCAGGTAGTAGACCGGGCACTGGACGGACTGGATCTTGCCCTTCTCTGGTCGCTCGATCACCAGCACCGTGCTGACCGATCATGAGGTGGTGGCAATGTATAGCAACAGCGGCTCCTTATCAGCCGACGCGGCCAGGACGGGTGCGGTGGAGAGCATGCGCTTGAGATCCCGGGACGCTTCATCTGCCTGGTCATTCCACTCGAACGGCGACGTCTTCTTCATCAGCTGATATAGGGGCAAGGCCCTCTCGCCTAGCCGGCTGAGAAACCGGCTAACCGAGGCCAAGCAGCCGGTGAACTTCTGGTCATCGCGCAGCCGGGTTGGCCTACGCATGCGCTCGATGGCCTTGATCTTCTCTGGGTTTGCCTCAATGCCGCGCTCCGAGATGAGGAAACCGAGCAGCTTTCCGGCCGGCACGCCGAACACGCACTTCTCCGGGTTGAGCTTGATCTGGTATTGGCGCAGATTGGCGAAAGTCTCCTTCAGGTCGTCAAGGGGCGTGAGGTGCTGCTTGGTCTTCACCACGATGTCGTCAACGTAGACGTGAATGTTGTGGCCCAGTTGCGTCAGCAGGCATTTCTGCATGCAGCGCTGGAAGGTGGCGCAGGCGTTCTTCAAGCCGAAAGACATGGTGATGTAGCAGTATGCTCCAAAGGGCGTGATGAAGGACGTCTTCAGGGCGTCGGCCGGGTCCAGCTTGATCTAATGATAGCCGGAGTAAGCATCCAGGAAGGACAGGAGCTCACAGCCGGCGGTGGAGTCAATCACTTGATCTATCCACGGGAGAGCGAAAGGATCCTTAGGGCATGCCTTGTTCAGGCTGATGTAGTCTATGCACATGCGCCAGGTGTTGTTCTTCTTCAGGACGAGGACCGGGTTGGCCAGCCACTCGTGGTGAAACACTTCCATGATGAAGCCGGCTGCGAGTAGCTTGGCGACCTCTTCATCGATGGTTCTTCTCTTCTCTTCTGAAAAGCGACATAATGGTTGACGGACAGGCTTGGCGTCCTTGCGGACGTTTAGTTTATGCTCGGTGTACTTCCTCGGAATTCCTGGCATGTCCTTTGGGGACCATGCAAAGATATCCTGATTCTCACGAAGGAAGTCGACGAGCTCGCCTTCCTATTTGCTGCTGAGGCGAGCGCACACAACAACGTACTTGCTGCAGCTGGGGTCTTCCGGGTTCAGCTTGATCTTCTTGGTCTCCTTGGACGGCTGGAATGAGGCCTCGCCGGCCGGCTCCTTAGCTGAAGCCGGCACAGCCGGCTCCTCGCTGGCCAGCGCAACAATCCGGTCGAGCTAGCGCCGCTCCTCGGCTATGACCAGCTACTCGACCAACTTGGCGCCGGCTTGAGCGCACTCCAAGGACTTCCTGTAGTCGCCGACGACAGTGATGAGGCCCTTGGGACCCGGCAGCTTCATCTTCAGGTAGGCGTACTGGTGGGCCGCCATGAACTTGGCAAGCGCGGGCTGGCCCAGCAATGCATGGTACGCGCTGGACAGGTCCACCACCTCAAACCAGATAGGCTCACGCCGGAAATGATCGCTCATGCTGAACAAGACGTCAAGCCGGATCTGGCCGATGGGGGAGCATGACAGACCCGGCACGATGCCGTGGAATACCGTCCGGGATGGCTTCAACTGCTTGGTCTCGATGCCGAGCTTGGTCATGGTGTCGCGGTAGAGGATGTTGATGCTACTGCCGCCATCAATGAGGACTCGCGAGAACTTGCAGGTGCACTAGGCAGTGACGATGGTGGGGTCGAGGACGAGGGCGTAGCCACCCAGGTTCGGCATGACGGCCGGGTGGTCCTCCCGGGTCCAGCTGATCGGGCGCTCCGACCAGTGCATATATTCCGGCATGGCTGGGATGACGGTGTTTACCTCCCGCCGGAGCAGGCGCTCGCTACGCTTGTCGTCGCCAAGGCTGGTAAAGACGACGTAGCTTATGTTCTGGTTGGGGTAGACCTCATCACGCGTCGTGCCATTTGCCGGGGGCGGGGGAGGAGGCGGAGGCGGCTGCCCCGCACCCGGAGCCGGAGCCGGAGGCGGCGGGATGTCGCCCCTCATGATGCGCTTGGACGGCCTTGCACCGCTGTGGTGCTTGCAGAGAGCGTCGAGCATCTCTTCAAAACTCATGGTGGGTTGCCACGCCGTCTTGCCGGTTTGCCGGCGCTTGCTGGCCAGCTCGGCCACGGGCGCCTGCTCGGCGGCCGCGATGAGGCGGTTGTCATAGCAGGGGGCCTGCTGATCGGCCTTGCGCTTGTTATTCTGCTGGTTCTGCTCGTTCTGCTGGCGGCTGCTCTCGCCAGCCGGCTTGGAGGGGGATGCCGGCAACGCCTTGCCAGCTTTGTCCAGCACTACTTGGATCTTCATGGCGGAATCGGCCGTGGCGTACTTGTCCGCCGTGACCATGAGCGTGGCCATGGTGGTCGGCTCAGAGCGCAAGAGCTTGTGCTTGAGGAGGGTGCCATCCCAGCAACCGCTCACAAAGTACTAGATGGCTTGGACTTCATGGACCCCCTCGCAGCTGTTCCGGAGTTCGGTCCAGCGTGCGAGGTACTCGCGGCCGGTTTCTATCGGCCCCTGCACGCACATGGCGAGCTGACTGGGACGGCCGGGACGCTTGTAGGTGCCGGTGAAGTTGCGCACGAAGGCTTGGTCGAAGTCAACACACACATTGATGCTGCCGGCCGGCAGGCTGTTCAACCACGTGCGGGCTGATCCTTGGAGCATGAGCGGGGCGTAGCGCATGGCAAGGCGGCAATTGCCGCCCGCGATGCCGATGGCGGTGGTGTAGTCGATGAGCCAGTCCTCCGGCTTGACGGTCCCGTTGTACTTGGGGGTGTCACAGGGCAGCGTGAACCCTTTATGGAAGGGCTCATCCCGGATGCACGGGCCGAAGCATGCCGGCCCTACGGCGTTGTCTTCCTCTAGCTCGAGGGAGAGGGCAAGCTGATCGAGGCGATGGCGAGCGTCGGTATCGTCGATGGCGCGTGGGCCCAGTCGGCTTGCGACCGGGCCGCAGGGAACCGGATCGGCAGAAGCCGGACGGGCGCATCGGCTGGATTGCGTAGGAGGGTCTGGCTGGCGCCGGTCTCTTGGAGCCGGCTCGTTGCCCAGGTCATCTCCGGCCGTCAGGGCGCGGTTGCACCGGGTTCGGGTACGGCCGAAATGAGCTTCGCTGGGGGGCGGTGAGGACGCCATGTTCGGCTGCTCAGGGTCTTTGGTGCGGCGCGAGACGGATCCCGCGGGACGATCAAGGTGGTCCTGTTGCGTGTTCACAGCGCCGAGAAGCTCGTTCATGCGCCGTAGGCGCTCCTGCAGCTCCTCACCCTGCAGCTGTTCCATGCCGACAGCGGCCGCCTGCACAGCGGACATGTTCTTGACGGGGGTTTCGTAGATGGGTGGGATCGCGCCCAGCGCGCGGCCGATGGTGGCGCCATGGTTCCGCACTTCGTTAACCCGGCTGGGCTCAGCAGCGGCTGGCGTGAAGCCATACGCGTCTTCGCGCTCCCGCTGGGCGGAGTCCAACCAACGCTATATGGCAGCGAGCATCGCGGCCTCGTCCAGCAGGCGCTTGCGCTCCTCCTCGAGCTGGGCCCGCGCCTGGGTGGCGTTGGTGGCGTCGATGTCGGTGGCGATGGGAACACTGAGGTTCTGCATCGTGGCGCATAGCGGGTCGGGCATGCTGGCGTGCTCCGCTGTGGCCCTAGCGACAGTGGCCTTCTTCGCAGCGCTTGACGAAGTGGAACCGGAGTCGGTGGCAAGCACCTCCACCTGGATACAGAGATCCACCACCCTGGCAGAGATGTCGTCGCCAAGGGGGACAGGAAAGTAGGTGACGTCGAGCACCCCGCTGGGGTACTCATCAGCCGCGGAAGCGTCGGAGATGCACAACGCGCCGAAGGAGGCGATGAGCGAGTCGGTGGGGCCAACTGTTGGCGCGCCGAGCGCGGGGAACGTGTATTGCGTGATGTGCTCACCGAAGTCGATGAAGGGCCCCGTCTGGAACATGTCTCCAGCCAGGACCTCGAGCTGCCCTACGGTGGGCGCCAACTGTCGTGGTGGGCGCACGGCAGATGCCAAGGGATGGCTAAAGAGAGGGATAGGCTCAAGGGCACTGGTGGGCTCCAGAGGCGAGGTCGGCATGAGTGAGTGAGGGACGCAAGACATACCCAGGTTCGGGGCTCTCCAGAGAGATAACACCCCTAGTCCTGCCGAGTGTGGTTTATGTGTGGATGATACAAGCTTGCTCCTAGAGCTGTTTTGGGGAGGAAGGAAGACAGGCCAAGGCATAGGCTGCTCGTTCTCCTTGTGTGTGTGTTCTACTGATGGTCTGATCGCGTGTCCCCATGCATGGAGGCTTCCTGGGGGATTTTATAGGTCAACCCCCCAGGGTTACAATGGTAAAGTTACATGGCCGTGGGGCCGGGATGTTAGCGTCTGGGAAGCCAGCGCTGGGGCCCGCTGGGTACCAGGGTACGCCGGGTTCTCCGGGCGTGGGCCCCGTGCGCCAGAGGGCACTGTTCCCCATCTTGTCGTGCGTCACGGAGTGGTTGAGCCGGCTCGGCTATAGTGGTGCATCGTCTGGTCGCCGTCGGCTTGCGTCAGCAGGAGGGGGATGCACTGTAGCCATGCCCGCCCTGGTCAGCAGGGTGGTTGGGCCACTGTTGCCACGCTCCTGCCGGTCAGCGGGGTAGGTGGGCCACTGTTGCCATGCTCATCCCTTCATGGGGACTTGTTTCGTCGTACGCTTTGGACGGGACGGGAGCTGACCTGCGGCCGGGTAGAGGGGCGTACTATGATTGTTCTTACTTGTTGATGAAGGCTTGCCTTGCTGGGACCGGCCGGCATGCGCCAGCCGGCTTAACTGGCGTTGCGGGACTTGGCCGGGTTGCGCTGGGAATCCGGCCAAGGGCAAGCCGGATTGAGGGGCGTTGTTCGCCCCGATGTTTTCGAAAGGGATCCGGGTTCCGTTGCCTGCCCGGGGTCCATCCCCCCGACAACTGCTGCTAACTGAAGCCGATCGAACCTGCTGCCTCTTGACGAACAGTGACCGTTGTTGGGGGTTGGATGAACAGTTCCCGGTGGGGGTTGGATGAACAGGACCCCGTGGTAGTAGAGGCCGTTGCCGCTGGATGAACAGGACCGCCACACCCTAGCTGGTTGGGGGTGGATGAACAGGACCCCCATGGAGCAGGATGAACAGTAGTCGGTAGAGGCTGGAGGAGGTCGACGGTAGATGAATAGTAGCAGGTGAGGGATGGAGGAAGTCAACGGTGGATGAACAGTAGCCCCGTGGAGGCTGGAGCGAGGCAGTAAACGGTGGATGAACAGTAGCCCATGGAGTCTCGTTTTGTGATACGCCACACCCCTCCTGATGAACAGGGCTCCGTTTCGACCGTAGGCACTCCAACACAAGTCTGTTTCCTCCGTTTTGCGGTCCGCCACTCCCCACCCGATCAACGGCACCCCGTTTCGACCGTAGGCACTCGAACAGAAGTCCGTTTCCTCCGTTCTGCGGTACGCCAGACCATTCCTGATGAACAGGACCCCGTCTCGATAGTAGGCAGTCGAACAGAAGGCCGTTTCCTCCGTTCTGCGGTACGCCAGACCTCGTTTTGGCTGTTCCGTCCAAGCCGGTTAGCTCCCGATGAACAGGACGTATTCCGACCCAGTCGGTTGCCTCCCGATGAACACGACGCTGTTTCCTCCATTCCAACCTAGCCGGTTGGCTGCCGATGAACAGGACGGCGTCGCTGTACGCGTTCGAGACCACGCCCGTACGTACATACGTGGCCGTCTTTTTTGCAGCGTAGCTGTCATATGTGTACAGGATTTAGACGGGACAACCTGAACTGCTATCGCTCCTTACTCGGCCATGGTTCATCATGGCAGACAGACCGATCGACTGCAATGTACACACACAACGCTACGTACGTGTCGACCGGGTGGGTCCCAGCTGTCAGGGAGGACAAGGAGGCACTTCCTTGTGTGCGAATATATAGCCGGCGGGTCCTAGTGGTCAGGGGCGGAATCATATATTTTTTTCCCGTAATAAGGAGGCACTTCCTTGCGTGCAAAGATCTTGTTGGTGGGTCCTAGCTGTCAGGGGCAGGAATAAGGAGGCACTTCCTTCCTTGCGAGGATATACGTGGTGGGTCCCAGCTTTTAGGGGGAGGAATAATTTTATTTTTGCGTAATAAGGATGCGGTTGCATGCATGCGTCCATGGATCTGGTCGTCCCCACTGTCAGCCTCTCCATGTACAGTCCTCTTCCGATGACTCTCGTTTGTTGACCACGTCACACCGAGCGCACCAAGGTGGTGGACGACGGCCAGGCCCCGGACAGCAACTAGCCGGTGATGGGAAGACGCGGCAGTGGAGTCACAGACGGAGAGCTGTACAAGGGTTAACTAGTTCTGGTGCGGTGTGGTTCTGCAGTCGGCGGAGAATAACAGGAGGTGTGGAGGGGTGGAGGGCTGGCTTGGCCAGCGGTGGGGTAGCGCTTCACAGTGAAGCATGCTAAGCAGAGCTGCTAGCAGCAGAAGGAGGGAGCAGGTGGTCCCGGCGGTGCTGGAGGAAGAAGTTGGGAGATAGAAGATGAATGCCGGCCATTGGATGTAAATCCAACGGCTATTGATGTCAGAATCATTTGTTGACTAAGTTGACAACGCCTTGCGTTAGCTTCGACCTATTCAGCCTCCAAAAATGTCGCACATAATCAACCCATTTTTTTTAGAATTTACAGTCCATTTGGTGGGTTGGGCGAACAAATAATGTAGCGTTCATGCGGCCCATTTTTTTTTCTAAAAAACTACAACCCATTTGCACTTTCTCGAAATACACGAATTTGCTGGGCTGGGTGACCAAATAATGTAGCGTCCATGCGGCCCATTTATTTTTTCCTAAAAAATTACAGCCCATTTAAACTTTCTCGAAATACACGATTTTACTGGCCTGGTTCTAATTATAATGTTGGGTTGGGTGTAGCAATGTTATCAAAAAATAAATAGGGACTGAGCATTTTGTTATAAATATATTTAAATGATAAGTATTTTATTTACATTGGTCCTTAAATCTTACCAAGTTTTTGTACACAATCACCTGGATTTTCATTGACCTTAATGTAAAAAAACCCAGGATTTTATTGTTAAACATTTATTTTTATAAGTTCATAATACGTGGGATATTTTTTTCTTATATATGTAAGTATCTATTAAATATATGATGATAATAACAATAATATATAATAACATATAAAATAATATAAATATATATAATATAGTTAGAAGGGAAACATAAGTTGGACCTGGTGTTCCTATTCTTATATAGAAAAATAGAACAGACCTCTGCGTTTTCTTCAAAAAAATACATAAGTTGGGTTGCGGATGTTTAAGAAAAAATAAAACCTAGGATGGGAGGGCCATAGGCCGGTCGATACATGACGACCCTCAAAAAAATACAAACCGGCATGTAGTGGATTGCACATGTTAAAAAAGAAAGCCTAGACTGGGCAAACCACAACTCAGCTGATACTTGTTGGCCCACTGATAATAAATGATACCTGCCAGCTCCTCGATGACTAGCTTCGTGTAAATTTATCTCCTTTAGTAACTACGTTGACAAACCCGTGGCCCCCAACGTCAGTATAGCATTAGGAGGAAGTATATTTTTTTCAATGAGGCACTTGCTTGCGTACGGCCATGGACCTGGTGGGTCCCGACTGTTCGCCTCTCCACATACAGTCCTCTCCAGATTCCTCTCAGTTGTTGAGCATGTCCACAACGGCAGACAGCGGCGCCGGGGTGAGCGCACAAAGGTGGAGGATGACGTCCAGGCCCCGAACGAGAACGCACTGGAGACGGGGAAGACGTGTTACAGTAGTGGTAGATGTTGTGCCTAATTTCTAGCGAAAGTACTGGAGTAACCCAGTGGCCAAGTTCCACCCCCAACCGCTGCTCCGCCCAGGTTCGATTCCACCTGATGCAGTGAAAATATCCACAAATTTTTGCCTCTGCCTCTGACATGTGGGTGCCCATTGTCATCTACGCACACCACCTACAACACTTGCCAAAACTTTGTCCCTCGGTTTCTCTATCTTTCGCACACTCAACATTGTGTGGGCATTTTGAAAATAGCATATCTTTTTGACTGTGCATCATATGAAGATGTGCTATGCATGAATGTTGATCAGCATGATGTTAACTAGCTGGTAGTTCCATCTTTGACCATGAATAAAACTTCCAACATGATGTTATCCATGTTTGAAAAGGGCATGTTAATATAAATGCTCTGCCTCTGAAACTTGCAGTTTCTTATCTGAAACTGAAACTTGAAGTTTCTTCTCTGAGAATCACATTGTCTGCACTTTTATATGAAACTACATTTTTAAAATGCTAAAAATAGATCTCTAGAATTCATAAAATACTTCATATGCTCAATACTGCAAATCTGAAATTCAAAAGACATTCATATCTGAAAGTACTCTCAAAATACACAACACAAAACACAATTCATAACCTGCAAATACTGACAACCCTAAGCTCCTCCTCGGACTATTTGGGGGGGGGAGTCCCCTCCTATTCCTCGGCGGCAGATAGCCGCCTCGTGGGACAAGGTGAATGGCGAGGGAGAGGATAGCGGGGAAGCGTCGTCGCGCCAACTGTTTTTCTCCTCTTCCAGTTGGGTTCGGTCGATGAAGACTCCACCAGCTAGCTCTGCCATGGCACCCTCACAAACGGCACCATGTAGATGCTCGATCCTTCAATCTCGGGTGGATGCTCCATCTTGGATCGATATGCCCACCACCGCAGCCTCACGATCGGATCCGGTGAATCTGTTTGCTCCATGGCCCAGAGGAGTAGCTCTATGTACTCCCGCGTGACTCCCTCCGGGAGTATCGCCGCCTTTTCTTTCCAGATATTTGGCCATCGCTGTCGTCGTCGTTGCTTATTGCTCCGGGTTGCCAAACCAAGACTGTATCTCCAACATCCTAGCTAGCTTCACAGGGTTGCCGCCTGCGATCCACACGTATCGGTTGTACTCCTCCATCGATCTACTTCTCCACGGCACCTTCACTCGCCGGCGGTGGTTTTTGAATGGAAGAGGAGAGGAGCGGCACTGGTTTTGGATTAGAACGGGAGAGGAGCGGCGGTGGTTTTGAAATGGAAGAGGAGAGGAGCGGCGCTGGTTTTGGATTGGAACAGGAGAGGAGCGACGGTAGTTTTGAAATGGAAGGGGAGAGGAGCAGCGCTGGTTTTGGATTGGAACAGGAGAGGAGCGGCGGTGGTTTAAAAGGAGAGGAGCGGCACTGGTCTTGGAAGTATTTTTTTGTTTTGCGTATTTTGGGTCAAAGTTTGACCACGTAATATATTTGACAAGCAAAATGTGAATGCATGTCCTCAAAAATTGTATCATTTGGTTCGTATCTGAATGTACTTTCAAATTATATTATTTTTGCAACGTATAACATATATTTTATTTGTTAAAATCATGGTCAAATATGACCCAGAATACAAGGGAGACTAGTAAATGTGGGGTCGCTTTCTTAATTGAAGGGTAAATTGATTTTTATTTTGATCCAGTCACAGCGCGCCGGCCCTCTCGTCTAATCCTAAATCATTGTCGCATGCTCCTCTCCCTCTTCTCCATTGCAAAACCACCCCCTCTCCTCTCCATCTTCTCCATTCCAAAACCACCGTCTCGCCTCTCCCTCTTCTCCACTGCAAAACCACCCCCTCTCCTCTACATCTTCTCCATTGCAAAACCACCGTCTCACCTCTCCCTCTTCTCCATTGCAAGACCACCGTATCTCCTCCCATCTTCCAAAGCTAGCACCGGACCTCTCAGAAGGACATCTATGGAGAGGATGCAGCAGCGAATCAGGTAGATCGCCGGCGGCGACCAGGTGAAGTTAGCCAGGTTGAAGGAGACCCTTACTTGGTTTGACAATGAGTGGGAGATTTCAAGGACGGTGGGGACTATGTGGCAATGTATGCGAAAGAGCGAGACGGCGGCGATGTACTCCCCGGCGGCAGTCGCGCCGTAGTCCTTCGAGTTCAGCGAGTATCTCCTCTGGGCGATGGAGCAGACAGATTCGCCCGAGGCGAAAGTCAGGCGGAGGTGGTGGGCGTACAGGTCGAAGGTCGAGCATCGAGAGGATAACAAATCGATCGAGTACGGTGTGCCGTTCGTGAGGGTGCAGTGCTAGCCGGAGCCACAGGAGTATTCATTCTCCCACCGCAAGAGGAGACCGGATGGCGCGATGTCGCTTCCCCGCCGTTCTCCATGGTTCCCTGATAACCCACAAGTATAGGGGATCAGTTGTAGCCTCTTTCGATAAGTAAGAGTGTCGAACCCAACGAGGAGCTAAAGGTAGAACAAATATTCCCTCAAGTTCTATCGACCACCTATACAACTCTACGCACGCTTAACGTTCGCTTTACCTAGAACAAGTATGAAACTAGAAGTACTTTGTAGGTGTAAAGGGATAGGCTTGCAAAATAATAAAGAACACGTAAATAAAATCTAGGGGCTGTTTAGATAAAGAAACAATTACGTTAGTTTTAGTAGAGAGCTTTTTGTCACAAGAAAGTTATTTGTCCCTAGGCAATCGATAACTAGACCGGTAATCATTATTGCAATTTTATATGAGGGAGAGGCATAAGCTAACATACTTTCTCTACTTGGATCATATGCACTTATGATTGGAACTCTAGCAAGCATCCGCAACTACTAAAGATCAGTAAGGTAAAACCCAACCATAGCATTATAAGGTATCAATTCCTCTTTACTCCATACGCAAACAACCTACTTACTCGGGTCTGTGCTTCTGTCACTCACACCACCCACCATAAGCGAATCATGAACATATTGAAAACCCTACAGCGGCGATCCCTCATGCTTGCGTGACACAGAGAGCACCATAGGATAGCAACAATAATAAAAGATACAACTCAAACCAATCATGATCATCAATCAACCCATAGGACAAAACGGATCTACTCAAACATCATAGGATAGCCATACATCATTGGGAAATAATATATAGCATTGAGCACCATGTTTAAGTAGAGATTACAGCGGGAAGAAGGGGTGTTACACCGCTGCATAGAGGGGGAGAGAGTTGGTGATGACGGCAGCGAATATGTTGGTGTAGATCGCCGTCACGATGATGGCCCCGATGGCATTCCAGCGCTACCGGGAGGGAGGGGAGAGAGCCCCCTCCTTCTTCTCCTTCCTTGGCCTCCCCCCTATATGGGATGAGGGTTTCCCCTCTGGTCCATGGCCTCCATGGCGGCGGAGGGGCGGGAGCCCCTCCGAGATTGGATCTCTCTCTCTGTTTCCTTCTATTTCTGCGTTTTTGTTTTCTGGCCCTTCACCGTTTCTTAAAGTTCAGGAGATCCGTAACTCCGATTGGGCTGAAATTTTAACAAGATTTTTATCTGGATATTATCTTGCTTGCATCCGAAGAAGGGCACCAACCGCCTTACGGGGTGGCCACAAGCCTCCCAAGCACGCCCAGCGTAGGGGGCGCGCCCCTAGGGCTTGTGGGCCCCTCGGGCATCGTCTCGTGTTGATTCTTTTTCCCAAAAATCACATATATTCAAAAAAAATCTCCGTAAGTTTTTATCACGTTTGGACTTCGTTTGGTATGGATAATCTGCGAGACAAAAAACAAGCAACAAACAGGAACTAGCACTGGGCACTGGATCAATATGTTAGTCCCAAAAATAATATAAAAAGTTGCCAAAAGTATATGAAAGTTGTAGAATATTGGCATGAAATAATAAAATTGTAGATACGACGGAGATGTATCATTCCCTTGCCGCTCGCCTTGTTTTAACGGTGGTGACAGGGTTTAAGGTAAGCTTCACACTAACCTAATCTTCCCTTTGCTCATGCTTACAATCAGTGTGACGGCTAATGAAAATCATACGGTTAAGTACTGGGTAGTACTCCGAGTCTCTGAGTACTACGCCAATCACCCTAAAATAGCTCTGGACCAAAAACAAAGTTGTGACAATGTGTACAAATAAAGAAAAATTGATTGGTGCTTCTTTCAGAAAAGAGTACTCCTTAGAAAAGTGCCAATATAAGCTACTAGTATTTGATTAGAGGATTTGCTACCGAGAAAGATCTGTCCACAGAGAGCGCCACCCATCCCCCCGGTGGTGGATGCCAATGCTTAGATGGAGCATGGTTGGTGTCGGTAATTTTTACTTGGCACCTCGCACTCTGCATATATGCCGGTTCCATCCGTACATTTGTGCAGTCCCACCAAAATGCAGCTGAATAACCCTGTTTGCACAGATAATGAAAAAGCTTGATTACATTACAGTGGCACTAGTTGATGAAACATACACTAATAAATAGAAGAAAATTCATTTTCTTAATGGGAAAATATTGCGATAGTATCACAGTATGCCATGCTGCGAGGGCGAGATGGGCCCTGCGACGCCTCATACGGAAGGCCTCATACTGGAAATCGACCCAATTCTCCCCGATACACCTTCTACCAGTGATGAACATCAGTGTACAGCGGTAGTACAAGAAGGGGCCTTGAGACATTCCAATCTCTATTTTTGTGCAGATCAACTAAAAGTAAGCACCCCAGTTTGTAGAAACACTTAAACATTAACAATGGGACTAGTTTATGAAACATATACTAACAAAGAGAAGCACTTTCTTTATCTACATTGGAAATGAAATGATAGAGATGACACTAGCTCTTTTTTAACTATATTATTACTTCATTTTATCAGTGGCACTAGGGTCGAGCAGGTGGCATGCGAGGTGTACCGTGCGTCACAAGGATGGATGCCCGGGGTGCTTAGACTTGGATGCTGAAGCTGGCTCTTTCAGTCCCTATCTTCCCCCCTGATGTTTCTGTGGTAGCTTTTGGGTTGTAATCCAAACTTGGTCGAGCTGGGGCTGAGTCCCCCTACTTGCCTAGCTTATGTGGTGAACTTGTCTCCTGCTAGTACTCAGTCCGTTCTAGTAGTAGTTGCATAACTGCCCGGTTACACTGAGATGTTGTCGGATAATGGTTCTCTATGGTTGGGTTTCTTTAATGAAATCGGAGGAAACCCCTCTTTTGATATAAAAAAATCAGTGGCACTAGCGGTGCCAAAACATTGCCTCAAATTAATAGTGCCCCTAGATTAAGGTGCAAAATAATAACATTACTGCTTTATCATGGCAGTGCCAAAATAGTAGCACAAGAGCAGAGTCAACATGTAGGATCTTTGGCAAACGATCAAACCAAAAAGGAACATACCTCGTGATGGGAACCATATCTGCAGTCAACGCCATCGTAGAAGGAATGACACCAGTCACCAACATGGATGATTCAATTCATGGGACCTTTTTGTGCAGTTCACCTAAAATGAACCAATGTTTGCATCATGCAGTTAGCAAGTACTTGGTCCCATGAGCTAGCAGCTTCTTCTTCATTACTTGCAATAAAATTGAGCAACATCAAGGTTGGTCGTGAAGCTCATGGAATGTTCAACTATAATTTGGATATCAGTTTGTGTAGTTCAACTAAGATCAAGCGTGAAATGTATATCTCTGTTTGCACAAAAAGGTGGAAAGGAGGGTGACTAACAAGTGATGAAACATCCATCAAATGAAAAGACGCATGTTCCTTATCTGAATGGTGATCCTACAGGGACAGTAGCAATTTCTAAACCAGCAGCATTGCTAGATATTAGTGTGGGCATTAGGATTAACTATGACAACCATTAAATATGACATTACTTTAATGGTGCCATTGCTTCATTTTACCAGCAACATTACATTAACAGCTGCTAAAGAGTTGGTATTTGGGCATGGGAGAGTAGGCGGACCAGGACAGTTGCATTTCTAACGAAAAGAAGCAACTTATCTTAATGGGAAATTTAGCAAGACATGAAAAACAGTGCCATTGATTCATATTACTGGAGGCATTACATTGAAAACAACATTGGTTTAACGTGTCCTTACTTTAACAGTGGGACTGCTACATTTTACCAGTGGCATTACATAAGAGGGTCTCGAGGCAACAAACATCCAAACAGGATATCTGGGTTGGTCCCATTTTTGTTCGGTATAGCCACCTTATACTGTGTGAGGCTAGCAAATCTAGTGCTGGACATACATGTTGACTTGTCCCCCAGTCCCCACTTTCTTTCCTTTTTCAACCAATAGATCGGTTTATATTGAGTTTGTACTGCGTTTCCCTTTATTTCCCTATTAGACCAAGAGACCAGTTGGATAGCCAATCTCTGCTACTTTTCGCCCCCATTATTTCCTCTTTCGACCAAGTCTTAGATTCAGGTAACAAATCTTCCCCCACCCCCCACCCCCATTCTTCCCTGTTTGAACCAAGTAGTACTAGATTCGACTGCATGAAGTAGTACTACTAGATTCGACTGCATGAAGTAGTTTTACCTCTTAACAGTAAAAATTTAGGTGGCTTTCAAACAGCCGATCGATCCTATCTATGAGGGGGCCTGAGAAATAGTAAAAGATACAAATGCAGCGACGTGAGGAGCTGGGGCAGTAGAGCAAGGCCAGTTTTGAAGGAAGTTATACCTGAGGGTCGCCGGGATGTCGCTAGGTGGGCGGCGGGAGGCCAGATTAGCCCACACTAGGCAGCAAGGAAGAAGGGGTCGGAGGCCCTCCCTAGCCGATGCTGCGTGGGAGAGAACAGCAAGGCACGCTGACCGGGACGCGCCTGCAGTGGGTAAGAGCCATCGCCGAGGACGGCCGCGTGAACGTTGCACCTTCTCACCTTCCCCGGGGGAGGGGATCCGGTCGGATCTGTGACCAGCGGTGAGCAGAGAGAGAGAGAGTGTGGCCACCGCTGTCGTGTTTATATCTAGAGAGGACGAGAGAGTGTGAAGAGAGCAACACTGGCAAGCAAGCACGGAGGCTCCTTCCTATACAGTGGAGTAGTTTTCTTTTTTCTATCGGAGCTGGCTTGACCTCATCAATGACTGTCGAGAAGTCTTCATGCACGTGCCCCGGAGGTCCAGTTGTCATCATTTTGATCTGAAGCACCGGATTTACATATAACACGAAAAAATGCCACATGACAAGAAACATAACCTCACTATCCCAAGGAGACAACATGAATCCCGGCGGACAAACTAGACGAGGATCAAAGCTCAAATTAAAGACAAACTCGTAGAATTAGAGATTAGAGTTAGTTTCTAGCTCATGACTAATCCTGAACTAACTCTAGCCAAAGAGGTGTTTGGATGACAGGGTTAGATACTTTAGGCTCTCGCCAGGAGAACTAGCTCCAATTATCACCTCTTGGGTGGGATAGTTTTTTTGGGTGAGTTAGATGCAACTAGCTCAAATTAGCCCTCGTGTTTGGATACTTTAGAGCTATTTGAGCCTAAACTAGCTCAAACTAACTCTAACCCATGGATCCAATGTGGCACCCCGGCTCAGAGTAAACCGGAACGCCCCGTATTCCAGCCCAAGGATAAGTCTTCTGGAATACGGCACTGTTGGCATAGAACAAATCAGCTCTTTATTACTATGGATATGGTTACAAAGGGTACATGGATTACATCGGCACGGCGACACTACGCCTGCCCGGGGTAGCTCTATGCTAACAGTGAAGTAACATCTCTCAGCAGCGGAACAGCGATGACGGTGATGGACTCCACTCCGCAGGGACTCTGGCTAGAACGCGTCTCCTAGGTCGCAAACTCAGGATCCTCGACAAGCAAGCAATCATGGCATGACCTGCAAACTGGCATGACACGCCAGGTGAGTACTTTGAATGTACTCGCAAGCTCACAACAAACATCAGCATTAAGGCAAGACAACATCATAGCAGTCAAAATTAACAAGCAGGGTTATCCAGCAAGATAACTTCCGAAGTAAATGCAGTAAGGTAAAGCATATTAAATAGTTTAATCCATACTCCGAATAATCTCAGAATCCAATCCGAACCTATGCCAAGTCCTTTCATGTGGTCATCCGACCACTCAACTCATAGCCATCCCATGGCTATCATATCATGCACCTGATACCAACTGTATCACAAGTCTGACAACTTACTCTCGTTCGGGCTGTCTCACAACCCTCAGAATAGTCATGAACCACCGAGTACTTCTGATCTTATGATGAGTTCTTCCATCATTATCACTACTATGGTTGACCACCTAGTGAGGTCTGGACGGACTGTCCAATACCGTGGACACGGCTATTCGAATAGATTTTACACTCTGCAGAGGTTGCGCACTTTACCCACACTATGGAGCACTGACCTCGTGATCCCATTCGGGTGGACCAGCGTTGCTCCAACGAAACCTGCCTGACCCATGACTCTCCCATCGTACCACCGGCAATTGCACTCCCTCGGAGTCGAGCCTTGGGTGGCCCCTTGTCACCTCGTGACACCTGCCACCGTCGTGGCCAAACTATACTGTCCCAAACGGGGACGCCGGCACAAAACTCAACTGCGCTCACAAGGTTATCGCCGCCTACCGGGCCAGGGTAGCGTGCACGCATAACCTTCCCTGTCGGGCGGTACCGGTGAAAGAGCACGCGATCAGACCAAGTCAAGGCCGTCCCATACCGGCAAATGTGGTTGCACGGATAAGTCCGGACAGGTGACTCAAGGTCAACCATGAAATATCTAATCCCCAAATAATATTTCCGTCATGGCTGACACTCCAATAACCAGTATGCTTAAGCCACTGCTACTAATTCATCTCCACGAACTACCGGATGAACTCCAAAATAATCATAGATAGTGATCTCAACATCATAGCATCAACGAGTGTAAACTACTAGTCACTAGTAATCCGGTACTCCACATGGTAGTCACCTATCCGAGAATTAACTCGAACATTGCATAGTCCAATTCATTTCACAAATAACTCATACTTGCTATTAAAGTAATTAGTTAAACTATGATATTGCAATGCAATGATGCAAATGAGAGTTGTGGCTTGCCTGGTGAGGAAGGGACCATCGGGAAGGAGTGCGGAGAGGCCGCGGAGTTGATTGCCGAAAACAGTTCTCTCCCGTAGGGGCTGTTTACGGGCAACGGCAAAATGGTCATTTTCATAGTGGGACCACATAGTGAAAATGATATCAACACGACGGGCTCGTCGAGACGAAGACGTGGGCGTTGGATTCACCTCGATCGGAGTTACAGGCAAAGAGAGGTAGTGGTTTTTCTGCCAGGGGCCTTTCTGCAAATGTTTTATTTACATACGGGTCCTTAGCAGTTTTTCCACTGATAAAATAAAATGCACTGTGGACACAGGCTGGTCTGGGCCGAATCTGGCTGGCACCTGGGCATTGGGTGGGCTGAAGGCATCCGGCGCCTGGGCCTTGGCCGAGCCGCGCGGCCGGCGGCTGCCCACTTGGGTCGGCCCAACCGTTGCCACCTCTCTGTTTAAAAAAAACGAGGAGGAGGCCTGGGTCACCGTCGAATCGGCCCGCCTCGTCGTCTTCTCCTCGCTCCCCCGCCCAGAAATAGAGGAAGCAGGGGAGGGCCATGGCGCCGGCAACGACCCCACCGGTTCTAGCCACCTCAGGTCGAAGCGAAGCCACCGGCGGACTCAGGGAAAGGCGGTGCTTTCGCCTGGAGTGGGGGCCGTGCCGGAGGGAGGCTCAGGCGACGGTGACGCCCGGAGGCAGAGCACGAGGCGGTGACCATTCCAGGGAATGACGCCAGAGGGGCTCCGGCGGTGAGCTGAGGGGTGGGGAAGATGCGCCGAGCATGGGAAAGGCAATGGTGGTGGTGGGAGAGGGAGTAGAGGCGGGGCTCGCTGGAATTTGACTGGAGCCGAGCGGCGGCCACGGCAGTGAATTGAGGCAGAGAGGAGCTCTGGGGCTCGGGGAAGGGGCTAGGGAGGGGTATTCGAGTGTGGTGAGTGCGATGGTGAGCTCAGAATGACTCGGGGAGGCCTATTTATAGGCGAGCGACGGAGAGGGCCGAGCACCGCCGCGGCGACGCGTGTGCCGGCGTCCCGGAGGTTCTGGAGTTCGCCTAGAGAGGGGGAGAGGGTTCTAGGGAGACCTTGGAGGGGTGGAGAGGTCTCAGGCGGACTCAGGAATGCTCGAGAGCTCACAGGCGATAGGACTCGACGGCAGCAGAGGAGACAGGCTACGGGCGCGGCGGCTACACCACGATGGAGGGGACGGGAGAGGGGGAAGCTTATCTAGGGAGGAAGGCGACGACAAGGGGGAGCTGTTGGACATGACGAGTCACGCGGAAACGACGAGCAGAGGAGGGCCCCGAGTTGACAAACGTGCAGCTCGTGTCCACGGCGTGCCAGTGTGGCGGTCACCATGTGGACACGGCGATTCCATGTGTTCTGGTCAACCCCACCGTGTCAACTCGATCAGTCATTCAACATATGAGGTGAAGGAGGAAAGAAACGAGCATAGTGGCACTCGAGGTGACCACAGCTAGCAGGTTCTATCCAGAACAACAAGGTGTTTGTTACTTGGTGAGGAAGACTCGTCTAGTTATTGGCTCTGATTTTTGGCATAGTGTGATCACCTGCTAAGATGAGTCTTGTGGCCAAGTTTCAGCCCAGATGGATGAATGTAGATAACACTTGCTGTTCAAATGGCCTCACTGACCAGATTTGCCAATCTTGAAGTAGCACTCACACATCACATGGGATTGGGCTGAAATCTGGAGGAGATGATTGATATGGGCATATGAAGTTACGGTATAAATTTCATACCATTTGGACAAACCAAAATGGTACTTCCTTCACACAGCTTCCAAATGAACAGAATCTTTGAGGAATTCTAGGAAATTATTGGTGAAATGGAATGAGCCCAAATTTTGTGGAGAAGTGAGATATGGGTAGAATCATGTTCTGGAAATTATTCATGAATTATGGAGCAATAAAAATTATAGTTGCTTCACAACCCATAATAATTACCAGAAACAAAGATTTGATGCTGTGATCACATAGATAATTGGATAGGGTTGAAAATTGGTGGAGAGTCATGATTTGAGTATATGGAGATGCTTGCAAAATTTCAACTCATTTGGATACTCCTAGCTAGCACTTGCTTCACAAAGATTCTGGTTGCCCAGAAACTTTGGAAATTAGCCAAGAGAGATTTATTATATAAATAAAGTTGAACTTTGGCATGTGGCAATGATATGGATAGGAAAGAGTGCACAAAAAGTTTTAGAGCAAGCAAGCAAATATATATGGTACTTGCTTCATAAACTGCCAGCTGGGGCAGAATCAGAAAAGGAGTATTTGTGAAATATTCTTGGACATGGCAAGGAAGGATTTGACATATTTGTGGAATATATGACCCAAACAATTTATGAGAATTATTTGGGAATTTTGGAAATGATGGAAATGTGGGTTGCTTCACAACCTAGAGCAAACAGGGTTATTCCTTTAATAGAAAAAGGAATATTCCCAAGAGAAAGATTATTGGGATTGGTCCAAGATGGAAATGACGAGGTCTTGAGATGATTTTGAGATTGACAAGCCACTGGGGAGAGGAATCAAAGGTGGTCTCTCTAGGTTTCAAGACCACTAAGCCACAAAAAGCGAATCCGGACCAAAATCAAAAGAAAAAGAAAATGGGCAAAATCCAGGGTGTTACAAACCTACCCCCTTAAAGAAATCTCGTCCTCGAGATTTGGTTGCTCAGGGATCGAACTTGAATATTTCCTCTTGAGGAAACCGTTTCCAACGCGGGTTTCCTTTTTACCTTTGTATAATATTCCCACTGTTTTTCATATTACTGACTGCCTTGCTTCGGGGTGGTTTGCTTTACTGGACCCTTTTCTGGCAAATCTTAACTCATAGGTTACTCTGACTCCAATCCTTTTATGTCTGCTATCTTGTCTGAGACAATAAATTATCCGGACTGAACTATGTGCCCTTCTCGTAAATTCGAGGGTGGTTCCTCATGGACGTGTCATGACGAGGTCCAATATAATTGACCGTTTGCTGAGTTGTGAACAGATTCTCTCGGTGGACACGGAATCTTTTACTCACTGCATTGGGTGACTTCAAATGGATGTGTGTCCTCCAGGCTCATAACAGTACGGTGAATCATACCGTTCTCCTGGTGGAATCTGACTTCTTACACGGATTGTTGAGTCATCTTGGGTATCTTCACTGTCTCGGGTATAGCGCTTCTACCAAATATTTGATTGTCACCTGTCGTGACCAGCATAAAGGTGTACGGTCTTATTGTGATATTATCCATGGACTTGACTGACAGTGGTCCTGGCAGCAAAATCTTGTTCACGGCAGGTTAGTCTTTAACTGATTCCCAACCATGAGGACACATACTTCGAGACTGTTGTTCATGCTTCTGACCACACAGTCTGTCGGTATTTCTATGTGGATGGTAGGCCGTGTAATGCTTTAACATGGTTGCTGAATTTGAACTGCTGAGTTATTCTTTTGGCTGACCTGACCAGCTTGGTTGCCCTCTTCTGACAATTCTTAGCATATTTGGTTGGCTGGGTGGGTTGTCTCGATATGGGGTCCTTGCGAACGGAATAAACCCCATGGGTGTGTACCCATGGTGACTGGTACCGAGCCAGACTGTCCGGAGTATTTGTACCATGTTGCTCTTGCAACCATTACCATATCTGTATGGCCAATCTTTGCTCCTTCATTATAGTTCTCTTTGCCTGGATCCTTAGCTGAAAGAACTTGGCCTAATATGCCCTTGATTCTTCATGTGACCATAGGTGTTCTCCGGTGCAATATTCCGGCAAGCATATTACTTTACAAGTTGTAGCTGTAGGTAACGATCGTCTGAACCCTTGGATAAAACTGGCAAATAAACCAGTAGCCACCAGAACGGTCTTTACAACTCAGATCTGGGACTTTTACTGGAATAACTCAACCCCGACTCAAGACGGCTGAAAAGCAGCTCAGAGCATGAGACGGTGTCGATAAGAAGAAAGTAGCAACTCCCTAAGACAGCCGAAAAAAAACATCTCAGAGCATAGGGTCATTGCTACGAAGAGAAATTCAACAGCTGTCCGAGACGGCAGAAAAGCAGCTCAGAACACGGACAGTTGTTGACAAGAGAAATAAAAATCGGCATCCACCCCGGACGGCCGGAAACAGCTCAGAACACAGGCGTGGTGCCGTTACCAAATAAAGATGGGCAAGGGTTCATCCGCGTCCCATACAGCTCATTATTATGCATATAGGGTATTCGGCTATCCTTCTTGCTGAACACTAAGTTCATAGCTCATGTTGGCTTGCTTCCAAGACATAGCAGGGTTCAAATTGTACTTATAGCAGACTCAAACCTTGTATATATGAATCATACCTTTGGCACGGAATGCATTATGGATCATGTACACAATTTTGCCTTCTTGCTGATGCGATCATTACTGCTATGAAAGTTGCGCTGATGTATACTTGGTGCTGATAACCAATCCAGTCAGGATATCATTTGTATTTAGGCCCGATATTCCCGATATAACATAGTTTGCTGAAAATTTCATATTACTGAGCTGAGCTTCCAAATGATTGTCTCTTCACTGACTCTTTGGGTTCAGGGTCGGTGAGCAACTTCCTCAAGGGGAAAATAAGGTAACACCAAGGGCCCAAATAAAGAAGCAAAAGAAACGACTAAAACAAAAGCACACAAAGTAGCAAGATCACACACACAAGCAATATCACAGTCTACAGCTATTCCACAGCAATAATATGCTTTCCTACTTAGGCACACAAATCTCACAAGAACTCCGGTATTACGGTCTAACATGCTGTGGCGCTGTGCACGAAAGTGAATCAATGTGTGGAAGAAAATTTTGTGTAAACAAGGCTACACCAAACACGGGCTTAACATGGATGGAACCGGTGGCGAGGACGAACTTGGTGACTGGGGGTCGGAACACAGAGGTCACAACCACATCATCATCAAGCGTACGGGAGAAAACCGTACACGTCCAACGAATAGGTGACGGAATGAGTTAGTGGTGCAGAGAAAGGCTTGCAGGCATTGCCCTTTTCTGATAACAAGGGTCAGTAAGGGTTGCTGAAGCGGCTAAAGGAATGGCACGATCCAGGATAGAACTTGTCTATCACCGAAACGATAGGGGTAGCTGAAAAGAATATATTGGTGGGGCACCGGTGCATCAATCCGACAAGGGATCGACACCTCCAAGCACCTTGGCATCACTCCGCTGGGACGAAGATGACACCACACCAAGGAACAAATATGCAAACTGGAGAGCGCAGGTAGTGAATCGAAACCGATGCCACCCACACTCGCCAGATCCATCGTTAGTAACAAGCTATCTAGTCTATATGCATGCTCTGCACAAACAAATGCAACAAACAAGTGCAGCAAACCAACCGGATCCTGTACTACCGGTTACTAACGCACGCACCTAGACCGCGCATCCTATAGCCAGACCTGCTCTGATACCAATGCTTGTGGCACCCCGGCTCAGAGTAAACCGGAACGCCCCGTATTCCAGCCCAAGGACAAGTCTTCTGGAATACGGCACTGTTGGCATAGAACAAATCAGCTCTTTATTACTATGGATATGGTTACAAAGGGTACATGGATTACATCGGCACGGTGACAGTACGCCTGCCCGGGGTAGCTCTATGCTAACAGCGAAGTAACATCTCTCGGCAGCGGAACAGCGATGACGGTGATGGACTCCACTCCACAGGGACTCTGGCTAGAACGCGTCTCCTAGGTCGCAAACTCAGGATCCTCGACAAGCAAGCAATCATGGCATGACCTGCAAACTGGCATGACACGCCAGGTGAGTACTTTGAATGTACTCGCAAGCTCACAACAAACATCAGCATTAAGGCAAGACAACATCATAGCAGTCAAAATTAACAAGCAGGGTTATCCAGCAAGATAACTTCCGAAGTAAATGCAGTAAGGTAAAGCATATTAAATAGTTTAATCCATACTCCGAATAATCTCAGAATCCAATCCGAACCTGTGCCAAGTCCATTCATGTGGTCATCCGACCACTCAACTCAAAGCCATCCCATGGCTATCATATCATGCACCTGATACCAACTATATCACAAGTCTGACAACTTACTCTCGTTCGGGCTGTCTCACAACCCTCAGAATAGTCATGAACCACCGAGTACTTCTGATCTTATGATGAGTTCTTCCATCATTATCACTACTATGGTTGACCACCTAGTGAGGTCTGGACGGACTGTCCAATACCGTGGACACGGCTATTCGAATAGATTTTACACTCTGCAGAGGTTGCGCACTTTACCCACACTATGGAGCACTGACCTCGTGATCCCATTCGGGTGGACCAGCGTTGCTCCAACGAAACCTGCCTGACCCGTGAATCTCCCATCGTACCACCGGCAATCGCACTCCCTCGGAGTCGAGCCTTGGGTGGCCCCTTGTCACCTCGTGACACCTGCCACCATCGTGGCCAAACTATACTGTCCCAAACGGGGACGCCGGCACAAAACTCAACTGGGCTCACAAGGTTATCGCCGCCTACCGGGCCAGGGTAGCGCGCACGCATAACCTTCCCTGTCAGGCAGTACCGGTGAAAGAGCACGCGATCAGGCCAAGTCAAGGCCGTCCCATACCGGCAAATGTGGTTGCACGGATAAGTCCGGACAGGTGACTCAAGGTCAACCATGAAATATCTAATCCCCGAATAATATTTCCGTCATGGCTGACACTCCAATAACCAGTATGCTTAAGCCACTGCTACTAATTCATCTCCACGAACTACCGGATGAACTCCAAAATAATCATAGAGAGTGATCTCAACATCATAGCATCAACGAGTGTAAACTACTAGTCACTAGTAATCCGGTACTCCACATGGTAGTCACCTATCCGAGAATTAACTCGAACATTGCATAGTCCAATTCATTTCACAAATAACTCATACTTACTATTAAAGTAATTAGTTAAACTATGATATTGCAATGCAATGATGCAGATGAGAGTTGTGGCTTGCCTGGGCAGGAAGGGACCATCGGGAAGGAGTGCGGAGAGGCCGCGGAGTTGATTGCCGAAAACAGTTCTCTCCCGTAGGGGCTGTTTACGGGCAAGGGCAAAATGGTCATTTTCAAAGTGGGACCACATAGTGAAAATGATATCAACACGACGGGCTCGTCGAGATGAAGACGTGGGCGTTGGATTCACCTCGATCGGAGTTACGAGCAAAGAGATGTAGTGGTTTTTCTGCCAGGGGCCTTTCTGCAAATGTTTTATTTACATATGGGTCCTTAGCAGTTTTTCCACTGATAAAATAAAATGCACTGTGGACATAGGCTGGTCTGGGCCGAATCTGGCTGGCACCTGGGCATTGGCTGGGCTGAAGGCATCCGGCGCCTGGGCCCTGGCCGAGCCGCGCGGCCGGCGGCTGCCCACTTGGGTCGGCCCAACCGCTGTCGCCTCTCTGTTTAAAAAAAACGAGGAGGAGGCCTGGGTCACCGCCAAATCGGCCCACGTCGTCGTCTTCTCCTCGCTCCCCCGCCCAGAAACAGAGGAAGCAGGGGAGGGCCATGGCGCCGGCGACGACCCGGCCGGTTCTAGCCACCTCAGGTTGAAGCGAAGCCACCGGCGGACTCAGGGAAAGGCGGTGCTTTCGCCTGGAGTGGGGGCCATGCCGGAGGGAGGCTCAGGCGGCGGTGATGCTCGGAGGCTTAGAGCGAGGCGGCGACCATTCCAGGGAATGACGCGGCCAGAGGGGCTCCGGCGGCGAGCTGAGGGGTGGGGAAGATGCGCCGAGCATGGGAAAGGCAATGGTGATGGTGGGAGAGGGAGCAGAGGCAGGGCTCGCTGGAATTTGACCGGAGCCGAGCGGCGGCCACGGTGGTGAATTGAGGCAGAGAGGAGCTCTGGGGCTCGGGGAAAGGGCTAGGGAGGGGTATTCGAGTGTGGTGAGTGTGATGGTGAGCTCAGAATGACTCGGGGAGGCCTATTTATAGGCGAGCGACGGAGAGGGCCGAGCACCGCTGCGGTGACACGTGTGCCGGCATCCCGGAGGTTCTGGAGCTCGCCTAGAGAGGGGGAGAGGGTTCCAGGGAGACCTTGGAGGGGTGGAGAGGGCTCAGGCGGACTCGGGAATGCTCGAGAGCTCACAGGCGATAGGACTCGACGGCGGCAGAGGAGACAGGCTACGGGCGCGGCGGCTACACCACGATGGAGGGGACGGGAGAGGGGGAAGCTTATCTAGGGAGGAAGGCGACGACAAGGGGGAGCTGTTGGACATGACGAGTCGCGCGGAAACGACGAGCACAGGAGGGCCCCGAGTTGACAAACGTGCAGCTCGCGTCCACGGCGTGCCAGTGCGGCGGTCACCATGTGGACACGGCAATTCCACATGTTCTGGTCAACCTCACCATGTCAACTCGATCAGTCATTCAACATATGAGGTCAAGGAGGAAAGAAACGAGCATAGTGGCACTCGAGGTGACCACAGCTAGCAGGTTCTATCCAGAACAACAAGGTGTTTGTTACTTGGTGAGGAAGACTCATCTAGTTATTGGCTCTGATCTTTGGCATAGTGTGATCACCTGCTAAGATGAGTCTTGTGGCCAAGTTTCAGCCCAGATGGATGAGTGTAGATAACACTTGCTGTTCAAATGGCCTCACTGACCAGATTTGCCAATCTTGAAGTAGCACTCACACATCACATGGGATTGGGCTGAAATTTGGAGGAGATGATTGATATGGGCATATGAAGTTACGGTATAAATTTCATACCATTTGGATAAACCAAAATGGTACTTCCTTCACACAGCTTCCAAATGGACAGAATCTTTGAAGAATTCTAGGAAATTATTGGTGAAATGGAATGAGCCCAAATTTTGTGGAGAAGTGAGATATGGGTAGAAGCATGTTCTGGAAATTATTTATGAATTATGGAGCAATAAAAATTATAGTTGCTTCACAACCCATAATAATTACCAGAAACAAAGATTTGATGCTGTGATCACATAGATAATTGGATAGGGTTGAAACTTGGTGGAGAGTCATGATTTGAGTATATGGAGATGCTTGCAAAATTTCAACTCATTTGGCTACTCCTAGCTAGCACTTGCTTCACAAAGATTCCGGTTGCCCAGAAACTTTGGAAATTAGCCAAGAGAGATTTATTATACAAATAAAGTTGAACTTTGGCATGTGGCAATGATATGGATAGGAAAGAGTGCACAAAAATTTTGAGAGCAAGCAAGCAAATATATATGGTACTTGCTTCATAAACTGCCAGCTGGGGCAGAATCAGAAAAGGAGTATTTGTGAAATATTCTTGGACATGGCAAGGAAGGATTTGACATATTTGTGGAATATATGACCCAAACAATTTATGAGAATTATTTGGGAATTTTGGAAATGATGGAAATGTGGGTTGCTTCACAACCTAGAGCAAACAGGGTTATTCCTTTAATAGAAAAAGGAATATTCCCAAGAGAAAGATTATTGGGATTGGTCCAAGATGGAAATGACGAGGTCTTGAGATGATTTTGAGATTGACAAGCCACTGGGGAGAGGAATCAAAGGTGATCTCTCCAGGTTTCAAGACCACTAAGCCACAAAAAGCGAATCCGGACCAAAATCAAAAGAAAACGAAAATGGGCAAAATCCAGGGTGTTACATCCAAACAGGGCCAATGACCATCGCCTTGGAGGAACGCAGTTGTCACTGTTTAACCCTCACAGTGATCCAAAGCACATGACACCTATTATTGCGAGATGACAAGAAATCTTTTTTTTAGATTTCTCATCAGAACTACAATCCCGTACAACACAGCCTGCATGATATGTAGACGATAGCCAATCCAGCCGTCTGCTGGAGTCTGGTCACATGCATGGACGAACTGATCTCCCGTGTCGTGCAGGGATCGTCCAGGCACCGACGTGTGTACAACACTGCTCTAGTACTATCGCTCATCTCTCTCTTCTATTAAACTCAGCCGACTTGCGGGGACGGGGGGTGTGCCAATGGTCGGTTCTCAATTGCGGTCCCACATGTGTGTGCAAACACAACGCGCGTTCCATTCGGTGAGCAGCATGCGAGACCGACCGACCGTCTGGGGTGCGACGCGAATGCGACGAGCGTGCTGTATACATGTGTACCACCGTTTTCTTCAGGCTTTGCTCCATGGCGCAATCCATGGATACAAAATTATATTTAAAAGTCGAGGGCGGGGCTTTTCCCACGCAGAAGGCAGGGGAGTTCGGCCTATGGTTCGACAGAGAGGCGAGAAGGTGAGGGAGTAAACTGCTGCAAACGCAGGGCTATGTGATTTGATGGCTCGTTACTGCTGGACAGGTGGGGCCCTGTGATTTGACTTGCCATTATCATTATTATTGCGGCACTATGACCGGGGTGAGTCTTCCCTGACCCCCTCCATGGTATACAGGTGCAAAGACCAAGTACTCTACAATAATGGGCTTATAGCCCGCTTACATGGCACTTTTGCTTATATGTCAAGGAGAGAGACATGGGTAAAATGGTGGGAGTGGGCTCTTGTGCAACACCCAAGCTACTTACTCCTTGGCAAATGCAATAAATACTACGAAGAAAGAGATAAGAGAAGTAAAAAAAATACTCTTATAGCCAACCTTATAACTAACCTTGTTGTATGAGTGACTATAAGTGATGACTATGTATGACATGCCAAGATCAGAAAGCCTAACGCACCTGGACGGAGGAAGTAGTTTCATGCATGTGAAGTAGGCAAAAAAATGCTCATTTATAGCCATCTGAAATCTCCAAGGGAATGACCGCGTGAGAGAGGCGACGGTCATGGTAGGCGCGACCATGATACGGACTGCTGATAGCCCATGGATCTGAGATCGAACGGTCGCATGCTAAGTTGCTAAAAATTTGCAGAATAACCCTCCATGATAGGATATTCACCCATACCTCTAGAATCACGCCATGCAATAGTTCGATCTCAGATCCAAGGGCTATCGGAAGCCCGTATCATGGGAGCATGGAACACTTCGTATCACCTGTAATTTTCCCGACGCTTGACGTGTGAACACGCAGATGCTATACTGTCAGGCCTACGAAGTGGGTCTAGTAGACATGACATCTAATTGGTCCCCCATAGTACTGTGCATGAAGCCATTTATCCACCGGGCAAGCCACTACCCTGCCGTTCGCACGCCCCACTCAGCATTTTTACAATCGGAAAACCGCTAGCAATTCGCTCCTACTCATCCCCGGCCATCCTTTAACATTACGATAGTTCGCTCCTAGTCGTCCCGTCCTTTCACATTACAGCAGTTCCAATAATCCTAACCCTGCTCCAAAATCCATGGCATCCCAAATCTCCATGATCGGCGGTGAGTACAAGGTTAGAACCATCACCGGCGATGAGTTCGACGTCATCTACACTCGTTCTTCCGCGACGGTGAAAGGATACCTTGCTCGCTTCAAACGCATGTTCAAAAAGTCAGATGGTGATGAGTGGGTCGCTGGGCTAGATGTTGAGTACACCACAGTCCTGGGAAAAGAGAAGAATTTAAAGGAGCACTACTAGGGAAAAGCCTAGCAGTAGCGCGGGTCTAAGGGCTATCAGTAGCGCGGGGTCCCGCGCTACTGATACGGCGCTACAGCTAATGTTTAGCAGTAGCGCGTTTTGACATGCGCTACTGCTATACCTACTTAGCAGTAGCGCTGTCCATACCAGCACTACTGCTAAGTGGCTTAGCAGTAGCATTTTCCTGTCCAGCGCTAAAGAGCGCTACTACTATATTTTCACATATCTTTTTTTTTGCTATGTATTTGCGATGTTTTTGTACAGGTTTTATACAGTATTCTAATCATATCATAAACATGCAATATGCTCATCATATCATACACATAATAGTCTCATCATATCATTCAATACAAATCATGTCGTCACATCATAATCACGATATAGCGATACAAGTTAACTGCCATGTCCCATCATACATAATGTAATACTTCTTGAGGCGCCGGTTCGGATCCCTCTCTCGCACTAGCGTGAACCTAAACTAACTATTTTCCGCTTCGGCTCTGCTATTAAACCCTCTCTGGCTGTCGCTCGGAAACCGGTACACCTGGGCCTGACACTCAGGCCACTCGTCGTATACTACTGGGGTAGCACTTCTTCGCCATCGATGATCTATGTACCTGCATCGTCACATGAGTCGATAATATGCAACATATATAGTTGAGCAACAGAAAGAGACAGAGTTGGCAAAAATAGAAGCAACATATCATAAGCATAAATAACAAAGTTCATCGTACCCAAAATTCCCTAACTAGAGTAATCTTCGCTAGTTGAGGAGGACGGTTTAATTACATCACAAAGTTTCATCGTGCATAACTCAACGTTTCGTCATAGAGAAACTATGGACTAAATAGACACATTGCCATATATCGTCAATCACTCCAACATGTCATGCCGTCCATCCAAATCAGGGAGATAGTCCCGAGCGAAGTGAAAGGCTGCAGGTCGAGACGCTGAGCGGCTACGCGTGGTCGGACGTCTTCCCGCGACATTTGCCCTTCTTTGTAGAACATCCCTGTTTTTTCGAGGACCTCCTTCATGATGATTTGGGCAAGTTCATGCTGGATGTGATAGAACTCAGCTTGGAGTCAATGATCCAGGACATGTCCTAGTTTCTTTGCCCATTGTAGAATATTGGCATCGCCGGATCTAGCTGACATGCGAAGGTTCTGGTGATCCCGTCTGTACTCCAACATGTGGTGGAGGACATAGAATCCATCACTGAGAGTACCACTCGGTTGCTGGATGCAGTAGGAGTCGGTCTTATGGCCGAAGGCAGGCGCGCGATTCCTTGTCTTCTTGAGCGTGATCTCTCCACCCCGTAGGCCGTAGCTTAAGATAGCATTGTCGAGAACAGACTTGATGTGGGTGTAATCCTTTTTCTTCATGTTCTTCGACAAGTCCAAGTAAAGAGCGTGGGAGAATCGGGGGTAAAGGATGATGAGGACGGCGCGCCCATCGCTGCGCAAAATAAGTACACCTCAAATTAGCCTCCACGCGTGCAAATGAATGATTGAAATCGAAGGAAGGATATCCATGGATGACTTACATGGGATGATAAGGCACGAGAATCGTCTCCTTGTCCTTATTGCCGACCATGAAATTGGCGATGTAGTTACTCACGTATTCATGGTGCTTTGGGCAGACTGCCAAGAAGCCCTCGTGCATGAAGTACGGGTCAGCGACACAGATATAAGCTATTTGCTCAATCCTGATGATGTAGTTCATGTACAAGGCAAAAAGGCCGACAAACGTAAAATCCAGCCTTTTCAAGTGAAACATGTCGAAGATGTAATTGAATCGAAGGAAGAACTTTTCCCCGGGGAATGAGTTGACGTACAACCTTTGCTACGGCACATTAACCACGTAGAGCGGGTATCCTGGATTTTTCGAGGCGATCAGGCTTTTCTCTCTCCGCAGCACATCGTCATGAAGTCTCCTTAGATCGCCGTATATGGCCTCTACCGCTGCCTTAGGTAGGAACGGATCACCGGGGATATGGTATTTTGCCGTACCTGTGATAGGTAGACGGTCTTCAACCCGAGGCTGTGGAGGCGGCTGGCTCATAGAAGCAGCTTTGCCTTTCTTCGGTCTCTTCCTATGCTTCTTTGCTACTGGAAGTGAGCCTATCATACGTTCATCCTCCGGCAATTCAGGCACCAACTCGTCACGCTCAAACCCTGAGTACTCATACTGCTGAGCCATTAATCCTCCGTCGTCATAGGCATCGGTATTGAGATACTGTAGAGGGTCATCGTCATCCTCGTCGATGGCATCATGCATTGCTTCTTCGATGGCGGTGACGTCATCAACCACTAATGGAGACTCTTCCTCACGCTGTTCGCTATCACCCGGCACGACAGGCGATGCTAATTGGGTAGGTGGGGTGTTGGTGTTCATACCTTGCTGAGGATGCGTGGTCGTGGGTGTGCTCCCGGCTGCCTCCAGACGAAGTAGACTCTTCGGCCACAACAGGACCCAACTCTTGCAATCGCTAAGCCGCCACGGGGTCTCGTCGTCATCTACCCCTAGTGCTACTGCAGGAGCCAAATTCTCATGGCCCGGTTTGACACTGGCCACGGAAACCTTGAAGACGTCAGGGGGGATCGGCCGGCTGTGGAACAATTCTTCCTTCGGCTTCACTATCATCGCCTTTGCCACGTCCACCTTCTGGCCGCTGATGGTGTACAGTATGGTGCAGCTACCGCTGCTTTGACTATCTCAGCTGATTTCTTATCAACCGCAATCTCAACCTTCTTGTTGATGTTTTCTACGTTTAACCTCCGTCTTTCCTTTCTCTCCTCGGCGGTCTCACGGTAGTACTTCTTCCATGTGGCGCCGTCTCCGATGCCGTGCACGCGTCCATACGATGGCCGACTGTCGACCGGGAGTCCTTTCAATATGTTCAAGGCCCAGTTGAATGGGGTGTCCCACTTGGGCCTCGCCAACGCCTCAGACGGCGAGTCGCTTTCGGCCGCAATCCTATGCTACTCTTTCTACAAAAGGAACGTGGATCGTTTACAAATGTGACTAAACTTGCAGTCGAATTGATCAGAAGCTAAAATTAGGGGGTAAATTAATAATTACCAGCAGTCTCATGAACTCCTTCGTGACGGCGTCTGTATCGAAAACCTTCTTGACTCGGTCCCAACAGTACCGGGCCCTAATGACGTCACGCTCCTGCGGGACGGTCAACTCCGCCAAGGGGTCTGGGATCCCCAGACTTTCGCGTTCCGCGTCCTCCTTGGCCCATATGGGCCTCTTCCCCGCATAACCACGGCTTCCGAGGTGGTAGCACCCCATGTTCCTCTCTTGAAGCCCCTTCATGTACTCTGACTTTTCTTTGGAAGCGTCGGCAATGCAAGCCTTCTTGAATATTTTGAACTGCTCTTCCGTAATTGTCGGATTATCCTTTACAATCTCGGAGTAGGGTTCCACTTTGACGATGATCCGATGTTTCACCCTTACCTTCCAGGCAGACAACACGCCACTAAACTTGCCCACGGCGCGTCTATTTATCTTCTCCATTGCCGGGTCTTGCCATGATTGAGGACATTTGATTTCATCCTGGCCCGGGAACAAGAATCCCTGGTGCAGCTTCGTTAGGAGGGAGTGCTCCATATTTGGTATCTTCTTTAATTTCTCATCGTTGATGGTGGCGATTCCCCGTAGGATGCAGCCTATTTGATTGTCATAGCACATGCTCGCTTCCGCAGACTCTTTTGGCTCGAAATTGCTGAGGTCCACCTCCGTGACCACCGGTCTAGTAGTGTTGAGCTGGTTTGGGTGCCGTATCCTCGTCGGTTTCGGTTCTATACCGGCTAATTCGCCAGTCTCGGTGCCGATCTCGGCGCCGGTCTCGATGCCAGTCTCGGTGCCGGTGTCGGTCTCAGCGCCGGTCTCGATGTCGGTCTTAGTCTCGGATGTGACAGGTGGGCACTACAATAACTATTGGTCCTCGAGATAGTTCAAATAGGCGTCTACCGCCTCGTAGACGATGCAATCACCAAAACCCTGTCCTTCATCATTGCTAGCCATGTTTCCTATGATTAAATCTAGTCAATTCATTCTAGACCTAATAAAATGAATAATGACATAAAAAAGGCCTATGTTTTGCAGGAATGTTGATTCATTCCCGTTGCAGCAAATCCCGGGCACTCGATATGTCCTAGTTTGTAGCACAAGTCATGCCGAAATCCACAGAAAATTTCGGCATGACCTTTGCTACAAAGTGGACAAATCGAGCACCTGAAATTTGTCGGAACAGAAATGAATCTACATTCCGGCAAAACATGGGCCACTCGGAATCATTCCCTGCAAACAACAAAAGGCCACTTGGGCACAATCGAACCACTTCAATGTTGCATATAACAGGATCACTTAAGAACCTGTACATGAGCAACTAATAAAAAATATGTCGTAATAAAAATTATGAACCCTACAACTCAAGTTTTGTCCTAAATTTCAAATTATGAACCCTAGAACTCAATTCAAATTATGTCCTAAATTTTTTTCATAATAAAAAATCAGTAAAAATTAAGAACCTACTAGAGTTGCAGCACTAATAGAAATTTATATTTTTATATTGAATTTTTTCTCTAAACTAAACCCTACTGCCCTAATTAACATCTAATTCAAAAACTAAGTGTAGAAGAAAATTCAGTTAAGTACTAATAGAACAAAATTCAGTTAACTTTAGTGCTCTATAATGATGAAATAAAAAAATTCAGTTAACTACTAATTTCATTCATTTACCATCACCAAATTAACCTACTGTACCACTACTACTAGCAGCACTACTAACCTAATTAACCAAGTAAAACCCTACTGCCCTAACTAAAAAACATCTAATTAACATCTACTTGTACCACTACTGCCCTAACCTAATTAACATCTACTAGTACCACTATATACTACTAGCAGCACTATTGCAACATTTTCTCCATTTTGTTCTTTTAAAAAAACATCTATGAAAACAAAAACCATAATTAAACCCTACTGCTCTAATTAACTAAAATTTTCTCTAAACCCTACTGCCCTAATTAAACCTACTGCCCGAACTAAATTTTTGCACTAAACTTAATTTTTGCTCTAACCTAGCCAACCTAGTTAACCTAATGAGCCTAATTAACCTAGCTAGTTAACCTAGTTAACCTAGATAATTAACCTAATTAAACTAGTTAACCTAGCTAGCTAGTTCTTTGTCAAATCCCTAGTCCATGAGAGAGAGGACGGGTGGGGGCTTACAGAGGAGACTCGGGGAGGTGGCGAGGGCGTCTCCTGTGATGGCGAGGGAGGCAGTGGTGGCAAGGCAGACAGGGGCATCGAGGGTGGCGGCGAGGGCGGCTCCGGTGGTGTTGATGAGGCTGCACGGCTCCGATGGCGTTGGGGGCGGCTCCGGTGGCGTCGAGGGCGCGCGGCTTTGGTGGCTCTGGGGGCGTCGACGTCGGCAGGAGACGGCGGTGAAGTGGGGCGCGGCACGCGGTGCGTCTGGCGAGGGATTTGGGGGAGAAGTGGTGGCCGGGGGGAGAGAAACCGCGCGGGGGTTAAGTCAAACATAGCGATAGCGCTGGTAGGAAAAAAGCGCTATAGCTAAGTTAGCTATAGCGCTTGCTACCAAAACGCGCTACTGCTATAGGAAGTAGCTATTTATTTTCATTTTTCTTTTCTTTTTTCCTTTTCCTTTTCTATAGCGGGGTCCACAAAATGCGCTGCTGCTACATTATCTTCTGAACAGACGCTACTGCTATGCCTTTCTCCTTTATTTTTATTTTTCTTTACATTTTCGTTTTACCTTTCTCCTTTTTCTATTTCTTTCATTTTCATTTACTTTTCTATTTGTTTTTCATTTTATTTTCTTTTCATTAGCAGTAGCGCTTTCCCCGGAAAATGCGCTGCTACAATGAACTTAGCAGTAGCGCATTTTCCCAAGATCGCTACTACTATTCCTAGTCTGCCGGCAATAGTTTGGGAATTGTAGTAGTAGCGCATTCTCCAGCAGAGGCGCTACTGCTACCCCCATAGCTGTAGCGCGGTTTGTGTACCCGCGCTACAGGTAAGTAGTAGTAGTGCTTTATTTTAACAAGCGCTACTGGTAAGATTCTGTGTATAACGTTTTCCATAGTAGTGGAGGAAGAGAGGAAGAAGCCCGCTGTGATCCAGGTTTGCGTGCATAACTTGTGCTTGGTCTACCACATATGCCATGCCGACGTTAATTGTGAGGATTTTAAGAACTTCCTCGCGGACGACAGAGTCAAATTCGTTACTGTAGACTTTCATAACGACGAGGAAGTCCTGGGTCGGATAGGCCTCGTTGTAGGCCAGCCCTTCGACCTCCAGAAGAATAGGCTAGTGTCCTCCCGTCAGCCTTCAATGCTGACCCTAACAGGAGCCATGGTTGATCCTTCGTACGGCAAACTGACAAAACCTCACCACAAGTTTCATCTTGCATGGGAGTGGAATTTAATAGATAAAGCCCACATCCAGTATGCTGCAATGGATGCCTACCTTTGTTTCAATATCTACAAGGGTTGGATGAAGAGCGAGAGCCTAGTGTGCGGTTCAAGCAAAGAAGTATCGGCCAAGAGGAAGAGGGACAAGGACGAAGTTGAGGACGTGGACGAGGAGTCCGAGTAAGGTGGCAGTGTCGTTGCTCATGGTGGTTCTAATGAAGTGTCTACCAGATTAGTTGCTTAGTTTAATTTCAGGGTGCTTAGTTTTATTTCAGGGGTGTGTTGTGCTGAGCCCCCAGCAGAACCATGTTATATTCTTTCTCGTTACTTTAACTCTTCAGTACGTACATAGGAGTACTTGTATTTCTTACGATTCATCTTGTAGTTGGTAGTACTACCACTTCTTTCTTCACATTATATACGTACTATATATGATATGGCCAACATCATATAGCCAGCAGTTGGCTATACTATTAACCACGCTCTAAGCAAGCCACATACGCAAAACACTTAAATGAGATAAGTAATTCTAAAAAAACTTAAATGAGAGAAGTTTACCCAAAGCATGAAGGAGTTTAGTTGTCAAAGAATTAAATAGGTATGCCAATTTCTTTAATAGACTTCAGCACCCCATCTAAGCACGTGCTAGCTTTTTTAATAGTACTATGCTGAATTTGGCAATGAGCGCTCTGTATATGTACCACCTTTTTTCTTTAATTTCATCTTGTTAGTTTTGCTCCATGGCACAATCCATCGATACTACTACTATACAAAAGTACATTTAAAAGGTGAGGGCGGGGCAGTCTCGCATGGTCAGTTTGATAGAGAGGCGAGGGCCTTTGTGATTTGATGGCTCATTACTGGAAGGTGGGGCCTTGTGATTTGACTGCACATATAATTGTTGCCGACGACCTGAGGAGGAGCAAAGAACCATGCGGTATACTCTAGTTTTCCACTGGAGTACTAGTACGACGGAGGAGTGCGAAACACGGCAGCCCAGTGCGATATGGAGATAATAAAATATCTACTAATTTGCTTGTCATGGATCCCATGGCGCCGCTCATCGTACTCTTAGCATTGTTCTATTCGTGCCTCGCAGAGAACGTGACACATGCGGCGAAACACCCAAAGCAAAAGAATAAACACAGGAGCAAAAGAAGAAGGAAGATTACACCCCCCCCCCCCCCAAAAAAAAGAAGGAAGACGCAGACACAAGTCTGGGGCGTTGCTCTCTACTTCATGAAGGGTTGCTGGTCGTGGAGTCGTAACTGCTTCTTCATCGCCTCCATGACCTCCATCTCCTCGCGCATCTCCTCCGCCATCTTCTTCATTCTGTCCATGATGCGGGATTTCTCGAGGCGAGCGTTCATCATCTCTTCAACGGCCGCATTACGTACCTTGACAGCAGCCGGGTGCTCGATGCGGAGCTTCACCAACTCCTCCTTCTGTTCCATGTCGAGGGCGTTAAACATCTTCACCGAGGAACTCCTCTTCTCATGTAGCTTCTTCCAGCCGGTGTTCTCCTCCTTCAGCAGGTCGAGCTCGTGGCGGAGCATCGCCTTGTCCTCCTTAAGTTGCAGGATTTAGCCGGTCGCCTTCTTACCCGAGGCAATGCTCTCCTTCACCAGCTTCACCAAGCCGGCGGTCAACTCCTCCTGGTTATTGAGCTCAGCGGGCATGTCGTCGAGGCTCTTCTTCAGCAGTTTCACCAAGCCGTCGGTCAACTCCTTCTGCTTATTGAGCTGAGCGGGCATGTCGTCAAGGGATAAAGACTCAAGCACCGTCAGCACAGCATGTTCGCCTCCGTGGCTAGGGCGCTCCTGGGAGCCCTCGCCTGCCCGTGAGAGATCTTTTGAGCCCCCGCGAGGTGGCGAGCCCTCTCTTTTTTTCACGGCCTTGGTCACCGCTCCCTTCTTACTAGTAGTTCTCGACCTAGAGCTCTGCACACCGGCCATGGCAGGGAAGGACGAACAAGAAAGACTTATGAGGAGGAAGGTAGAGTAATTTTCGGCTAGGTAGTTCCCCTTTTTATAACCTACTAGTAGTACTAGTACTAAAACCTGCATAGTGGGATTACGTTTAGGTTTGATACGTGTGAACAGGTTTGCACTTGATTATAGCATGGTAGTATTACTACTACTTTGGAATGTGATGGGAACAAGCTAATGATTTATTGATGGTTTTGATTTCGAAGCCCGAAACGGCTCCCGATGAGTTTCCTTGAACACAAATTTCAAGTATTGCTCAAATGCGGTCGCACATGTCAGTGATGTACCTTGTCGTACATGTTAGACCAAGCCGATGCGTGTCCCTTCGGTGAGACACGGGTCCGACCGACCGTCAAGTATTACACGATGGAGACTTGTGGCTATCGGGTGATTGTCAGGACCAAGCATTCAAAAACTCATGATAAATCAATTACCATCTGTTTCCAAACAACCAAGTATTTTCACAGAAATACAATACATATAGATGGAGTGATTGTCACGGTTGCAAACCGCCATGGAGCCGCAAGTTCACTGCAACAGCAACCGTGTAGGTCACTGCATCGCTGGCGGGGAAGGAGGGCAGCTCACCTCGCCTACGATGCATGCCCAGCAGCGCCACCGCAGCTGGTCCCGTGATTTGGCTTCTCCTACCGCCCATTTCAATAGTTGCACCGGCTGCTCATGCCATTCCGCAGGCATGCACGTTCTTTCCTCCACAGTCGACTCCGTGAATATGATCTCTGCCATTAGCCCCAGCTCGAAATCAACGCGACGATGCCAGATGCTGACACCCCTCAGCATCTTTCCCCTGAGATCGACTTGCGCCTCCTCCTTGTGCTTCGCCAGGCACAACTCCTTCGAACGTGTCTCTAATCGATGCAACGCTTCCTCGATCTGATTTGCCCTTGCTGCCCACCACCTGAAACACAGCCCTGGCATGTCCTCCGGCGCCACCGATCTGTGATTCCAGAGCAATGGATCCCCTCTGAAACACATGTGGGTTTCGCTCAAAGGCGGCAGTGCTACGGGCAGCAGCGAGAGGGCAGCCCGCGGGATCCTGGGATCTAAGGGATTATCCATGGTGGGATCCTCCATGGCGGGATCCGGTAGGCGAGGCGAGCGTAGGCGCTGGGAGAGCCCTGCGAGGCTATGATAAAGATAGTAGTACTACTCCACTCCGTCCATATTTAAATATAAAGGCCACCAACAATAACCCAGGAAAAAATTGATCATGCTGCCTGCGTCCTGGTTTATTGGCCCCCTTTTTATTTTGTGCCAATTTTTGACCAAAAATTTAACTAAGAAAATGTTAATGCATGTCACCAAAACTTATATCATTGGAATCACATTTGAGCATAGTTTTTTATTATATTACTTTTTATGACATGCATAAATATTGTGTTACTTAAAATTATTGTAAAAAATTGGCACAAAATACGAAGGAGACCAATGGAAGTAGCAACCCATGATTTAACTACTCGCATGCACACAGTGGAGTAGTAATGTCATTCTCAACTACTTCCTCCCTCACTCCCACTCAATTTGCATGCGCTGTATTAATTGACCATCAATTAAGGAACGACTTTACACGCGTCAAATTATCACATGGGGTGGATCTTCGCACAAAAATGCTTCCCACCGTGTACCCACATGTGCGTGCGAGGGAATGAGTGCGTGCGTGCACATATTTGCTTCGTGCACGTACTGCCAGTGTGCGTGAAAGAGGACGAGTACATTCTTCTAGAACCAGCAGCACGTCACTGTGATCAATCCACACAAGAAGGTCGCGACAATGCCTCCACATGTGCCACGTGGCTTGATGACCCACAAGTATAGGGGATCAATCATAGTCCTTTCAATAAGTAAGAGTGTTGAACCCAACAAGGAGCAGAAGGAAATGACAAGTGGTTTTCAGCAAGGTATTTTCTGCAAGCACTGAAATTGTCGGTAACACGTAGTTTGATAACAAGATAATTTGTAACGAGCAAGTAACGGTAACAGTAAATAAAGTGCAGCAAGGTAGCCCAATCCTTTTGTGGCAAAGGACAGGCCAAAACGGTCTCTTACGATAAGCAAAGCGTTCTTGAGGGTACACGGGAATTTCATCATATCACTTTCATCATGTTGGTTTGATTCGTGTTCGCTACTTTGATAATTTGATATGTGGGTGGACCGGTGCTTAGGTGTTGTTCTTACTTGAACAAACCTCCTACTTATGATTAACCCCCTCGCAAGCATCCGCAACTACGAGAAAAGTATTAAGATAAAATCTAACCATAGCATTAAACTTTTGGATCCAAATCAGTCCCTTATGAAATAGCGCATAAACTAGGGTTTAAGCTTCTGTCACTCTAGCAACCCATCATCTACTAACTACTCCACAATGCATTCCCTTAGTCCCAAATATGGTGAAGTGCCATGTAGTCGATGTTCACATGACACCACTAAGGGAATCACAACATACATATCATCAAAATATCGAACATATTAAGTTCACATGATTACTTGCAACATGATTTCTCCCGTGACCTCAAGAACAAAAGTAACTACTCACAAATAATAATCATGCTCAAGATCAGAGGGGTATTAAATAGCATAATGGATCTGAACATATAATCTTCCACCAAATAAACCATATAGTAATCAACTACAAGATGTAATCAACACTACTAGTCACCCGCAAGTACCAATCTAGGGTTCCGGTACAAAGATTGAACACAAGGGATGAACTAGGGTTTGATAGGAGATGGTGCTATTGAATATGTTGATGGAGATGGCCCTCCCAAAGATGGGAGAGTTGTTGGTGATGATGATGGCGATGATTTCCCCTCCGGGAGGGAAGTTCCCCCGGCGGAATCGCTATGCCGGAGGGCAAAAGTGCTCCTGCCCAAGTTCCGCCTCGAGACGGCGGCGCTTCGTCCCGAAAGTCCCCTCCTAATTTTTTCTAGGTCAAAATGACCTATATACCAGAAGATGGGCACCGGAGGTGGGCCGAGGAGGGCACAACCCACCAGGGCGCGCCTGGGCTCCCTGGCACGCACAGGTGGGTTGTGCCCACCTGGTGGGCCCCCTTTGGTAGTTATTTGCTCCAATATTCTTCATATATTGCAAAACAATTCTCCGTAAATTTTCAGCTCATTTGGAGATGTGCAGAATAGGTAACTCTGATGTAGCTTTTTCAGGTCCAGAATTCCAGCTGCCGGTATTCTCTGTCTTTGTGTAAACCTTGCATATTATGAGAGAAAAGGCATTAGAATTACTCCAAAAGCATTATTATGCATAAAAACATTATAAATAACAGTAGGAGAACATGATGCAAAATGGACGTATCAACTCCCCCAAGCTTAGACCTCGTTTGTTGATGGCTCGTATCCGCGTCAGTATTTCCCAGAAGAGGAAGGGATGATGCAGTACAGCTTCATAGGTATTTCCCTCAGTTATGAAACCAAGGTTATCGAACCAGTAGGAGAACCAAGCAACACTATGTAAATGGTACCTGCACACAAAGAACAAATACTTGCAACCCGACGTGTAAGAGGGGTTGTCAATCCCTCTCGGGTAAAAGATAGATTGGTTTGTATAATTTTGGATAAATAGATCTCGCAATAAAACAAAATAAAATAAATAAAGAAAAAGTGCAGCAAGGTATTTTTGGGTTTTTAGGATAATAGATCTGAAAACAAAAGCAAATAAAAATAGATCTCAAAGCAAATATGATAAAGAATAGACCCGGGGGCCGTAGATTTCACTAGTGGCTTCTCTCGAGAAAAATAGCATACGGCGGGTAAACAATTTACTGTTGGGCAATTGATAGAACTTCAAATAATTATGACGATATCCAGGCAATGATCATTATATAGGCATCACGTCCAAGAATAGTTAGACCGACTCCTGCCTGCATCTACTACTATTACTCCACACATCAACCGCTATCCAGCATGCATCTAGTGTATTAAGTTCATGGAAAAACAGAGTAATGCAATAAGAATGATGACATGATGTAGACAAGATCTATTCATGTAGGAATAGACCCCATCTTGTTATCCTTAATAGCAACGATCAATGCGTGTCTTGCTGCCCCTTCTGTCACTGGGAAAGAACACTGCATGATCGAACCCATCACAAAGCACCTCTTCCCATGGCAAGAAAAATCGATCTAGTTGGCCTAACTAAACCAAAGATTCGAAGAAGAAATACGAGGCTATAAGTAAACATGCATATAAGAGATCAAAGAAACTCAAATAACTTTCATGGATAAATAGATCTGATCATAAACTCAAAGTTCATCGGATCCCAACAAACACACCGCAAAAAGAGTTACATCAAATAGATCTCCAAGAGACCATTGTATTGAGAATCAAAAGAGAGAGAGGAAGCCATCTAGCTACTAACTACGGACCCGTAGGTCTACAATGAACTACTCACGCATCATAGGAGAGGCACCAATGAGGATGATGAACCCCTCCGTGATGGTGTCTAGATTGGATCTGGTGGTTCTAGAACTTGCGGCGGCTAGAATTGTGTTTCGTTGACTCCCCTAGGTTTTTTGGATTTTCGGGGTATTTATAGAGCAAAGAGGCGGTGCGGGAGGCGGCCGAGGTGGACACAACCCACCAGGGCATGCCTGGGCCCCCAGGCGCGCCCAGGTGGGTTGTGCTCCCCTCGGAGCCCCCCTCTGGTACTTCTTTGGCCCAACAGGTGTCTTCTGGTCCAGAAAAAATCTCCAAAAGTTTCGCTGCGTTTGCACTCCGTTTGGTATTGATTTTCTGCGAAGTAAAAAACAAGCAAAAAACAGCAACTGGCACTGGGCACTATGTCAATAGGTTAGTCCCAAAAAATGATATAAAGTTGCTATAAAATGATTGTAAAACATCCAAGAATGATAATATAACAGCATGGAACAAGCAAAAATTATAGATATGTTGGAGACGTATCACTTGTGCTCAAGCGAAAACCGAAATCGAAAAACATGTCCACATGCTTAGAGAGAGAGGTGTCGATAAAAACAAAATACGGACATAGAAGCATCATGCATATTATTATAACAGTAAAGAACTTTAACATAAACTTTATCAAACAACTTTTATCATATAACTTCTCATGAACAAGTAACAATTCATCACAACATTGAAGTATAAAGCATAAACCTTATTGAAAACCAATAAACTCTGTTCTCAGTCAACTTTGCAACTACAATTCATCATATTTTCAGGAAGGGTCACATATCGGAGCCTTTAGGCAAGTCCACATACTCAACCATCATTTAATCTTCTATGATTGCTATCACTCACATCATACCCATGAGCAAAAAGTTTCAACCAAACACATAGAAAGATAGGGGCTTATAGTTTCGCCTCCCAATGTATTCACCTCAAGGGTGATGTCAACAATAATAACTCATGCCTACTCATATCCAACTGGATATATATGCCTAGATCTTTCCTCACCATATGATGCTTGCAAAAAGGAGAAAATAAAAAGGAATAGGGAAGAAAACTTTTGACTCTTATATAAAAGTAAATGCATAAAAGTAAAAGATATGCCCTTCGCAGAGGGAAGCAAAGGTTGTCATGCGCTTATTTGTTTGTATGCCAAATCCCTTCAAGCAAAAGAACGTCATGTTATATTGCCCCTTGTGGTAGCAACCTTTATTATGCAGTCCGTCGCTTTTATTACTTTGCCATCACAAGTTCGTACAACGCTCAATTTTCTCTTACACTAAATGATCCAATACATTTAGAAGCAATTTGTATTGCCTTATTGCACCGATGACAACTTAGTTGAAGGATCTTACTCAATCCATAGGTAGGTATGGTGGACTCTCAAAATAAGATTTGGGTTAAGGGGTTTTGGATGCACAAGTAGTATCTCTACTTAGTGCGGGATGTTTGGCTAGAAAAGATATTGATCAAGCACCACATGTTAAAGGATCTATGACAATATAAGTTCTATGTGAATATGAACAAACATAAATCATTACGTTGTCTTCCTTGTCCAACGTCAACTATTTTGGCACAAAATATTTAATGGGGGCTCACAATCATAAAAGATGTCCAAGATAGTGTATTTGCATGTGAATCTTCTCTTCCCTTATTAATTCTTTCATGAGTTGCATCATTGACCAATGCTATGTTTGTCAATCTCCAATAAATTTTACCACTTATACTTTTCCTTATGTGATGTCATTACTTACCATAAGATTAGCATATGATCTTTTCATTTATTTTTCATTATTTTATTGAAACATTAAAATAAAGAAACAAAACTCAAACTACTCATTATTATATATCTCGCACACAATTACATCGATAGATAGATCACTAAGCAAACACTCGAAAAGAAAGGATCGAACTAAACTTTTATTCAACTAAATCATAGGAAAACTAAAGATCGAACTAAAATAGATGAAAGCAAGGATAGTGGTGGTGATACGATACCGGGAGACCTCCCCCAAGCTTGGCACAAGCCAAGGGGAGTGTCCATACCATGAACTCAAGTCTCCTTTGGTGATGAAGAAGGTAGTGGTGGTGATGAGGTAGTAGCGATCTTATCCTTTTTCTCCAGCTTGCGTCGGAGAGTAAAATTATCTATCCTCAACTCATCGTTCTCCATCTCAAGCTTTATTATCCTATTGCATAATGCCTCCTTGCTTTCTTGCTCGAACCGAGGAGGGATTGGCTCATCTTCATCTTCATCATCGGTGAACCATATATAGGGGTAGGTGTCTTTGAAGATATTTTTATCCAAAGGCTGATAAGAAACTGGGCAATCCTCTTCCGAATCTTGAGATGACATATTTCAGATCTACCAGGAAAATAGCAAGAAAGAAGAACAGAAGATTTCTACGCAATACGGTGGTCAATACGTTCGGGGGTATATAAAGATTTTTTTTATCTTGGGAAACAAGCAAACGGGAGGAAAACGTAGTCGAGAAGGTTCCCGAGGTGGGCACAACCCACCTGGGCGCGCCAGGGGGCCCAGGCGCGCCCTGGTGTCTTGTGCCCCCCTCGGGTGCCTTCCTGGTTGTTTCTTATTTTCCTAATTTTTAAAACATTCCAAAACTGACCGAAAATATTTTTGCGGATTTTTGGAGTCCGTTTACTTACCGTATCACGTACCTCCTCTTTTTAATTATTCTGGAGTGTTCCGGAAGGTCTATTTTATGTGTTCCTCAGCTGTCATGGTTTGAATAATATTTCTTTCAACATTAATAGGCGTACCTGAGATATAGTGTTTAATTCTTTGCCCATTGACCACCTTCGGGTTAGTACCTTCGGCATTATTTATTTTAATAGCTCCAGAGCGGTAGACCTCTTCGATGATATAAGGTCCTTCCCATTTAGAGAGAAGTTTCCATGCAAAGAATCTAAAACGAGAGTTGTACAAAAGAACATATTCTCCAACTTTGAATTCCTGCTTTTGAATTCTTTTGTCATGCCATCTTTTAACTTTTTCTTTAAATAACTTGGCATTTTCATAGGCTTGGGTTCTCCATTCATCTAGTGAGCTAATATCAAATAACCTCTTTTCACCAGCAAGTTTGAAATCATAGTTGAGTTCTTTAATTGCCCAATATGCTTTGTGTTCTAACTCTAGAGGCAAATGACAAGCTTTTCCATAAACCATTTTATAGGGAGACATACACATAGGATTTTTATAAGCTGTTCTGTAGGCCCAAAGTGCATCATCTAATTTCTTAGACCAATTCTTTCGGGACCTATTAACGGTTTTTTGTAATATTAATTTTATTTCTCTATTGCTAAGTTCAACTGAGGATGATAGGGTGATGCAATTCTATGGTTAACATCATATTTAGCAAGCATTTTACGGAAAGCACCATGAATAAAGTGTGAACCACAATCAGTCATTAAATATCGATGGACTCCAAACCTCGGGAAAATAACTTCTTTAAGCATTTTAATGGAAGTGTTATGATCAGCACTACTAGTTGGAATAGCTTCTACCCACTTAGTAACATAATCAACGGCAACCAAAATATGTGTATACCCATTAGAGGAAGGAAAAGGTCCCATATAATCAAAACCCCAAACACAAATGGTTCAAAAGCAAGTGAATAATTCATAGGCATTTCTTGACGCTTACCAATATTACCAATTTGTTGACATTCATCACAAGATAAAACAAACTAACGGGCATCCTTGAAGAGAGTAGGCCAATAAAGACCAGATTGCAATACCTTGTGAGCAGTTCTATCTCCCGCATGATGCCCTCCATAAGCTTTGGAGTGACATTTCCGTAGGATTTGTTCCTGTTCATGCTCAGGTACACAACGTCTAATAATACCATCTACTCCTTCTTTATAAAGATGTGGGTCATCCCAAAAGTAATGTCTTAAATCACAGAAGATTTTTTTCTTTTGTTGGTATGTGAAACTAGGTGGTATGTATTTAACAACAATATAATTAGCATAGTCAGCATACCAAGGAGTGTTATGAGAAACATTTATTGCAACCAGTTGCTCATCAAGAAAGCTATCATCAATAGGTAGTGGGTCATCAAGGATATTCTCTAATCTAGACAAGTTATCAGCTACGGGGTTCTCAGCTCCTTTTCTATCAGTGATATGTAGATCAAATTCTTGTAGCAAGAGAACCCACCTAATGAGTCTAGGTTTAGCATCTTTCTTTTCCATAAGATATTTAATAGCAGCATGATCAGTGTGAACAATAACTTTGGAATCAACAATGTAAGATCTGAATTTGTCACAAGCAAACACAACTGCTAAAAATTCTTTTTCAGTAGTAGCATAATTTCTTTGGGCACTGTCTAGAGTTTTGCTAGCATAATGAATAACATTTAGTTTTTTATCAACTCTTTGTCCTAAAACAGCACCAACAGCATAATCACTAGCATCACACATAATTTCAAAAGGCCAGTTCCAATCGGGTGGTTGAACAATAGGTGCAGAAGTTAAGGCTTTCTTAAGTGTTTCAAAGGCTTCTACACAATCATCATCAAAAACAAATGGAACATCCTTTTGTAAAAGATTTGTAAGAGGCCTAGAAATTTTAGAGAAGTCTTTAATAAACCTCCTATAGAAACCAGCATGACCAATGAAACTACGAATATCTTTAATATCTTTAGGACATGGCATTTTCTCAATTGCATCAACTTTAGCTTGGTCCACCTCAATACCTCGTTCAGAATCTTTATGCCCCAAGACAATACATTCATTAACCATAAAGTGGCACTTCTCCCAATTCAAGACAAGATTAGTTTGCTCACATCTCTGCAAAACTCGATCAAGGTTGCTCAAGCAATCATCAAAAGAAGTTCCATATGTAGAAAAATTATCCATGAAAACCTCAACAATCTTTTCACAAAAGTCAGAGAATATAGCAGTCATACATCTTTGAAAGGTAGCAGGAGCATTGCATAAACCAAAAGGCATACGTCTATAAGCATAAGTTCCAAAAGGGCAAGTAAAGGTGGTTTTCTCTTGATCAGGTTGTGAAACAGGTATTTGAGAAAAACCAGAATATCCATCAAGAAAATAAAAGTGTGTGTGCTTTGATAATCTTTCTAGCATTTGATCAATAAAGGCAAAGGGTAATGATCTTTTCTAGTAGCTTTATTTAATTTTCTAAAATCAATTACCATTCTATAGCCAGTAACAATTCTTTGTGGAATGAGTTCATTTTTATCATTAGGAACAACAGTAATACCTCCCTTCTTAGGGACACAATGAACGGGACTTACCCATCTACTATCAGCTATGGGATAGATTATACCTGCTTCCAGAAGCTTTAATATTTCAGTTCTTACCACTTCTTTCATCTTAGGATTCAGACGTCGTTGATGATCAACAACGGGTTTAGCATCAGGTTCTATATTAATCTTGTGCTGACAGAGAGTGGGACTAATGCCCTTAAGATCATCAAGAGTATATCCAATAGCAGCACAGTGCTTCTTCAGAATTTTTAATAATCTTTCTTCTTCATGTTCTGCAAGGTTAGCACTAATAAGAACAGGATATATCTTTTTCACATCAAGATAAGCATATTTCAAAGTGTCAGGCAATTGTTTTAATTCAAACACAGGATCACCTTTAGGTGGAGGAGGACCTCCTAGAGTTTCAATAGGCAAATTATGTTTGAGCAGAGGTCGTTGTTCAAAGAAAATTTTATCTATCTTATTTCTTTCATGCATGTGCATATCATTTTCATGGTCTAGCAAATATTGTTCTAGTGGATCAGTAGGAGGCACGGCAATAGAAGCAAGACCAATTATTTCATCCTTACTAGGTAATTCTTTCTTGTGAGGTTGTCTATTAAACTTGGAAAAATTAAACTCATGAGACTCATCACCAAAGCTAACACCGACAGTTTGTTTTTCACAATCTATTTTAGCATTGACAGTGTTCAAGAAAGGTCTACCAAAGATAATGGGACAGAAGTCATCTTGTGGGGAACCAAGAACCAGAAAATCAGTAGGGTATTTTATTTTCCCACACAAGACTTCAACATCTCTAACAATCCCAAGTGGTGTGATGGTGTCTCTATTAGCAAGTTTAATAGTAACATCTATGTCTTCTATTTCAGCGGGCGCTATGTCGTTCATAATTTCTTGGTATAAGGTAAAAGGAATAACACTCATGCTAGCACCTAAATCACATAAACCATGATAACAATGATCTCCTATTTTAACTGAGACAACAGGCATGCCAACAACAGGTCTATGTTTATCTTTTTCATCGGGTTTGGCAATTCTAGCGGCTTCATCGCAGAAGTAAATAACATGCCCATCAATATTTTCTACCAGGAGATCTTTAACCATAGCAACACTAGGTTCTACTTTAATTTGTTCAGCAGGTTTAGGTGCTCTAATATTACTTTTGCGAACCACAGTTGAAACCTTAGCATGTTCCTTTATCCTAACAAGGAAAGGTGGTTTTTCAATATAAGCAGTAGGCCCAACTGGATCAACATTATAAATAATAGTTTCATCTTTAGCTATGTCAGTTTCTTTAATTTCTTTTTGATAGGGGGATAATATTTAAACCACTTCTCCTTAGGGAGATCAACATGAGTAGCAAATGATTCACAGAAAGAGGCTACTATCTCAGAGTCAAGTCCAAATTTAGTGCTAAACTTGTGAAAAGCATCGGTATTCATAAATGATTTAACACAATCAAATTCAAGCTTAATACCTGACTCATTACCTTCATCGAGTTCCCAATCTTCAGAGTTGCATTTAATTCTTTCTAAAAGATCCCACCTGAATTCAATAGTCTTCTTCATAAAAGAACCAGTACAAGAAGTATCGAGCATGGATTGATCATCATGAGAAAGCCGAGCATAAAAACTCTGAATAATAATTTCTCTAGAGAGCTCATGATTGGGGCATGAATATAACATTGACATAAGCCTCCCCCAAGCTAGAGCGATACTTTCTCCTTCACGAGGCCAAAAATTATATGTATAATTCCGATCACGATGAACTAGATGCATAGGATAAAATTTTTGGTGAAATTCCAATTTCAATCGATTCCAGATCCAATATCATCGCATAGCCTGTACCATATCAATGCTTTTCCCTTCAAAGATAAAGGTAAAACCTTCTTCTTAGCTTCATCTCCGGGCAAACCTGCAAGCTTAAATAATCCACAAATTTTATCCACATATATCAAGTGCATATAAGGATGTTCGGTTCCATCTCCTGCACAAGGATTAGCTAGCAGTTGTTCTATCATACCCGAAGGAATTTCATAACCAATATTTTCAGTAGGTGTGGTAGGTTGAGGGGCAACTAATTGTGGTTCCGGTCGAGGTGAAGATACCCCGAACAAACCCCTCAAAGGATGATTCTCCATAGTAACAAGTGACAATAAATTTCAGCACGTAGTAATAATTTTTCCTTACCAAGAGCACTTCACTCCCAGGCAACGGCACCAGAAAAGAGCCTTGATGACCCACAAGTATAGGGGATCAATCATAGTCCTTTAGATAAGTAAGAGTGTCGAACCCAACGAGGAGCAGAAGGAAAACGCAAGTGGTTATCAGCAAGGTATTTTCTGCAAGCACTGAAATTGTCGGTAACAGGTAGTTTGATAGCAAGATAATTTGTAATGAGCAAGTAACGGTAATGGTAAATAAAGTGCAGCAAGGTAGCCCAATGCTTTTGTGGCAAAGGACAGGCCAAAATGGTCTCTTATGATAAGCAAAGCGTTCTTGAGGGTACACGGGAATTTCATCATATCACTTTCATCATGTTGGTTTGATTCGTGTTCGCTACTTTGATAAGTTGATATGTGGGTGGACCAGTGCTTAGGTGTTGTTCTTACTTGAACAAACCTCCTACTTATGATTAACACCCTCGCAAGCATCCGCAACTATGAGAAAAGTATTAAGATAAAATCTAACCATAGCATTAAACTTTTGGATCCAAATCAGTCCCTTATGAAATAGCGCATAAACTAGGGTTTAAGCTTCTGTTACTCTAGCAACCCATCATCTAATAACTACTCCACAATGCATTCCCTTAGGCCCAAATATGGTGAAGTGCCATGTAGTCGATGTTCACATGACACCACTAAGGGAATCATAACATAAATATCATCAAAATATCGAACACATATCAAGTTCACATGATTTCTCCCGTGACCTTAAGAACAAAAGTAACTACTCACAAATAATAATCATGCTCAAGATCAGAGGGGTATTAAATAGCATAATGGATCTCAACATATAATCTTCCACCAAATAAACCATATAGTAATCAACTACAAGATGTAATCAACACTACTAGTCACCCACAAGTACCAATCTAGGGTTCCAGTACAAAGATGGAACACAAGGGATGAACTAGGGTTTGAGAGGAGATGGTGCTGTTGAAGATGTTGATGGCGATGGCCCTCCCAAAGATGGGAGAGTTGTTGGTGATGACGATGGCGATGATTTCCCCCTCCAGGAGGGAAGTTCCCCCGGCGGAATCGCTCCGCCGGAGGGCAAAAGTGCTCTTGCCCAAGTTCCACCTCGAGACGATGGCGCTTCATCCCGAAAGTCTCATCCTGATTTTTTCTAGGTCAAAATGACCTATATACCAGAAGATGGGCACCGGAGGTGGGCCGAGGAGGGCACAACCCACCAGGGTGCGCCTGGGCTCCCTGGCGGGCCCAGGTGGGTTGTGCCCACCTGGTGGGCCCCCTCTGGTAGTTATTTGCTCCAATATTCTTCATATATTGCAAAACAATTCTCTGTAAATTTTTAGCTCATTTAGAGATGTGCAGAATAGGTAACTCTGACGTAGCTTTTTTAGGTCCAGAATTCCAGCTGCAAATATTCTCCCTCTTTGTGTAAACCTTGCATATTATGAGAAAAAAGGCATTAGAATTACTCCCAAAAGCATTATTATGAATAAAAACATTATAAATAACAGTAGGAAAACATGATGCAAAATGGACGTATCATGGCTTCATGGATGCCCCCCACATCATTTTAATCATAATATATTAACTGAAAAAGGGAGAGACACTATGTAGCGTGCCATTGGAATTCTAATTTACGTGTTTTGCACATACTGGAAGTATTAGTAAGGTACACGTGCATTGCACGCATGAGATTTGGCAACCAAATTATGAATAAATACCACACTATAGCATGTAAGCTTTGAGTCATATATGCATGATGTAGATGTTCGTTTAATTCTTATAGTTCATCTCATTCAAAATCAATTAGTTTTTATAAACAAGTTAATCTATTTTAAGATTCATGGAATTGTGCGTTATAAAGCATAAAGTAAAAACAAATAATGGCAATTAATCTAGAAAAAAAATTGGGCAATTATGGTACGCAAGATTCTAGAACAAAGGAGAAGTGCTTGTGTTTTGAGGTTTGTGCATTATGCTTAAGTTCAACCATGGGGTCTTCTAGATTGTACATGTGGCAGAATCTGGTGGAATGTAGATGATATCCAACGGCCAGTAGTGCTCGGATTTGCCATCTCTGCACCATCGGATTGGCTTCATCCAATGACCATCTTTCAAAGTTATTCGCACACTATATATGGGTATAGATATAGATACAGATATAGAGGTATAGATATAGACTAGTGGCACATCATCTAAATCCTTTCTACACGCTCATTTTTTGTACAAATGTGCTCCACCGTGCACCCGCGTGTTTGTATGTGGGAACGAGTGCGTGTGTGCACCTCTTCTCTTTCGCACATGTAGTCTGTGTGTGTGAGAGATACTAAGATATGGTGAGGGCATGCGTGTCAATGAAATTTGTGTGAAGGAGAGGCCTATATACATACATGTATGTGCATGGGGCCGGGGTGATATACGAGAAGGGAGGGGATGGGTCGACCGCGTGAGATATCGATAGAGACAGATAGAGGGAAGAGCTCTACGAGCGTACAAGCACTGGGATATGGGGGGTGGAAGATGGTGCGAGGGGCCAAGTGGAGGGAGACTGTGAAGGAGTGCAGAAGTGCGAGATCGATATTTAAAGAGAGGGGGCGAGAACATGAGCGGTTGTGCGTAGTGGTGGAGCCATGAAAATTAAATGAGCTAGGGGGCCAAGCATTGCTAATCCTTTATGGGGAGGGCCAATTCATCAACTTAAACCATTTTACCAGCAATTGATCTACTGATCACATTCATATTAGCCTCAATATAGTGATGTTAGGGGGGCAGGGCCCTTGCTGCCCCCTGTCTTCGCCACTGTGCGCGCGTCTGAGAGATGAAGCGGAAGGCATGGATGATGAGAGGGAGATGATGGACAGATAATGTGTGTGTATTAGCTATGTAGTCCTATATAGAGAGGTAGATTGATCGATGTGTACGTGGGAAAGAGGGTGAGACCTGACTAGATATATAGATCGATCGGTTTGTATGGAAAACTAGGAAAGACCTAGCTATATATATACACACATAGAGGAACATCGATTGTTGTGCATGCATGTGAGAGATAAAGAATGCCCGAAGTGATGAAGAGGGGGAGGTGTGTGTGTGTGCATGCATGGGAGACCGACCTGAAGAAAAAGATTGCATGTGTGCGATGGATAATGCCGAGTGGTAGTGTGTGTGCATGCATGCACGAGAGAAAGTTAGTGGTACAACTATAAAGAGAAAACGACTCTGTGGGTGTAAAAGACTAGGTGAGGTCATAATCAATGTAAAGTTGAATTCAAATATTTGAATAAGTGATCATGATGTTTGAAACCCATGCATGCATGAATATAACTGAGATATGCGTGGTGTGGTTTGGAAACGAGCAAGCTATACTGTATACACATTGAGCAAGGTCAGACTGATTTGAATTTGAGATACCGATAGCAGGCATCATTTGGCCACATTGCATCCATGCACACACTATTCAAATTGGAGATGATGGGTGGCTTTCGCATCACATATCTATACCTCTATACCCCTATATAGTGTGCGAACAACTTTGAAAGATGGTCGTTGGATGAAGCCAATCCGACGATGCAGAGATGGCAAATCCGAGCACTACTGGCCGTTGGATATCATCTACATATCACCAGATTTTGCCACATGTACAATCTAGAAGAGTCCATGGTTGAACTTAAGCATAATGCACAAACCTCAAAACACAAGCACTTCTCCTTTGTTCTAGAATCTTCCGTATCATAATTGCCCAATTTTTTTCTAGATGAATTGCCATTATTTGTTTTTACTTTATGCTTTACAACGCACAATTCCATGAATCTTAAAATAGATTAACTTTTTTTATAAAGACTAATTGATTTTGAATGAGATGAACTATAAGAATTAAACGAACATCTACATCATGCATATATGACTCAAAGCTTACATGCTATAGTGTGGTATTTATTCATAATTTGGTTGCCAAATATCATGCGTGCAATGCACGTGTACCTTACTAGTCTAAATGGTGTGTGTGTGTGTGTGTGTGTGTGTTGTGCGTGTTAAACACATTGTACATAGTATCATACATGGTTTAGATTCCGAATAGCTAGCTAGAGCATACATGTACTATGATTTGAATTCAACATAAAATGGATACATATATTTGAATTCGAGATCGTATGTACATGTAGTTCATATTTATATGGGAATTTAGTACTCCTATATTCATGTCATGTGTTGTGAAGATAATATTTAGATGGTTGTATAACTAACGCGAGTACAATCCCATTCAAACAGGGAAAATGTACTCAAATTTAGTCCATATGCTAGACATCACGAATTGTTTTTTTATTGTTGAGGGAAGTGCAAATTGATTTGGTACTGTACACGTTAAGCTTGTTGTCCCGATTTTTTTAGTTTTTTGTTGTTGTATTTGAATGGCATTACTAGTAATATAGTAAAACGGGACATGGCTCTCTCTAGTGGGGTGTGAATTGTCTTTTTTGTTTTGTTTTTTTGCACACGTTAAGCTTGTTCTCTCAAAACTTCAAGCCGCGCCTTGTTATGCCGAAATTTCAAGCAAGCATCTCTATCTATCGTGCTGCGAAACTCCCGCCTCTTCAACCCGCGCTTTGTTACCCCAAAATTTTAAGATATCTCTTTGTCTCCTTGTGCTCCAAAAACTCCCTCATCTCAACCTGCGCCTTGCTATCCCAAATTTACAACACGTGCGAAAACTCCCACCTCCTGCGAAATCCCGACACGTGAAATTCCTGTGATACCCCTGAACCAAAAGAACCGCCTAGCTCAAATCGGTGGGGGTACTTTCGTAACTTACCCACATTTCGGACAAGCATGTCCCTAAGCCATGGTTCCCCCCTCCCATCCCCTCCGTCCCCCATTCATACACCGAGGCCGTGAAAAACTGCAAAGCCCCACACCCTCCTCCGTCCGCCACCCAGACGGAGCCTCTTCCCCGACGATGTCGTCCACAGCAACACCTCGACGTCCCTCATCCACCGCACCGGATGAGGATCCATCGTCGATCTCGTCAATCCTGCCGATTCAGCCACCCCGTCCTCTACCTCCAAGGAGCTGCCCCGATGTTCGCTTCGTCTTTCGCGCCACCTCCATTCCCACAGCGTCGTCTTCACCTGCACCACCGGAAGAGCAGCACCATCTCCGATTGCTCGGATGAAGCTGAGGTCTAATCGGCGCCACAAAAGAGGTTCTACACTAATCGCTGCATTTTCTTCTTGATTCGATCTCACGGTGCTGCCGGCGCTCGGTCCCGAGCTGCCATGGCGCGCCTCCATCAACGTCGGCGTCACCGGCCACTTCCTTTATGGCGTCGCTCCCTCGGCGGCGACGTCCACATCAGTAGGAGCTGCTGCTGCTTTGGCTCTCGCTCACGCTGCTGCTCTGCTCTTGCTCTTGGTCCTCTGCCTGGTCTGCTCTTGCTCTTGCTCTTGCTCGCGCTGCCGCTCTTGCTCTTGCTCTTGCTTGCGCTGCTGCTCTACTCTTGCTCGCGTTGCTGCTGCATGAGCAGCAGATCCTGCTCTCGCTCGAGCCCCTGCAGCTGCTAGCCGAGATGCTGCTACATGACCAGCTGCCCTGGCTCTCACACGCACTGCTGCTCCGGATGCTGCTGCTGCTACTGCTTTTCTGCTACTAGTGCGTTCAGTTTCGATAGTAAAATTCAGTTTCGATAGCAAAATTCAGTTTCGACAGTAAAATTCAGTTTCGATATTTTAAATTCAGTTTCGACTGTTAAGTTCAAAGATGAGCGTCTGATGTATTTTACATCTAGCACTTTGTGGTTATGTATTTTACATCATCTATTGGAGATGCTATTAGAATTCCACTCAGATTAACGTTGTCTCTCTTGTCCTGCTTCAGCCTCGCCGTCGTACAATTCACCGGAGTTACTCCAACGACGAAACCCTCCATAACAGCAGAGCAGTACCCTCGGCTCCATTTCCAAACGCCTAAGATCTTCTTCCCCTCCTCCAACAGCCACATCAGCCGGAGCATTCTCACTGACCAACCCAATGATGCTAAGATCGACATGGCTTCGCCAAAGAGGTTGTACACTTGTTGCATCACTTTTTTACTCTACATGTTATAATATATACTGTCAACTGAGCATGCGTAGTAACGTGAAATATGATTAGTTTCTCCTACTATATGACAAGAAGTGAGGTACTAGGCAACTTAGCTATCCGTGATATACTCTCTCAAAAGCCGTCATTATTTATTTCTGCGCGTTTGAGCCGTGCATTTCTATATGGGCCTGGGAGTTAAGCTAGTAGGGCAGTGGCATGGGTCCAAAGTAGTAGAAGTAGCACAAAATCATTTTTGGAGTGTAGGCTTTTCCATGTTCAAGCCTGCCTACTAGAATCGCCAGTGCTTGAAAGGAAAACTGAAGGAAAAACATAGGAATTGGAAAGTTTCCTATGGTACTACTATTCATGCATTTGGTTCAAAGGAATGGTGTCGGCGTGCGACACCTATGGGACCCTCAAGGAATCCCTTTACGATTCGGCAGGGGAAGAGGTATGCGCAAAGAGCAGAACCAACGATCGACGCGGGGCGATTTTACCCAGGTTCGGGCCACTAATCAGCGTAAAACCCTACTCCTGCCTTGTTTTATTATGAATGTTCTTGACCCCAAGGCTTCAGGAGCGCTTGCAATGAACAATACGTTCAAAGAGCAGCTACGCATGCAGAATGGGCCAGAAGATCCTCCTCCCCCCTGTAGCAGTTACCTTGGGCCTCCTTTTATATGCTCAAAGGGGTCACCACAGTGGCAAAATGTATATACATTGAGGTGTAAAGTGGCTACAGGGTTATCATACCTAACCACTGACGGATTAGGACGAACGCATTTAATGCACCGTGAGGTGTCCGTTTAGGTGTCACCACTTTCTTGGGGATGGAAAAAGGGGCCATCCCATCAGCACCGCTTAAGCTCTCCTCCACTGGCGCGTTGCCACGCATCCAAAGAAGGACCTAGAATGTCGGGCTTGTTGCTGTGCCAGAGCGGTGGCACAGCAACAGAATCTTGCCGGGCGCCGAATCTTGCCGGGCGCCGAACCTTGCCGGCTGCCGAATCTTGCCGGGCTTCGCAGACCACCCCGGCAAGATCTTGCCGGGGAAGCTGGCTTTCGGAATCTAGCTCTTCTTATCTGCTGATCCTTAGATCTTTGACTTGAGAATTTCTTTGGTAGCCTGAGTCAACCTCGAACTGTTCCCCGACAAGCCTTGCCGCGAGTATGGCTACAACTGCCCGTGCACAAGTACGGGGTACTAATGGCCCAATACTTAGTACACCGACAGGAGCCCCCGGGCCTAGGCCACACACGAGTGCGAGGCATTGTTGGGCTAGGCCCAAACAGTGCACGGGCACACGAGGTAGGGAATTAACTGCTCGTAAATATCCCGTTTACTGTGCCCCCCACTACGTGCGCTGAACGCGCGACGTGGGAAGCGTGCATCAAAGGCTGCAACTGCAACGCGCCTGCAGAGGTGCATTCACATTGAGGAGTAAAAGAGGCGGCCTCGCACCTTCCCCATAAAAAGGGAAACTGCAAAGGCACAGCCTATTTACCTCCCTCTTCTTCTCAATCTGGCCGCTGCCATTGTCTTCCTTCTCTCGAGCTCAGAGCAAAGCTTTCCCTCATCCGCCCGTCGCCTCCACACCCGCTCCATCCCTGGCTTCCGCCCCTGCATCCGTCATGCCGCCCAAGGCCAGCAAAGGCAAGGGCAAGGAGACGAAAGCCGATGTCCCGGAGAGCGAGCTCGCAAAGATGCGGAAGAAGCACATCGTCTTTGCCCTGTCGCTTGATGCGAAAGCTCTGAAGGGGCGGTACCAGTGTATGTGGGCGAGGGAGACGCAGGCTCACCCCGCCACTCGCGTGATTCCAGGTTCTTGCTCCAAGAGCGGGTCAGACAGATATCCCTTCTTTGCTGCTTATTTCTATTGCGGGCTCTGTCCCCCATTTTCTGACTTCTTCAACGACATTATGTAAACGTACGGCTTCCATCTTCTTGATTTCACGCCGAATGCGGTACTGTGCATGTCCATCTTTGCCCATCTTTGTGAAAATTTTGCCGGAGTGGTTCCCAATACTGCCCTTTTCCGCCACTACTTTTTCCCTCGTATCCAAAAAAGGGAGGCCCTCTCTGGTTCTATCCCCTGGATTCCAAGGGCTTGGAATAAGGAAATATACCCTGAAGGGGTTTACCGTGAGAAGTGGTACGAATGGCGGGCTGAGTGGTGCTGGATCAAGGAAGCAGATCCCCATCCGTTCTGTCTGCCTCGACAGAAAGCGGTCTGCGGCAGTGGCTGGAGCGATCTCGCTGCTAAAGATGAAAAACTCACAATCGCCACCACTAGGATCCTTCGCCTGAAAGCTGTCGGGCTAACAATGGAGATGATTGCCTTCGATTTCCTCCGCCGCCGCATTACCCCCTTGCAGAATAAAGGGAGACCAGCTTGGGAATACCGAAACGCAGCAGACGTCATGAGACTGCGCCCCGGATTGAACAACAATTTGACTGCTATGCAACTTGGCGCTCTCCGTCAAAGGCTATTCCAGCGCGACAACAAGCATCGGTTGCCGGCAAGAATTGTCCCTCTGTGCAACAACTCTGCCCTGGGGTCGATTATCGCCACCATGCCACTGTTCAACGCCCACAGTCTCGACGTGACATGGGTTGAGCTATCCGAGGAAGAGGCACAAAAGTTCTTTGATAACTTGACGGAGAGGGCCGTCCGGGAAGAAGCAGACCTCATCCGAGCCACCACCGACGAAGAGGTGGCATACATCACCACTAGGGCGGAGGAGGCGAATCTTGCCACGGAGGCTGGCAGCGCCGGCTTCACAGAATGGGAAACCAGTGACGCAGAGGTAGTGGTGGAAGAAAATCCTGCCAGGAAGGACAAGGCTGCCGGGGGACAGAGCAGCACAGCCGCTGAGAGCTCGTCCGACGAAGACACAGCCGAAGAAGAACCACAAGAAGAGCTTCCAGCCCCGAAGAAGACAAAGCGTGTTCTTCGAAAGGCTGCATCTGGCATCCCGGCAAGCCATCCTTCCTCGAGCAGCGAGGCTCCCGGCAAGGAAGCGGCCGGCAAGACTGCGTTGCGGCAAGGAGTTCGACAGCAACCTGCGCGGCGTGCGAGACCCACGCCAGCGGCAACTGCTGAGGCGGCAGGGGTGTCTCGCACTACTGCACCGGAGGCTGAGGTGGCGAAAACACGCCAACCACCCGTGCCTGCTACAGCCAAGCGACCTAGGACCCCTCCTCCGCCTCCTCACACAGACACTGCAACAGAGGTCGATTTTGACATCTCCGGCTTCAGTCCGGAGCGAGAAGAGGAAGAGTGAGTATCTTGCCACAGTCTTTATCTTCCAAATTCTGGATCAATCTTATTGACTTGCTTGTATTATCTCTGCAGTGATGCAGAAACCTTGACGGAGAGGATGGCGAAGAGGGCAAAGACTTCCATGGGCGACGAGCCCCCGGCAGGCTTCACGAGCGCACCGGAAACTACTACCATCAGCCCGGATCTTAGTCCTCGATGCAGCCCCCAGCGCAGCCCCCACCGTAAGTTCATTACTCTTTTTCTGTTGGGGAATGCTGAGGTTCCTATCCTTGCCGCAGATATTTTTGGGCTTGCAGGAGAAGGACGGCAACAAAGGGAGTTATCAGGAGATACCCTCGTTGCGCCACCTCTGTCAACCACATCGCCCTCAAGCGCATCCCCGGCAAGAGATCACACCGACGAGCTTGTCTTGGTTGAGGAGGAGCCAACAACCATGGATACTGGCATCCTACCCCCGGCAACCGAGGTTGCCGGGAGGGGCGAGGCCACCTCTCGACAGCCCGATGCAGGTAACCAATTGCCTCAGTGCGCTTGCTATTCTTTCCTTTATCTCTCTTTCTTTTGTCTTCTTGAACTTCAATCTTGATCTCATTCTGTTTCTCTCCCTTGTCCTTTAGAATTCCCTGAGATGGAACACATGGACATCGACGCTGTCATTGAGGAGACCGCCAGGGATGTTGCCGCCAAAGCCGACAAAATCACTGCCAGCGAGGCCGCCATGGATGCCACTGTAGAAGCCGGCGGTGCTTTTGCCGATGAGGCCGCCAAGACTGCACAGGAGGAACCCGCCAAGGAGTCTACTGAAGAGGGCGGCAAGGAGCCTGGTGACCGTACTGACGGCATTCCTGCCGCAGGAGCGCCAGGTACTGCGCCGGCCACGGAGCCCCCTGCTACTGGTGAGGCGGTTGCTGAGGATCAACCGTCAACATCCGAAGTCCCCTCATCCAGCAAATATCTCAAAGTTGGCGAGAACCTGTTTGTCAACTTGTCGGGGATGGCAAGCGTTGGGGCACAGGCCGAAGGGGAAGTCTTTGATGAAGAAATCATCGCCACTGCTGGGCTCGAGATTGTTGATGACCCAAGCGCCAGCAGTGGCAAATCTAAAGAGGATCAGCTCCTTCAGGCCATAGGCAAAAATTTCCGCAAGCTCCAGGCACTTCACCGTGCTCGGAAAGAGAAAGCAGATTCCAGAATGGTAGTTGTCGAGGCGGCCAAAGCAGATTTTCAGAGGCGCGTCGAACAAATGCAAGTCTGGTACGCCGAGGCCCTCCAAGAGTTGACTGCCAGCCGGGAACAAGTGAGCCAAAAATGGACAGAGATCCTCTTGAAACAATCTGACATGGAGAAGGCGCAAGAGGAAGCTACACAAAGAATTGCTGCTGAAGATGTTCTCCTGATGGAGCGTCGCATTGCGCTTGATGCTCATGAGGAAGACCTTGCCGCACGTGAGCAGGTGCTCGCCGCCAAGCTTCACAGCAAAGATGAAGATATCGAGAAGCTTGTCGCGCAGCGGACCCAGGAGCTGGAGCAGAAGCACAAGGAGGCGCTCGAAGCTCTAACTGTAGATCACGCCGGCAAGCTCAAGGAGGCCGTCGATGCTGCCGAGGCTGCAGAGGCCGCCAAGAATGAGCTGAGCGACAAAGTCAAGAAACTGGAAGTGGATCTTGAAGAACACGGCAAGGAGCTCTCGACGCTCAAAGGTGACAGGGAAAAAACCCTCCACACCCTGGCGGAGATGCAAGTTGCCATGTCTAACAAGACCAAGCAGCTCTCCTCAGCAAATGATGCTATTGCCGATCTGAGGCTGAAGCTGACCATGTTGGAGAAGTCTCTCAAGGACGGCAGGACCCGCGAGAAGGCCCTGTGCAAAGATCTCCAGGAAGAGAGGAACCTGCTCAAGAGCGCTGCCGCCGCCCAAGTTGATTATGAAAAGGGGGTGAAAATCTGGACTGGACGCCTCATCGATGTTGTGGAGAAACTCACGGCACAATTATCATCCATGGGCCTGTCAAACTTCAGGTATTCCTCCGAAGAAAGAATATCCTCGAGCGCCAGGTTGACTATGTTCTTCGAAAGCATCATTGATGCTCTGAAGCAGCTTCAGTCTAACCGGGCGACCCAATTGGCCAACGAGTCCCGCCAGCTTTGCCGGGCCGTCCTCCGCAACGTACTTATCAAGGTGGTGCATAATAATCATGGCATCGACCTCTCCAACGTGCTCGGCCGCCTACCAAAGGACGCAAATCTCGAGGCACTTGAAGAGCTTGTCGCGCCTATCCTTGAGAAGGTGGATTCAATCAAAAGGGTCGAAGGCCAGCGCAGAGATTAACTGCTCCACCTCTTCTTGCCGTCGCCATTCCATGCCAAAGACAATTAAGTCTTAAGTTAGAACTGTGGCAATGTATTAGTGTAATATAAATTGCTTATGTTTGGGTACATGTATGCTATCTCCCTTGTCTTATTCCTTTATGTATGGAGTTCACCCTACGCTTACTGAAAAACTTGCCGGCGCGCAACCTGCCGCGAGCGCTGGGTGCGGGACTTCAGCAGCTTGCTGGAGATGCAGCGGCCGGCAAGACTCCTTGGCGTTCTCAGTGCAGCCACTTAAATCGTTGAGCGGACTCGAAAAAAAATAAGGGCGCAACCGATTACAACAAGGGTTCCTTCACGTGCAGGTTTTCCATACAAAAGTCGAAATCGTCCAAGGAAAATAACTTTGCAATAAAGGAAACTTGCCCTAAGTTTCAGAACTTAGCTTTTTGTCGCTGTCCTTCCTCCGGTGAGCGTCAATTCTGAATGTCGCCAACTGGTACCCATATCCTCCTTCCCCCCCCCCCCCCCCCCCGGCAAACGTGCACGCGAGGAACCCTTCTGTCTTTTGAGAAAATGAAAGAAGAGAAAATAAAGATATGAAACCTTGGCGGTTCGTTAGAACTTACCGGGAGCAAGTGTCATACAACTTCTTAGACAAACATGCATATATAAATATATAAACATGAAAATCAATAAGGAACTGCACAACACTTAAACTTAGTCATCTGGGCTCAGGGTCTGCGCCTGGCTTTGTACAAAGGATTACATGCCTTGCCGGCAAGACTCGTACAAAAAAGGGGGTTGCCGGGGGCCCCCGGCAACCGCGCCTTATGGGTAGAACTTGCGAAGATGTTCAATATTCCAGGAATTGCTCACTGGAACGCCATCTTCGGTCTCCAAGCGGACAGCGCCGGGCCTGGTGACTCGTACTACCCGATAAGGGCCTTCCCACTTCGGCGTTAACTTGTTTGAATTCTTGGCGGACTGAATCCGCCGAAGAACAAGGTCGCCTTCCTCAAGGCTTCGGGCATGAACTTTACGGCTATGGTAGCGGCGCAAAGCTTGCTGGTAGCGTGCAGCTCGCACAGCAGCCTGAAGACGATTCTCCTCAAGGAGCACAATGTCATCTTGCCGCAGTTGCTCTTGCTCAAGCTCATCATAAGCGAGCACTCAAGGTGATCCGTACGTGAGTTCCGTGGGGAGAACTGCTTCCGCTCCATAGACTAGAGCGAAGGGTGTCTGGCCGGTGGCTCGATTTGGTGTCGTTTTGATTGACCAAAGAACCGCTGGCAATTCATCAATCCAGCGTCTTCCGCACTTTCTGAGCCTGTCAAAGGTTCTGGTCCTGAGACCGCGCAGCACTTCAGCATTGGCCCTCTCCGCTTGACCGTTGCTTCTCGGGTGAGCAACAGAGGCAAAACAAATTTTGCCGCCAAGGTCTTGGACGTACTGCATGAAGGTGCGACTTGTGAATTGCGTGCCGTTGTCGGTGATGATCCTGTTGGGCACACCGAAATGGCAAACTATCCCTTTAAAGAACTCGATGGCTGATTGTGATGTCACCTTCCTCACTGCTTCCACCTCCGGCCACTTTGTGAACTTGTCGATAGCAACGTACAAGTACTCAAAGCCCCCGGTAGCACGGGGGAAAGGGCCCAGTATGTCGAGCCCCCAGACCGAAAATGGCCAGGAGAGAGGGATCGTCTGAAGAGCTTGAGCTGGCTGATGCGATTTCTTCGAATGAAACTGGCACGCTTCACACTTGGTTACTAGTGCAGTTGCATCCTGGAGAGCGGTGGGCCAAAAGAAACCTTGCCGGAATGCTTTCCCGACAAGTGCTCTTGATCCTATGTGAGAGCCACATATGCCTCCATGTATTTCCGCTAACAGCTCTAGTCCATCCTCCCGAGGAATGCACTTCAATTTCACACCGTTCGGTCTCTTTCTATACAGGATGTCATCGACGAACTTGTACATAACAGATCGACGGGCTACTTTTTCCACTTCTTCCTGTTCCTTCGGGAGTTCTCCTGTCTGCAGGAAATGGACAATGTGCTGCACCCATGCTGGAGCCTGGGGCTCGACAGCTAGGACTAAAGGCATCTCCTCCGCCGGGGGAACATTTGTCTCGACAGCGAAAGCGTGAGGTTCCGCCGGAGCCTGTCGTTCCCCGGCAGGTTTGTCGTTGATCCCGGCAGGTTCCTTGCCGGCGCCTCCGGGGAGCTCTGCCGAAAAGTACTATCCAGAATTCAACTTTCTTCTCTTTTCTTGCCGCATTGATGGTGCCACGGATGGTTGAGTCAAATGGAGCACAAAAGTTCCTGGTTTCACAAGCAACTTGAGGGCGGCGCGTTTTGACAGGTCGTCAGCAATACTGTTCTCGGCACAAGGGATGTGCTTCATTTACAGACCGTCAAAGTGCTCTTCCATTTTTCTCACTTCATCCACATAGGCTTGCATCAATGGACTCTGATAACTCTTGTTAACTTGCCTGACGACAAGCTGCGAATCGCCTCTGATGACGAGCTTCTTGATACCAAGGTCTGCCGCGATCCTGAGACCGGCAAGCAGGCCCTCGTACTCCGCGGTGTTGTTTGTCGAACTCTCCCTAGGAAAATGCATCTGGACTACGTGCTTGAGGTGCTCTCCGGTGGGTGCGACAAGCAGCACGCCAGCACCGGCGCCTTGCAGCGAAAAAGCCCCGTCAAAGTACATAACCCATTGCTGATCAATTTCCTTGCCGGGGAGAATTGTTTCTTGAACCTCTTCGTCTGGCGTTGGGGTCCATTCCGCAATGAACTCTGCCAAGGCCCTGCTCTGAATTATCGAAGTGCTTTCAAACTTGAGACCAAAGCTCGACAACTCCAACGCCCACTCCACAATCCTGTCGGTTGCTTCTGGATTTCGCAAAATCCATTGCAACGGAAAGCGAGTGACGACGGTGATTTCATGTGCTTGAAAATAATGGCGCAGCTTCCTTGAGGCCATGAGGAGGCCGAAAAGCAACTTCTGCACGCCAGAATACCTTGACCTGGCTCCTTGCAAAAGAGAGCTAACAAAATAAACTGGGCGCTGCACCACCTTTTTCTTCTGCACTGGTTCTTCTGACTGCGCAGATCCTGTCTTGCCGGGATCAACCCTTGCCGGGAAAGATCTTGCCGCGTCGCCTGGCGGTCCTGTCGCTGGTGTTGCTTCCTCATCAGCTTCTCTCTGCGCCACTAATGCAGCACTAACCACTTGATTTGTCGCTGCCAGATATAGCAGCAACGGCTCTCATGGTTTAGGCGCGACTAGTGTCGGCGGAGAAGAAAGGTACTTCTTCAAATCTTGCAGCGCAGCCTCCGCTTTCGGAGTCCATTTCATTGGACCTGCCCTCTTCAAACTTTTGAAAAAGGGCAGGGCGTGCTCAGCAGATTTGGAAATAAACCTGCGTAGAGCAGCAACACAGCCGGCAAGACGACGGACATCCTTGACGCGTCTTGGCGCTTCAATCTGCTCAATAGCTTTGATCTTGTCGGGGTTCGCTTCGATTCCCCGTTGAGATACAAAGAATCCGAGAAGCTTGCCGGAAGGAACACCAAACACGCACTTCTCAGGATTGAGCTTTAAGTTGATCTTGCGCAGATTTGCAAATATTTCTTCTAGATCTTGTATGAGCGTCGCTTTGTCCTTGGTTTTGACCACTATATCATCCATATATGCCTCTATATTTCTATGGAGCTGAGGCTCAAAACCAATTTGGACCGCTCTCGCAAATGTAGAACCAGCACTCTTCAACCCGAAAGGCATTCGTATAAAACAATACGTACCACATGGGGTGATAAATGCGGTCTTTTCTTCATCTTCTTTTGCCATAAAGATCTGATGATACCCTGAGTAGGCATCAAGGAAGGACAGTAGATCACAACCAGCAGTGGAGTCCACAATCTGATCAATGCGCGGCAAGGGAAAAGGATCTTTTGGACAGGCTTTATTGATATCTGTATAATCAATACACAGTCTGCATTTCCCATTCGCCTTGCGCACTACAACCGGATTGGCCAACCAGGTTGGGTGAAGTACTCCTCTGACCAATCCTGCCGCCTCCAGCTTCCTGATTTCTTCAGCAATGAATTCTTGCCGCTCCAAGGCTTGCTTCCTGACCCTCTGCTTGATGGGCCGTGCGTGAGGACAGACAGCAAGGTGGTGCTCAATTACCTCCCTGGGAACACCGGGGATGTCAGATGGTTGCCATGCAAACACATCAACATTCGCCCACAGGAAGGCAATGAGCGCGCTTTCCTATTTGTCATCAAGGGTGGAACTTATGGTGAAAGTTCCTCCCGTTCCGTCCTCTTTGACGGGCACCTTCTTGGTCTCTGGTGGAGCGGCCTTGGATCTCTTGTTCTTGCCGGTGGAACTCTCTGGTGCATCCTCAATGGAAGCGCAGCACTCCGAGGAGGTGCGCTTACCGGAGTTCACGCCAATATTATCGCCAGTCTTCTTCTTCCCCCCGGGAGTTCCAACGGCAGGAGCAGATGCCTTGACGGCAGGTGCTGCAACTGCTTCCTGGTAGAGTTGGTCGGCACAGATGAGCGCAACCTTCTTATCGGAATGGATAGTAATGACACTCAACGGCCCGGGCATCTTCAAAACATTATACGCGTAGTGTGATGCCGCCATGAACTTAGCCAGCGCTGGCCGACCAAGGATCCCATTGTATGACATAGGGATCTTGGCGACATCAAACACTACCTTCTCGGTCCTGTAGTTGAGCTCGCTACCAAATGTCACCGGTAGTGTAATCTTGCCCTTTGGCTGGGTTCTTCCTGGATTGACCCCTTGAAACGTGCCCGTTTCTTCGAGATCTTCATCAGGAATTTGGAGCCTCTTGAGCACATCCGGTGAGATTAGGTTCAGCCCGGCCCCACAGTCAACTAGCATTTTCGTCACCTTGAGGTTGCGGATTGTTGGTGAGACCAACAATGGCAAGCACCCGACCGCGGTTGTGCGATCAGGGTGATCCTCGGCGTCAAAAATGATAGGCGTGTTGGACCACTTCAGGGGCTTACATGCATCCAGCGATGGCTCTGTTGCATTGACTTCTCGCACCCACTGTTTGAGTCGACGGTGGGAAGAATGCAACGAGGCGCCCCCGTCGATACACATGGCCTCTGTAGCTTTCTGGAATTCTTGCTCACTGGACTCATCATCTTCTTCATCATCATCTTCTTCTTTGTCACGGCCTCGAGCGGGCCTCTCCCTCTGTTGCTTGGCCTTGCCGCGGCGACCCCCTTGGCCACCGCGCTTCTTGCCGGACCCCTCAGCACCGTCATGGGCCTTCTCCTTATCTCGCCTTTCATACTCAGCCCTCTACTTCTCGACAAGCTGTTCAACTTGCCGGCAGTTTTGGAGATCGTGACCCTTGGTGCGATGGATCTTGCAGTACTGCTTGCCGGAGTTTTCCGACTTGTCGGCAGCCGCCAAGGCCTGGCATGAAGAGCAACCGACAAGTTCCTTGCCGGGGTCGTCAACCTTGGCCTTCTTGGCAGCGCCGGGGTTGCCGGATTCCTCGACAGCAAGCACGGCCTTGCCTTTGCGCTTCTTGTTCTGCCGCCGGCCTTTCCTTGACGAGGTTGCAGCGTCTTCGTCTTCTGATTCGCTCCCCGCGCCAATAGCCTCGCCAGGGAGTTTCCTCCCCTCTTCAGCTCGGGCGCACTTGTCGGCTAAAGCGTAAAGCTCGGCAATACTTCTGACTTTGTTCATTGCCAGCTCTTCCCGCATTCTGCGGTTACGCATGTTCTGGTGAAACGCGCTGACAACAGCGGCAGGGTGAATGTCAGGAATATTGTACTGCACCCGGCTAAATCTCTGCATAAACTTGGTGGCCTCCGACAAAGGCGCCAACAAACTGATGGCACAGATCTGACCAAGAAGAAATAGAATTCTCCGGCAGATGCATCAACCATGACCTGACGTTGGGTTTGAGCACCAACGGGAAGTAGTTGGCAAGTATCTTGTCATCTCGGCCCCCGGCAGCCTGCACCGCAATGGTGTAGATGCTTAGGAACTCCGAGGGATGAGTCTTGCCATCATATTTCTCCGGGACCTCTGGCTTGAAGGTTCGGGAATTGGGCCATTGGACTTGCCGCAACTCACGGGTAAACGCTGGAGTCCCTACCTCGTAAGGCAAGTCACCTGCGTCCCCTGGTGCAGGCTCGTCGACAGCCGTCCCTGCGCGCTTATCAGATTGATAGCGCGCTTCCCGTCGCCGCTCGATGGTGGTTCGAGCGTCCTCTTTGCCTCGTTCCTGGAGAACTTGACGCTGATCGCGGCGCATCCGTGGATCGGACCATGTCGTGGAATCATCATCATGGCGATCGACCCGCTGGGTTGTCGACCGCCGCTGGTGTCGCGGAGGGGAGTGCACCATGGTTGCACCACCTCTGGTTTTCTCCACATCGGCTCGCGCCGGATCGATGGGCCGCCGCTGTGAGGGCCCTGCCTCCTGTGGCCCATCTTTGTTGGCGAAGCCAATGAGGCTCTGGATAGTAGCTCGTCACTCCTCCATCTTCTCCGGAGCAGGAGGGAAATCGAGGAGCAGTTGCGCACGTGCCAAGGCTTCCGCTGGCGTAGGCGGCGGCGACAGGTGCGAGGTACGTGAGGTGCTCTGACTCCTAGCCATGTTAGAAGGAGCACCGTCACGGTCACGCGACCGCGCGCCACCTCCGCCGGCAGCTCGGTGTGCATGCTGGGCCCGTGCACCTTGGGATCGATGCGCAGAAATCTTTTCATGGGGACACCCTGAAACACCAGCGCCATGACGTTGCTCATCGTGCACGGCCAGGCCGTGACGCTGGCGCCGGCGTGGGAGCCCCAGAAAGCGTCCTCCGATCTCTGGAATTCGTTGTGCCACCCATAGGCAACACAGCTCCATCTCTAGATCCAGCGGCGTGTGGGTTGCCACTGCCGCTACGAACGACGCCGCTTGCCTGGCTTGGATCACCGGAACGCCGTGGAGGCTCTAATCCTCTTCCTTCTGCACCCACGCCATCGCCCGTATGCGAGGGCACAGGTAAAACGGATGTGGATGGTTGCGCTGTTGCGGCGCTCTTCTTCTTGGGTGGCATGATGATGAAGATGATGAAGAAACTAAGGCACCGATCACTGGATCAGGTTCACACAACCTACGACCCCCTATCTGGCGCGCCAAAGATCTCGGCGCGCGACACCTATGGGACCCTCAAGGAATCCCTTTACGATTCGGTAGGGGGAGAGGTATGAGCAAAGAGCAGAACCAACGATCGACGAGGGGCGATTTTACCCAGGTTCGGGCCGCTAATCAGCATAAAACCCTACTCCTGCCTTGTTTTATTATGAATGTTCTTGAGCCCAAGGCTTCAGGAGCGTTTGCAATGAACAATACGTTCAAAGAGCAGCTACGCATGCAGAATGGGCCAGAAGATCCTCCTCCCCCCTGTAGCAGTTGCCTTGGGCCTCCTTTTATATGCTCAAAGGGGTCACCACAGTGGCAAAATGTATATACATTGAGGTGTAAAGTGGCTACAGGGTTATCATACCTAACCACTGACGGATTAGGACGAACGCATTTAATGCACCATGAGGTGTCCGTTTAGGTGTCACCACTTTCTTGGGGATGGAAAAAGGGGCCATCCCATCAGCACCGCTTAAGCTCTCCTCCACTGGCGTGTTGCCACGCATCCAAAGAAGGACCCAGAATGTCGGGCTTGTTGCTGTGCCAGAGCGGTGGCACAGCAACAGAATCTTGCCGGGCGCCGAATCTTGCCGGGCGCCGAACCTTGCCGGGTGCCGAATCTTGCCGGGCTTCGCAGACCACCCCGGCAAGATCTTGCCGGGGAAGCTGGCTTTCGGATTCTAGCTCTTCTTATCTGCTGATCCTCAGATCTTTGACTTGAGAATTTCTTTGGTAGCCTGAGTCAACCTCGAACTGTTCCCCGACAAGCCTTGCCGCGAGTATGGCTACAACTGCCCGTGCACAAGTACGGGGTACTAATGGCCCAATACTTAGTACACCGACAAATGGAGCAAAGGAAAACTGTAGGATTTGTTCCTTTAGTGTCTCCTTGAAAGAAAAACCGTAGGAATTTTAATATCCACTTGTCCTCCTTTCCAAATTCCTATTCATGAAGCACAAGACTAAGAGATAGTAGCATAATAGCATTATAACTGTACATTTTCTTGTGGTTTGGCTTAATTTCACCATGCTTCTTTGCATTCCTGTGATCTTCCAATTCTTGTGAACCAAACACCCAGATTGACAGAAATCCTGTGTTTTTAAATTCTCTGTTTTGCACGTGCATTCCTATCATATTCCTGTGTATTTCCTATCCATGCATTGTTAGAATCCTCCAATTCAAACAAGCCCTTACAGAAAACCTTGTGTGGTTTGTCCCGCTCCTGCTGCGCTGTGGTCCACCCCAGCTCAGCTGCTCCAATGACGGAAGGGTTCACCATAGCAGGGATCCGCCCTCTAGACTGTCTTCCGCCGCCTCAGATCTTCTTCCCCGCCGCCGGCAGCCACAACAACTGCATTACCATCATCAACTGAGCAGATGACCTTGAGGACTACACGGGTCCGCAAGAGAGGTCGCACTCTTTCGTGTCTGCTTATGTTATGCATTGCTTAATATGATGACATGCTACTTTATCATCCTGTTCACCGATTAGACTCCAAGTCAGGTCCAAACTAATGCTCAAACTTAGAGTTTTTAAATGGTTGTGGGGTACATATTGGGGCAGCAATCAATACTATCTGTCTACTATCTGGTTAATCTCGGGTGTCTACTATGAGTTTCATGTTGGGTGGAAACAAACATTAAAGGAGACATTATTTGTATTTTTAACTGAAGCTATTATCTGCCTGCTATCATTGGTTTTGGGTCTATCCACAGTCACTCCTTACATAATCTTACTATGTTTTATTCCTATGCATGTCAGTTATTGTATACAATGGTACTGAACATGTAGAGCAAAAGAGACGAGACTTCCGTGACAATAAAATTCATGCAGACGTCGCTCCATGGTGGGCGCAAAAGCAACCCCCCCCCCCCTCCCCTCATTCCAGACTGTAATCAAGAGGAAGATAACTGTTCAGAGGGGGATTCAGAGGGAGCAGACCACTCCTATTTACCCCCTGAGGTCTTTTTCTCTAACTTGGCATGCTGATGTTGGTCATATCATGCATATGGAGCCTTGCATTGCTTACTTTATACATAAAATATGTCATCTGCTTAGTTTAGACATGCATTGTGTGAATGCCATATGTTTAGTTTCTATATCATATATGTGAATCATGCAATGCCATCTTGTTTAGCCAGGCATCATATATGTGAATTTTGCAATGCCATCCTGGTTAGCCAGTCATCTTATATGTGAATTATATCATGCCATCCTTTTTTATTACGTATTAAATTTGTCAACAATGTTAGTACATTCAATTACTCTTTCTGTGCATCAGCCATTCGACACGGTCATGGAAAAAGCTGGAGTGAAAACAAGGTCTTCAGAGCAGACAATGCTATCTGACAAAGCGCATGTCTTGCTGGTTATGGATAGCTCCTCAGAGGAGGATTCAGAGACAGATGACCAGTCATATTTCCCCCCGAGGTGCATGCTCTAACTTGGCAGGGTTATATTGCTCATATCGTGCATATGGTGTCTTGCATTGCCATGTTATTTGCTTAGTTTAGACATGCTTTATGTGAATGCCACCTGTTTAGTGTCTAATTACCATATATGTGAATTATGCAATACCATCTTGTTGCAAGACATTATATATGTGAATTATGCAATGCTATCTTGTTGCAAGGCATTATATATGTGAATTATGCAATGCCATGCTGTTTAGCCAAGCATCATATATGTGAATTCTATCATGCCATCCTTTTTTTTATTACGTATTCCATTTGTCGACAATGTTTGTATATTCAACTACTCTTCCTGTGCATCAGCCATTTGAATTGGTGATGGGAAAATCTGGAGTGAAAACAAGGACTTTAGAGCAAACAATGCTACCTGCTGAAGCAGATATCTTGCTGGTTACAGATAGCTCCTCAGAGGAGGATTCAGAGACAGATGACCAGCCTATTTTCCCCCTGAGGTGTATGCTCGAACTTGGCAGGGTTATATTACTCATATCATGCATATGTTGTCTTGCAATGCTTAGTTTTTACATCATATACACAATATTGAATGATATCTGCTTAGTTGACACATCATATATGCGATTGCCCTCTGCTCACTTGCTTAGTATATAAATATTTTTTTTTGAATTATATCATGCCATGATGTTTACATAGACAGCATGTATCTGAATTATGGCATGCCAACCCATTTTCTAAAGACATAACATAGTTATATCATCTCATCCTATTTACATAGTCATCATATTTTGAATTATGTCATTCTATCTGTGAATTATATCATGCCATCATGTTTCCATCGACGGCATGTATGTGAATTATGGCATGCCAACCACTTTAATAGACACATCGTATAATTATATCATGTCATCATGTTTACATAGTCATCATATTTTGAAGTATGTCATTCTATCATGTTTAGTTAGCCATCATATATGTGAAATTGTGTCATGCTATCCTGCTTAATTAGCCATCATATATGTGAAATTGTGTCATGCTATCCTGTTTGGTTAGACAACATAAATGTGAATTATTTCATGCCCTGTTTTCTTCCCTACTATCCATTGCACCTGTCTATCATACAATGTATGTACATTAAATTACTTTTCTTGTTTATCAGCCATTTGAATTGGACGGGGTGATGGCAGTATCTATGGGAGTAAAAATACGGTCTTCCGAAAAGATCGTGCTACCCGTCGATGCAGATAGAACCACGGTTGTACTTGCCCAAGAACCAGCCCCACCACACATAATCCAGACTCACGCAGATTGTACCCCTACCCAGTTGGATAGAGAACTAGCTACACCCCTTCTAACCCCAACCCCAGCAAATAGTAACCCAGTTCCAGTTGACACAGCACCGTCTCCACCACAGAGCACCCAAACACGAGCAGTTAGTAAGGCAACTGCAGTGCCCAAACCACGAGGACCACCACTCCGAACCCCAAGTCAACGCTTAAACACTGGTACAGTGAGGTGCTATACAAACGGTTTTTAACCCCTTTCCACGATGGCGTTTTGAACCGTCGCCAAGTGAGTGATTGTGATAGGGGGGTCCTTCCCACACGACCCAGAAACCGTCGGGGATAGGGAGCCTTGATGCATACAGTTGTCCCTATAAAACTGTTTCTGATATCTCAAATATCCAAAATGCTTCATCCTTGCAACTCGTTTGTGCTCACATTGCCATCACAGTCGGTATTATGTGGTGCTACGTTTACGATGCGTGACCCATCACAAACAGTTCACGATTATAGAATGTGTACAATAAGCAGACAATCACACACATTTACTTTTCCTCGACTGTATGTGATTCGATGTAAGAGCGCATATAGTTTTCCCTATAAAACTATATGCGAAGCTTGAATACATCCCACACGATTCATCTGTCGTACCCGCGTTGGATGAAGACCTATCGCACATGTTCTTCAATGACCAAACGTTTGCGATGCGCACAACATCATAAACAGTCCATAATTGCCAAGCATGTGTGATAAGGTGACTTTCGCAAACATTTAATAAGAAGGAACTATGTGCGATGTTGTTGTTAATCGCACACATTTTTTCTTGGCTGATCGTGTGTACAATAGAGATTGATCGCACACGTAGTGAATCCGAGAAACGTGCCTGATCTCCACGTCTATCGCAGACGTTTCTCTTTCGCAAACTGTGTGCAGTGTAATCCCTAATTTAAAAATCACATATTTTGAATTTGAAAGTAGGCAATCACTTATTTCATATCAAACCATGTTTATTAAAAATATAGGTTCAACCATGAATGCATAATTCAACGCACAGGTACATATACTGAAGAACTACAGAAGCACCAAGTAAAGGATGATGAACCACGGTTGTACTAAAGACTGTAAAGAGAGAGGCGAAAGACATTCTGGTTGCTGGAGAAGGTGAAGCGGAATGCCCATATTGTGCCCTCCTCCATGCGTAATGTGCGCACGACTCTAGGCCAACCCCTTGTGATGGCAGCATATCCATCCTTCACTGTCTTCATTAGGACTTCTCGATGCTCATTGTAGTCTGGATGAAATACTTTAACCTTCATTGCGTGTCCACCAATCATGTACTTTGCGAGGTAATTGATAACCCACAAGTATAGGGGATTGTTTGTAGCCTTCTTCGATAAATACGAGTGTCGAACCCAACGAGGAGCTAAAGGCAGAACAAATATTCCCTCAAGTTCTATCGACCACCGATACAACTCTACGCACACTTAACGTTTGCTTTACATAAAACAAGTATGAAACTATTTTGCAAGAATAAAACTACGAGTACTTTGCGAGAATAAAACTATGAATAAATTGCAAGGTAATAAAAGTGGATAGCTTTTGTCAACAAGAAAGTCATTTGTCCCTAGGCAATCGATAACAAGTACCGGTAATCATTCTTGTAATTTTATATGAGGGAGAGGCATGAGCTAACATACTTTCTCTACTTGGATCATATGCACTTATGATTGGACCCCTAGCAAGCATCCGCAACTACTAAAGATCATTAAGGTCATGAAACCCAACCATAGCATTAAGTATCAAGTCCTCTTTACTCCCATACGCCATGACCCACTTATCCGCGTTTAGGCTGCTGTCACCCCCGCAACACCGACAATAAGCAAACCATGAACATATTGCAACACCCTAGCGGGGATCCCTCACGTTTGCGTGAGACAGAGGGCATCGTAGGACAGCACCATAAATAAAATATACAATCATACCAACCAAGATCACGATTAACCCACAGGACAAAACGGATCTACTCAAACATCATAGGATAGCCAAATATCATTGGGAAATAATATATGGAGTTGAGCACCATGTTTAAGTACAGATTATAGCGGGGAGGAGAGGTGTTACACCGCTGCATAGAGGGGGAGAGAGAGTTGGTGTTGACGGTAGCAAGATTGTTGATGTAGATAGTCGTCATCATCCTTGCCCCGGCGGCACTCCGGCGCCACCGGGAGAGAGGGGGGCGAGCCCCCCTCCTTCTTCTTCTTCCTTGGCCTCCCCCCTAGATGGGAGGAGAGTTCCCCCTCTGGTCCATGGCCTCCATGGCGGTGGAGGGGCGGGAGCCCCTCCGAGATTGGATCTCCCTCTCTATTCTCTTCTGTTTCGCGTTCCCCAGATCTGGCCGAAAACCGTTTCTTATATTCCCGGAGATCCATAACTCCGATTGCGCTCAGATTTTAACACAATTTTTTTTCCGGATATAAGCTTCCTTGAGCCCGAAGTAGAGCTCCAACCGACATCTAAGGAGGGCACAACCCGCCAGGGAGCGCCTAGCCCCTGGGGCGCGCCCTGGTGTCTTGTGGGGGCTGTGGGCCCCCGTTTGCGTTGATTCCAAGTCCCAAAAATCACATATATTTCAAAATAATTCTCCGTAAATTTTTATTGTGTTTGGACTTCGTTTGATATGGATTTTCTACGAAACAAAAAAATGCAAAAAACAGGAACTGGCATTGGGCACTGGATCAATATGTTAGTCCAAATAAATCATATAAAATGTTGCCAAAAGTGTATAAAAGTTGTATAATATTGGCATGAAACAATCAAAAACTATAGATACGACGGAGACGTATCAGCATCCCCAAGCTTAATTCCTCCTCGTCCTCGAGTAGGTAAATGATAAAAAAGATAATTTTTTATGTGGAATGCTACCTAGCATAAACTTGATCATATATGTAATCATGGCATGAATATTAAGACATAAGTGATTCCAAGCGATAGTCTATAATTTGACATAAAGACATCAATACTCAGGCATCCCAACAAACAATCGTGTCTTTCAAAATACAGCAATGCTAAAGAAAGCTATCCCTACAAAATCATATAGTCTTGTCATGCTTTGTCTTCTTAACACAAAGTATTTATCATGCACAACCCCGATGACAAGCCGAGCAATTGGTTCATACTTTTTAACGCGCTTTAGCTTTTTCAACCCTCACGCAATACATGAGCGCAAGCCATGGATATAGCACTATGGGTGGAATAGAGTATGATGATAGGGGTAAATATAGAGAAAACAAAAAAGGTAAGAAAGTCTCACATCGACGCGGCTAACCAACGGGCTATGGAGATGCCCATCAATTGATATCAATGCAAGGAGTAGGGATTGCCATGCAACGGATGCACTAAGAGCTATAAGTGTATGAAAGCTCAATATCAAAACTAAGTGGGTGTGCATCCAACTTGCTTGCTCATGAAGACCTCGGGCATTTGAGGAAGCCCATCATCGGAATATACAAGACAAGTTCTATAATGAAAAATTCCCACTAGTATATGAAAGTGACTACATAGGAGACTCTCTATATGAAAAACATGGTGCTACTTTGAAGCACAAGTGTGGTAAAAGATAGTAGCAATGCCCCTTCTCTCTTTTTTTTTCTTTTTTTTCCTTTTTTTCTTTTTTTTTCTCTCATTGTCCGGAGTCTCATCCCGACTTGTGGGGGAATCATAGTCTCCATCATCCTTTCCTCACTGGGACATGCTCTAATAATGAATAATGATGATCATCACACTTCTATATACTTATAACTCAAAAGAAATAAAAATTACAACTCGATACCTAGAACAAAGTATGACTCTATATGAATGCCTCTGGCAGTGTACTAGGATGTGCAATGATCTAGCATAACAACGATATCAAAAAACGGACAAGCCATGGAAATATCATGCTAGCTATCTTACGATCATGCAAAGCAATATGGCAATGAATGCTCAAGTCATCAAAACGGAAGCGGTGGAAGTTGCATGGCAATATATCTCGGAATGGCTATGGAAAGGTCATAATAGGTAGGTATGATGGCTATTTTGAGGAAGATATAATAAGGCTTATGTGTGATAGAGCGTATCATATCACGGGGTTTGGATGCACCGGTGAAGTTTGCACCGACTCTCGAGGTGAGAAAGGGCAATGCATGGTACCGTAGAGGCTAGCAAATTGCGGAAAGGTAAGAGCGCGTATAATCCATGGACTCACATTAGTCATAAAGAACTCATATACTTATTGCAAAAGTTTATTTGCCCTCAAAGCAAAGTACTACTACGCATGCCCCTAGGGGGATAGATTGGTAGGAAAAGACCATCGCTCGTCCCCGAACGCCACTCATAAGGAAGACAATCAATAATAAATCATGCTCCAACTTCATAGCATAACGAGAGACTATGCGTGCATGCTTCGGGAATCACAAACCTTAACACCAATATTCTTACTAACCACAACCATTTACTAGTACCTCCCACATATTACCATCTCTATATCGCAAAACTATTGCAAGGAATCAAACATATCATATTCAGTGATCCATAAGTTTTATGTAGGATTTTATGACTAACCATGCAATTGACCAATTCCTGTTGACTCTCTAAATAGGTATAAGTTAAGCAAGAGAGTTTAATTCTTTCTACAAAATACCATGCTCTAATAAGTATAAGTGAAGCAAAAGAGCATTCTACAAATAATGGTTTTCTATGTGAAGAGAAACAGGCAATCCAAACTTCAAATGATATAAGTGAAGCACATGAAACATTCTATAAAGCCACACTCAAAAGATATAAGTGAAGTGCAATGAGCATTCTATAAATCAACCACGAACTATCTCATACCAGCATGGTGCATAAAATAAAAATGAAAAATAAACAAAAAAGACGCTCCAAGATTCACACATATCACATGAACGAAACGAAGATGAAAACATACCGATACTTGTTGAAGAAAGATGGGATGCCTTCCGGGGCATCCCCAAGCTTAGATGCTTGAGTCTCCTTGAATATTTACTTGGGGTGCCTTGGGCATCCCCAAGCTTTAGCTCTTGCCTCTCCTCCTTCTTCTCATATCGGGACCTCCTCAATCTTTGATCACTTCATCCACACAAAACTCAACAGAAACCTCGGTAAGATCCGTTAGTATAATAATGCAAATCACTAATCTAAGTACTGTTGCAAACCAATTCATATTTTATTTTTGCATTGTAGCTAATGTATTATAACTTTTCCATGGCTTATACCACCGATAAAAATCGATAGTTTCATCAAAACAAGCAAAACAATGCATCAAAAATAGAATCTGTCTTAAACAGGACAGTCTGTAGCAATCTGAACACCTACCATATTTCTGGTACGCCAAAAATTCTGAAAAATAAGGAAAAAATAAAAAATTTGTATAGAAAGACTGTGCAGAAAGTTTCAGAAACCTTTGATGTTCCAGTAAAAAATGTAAAATCGTGCACTACAGCCAAAGTTTTTGTTTTTGCACCACACATTCCAACAAGCAATCTAATCATCCTAAAGGCAAATCTTGGCACATTATTTTTATAATACAATGGATTTTTATAAGGGGATAATTATTTTTGTTGAAAATTTTCTGTAATTGAGATTCACAAAGTTTCCATGGGCATGAAAAAAGTTCAAGGCTAGCTCCCACTTTCACAGTGCTCGTCTCTCTCACTTTCACCTTTCTTTTTGTGAAGTTTTAAGTTCCCCTCTATATTTTTTTGTTTTTAAACTTTAAGGAAGTACTCAACAGAAATAAATGACTCTCTAAAACTTCCGGGTTGTCTCCCTGGCAGCGCTTTCTTTAAAACCATTAAGCTACGCATAAAGTGCTCAAGTAATGGATCCACCGGGATCCCAAGGTATATCAAAGCCAATTTTAATTAACAATGATTTGGCATTTAGTAGTGAGCACAAAGCAACATATCATGCAATGACGAAGTCTAACTCTCTTCCTATGCATCGGCATGTCATACAAGAACAATTCATGCACATCAAGTAAAGGCCAATCATAGCATAAGCAGTTTCTTGCAATTTTATCGTGCTGGAAACATAGAGAGGTGGAGATATAGTTCCTCTCTCATAATAATTGCAAGTAGGAGCAGCAAGCACATGCATATTATATTCATCAAAATCATCATGTGTGGTAGCAAAACGCAACCCACCAATATAATCCTTAATAAGAGCAAACTTCTCCGATATAGTGTAGTTTGGAGAATTCAAAAAGATAATAGGACTATCATGTGTGGGTGCAATAGCAACAATTTCATTCTTAACATAAGGAACTATAGCAAGTTCATCTCCATAAGCATAATTCATATTGGCATCTTGGCCACAAGCATAGCAAGCATTAAGTTCATCAAAAAGGGATATTTCACAAGAATCAACGGGATCATAGCAATTATCATAACATTCATCCTTCGGTAAGCATGAAGGGAAATTAAATAATGTATGAGTTGAAGAGTTACTCTCATTAGAAGGTGGGCACGGGTAGCTAATCCGCTCTTCCTTCTTTTGTTCTTCGCTCTCCTCATCATCTTTTTCATCCAGTGAGCTCACAATTTCATCAATTTCTTCTTCCATAGACTCCTGCAAAATATTAGTCTCTTCTTGGATAGCGGAGACTTTCTCAATAAATATATCAATATCGGAATTGTATTTATAATTTTCATGGAAATATTTAAGGATGGCAAAATTTTCAGGTCTATAAACATCATCATCAAAAGCTTCATACTTTAAAAACAAAGATTCAATTTCATAAGCACCCTTAAAAGCAGCAAATTCTTCTATTCGTTTCACATCATAATATCATATCTACCATTGGCATAAGAAGCCAAGGTTTCATTATCATTAAATTTGCATGTAAAGGGAAGGTGTGGAGCGTTCATCCTAGAGCGACAAGTATAATCATATCTCTGGCATAAATTCCAAGCATACCAATGCAACATATCAATTTCATCCCATAATAATTTCCCTTTTTGTGTCAAGCGATAATCCCTAAAGTATTCACGTTGATCCAACGTTACTCCCATTATCAAGTTGAATGGGGTTTTCGCGGGATTATCAAAGTAGTGCATAATATTTTTCACATAACGAGAATCGAGGGTTTTAGGAGGTTCCCCATCTCCATGAGTAGCAAGTACAACTAATTTTTTTGGTATTTCGTGTTCCATATCCATAACTAAAGATAGAGAACAACTTAGAACAGAAAATAAAAATTACTTAGTGATAAAGCAAACAAGCACACACGAGAATATTCACCCCACACTATTATTCCCTGGCAACGGCGCCAGAAAAAAGGTCTTGATAACCCACAAGTATAGGGGATCATTTGTAGCCTTCTTCGATAAATAAGAGTGTCGAACCCAACAAGGAGCTAAAGGTAGAACAAATATTCCCTCAAGTTCTATCGACCACCGATACAACTCTACGCACACTTAACGTTTGCTTTACCTAACAAGTATGAAACTATTTTGGAAGAATAAAACTACGAGTACTTTGCGAGAATAAAACTATGAATAAATTGCAAGGTAATAAAAGTGGATAGCTTTTGTCAACAAGAAAGTCATTTGTCCCTAGGCAATCGATAACAAGTACCGGTAATCATTCTTGTAATTTTATATGAGGGAGAGGCATGAGCTAACATACTTTCTCTACTTGGATCATATGCACTTATGATTGGACCCCTAACAAGCATCCGCAACTACTAAAGATCATTAAGGTCATAAAACCCAACCATAGCATTAAGTATCAAGTCCTCTTTACTCCCATACGCCATGACCCACTTATCCGCGTTTAGGCTGCTGTCACCCCCGCAACACCGACAATAAGCAAACCATGAACATATTGCAACACCCTACAGCAGGGATCCCTCACATTTGCGCGAGACAGAGGGCACCATAGGACAGCACCATAAATAAAATATACAATCATACCAACCAAGATCACGATTAACCCACAGGACAAAACGGATCTACTCAAACATCATATGATAGCCAAATATCATTGGGAAATAATATATGGAGTTGAGCACCATGTTTAAGTAGAGATTACAGTGGGGAGGAGAGGTGTTACACCACTGCATAGAGGGGGAGAGAGTTGGTGTTGACGGTAGCAAGATTGTTGATGTAGATCGCTGTCACGATTCTTGCCCCGGCGGCACTCCGGCGCCACCGGGAGAGAGGGGGAGAGAGCCCCCTCCTTCTTCTTCTTACTTGGCCTCCCCCCTAGATGGGAGGAGAGTTCCCCCTCTGGTCCATGGCCTCCATGGCGGCGGAGGGGCGGGAGCCCCTCCGAGATTGGATCTCCCTCTCTGTTCTCTTCTGTTTCGCGTTCCCCAGATCGGGCCGAAAACCGTTTCTTATATTCCCGGAGATCCGTAACTCCGATTGCGCTCAGATTTTGACACGATTTTTTTCCAAATATAAGCTTCCTTGTGCCCGAAGTAGAGCTCCAACCGACATCCGAGGAGGGCACAACCCACCAGGGCGCGCATGGCCCCAGGGGCGCGTCCTGGTGTCTTGTGGGCGCTGTGGGCCCCCGTTTGCGTTGATTCCAAGTCCCAAAAATCACATATATTCCAAAATAATTCTCCGTAAATTTTTATCGCGTTTGGACTTAGTTTGATATGGATTTTCTGCGAAACAAAAAACATGCAAAAAACAGGAACTGGCACTGGGTACTGGATCAATATGTTAGTCCAAATAAATCATATAAATGTTGCCAAAAGTGTATAAAAGTTGTATAATATTGGCATGAAACAATCAAAAATTATAGATGCAACGGAGACGTATCAGTAATCTTGAGTAAACTGCTTCGGGAACCACTGTGAACGAAAAAGATTCAGACATTGTTGTCTAACAACTCATTATGGGCAGTAAAAAGAGAAGGCTGTAGAGTTTGTAGTTACCATCCTACAGCTCACTGTTATGTTGGATAGAGCGTAAACAAATAATTTGCTTGCCACCGTTCGTATCTTTTTGCTAATAATCCTTATCAGTTTCCTCACTTGATGCTTGTTCATGAATATCTCATTGCCCCATACACAAAAAGGGTCGATGAATGGATCCTTGCCAAGGGCATATGTACCTACAAGCAACAAGTCAATATTAGAAGCTAACAAGTGTCCAGGCCTGGATCTATATGCACTACATTATGGAACGACAGGGGGAGTACAAGCCAAGGGATGAAACTAACCTCGGTGGAAAATGGTGGCCACTCCCGTTGTTGTCCTGTATAAGTAGTGGAAAGGCATGCTAAGTACAGCAACCTTAACATCAAACAAATATAGCAAAGGTAAACAACAACATCTCCAAATGATAGCTTGAATATGTTGGTTTCAGCATGCTGTTAAAGCAGATATAAAATGGAAGGGAATGTTACCTACAACAGGCTTAACTGCCATCAAATATTGCAATTCAAACTGGTATTGTTGAAAATGAATAGAACGTAGGTCATGCTTAAACATCACACTGGATAAATGTGTAAAACTTAAATAAAGGGCATGTGTTAACTACACCAGGCATAACTGGAACCAAATATAGCCGTTCAAACTGGTATTGATGCAATCGAGCGGCACAGTTCCGACTTGCACAAAATGAACATCACATTCTGAATAACTGAAATAAACAAGGCATAAATGATCAGTATAACAACGAAATATAGCCATTGAAAACTGGACAGAGTCTCACTGCAACCAACCTAACAAGCAAATACAGATAAACGGGGCATATGCTAAAACTGGACAAATGCTTGCTGTAACCAACCTAACAAGCAAATACAGATAAACAAGGCATCTGCTTGAAAACTGGACAAATGCTCACTACAACCAACCTAACAACCAAATACAGATAAACAAGGCATATGCTTGATAACTGGACAAATGCTCACTGCAACCAACCTAACAACCAAATACAGATAAACAAGGCATTTGCTCGATAACTGGACAAATGCTCACTGCAACCAACCTAACAACCAAATACAGATAAACAAGGCATCTACTCACTATAAACAACCAAATATAGCCATTCGTGAAACTGAAGTGGACAATTCATACTTAAACATCACATAGCCCTATTGAACATTACATTTTTGCATAACTGAAATAATTAAACACGGCACAGTTAAAACACCGCATGGCAAAAGCTACTACAACAAAGGGTACGGGTTGGCAAGCTAGAAAAGGTAAGATTTGATGATAGGATGTTGCCTCACATGTCATGGACGGGATCCTTCCAGTTGGAAGAGCACAGACCCATGGTGCGCTCTCTGATGTCACAGATGGGTTGTTTCACCTTGGAAGAACCTTTATGGGTGCCCTCCTCATGGTCGTGGTCGATGAGATCCGACTTGGCAATTGAGGATCCCAAGCCACCGCCGTAGAACGTGTCCTTCAGAAATGATAAAATGGGATCGATGGCGTACAAGGATCGCAAATCCTTGACCGCGTGGCGGAGGAGAACAGCGGCAGGGCCGTCGAAGAGATCGACGGCGGTTGAACAAGAGGGGTTGGGGATGGACGACTTAACCTATGACATGGCCCGCGTGAAGCCGTCGCTGTCGACGAGCTTGATGTCGTAGCCAGCTTTCCCAAGATACAGTAATACGCTTGCCTGCTGATGTGAAGCCTTCGACATGGCAACGTAGTCAACGTCGTCGCCGGCTTCCACGGCGAGGTGTTGCTCCGGGATCAACAGGTTGGGGCGAACGGCGGCCACCTCGCCAACATCCGCCGGAGAGGCCATGATAAACCTCTTCTTGGCCGAACGCTCGTCGGGCTCCCCGGGATACGTGGTCGGGCTTAGGCTGCGACATTCTGGAGCAGGGGATGTGGATCTGGCATGGAGGGACACCGCAGGCCTCATCTAAAAACTCAGGGGAGTGGGGCAACGGTATGGGAATTGCTGGGTAACCTCAACTTTATTATCTAAGCTAGGAGGAACGGGCAGACCGGCAGGGGTTGGAGGCGACGGTGAGCTAGGGTTCAAGGGGGGAGGGGCGACGGGTGGGGGGACTGTGGAGGGGGTGGTGTTTGAGGATACGCTGCAGCTACTAAAAATTTTAGTAATGGTGGGTGGAGATGGTGGTGGACGAGTGAGGGCAACGATTCAAATGCCTCGGCTACTACAATTTTACTATAAGGTCGGTGCTGGAGGAGTGGGGGCGATGGTTGAAGTACCGCAGCTACTAAAATTTGGGTAAAGGAATTGATGCGGGGCGGGAGCTCCCAATATCGCACACTGTCCAATAAGAATATGCGTGTATGATAATAAGGAAAAGCGGCAGAACCACCGATTTTTGCAACATTCAAGATGGGTAGTTTGTTTTTAGATTTCTAGCTAGCTGGTCTATCGCACACGGTTCATCCTAATTTTCAGACACAGATGTGGAATTCAATCTAAATAAACTACCCACCTTTAGCTTGCGCAGTTGGTGATTTTACAGCGCACTAGCATCGCACATGGTTAAGCCAGTACCTCCACCTTTGCTCGCGCTTGCGCAGTCGTGGTGATTCAAAGCGCACTTGCATCGCACACGGTTAAGCCAGTACCTCCACCTTTGCTCGCATTTGCGCAGTCGTGGTGATTCACAACGCACTTGCATCGCACACGGTTAAGCCAGTACCTCCACCTTTGCTCGCGCTTGCGTAGTCATGGTGATTCACAGCGCACTTGCATCGCACACGGAGCATCATCCGAGTCTTTGCAGCAAAAAAACGTCAGAGAGGGTCAGAAGACAACCACACCAGCATGTGGCCCAAATATATATGAGTGAAAAGGGTGGTCTGTGATGTTCAAAATTCTAATGCGCAACTTTGACCGCGCGGGCCCATGGTTGGGCGCGTCGTCGAAGATCGATGAGAGGGGCCAGAAGTCAAAAACCACCTGGAAGTGGCCAAATATATGTAGGAATATAGGGTGTGATGTTTAAAACTTTAAATACACAATGCACAACTTTGGTGGCACCTGCATCGCAAACCCGGAAGCACCCTTGGATATATCTATAATGACATAATGTCGTAGCTTCCTAGCTAGGGTGCTTGACCCACCTCCCACTTCGTGTTAGCAGGGCGGATGCACGTAATGATACTTTGGTCATGCATGCATGTCGCCATGACCTACCAAAAGATGGACCAGTGAATCTATCGCTTGGTCAAACGACAACTATTGTTGTCGATAAAAATTGGATAGAATATATATATAAAGCGCTTGGGCCAATAGATTGAACCATCATCAAAAATCGCACGAGAGGGACCACAAAACCAACACCGCCTGCATGTGGCCCAAAATGATGTACAATGGAAGGGGTGATGTGTGTTTTCAATATCGAATAATGTACAATTTAGATTTGGCGCCTGCCTCTCGATACAGACAACAACCATGAAAGCCAGGTAATTAAGGATGAGATACGCAGGGTACGGTGTTGATCGAACCCACCAATCCGAGCGTGTGGGAGGGAATCCTGACAACGCATGAGCTCAAACTTTGGTTGAACGACATGTGACGGTGACCGGCCCTAACACGAACTAGGAGGAATCCATTCATGGCCAACACATACCCCTCGTTATCGGTCAAAGGGATGATATATATACACTCGGGAAGCCCACAAATATGCGTGTCATCACAAAAAAAGGCACAAGGGAGACGTGGTCGATCAGAAGACCCCCAATACACTGCATGCGGCCCGAAAATATGTATGGGTGGTGTGTGATGTGTTCAAATCCCCAATGCACAACTTCGATGGGGCACCAACTACATTACAAACCGAACACCGTACCCGACCCCAAGCCAGGTTCAATACGTATGATATCGGTTCCCCAACTTCGAGGGGGGGTGGTGTCGTCCAACGCATGCGCTCAAACTTTATTTGGTCTAACATGGCACACACATAGCAATAGGAAACCATCATGGTCAAACCCTTCTCGTATGTTGGGTCAAAGGGATAGATTGTGTGGGCCCCCCTCATTATCGGTCAAGGATGATATATATATATAGACCTCAGGGAGACCACAGATATGTGCGGCGTATATAAACCGCACAAGGGAGACATGCTCGATCAGAACACCCGGCCCCCTATACCCTGCATGCGGCCCAAAAAAATGTATGGGCCTGGTGTGTGATTTGTTCAAATCTCGAAAGCACAAGTTCGATGGGGCAGCAACTACATTAGTAACATTACAAACTGAACATCGTACCCCCGCAGCCAGGTTAAAGACGCACGATGTCGGGAACACAACTTCAAGGCGGGTGGGGGGTAGGGTTGCCGTCCAACGCATGTGCTGAAACTTGATTTGCCCTAACATAGCACACAGAGCAAAGAGTAAACCCTTCTCGTGTGTTGGGTCAAAGGGATAATTTGTGTGGGCCTACAGATGTCGATCATTCTTCGATTTTTTAGAACAAAAAATAACCAATAAAAAAACATATTCTACAAATTAGCAAAACAAGGATCCCAAGGTTTATATAATCGTCATGATAGGTCACTATAGAGACATTTAGATGATAAATGTCTATAATGACCGTATCATGGCATTTAAATGAAGCTTGAGATATGCAACTTCCCACCGGGTCACCCATCCTTAGACTACTCCAGCCTGAGCACACTTAACTTCTGCGTTCTATTCGACTAGGTTAGCGGATGGGAAGCCGCCCCTTGCTGATAAGAATTGCCTCCTTGCCTTTAAGGTGTTTCACGCTGGTCACCCTATGGGACCTACTCCCTAATATCACACACGTTTGTGCTTTTAGAAACTGTGTGCAATATTTACATGGCCGGTGTGTCACCGCCTAGCCTTCTATGAGCACTGACACTGGCAGCGCGAAACCGATGGGAGAAGAGGCGGGAAACCGATGGAAGAAGACGCGGGAAACCGATGGGAGGAGTGGCGGGAAACGGTAGCGTGTTTGGATATATAACAACATTAATATGGAAAACTTAGTAGAGAAGGAAGCGTGAGCTAGCACGACACATGCGGGCAGTGCTTACCCACGGGTGACAGACGGTTGACCAGAACTGCTTTAAATATTCAGGGTTCGTTTGGCCTTTTTTATACATTATAATTAAGTTTTATAAGCATTAATTTAATGTGCATAATTCATATTAGTGCACCAAAATGGCTACAAAAATCATACATGTGTCCTTGGATGCATGTTTAGCTCCCATGCAAAGAATGAGAATGAATTACAACTATCTCGGCGTCTGGCTTGGCCTCAGACATTGAGAATTTCGGTTTTTAAATCCCCGTAAATCCAAAACTCACCCGAAAATCATGAAACTTGGCATGGTGTCATGACATGGCACATATATGTTGAGGAAAAAAATTGTCCATTTTGGGGCAAGTTTTATTACAAGCCTCTTACAAACCGGAGCTTCTCTCAAGAAGCCTCGTGGTTCCGATAGGGAAACATGTCCCCCTTGTGGGCAAAACGATAATCAGTGCCTCTTTTCACCTTGTATTTTTTTCTATAGGCAACATGGAATGAGAGGATATCCGTGCTGAAATTTAAAATTATTCAGGGTTCGTTTAGCCTTTTTATACATTAATTGAGTTTCCTAGGCATTTAATGTCCATAATTCAAATCTGAACTACAAATACATGCTCCAATTCACCAAAATGGCTAGAAAAATCATAGATGTGTCCTTGGGTGCATGTTTAGGTCCCATGCAAGGAATGGGAATGAATTATAACCGTACCGGCATCCTGGCTCGTCCTCAAACATTTGGAATCTCGGTTTTTAAATCCCCATAAATCCAGAACTCACCCGAAAATCGTGAAACTTGGCATGGTGTCACGACATGGCACATATATGTCGAGGAAAAAAATTTGTCCATTTTGGGGCAAGTTTTATTACAAGCCTTTTACAAACCGGAGCTTCTCTCAAGAAGCCTCGTGGTACGGATAGGGAAACGTGTCCCCCTTGTGGGCGAAAAGATAATCACTGCCTCTTTTCGCCTTGTATTTTTTTTCTACAGGCAACATGGAACGACAGGATATCCGTGCTGAAATTGAAAATTATTCAGGGATGGTTTGGCCTTTTATACATTAATTGAGTTTCCTAGGCATTTAATGTCCATAATTCAAATTTGAACTACAAATACATGCTCCAGTTCACCAAAATGGCTAGAAAAATCATACATGTGTCCTTGGGTGCATGTTTAGGTCCCATGCAAGGAATGGGAGTGAATTCAACCGTCCCGACGTACTGGCTCGGCCTCAAACATTGCGAATCTCGGTTTTTAAATCTTCGTAAATCCAAAACTCACCAGAAAATCATGAAACTTGGCATGGTGTCACGACATGGCACATATATGTCGTGGTAAAAAAAATTGTCCAATTTGGGCCAAGCTATATTACAAGCCTCTTACAAACCGAAGCTTCTCACAACCCTCGTGGTTCCGGTACGGAAACATGCCCCTCTTGTGGGCGAAACGATAATCGCTGCCTCTTCTCGCCTTGTATTTTGTTTTCTACAAGCAACATAGAATAATAGGAGTGTCGTGCTGAAATTTGAAACTGTTCAGGGTTCGTTTGGCCATTTTATATATTAATTGAGTTTTCTAGGCATTAAATGTAGTTCATAATTCAAATTTGAACTACAAGCACATGCTCCAGTGAAACAAAATGGGTGGAAAATCGTACATGTGTCATTGGGTGCATGTTTAGGTCTCATTAAAGGAATGGGAATGAATTACAAACATCTCGTCGTCCTGAAACATTGAGAATCTCGGTTTTTAAATCCCAGTAAATCGAAAACTCACCCAAAAAACATGAAACTTGCCATGGTTTCATGACATGGCACATATATGCCGTTGTAAAAAAATCGTCCAGTTTGAGACAAGGCGCACACATTAATAGCCATCGAAGTCCTTTTTAAACAAATAACTGACACGTTAATATCGCAAACGGTTGTATTATAGGAACCGTGTGTTCCCGTAACCATTTAAGTGCGGCCACGTGTCCCTCTTTTCTTATGGGATAGTACTACCTCGGTCCTCGTTCATTGGTCATCTTGTATTTTGTGCCAAAATTTAACCATACTCGATGGCGTGCGTGCAGCTGTTTGATTAGATGGGACGAGCGCAAGAAGTCCGCCGTGCAGGCTCGACGGGATGCGTGCGAGCAGTCCGCCATGCAGGCTCGATGGGACGCGTGCGACCTCTCCACCTCGCAGGCTCGACGGTACACGTGCGAGTAGTAAGGCCGCCCATGCTCACCGGGAAGCGAGCTCTTTGACCTCCATCCACTAGCCACCCACCTCGCTCACAACTTCTCCATTAATGGCGGATGAGCCGCTGTTTAACACGCGGTTAATTAAAGCACCTGGACGGAGGGTGTTTGCTTGTGATCCCATGGCCCCGCTCAACGTTAGCATTTGCTTTGTTCGTGTTTTCAACTCGTATTCCGAATAATTTAAAATGCCACATAGGGCAACAGATAATATGACGACAAATAAAATGGCAACGGATAATATGATGACAAATTTACAATATTCCGGATAATAATTGTCTTGCATATTCTGGATAATTTAAAATGCCACATGCGGCAAAGCCCGGAAGACACGGGGGCAAAAGAAGAAGGAAATCGCAGACAACGATCTGGGTCGCTACTGTCTCTACTCCTCGATGGATCGCCGGGCGACGACATCCTCCAGCTCCTTCTTCAATTCCTCACGACTTTGCTTGATAGCAGCCACGGATTCCTCCACCTCCTGCTCGCGCTCGATCCGGAGCTTCCTCAAGTCACCCATCAGTTCCTCGACGGCCGCTTTCAGCGTCATCCCAGAGGCACTGCTCTGCTCATGCAGCTTCTTCCAGCCGGCGGCCTCCTTCTCCGTCTCGGCGAGCGCCTTGAGGAGCTTCGAATTGTCACCCATGAGTTGCTTGACGAGGTCGGTCGCCTTCTCAACCGAGGCATCGCTAATCTCGAGAAGCTTCATCAAGCCGTCGACCAACTCCTACTGCTTAATTAGGCCAGCGAGAATGTCATCGCCGCTGGCCAAGGACTTCAGCAACGCTAGCTCGTCGCGATCGCCGACGCGGCGAGTGCGCTTGTGAGAGCCCTCGCGTGCCGGTGAGAGCTCGTTCGAGGGCTCCGCGGCACGCCGGGACATCTCTACTGCGGCTGTCGCGTAGTGGCGGGACCTCTCTAGTGCTTCTGCGGCCTTGGTCTTTGCTCCCTGGTTATGTGTCCACCCGAAACTCCTCCTACCGGTCATGGCGGAACGACTGACAGGAACGACATGTTTTGTGGGTGATGAGGAGAGGAACTGTGAAGTAATTTTCGAGTGGATAGTTTTTACAGCCCGGTGCTAAGTGTGAACACATTTAGGTTTGATCGGTGTGAACAGATTTGCAGTTACTTATTGCATTGTAATCTGGAATGTGGCGAGAAACAAGGTCAAAATTTATTGATGGTTCTGGGCTCGAAGCCCGTTTCTGTTGTTCTGGCTCATCGCAAACAGTTCTTATGGATCGACCGTATGCCACGCATCGGAAGCGCGAAACGGTCCCTGGATGGCGTATGTGGGCCCATGTTCTCGGATGTACATGTATGCGTCGGCCCACTATCACACACGGTCAAGATATCACCATCATGTCCGAAAGATGCGCCGTCGCGCCTCCCACGGGGTGCCACAAGGTTGACCAGAATTGCAATATGCAGGTGTGGTTGCTCACTGTTGGGCGGCCGCGGCGCGCTCTGCTCATCGTTGAGGCAGCCGCGGCGCGCTTTGCTTGCATCCATCCGCACCTTTTGCTCTCCATTAAGGCGGCCGCGGCGCGCTTCACTCTGGCGTCCCTGCGCACGCTCTGCTCGCCGTTGAGGAAAATTTACAATGGCAACGGTTAATAATTGTCTTACATATTCAGGATAATTTAAAATGCCACATGCGGCAACGCCCAAAACACTCACAACCTACATATGCATAGAATTATAATAAAATATAGGCTAAAAGGCTGAGCTGGCGGCCTTCCGACGATGGTCTTCTCGGACTCCATGATCAGCATAGCACCCTTGCGGCCGTCCATTCCAAGTGTCCCTACCCGCCTCCGCCTACGGAGCTGCTGGCGCTGGGAGGCTCTTGGGGCTGCTGAGCCTCTTCCAGAAGAGCTTGACAGCGTGCAATCGCGCGCATGACATCTCCGTGGAACCGCTCCATTTCCATGTCTCTGGCCTGGTAGCAAATTCCATCCATCACCTGCATCCTCAAGATACCACGTTGGCGATGTTCTACTTCGTCAGGGACGTCAACTCCCCCAAGGATGCGCTCGAGCCTAGCCACCACATCATCGGGATCGAGGTTGACACGGCCGCCGCCAATAATGATGAAGCCACAGGCTGGCTGTCTCTTGACTGAATCGCAGAGGTCCTCTGCCCATTCCTTGCGGGGCATGAGGCTCTCGATGAGCACTGGTGACGGCGGCTCTTCGGGTGGGTCGTCGATCATGCCGCCGAGCAGCTCTGGATCTTTTTGCACAGTGGATGGCAAACTGCTCATCACACTTCCTCTACAATATGTCGATTGTGCGCCCAAGGATTGTCACGCCGATATCGCTGCCGATGGGCCATGGTGCCTGCACCGGCCGATGAAGCTCTTGCTCCCCGACCTGCTCCGCCTCGTTCTCCTCGCCGAAGATGTAACGTGGGTAGGGATCAACGTCGAAGCTTTGGTCGTTGCCTGGCATGCTTGGAATAACTAATCGTAGATGGGTGAGGACTAGATCTGCGCACAGTGTCGCGATGGTGCGTTGCCGCCGCCGCCTGGGTTATATGCAGTAGCTGGTGGCGGGAAACCGATGAGGGAAGAGGCGAGGATTTTACAATTCAAGCATGTGGAGCGCGGGAAGCATTCGCTGGAGCACTGGAAGACTAAGTGGAGCACACAAACCGAATACCGTATGCGGTGTCACGTGTTATCTATCTATCACACACGTGTTAACATAAGGAAACGTATGTGTAACTTACTAATCATCGCACACGAGTACTCGTAGACGCATCGTGTGCGATACTCCTAGCCACCGCAAGCAACTAGTTTGTGTTTTCTAAAGTTTTTTGTACACACGGAATTGCACACGAATTAACTGTAGTAACCATCTGTGTTATAATTTCTCATCGCAAACAGTTCATCCGAGTGGGTTGTTTGCCGCGTATCACACACATATTGTTTACAAGAATCGTTTATGTTCTTTTGGCTCATCGCAAATGGTTCATCTATGTGAACTGTATGCCGCATATCACACACATCTTGTTAAGTTCAACTGTTTCTATTGTGTTCCCTAATCGAAAACAGTTCATCCGAGTGAACTGTATGCCATATCTCACACACACCTTGATCTGGCTAACCGTTTCTATTACATTCCCTAATAGCAAACAGTTCATCGAAGAGAACTGTATGCCGTATATCGCACACACCTTGATATGGCTACCCGTTTCTGTTGTTCTGTCTCATCGCAAACAGTTCTTATGGATCAACCGTATGCCCCTCATCGCACACGCAACTAAAATCTGAACCGTGTTTGATGTATCCACCATCGCAAATGTTTTGCATCTTTTTTGATGGTTTTTTTTACATCACCGTTTGCGATTAATGCATCGCACACAGTTTCGTCAAAGGGTCTCTGATTGTAGTGTCGCGTTAGCAGCATCCTGCAGTAGTGAAAGCAGAAGAAGAATTGTTCTCAGGTCAGGTTTTGTAGCTATGGTTCATACTCCTTTGCTCTTGCATCACTGTATTTACTCATACCAACTAATTTCAAATTTGAAGGATGCAATTGAAACTCCAATGGCGCAACAGGTATGTTTTAAACCTGTTTCTTTAGCTGGTTTGCTGTTGTAACTTGCTCTATGTTGATTTCAATTTCAATTGAATAAACAGTTATGTTCTCATGCCATGCACATTACAAGTGTTGTTAGTGTTGTGTAGTTTCCCACACTTATATTCTGTCTATGCTGCTTTGTCTTAAACAGATATGATTTGAACTGTCTCCATCTTGATTTGGCAACATAAACTAGAATGATATAGACCCTACAGTGACCATACTACATAGATATATGTTTGTTTCATGATGTTATCATGTCCACCTTACTACTGAACTGGTTACCAAAATGAGTTTCATATACAACATGGTAAACCTGTGATGTGTCTGCTTGTTTCTCTTTTAGAATGCAGACAAAATACTGGAGAAGAGTACCCCGTTATGCAATGGTAAAGGAAGTAATGCAGATAAGGATCAAGATAGTGAGACATCCCTGTTGGTCTCCAAGAAAGCTGATAAAAACTATCTTGAAGACAGTGAGACAACCCCAAAGTCCTGTCTTGATGTAGTGTTCGAGTTACTGGCCACTACTGCTGGCACAAGCTCTTCGAACTCACTGCCTGAATCAGTTCGGCTTCTTGAGTCTCAACTTCAAGTTGAAAGACATCGATCAGATGTGCTGCGACAGGAAGCCGAAGGACTGAGGAAGTCCCTGCATAATTCAGATGCATACTTTCTGGTGCAACAGCAAGCGCTGGAGGATTTAAGCGCTAAACAAAAGAAAGCTGATAAGCTTGCTAAGTGTCTTGCCAGCATGGTGAATACCCATGATATTGTTTCTTGAGCTCTTGTGAAGTGGTTTCAGTTCTGGACTTGTTTTGTTGCGGCGTTTATTTGCACTGGTCGCCAACTTTGACAAGCAGTGTATGTAATATGCTGCTTTGTTCCCCATATTTGCACTGGTGGCGAACTTTGATGCCCAGTGGTTGTAATATGTGTAATAGCCGTAATAGCCTAGCGTAAGTTGCTTGCTTATTTATTTCCTTGTTGTCTTGTTTATTTGTTTGCTTGTAGTCAGTGTAGTTCTTTTTCCGCGGTTTGCTAGTGGCCGCAATAACCTATTCTTTAAAACTACGCCACAATAACCATGGGCTACATACGGGCCTTCTACGGGCCGTATGATCGATTGGCCAAACATGGGCCAATAACGGACCGCATTATGGGCCGTAAACGGGCTAGAGTGGGAATCGTCCGTTCATGGGCCGACCATAATGGGCCGTTAATAGGATGATGACTATAACGGGCTTGATTCTATCGACAGGCATAACGGGTCGTTAATGGGCCGTATTTGATGACGCTATGAAAACGGCCCAACGGATTAACGGGCCACAAACGGGCTGACTTTAACAACGGGCTGAATTTGGCCCACAACCGGAACATGCCAGTAATGGACCGTAAGTAATCGAATGCTGCAAATCAGCCCAAGAATAAAATGGGCCCTTAGAAGGCCGAAAGATAACACTGGCTGGAAACGGCCCAATGGAATAATGGGCCGTTAATGGGTATAAAATGATACACTATTCATTACGGGCCAGTTTCACCACGGGTCGTTAATGGGCCAAGAGTTACAAAGGGCCTCATATGGGCTGAAAGACGTCATGGGCCATACACTATTCATTACGGGCCATAGATGATGCTACTACGCCTAATTCGGATAGGCCATAATGGGTCGTGAGTTAGCGGGCTGTAAATTGGCTATATGCGAACAGGCCGTTAATAGGCTTTAAGTGGGCTGGGCCGTTACCTTTTGACCAGATCAAACGGGCCGGCCTTTTGACCTGAATGGGCCACTGTTGGGCTGAGCCACGTGTCGATGTATCATAGGCGCGTCTCGTCCATTCGCTGGATGACATCTGTCCCAACGCTGAGTCGACATGTGGATCCACCGGCGAATGAGAATTTTACACGTGGAAAATCCCCATTGGTCTGGGCTGTTAACGGGTTATCGGATCCAAACCGAAACCCGATAGCTTAACGTCGACCCATTACGGTGGATGCCACGTGTCGGTTACCCTTGACGAAAGCACTTCCATGACGCGCCATTTATCGTCATGGAAGTGGACATTTCCGTGATGATAATTTTGGTATTGTCATGGAACACTTCTACGACAGCACAGGTATGACTATCTTGATTTTGTCATAAAATCGTCATGGATGTACATGCATGACAGAAAACGTGACCTACCGTGACAAACACGTATCATCACGGAAGTGGTTTTTTTGTAGTGGACAGAAGCACAGACCCGAGTTTGGGGGTCATTGCATATGGGAGTAAAGAGGACTTGATACTTAATGCTATGGTTGGGTTTTACCTTAATGATCTTTGGTAGTTGCGGATGCTTGCTAGAGCTCCAATCATAAGTGCATATGATCCAAGTAGAGAAAGTATGTTAGCTCATGCCTCTCCCTCATATAAAATTGCAAGAATGATTACCGGTCTAGTTATCGATTGCCTAGGAACAAATGACTTTCTTGTTGGACAAATAACTTTTATTACCTTGCAATTTATTCGTAGTTTTATTCTCTCAAAGTACTTCTAGTTTTATTCTTGTTCTAGGTAAAGCAAACGTTAAGTGTGCGTAGAGTTGTATCGGTGGTCGATAGAACTTGAGGGGATATTTGTTCTGCCTTTAGCTCCTCGTTGGGTTCGACACTCTTATTTATCGAAAAAGGCTACAAACGATCCCCTATACTTGTGGGTTATCAACTCTTTCCGATGTTATGATAAATTGCAATTGCTCCAATGACCAAGATCATAGTTCGTTAGTTTTCAATAAAGTTTTTGGTTCATACTTTACCTTGTGAAGGAATTGTCACTTTAGCATGAGAAATTATATGACAATATGTTGTTGTTTTAAAGATGATCATGATGCCCTCATGTCCGTATTTTATTTTATCGACAACCCTCTCTCTAAACATGTGGACATGATTATCGATTTCGGCTTTCGCTTGAGGACAAGCGAGGTCTAAGCTTGGGGGAGTTGATACGTCCATTTTGCATCATGTTTTTATGTTGATATTTATTGCATTATGGGCTGTTATTTCACATTATGGTACAATACTTATACCTTTTCTCTCTTAATTTACAAGGTTTACATGAAGAGAGAGAATGCCGGCAGCTGAAATTCTGGACCAGAAAGGAGCAAATCTGAGAGACCTATTCTGCACAACTCCAAAAGTCCTGAAATTTTACAGAGAATTATTTTGGAATATATAAAAATTATTGGGCGAAGAAACTACCAGAGGGGACCCACCAGGTGGCCACAAGCCTGGGGGGCGCGCCCTACCACCCAGAGCGCGCCCCCAGGGCTTGTGGGCCCCCTGGCCATCATCCGGTTCCCCTCTTCTGCTATATGGAGTCTTTTGACCTGAAAAAAATCATAAGGAAGCTTTCGGGATGAAGCGCCGCCGTCTCGAGGCGGAACCTAGGCAGAACCAATCTAGGGCTCTCGCGGAGGTGTTCTGCAGGGGAAACGTCCCTCCCGGAGGGGGAAATCGAAGCCATCGTCATCACCAACGATCCTCTCATCAAGGGAGGGTCAATCTTCATCAACATCTTCATCAGCACCATCTCCTCTCAAACCCTAGTTCATCTCTTGTAGCCAATCTTTGTTTCAAAACCTTAGATTGGTACCTGTGGGTTGCTAGTAGTGTTGATTACTCCTTGTAGTTGATGCTAGTTGGTTTATTTGGTGGAAGATCATATGTTCAGATCCTTAATGATATTCAATACCCCTCTGGTCTTGAACATGAACATTCTTTGTGAGTAGTTACTTTTGTTCCTGAGGACATGGGAGAAGTCTTGTTATAAGTAATCATGTGAATTTGGTATTCGTTCGATATTTTGATGAGATGTATGTTGTCTTTCCTCTAGTGGTGTTATGTGAACGTCGACTACATGACACTTCACCATGATTTGAGCCTAGGGGAAGGCATTGGGAAGTAATAAGTAGATGATGGGTTGCTAGAGTGACAGAAGCTTAAACCCTAGTTTATGTGTTGCTTCGTAAGGGGCTGATTTGGATCCACATGTTTCATGCTATGGTTAGATTTATCTTTAATTCTTCTTTCGTAGTTGCGGATGCTTGCGAGAGGGGTTAATCATAAGTGGGAAGCTTGTCCAAGTAAGGACAACACCCAAGCACCGGTCCACCCACATATCAAATTATCAAAGTAGCGAACACGAATCATATGAGCATGATGAAAACTAACTTGACGGTAATTCCCATGTGTCCTCGGGAGCGCTTTGCTTTATATAAGAATTCGTCCAGGCTTGTCATTTGCTATAAAAAGGATTGGGCCACCTTGCTGCACCTTTGCTACACTTGTTACTTGTTACCCGTTATGAATTGTCTTATCATCAGACTATCTGTTACCGATATTTTCAGTGCTTGCAGAGAATACCTTGCTGAAAACCGCTTGCCATTTCCTTCTGCTCCTCGTTGGGTTTGACACTCTTACTTATCGAAAGGACTACGATTGATCCCCTATACTTGTGGGTCATCAGTGACACCCATCAATGCAGATTACTAGCCTGCATCCTGATAAAAAAACTCTTACACGCATATATGACATGTATAACATATAGAAGTTCCATGAATGCTGCTCCCAGGATTCAACCTTCTTATCTCCTCGGCATAATCCCATAGAATGATGTATTGCTTCTCCTCATCCCCATTGATTGACTTCATGGCTATCCTTCTTGCCCTTTGTAGCTTGCTTCTTGTCACGGTCATGTTATAGTCTTGTCGCACCAACATTGAAAAGTTTCTGAGTGCCATCTTGTCATCTGCCCTAAACTTTTAAATATACCTTGCAACCAAATACTTTGCAATGAATGCTTTCAGCTCCCACTCTTTACTACATGTGTGAGTTCCAACATATGTTTCCACCACAAAACTCTGATTCCTACTGTCAGGAGCTGCAAATAGATACCACGAACAATTTTCCTCACAGTGTGCCTTGATCCTTTGCTTATCATTATTGGCATACTTAATAGCACCACTATTCTGGATACTATACTCTTGGATTGCTTTGAGATCAACTGCTGTAGGGAACACTATCCCTATCTCAAATGTGGGAGCAATCATGTCCTTTGGTTTGAATGTCCTAAGCTTTACATTCTTATTTTTCTTCTTTTTTCCTTTCTCCAAAACCACTTCATGATCTGACTCTTCTTCCTCATTTTCTAAAGCTGGGAGTTGAAGATCATCAGAATCATAGTCAGAATCAATGTCATGCTCTTTTGCCTTCTTTTTTTTTGCTTTAATATCTTGAGGCTCCTCATCGACCCACTCTAGAAACAAATCATCATAATCTTTGTCGATGTCATTGTCTCAATCAACCTGATCTGCATAGTCACTATCATCATTGTCATCCATGTCACTTTCGTTGTCGTCTGCAATGGCTACTCTTTTACATCACCTCCCTTTTTGTCCAATATTATTGGATGTTCTACCACTGCAGCCCCTGTCCATATATCAAGTGCCCTTTGTTACCATTGTCTTCAACCTAGGACTCCTCATGGAATTCTGTGCAGAAATCACTGGTTTTTGAGGGCTCAAAACTTTTGTTAGTGACAGTGAGCCTATAATGCAAACATAATCGAAATGAAGATCATTGTACAGGTCAGCTTGGTGCACATACAACTTAAAAAATTGGAACTTGGGCCTTACTGCAGTCATACTGAGACAATCTTCATCTATGTCCATGATCCTCAAACCAACATCCAGATTCATGCCGGGAAGAAACCAAATTTGGGCTTTACATGTATCATGTCCAAGTTCTTCTAAGAAACCCTTCAACCATAGTGGAGACCAGGTGTCTACTTCACATCGATCAAATGTGTTGGTCGACCCATCAACATAAGACTTGTTCATCCCTTGGCCACAAAAAAAAATCCCGATGGTGAATCTCTACTAAGAATAGCTCCTCAAGTGGTCCTAGCACAGAAAGATTTCGAAGTGAACATCATCAACTCGCGCACAATCATCGCCCCCTTGTTTAGAACGAACGAATAGAGAAAGGGGATTGAGGGTTAGGGTTCGCACCGTACTCCGACGCGAGGTCGCCAGGCCGCCGTCAAGATGGGGCCATCATGATGGACGCCCCCACGATGAGGGGCGTGCTGCCCTTCCCGCCGTTTAGGTATGCTCGGTGCCGCTGCCGGATCAACGACCAGACCAACATTCTGAGGAGCGCAGCCGGCCATCGGACATGGCCAGGGCGGAGCCGGGCGAGCGGGGAGCGGCACCGGGCGAGCTCCGTTTAGATTAGGTTTCACGTTGCATGTAATAATATGGATTTGAGGTATCCGGATGTGAAATGTATTTTTTTGAAGCATACTGTCCGCTGATGCGCCCGGGCGCGTCCGCGGGCGTTTGAGGGGTCAGATTTGGCAAGTTCGGCTAGAGATGCTCTCACCCCCACCTAAAAGAAAAGACCATCGTCATGAGGGGTCGGACAGTGTGTTTGGTTGGGGGGAGTTGAAGACAGGGAATGGGAGTTTAAGGTAAGTGACACTTTAAATTCTTTGATTGACTCAGGGACATGGGAATTTCCGTTAAGAAGGGAAGGGGAAGGGGAAGGGGAATTAATAGGCCCAACTCCTTCAAATCTCTTCCCTAGGGGGAACCTGGTAATTTAACCGGGGATTGGGAATTGACACAGAAAAAAAACGTTTTGTTAGTTGGGACGTGGTGAGGGGTGCCGTTTCATGTTGAAAGTTGGTTGTTTCTCTGCCTAATCCCACCAACTAAATAGGGGCAGTTAATTATCTCTTAAATTCCCACCTTTAATTGCCTCCACATGCCAGAGGGACTGTGTATTTGACATTCGACTGTTTTTCAATTCGACAACAATCAAAAATACAGACAAATAAAAAGTTGACACCTGTATGTCCCCAAAACCCTCCACTGTCTACTGTATATTTCCCTGTTTCTGAGAAAACGGGTCGGGTAAACTCTGACCCGCTTGGAACCGCTGGAACTAAACCTGGACCGTAAACCTCCCTGGACCACAGCTACCAGCTGTCCATCAACTTGCGACCCAAGCAAACAGGCAGAAAAACTCCCTGGAAACTTTTGTTGCAGGAGCAGTGTTTGCGTGCAAAGGGCACCGGGACAAACATTCCAACACCTCAATAATAAGAGACTCTGACCAATCAACAAATATCTTGGGTTTGTCTTTGTTCCTATCCTCAACAAGCTCAACAAGTTCCTGAGCAGTCTGAACAAAATAAACAACCGAGAAATGAGACAAGTAATCAAAAATGCAAAAAAGCCAAAGTAAACACTGATTACTACATATATGAAAACACCACAGATGGAAATATACATATATCAAGTACCTTGGAGCCAAAGCGAGGGCCGAAAGAATTCTGAACAGTCACTGCAAACAAGCCATTGCGAGGAGGAAAATCAACATCCTTACTTGTTGTAGATTTATCAACAGACTCCTGCAAAATTAGAAACAAGTTTACACACACCAGAAGGAAATTAAAAACATAACCAAAAGCAATAAAGAAAATGAACAATACAAAAACAAATACCTGTAAATGAACTGTAGGACAAAAAGCCTTCAGTGGCCTCTTCCCATAAAAGCGGCTATTGTTTCTATCAAGCTCTGCAAACTGCTTGACTTTGTTACCTCTCCATGCTAGTAGACGAGGCTTGACATCAGGGACAGAGTGGAGACCGAAATTGAGATGATCAAGGTAAGAAACCTATAACAACAAACACAAACGAGGTTAAAAAAAGAAAGAAAAAAGACACTACACGATCAGTGGAATGAGCAACATATGACAAAAACTTACAGCAAAAGCGTAATGGCAGCCACCAAACGTCACAGATCTCTTCGAAACAACTTTAGTAGAATCCTTGAATTTCTTAATACTAGACAGCAACCACTCATAAACAAATTGCGACAGATCGAGCTTGCAAACAGAGCGACAATCCTTGAAGATATGTAGATACTTTGGACTAGGACTGAGGCTAGAGTTTGGACATAGAAATGAGGAGAAAGCAACAATCATGAAGCATATGAAAATGTCGTCGTCAGGCAACTCAACTTCAGGAGATTTCAGCTTGTTGGCAAAGAAAGAAACTGGAGGAATACTTGACAGATTGAAATGAGAGAGGACAAAGTCATGGCCCGACTCAGGATCACAAAGAAGTGGTTCGCCATCTACTGGGAGGTCAAGGATATTGTGAATGTCATATTTGGTGATTGGGATGAACTTCTTTTTTAACTGGAACTCAGAAGCAGGTACGTCAAACCTACTGGCAAGCCACTTAACTAGCCTAAGAGGAACCTCAGTCCTAGCAAAATTAAGAAGACACCCCATGCCATAGGTCTGGATGACACCCTTATACCTATCACACATGCCATCAACTACCCCAGAGAAAAACTTTCCAGAATATCTGGTGAAGGTCGGACAAGTAGGGAAATCAGTAGACCGTTTCTGCCTCTACAACAAACAAAAAGGAAACAGATATCAAAGAAGTGCAAAAATCAGAAAACAAAAAAATAGATCATAAAAGCACTACTACATCACATGAATAATGCACTCAAAAAAAGTAAATAATAAAATGAACAAGCTAATACTGAACAAGAGCATCATGGCAAGACAAAAAGGACTAACCACATTCCTTCTACCAGCAGATGATAACTTCCTCTTCAGTGATTTTACTTTCTGAAAAAACATAAAGCCAGAAGTCACCTCAACAAGAGAAAATAACCAACAAGAAAATTAGGAAGCACAGGAAAAAGAAAAAAGGAAACGAACTTGATTAACATAAAACTTGAAAAGAGCTTTGTCAAAGGATCCTTCAACACCATAAAGTTCCTGAAAAAGAAGTAAAAAAGACAACACAACCAAAATAAATAAAAACTGATAACATGATCTAAAAAAGAAATAACTAGAAAAAATAAGATAGGAATAACTACCATAGACACCGGATACGATCCATCTTCTGCAAAGTCATTAGGCACGAATGGTTCATGAATAGAATCTGCACTCTCAAAAGATGATACTAACGGAACGTCCTGGTGAGAAACTTTCAGAAGCTTACCCATTAAACTAAACCTATAAATTACAGTGCTAAAAGCATGAATGTTAAACTGCAAATTAGCGCAAAATTTACATTGAAAAATACACATAATAAGCAACATGGTAAAACTAGGGGTACACTGTAAAAATTCGGAAGAAAGACTACAGTGAAAATTCAGGGATTACATAACTGAACCAATCTAAATACACTGCAAAAATGAGGGAATATACACTGTAGATACAATGTAAACCATCATAATTCTAGGGGAAAATTACACTAGAATCAGGGGCCATACAATGTGTCAGGGATTACATAGCTGAAAAACATTAAAAAACACACAGTAACTCGTGTAAATTACACTGGAACTACGGGATGAATTACACAGTAGTTATTGGGCAAAAAAAAATACAAATTAATTCCACTCAAGCTACAAGATGAATTACACAGTAATTCTTGGGCAAATTACACAGTAATTCTTGGGCAAATTACACAGTAACACTACAGCATGAATTACACAGTAGTTCTATATTGAATTACACTGACAACTACAAAAGAATTACACAGTAAATTCTATATTGAATTACACAGTAATTCTTGGGCAAATTACACAGTAACACTGCAGCATGAATTTCACGGTAGTTCTATATTGAATTACACTGACAACTACAAAAGAATTGCACAGTAAATTCTATATTGAATTACACTGAAACTGCATGATGAAATTACACAGTAAATTCTATATTGAATGAAACTGCAGGATGAATTACACAGTAAATTCTATATTGAATGAAACTGCAGGATGAATTACACACTAATTCTAAATTGAATTACACTGACAACTACAAAGATACATAGTGATTCTAAAGTAAAATTACACTGAAACTACATGATGAATTACACAGTAAATTAAATGGTAAATTACACTGAAACTACATGACGGATTACATAGTAAAAAATGGGGCAAAATACACAGTAAAAACTACTAATTCTATAGAGAAAAAACACTGAAACTATAGGCTGAATTACACAGTAACTACCATGCAATTTGCATAGTATATTACATTGAAACTAGGGGGATCACACAGTAAGTCTGACACAGAAAATACACAGTAAAAACCTAGTAATTCTAGAGTGAAAAGACACTGGAACTATGGGCTCAATTACACAGTAACTATAGTGCAATTTGCATGGTATACTACACTGAAAACTGAGAGGATTAGCAAGTAAGACTCAGGGGAAAAAATACACAGTAATTCTAATGTATGACACTGAAACTCTGGGTGACCTGCATCAGATACACAGTTACCAGGGGCATTGCAGAAGCTTAAAAGGAATACATTGCAGAAGCAAACACCACCAGGCAACTAGGAGGAACCTAAGTACAGCTAAACTACGAGGAACCTATGCACTCACAGGACAAAAAGGGGGCCTGCGACAGAGGGCTTAGGAGGAACCTAACTACATGTAAACCTACCGAAATCCAAACTCCTAGAACCAACACGGCCATCTCCCATCTACCAGCAAACAAGCAAACCCACCTACCAACGCAAAAAATCACAAACCTGAAACCACAAAAACTCCCATCTCAAACCCTAAAAACTGATCCATACAACTTTCTGAATCACAAAACTAGCCGCGCATGAACCTACCACGAGCAGAGGAGGAACTCAATGGTGGACAACACGAAGCAGACGAGGAACGATGGCGGGACAACGCGAACCATAACGAACCACAAAAACTACAAGCACCTACCATGAATCTACAACACCACGGCCCCGGATCACAACACACACCTACCACGAACCCTAACAAAAATCACATCAGCAAACTGACCTCCTAGATCTGGAACCTACACACCGAGAAATGAACAAAAATCGCGCTCTCGAGGGAGAAATTGAGAGACCAACCAACCGCAGGAGGCGAGAATCGAAGAGAAATGGGAGAGAAATCAAGCTCCACGGGTGGGGGATCTGAGAATCCACATAAACAGAAAGGAATCGCCTCCGCCGCCCGAGCGCCTGTTCCTCTCTCTGCCTCGCTATCTCCTCTCCTTTATCGCTACAGTACCACTCAAATGAAAAGGGAAAAATCACGCCCAGAATTCAAACAAGACAAAAACCTGAAGGGGCGGAGGGGAGGGGCGCGGAGCGGTAACTGGCTGGGACAAAAAACCGGACCCGACAGAAAAAACAAGCCCAAAGACCAGACAGCCAGGCGCGAATCTCCACGCAACAGCGGACGGCCACTGATTTGAATGTTCGCGAATTGAAAAACAGTCGATTGTAAAATAGCAAAACCGTACTATATTCCCTTGGCAAATTCCCATCGCTAAACTCCCATGCCCTCCGCTGTCAGTGGCAACTCGGGTCGCCACATATATACATCTGAATCATCAGATTGACTAGAGCAAGTCTGAACCTGGTCTCTCTTTTTTGCTGCGCCTGCTGCTGCTGGGTACAAATACCAATCCTCACGGTCTCCGCCGCCTCCGCCACCGCAGCAGCCATGCCTCCGCCGTCACTGCTGCGCCCTCCGCTCTCGCTGCTCCTCCGCCGCTCCCAGACTCCACCTCCTCTCCGACGAATCCCCAGCTTCACCCCCATCCCCTCTGCTCGTCCTGCCCAAGCGGCGGCACCTCTCCGCCGCCCCCGCGCAGCTCGCCGACCCGCTCTCCGCCGCAGGTTTGTATTCTTTATTTTCATCATTCAATAACGCGTGCCGGCCGCGTGATGTCGTCACCGGGATTGGTTGCAGGGGCGGAGGAGGCGGTGGCGGGCTTCGTCGCCGGCAAGCGCAAGGCCACCGAGGTAGCCCACGCGTAGGCACTCTGCTTCCTTCGCGTTGCTGAAATTAAACGCATTTTTTCCCAACCTGAGTCGCCTTCTAGCAGCAGGGCAGGGCGGCATTCTCGTTCCTAACTGTTATTACGTTGTTACCTGATTAGGGTGTGGAGGAGTATCGTTCGGAGAGGAGACACGGTGGTCGATGCCACCTGTGGGAACGGGAATGATACGTTTGCTTTGCTTAAGATGGTGTCGGATGAAACTGGGCGAGGGCCTGTTTATGGGATGGACATCCAAGATTCCGCCATAGATAGCAATTCCTCTTTTCTGAAAATGGCCGTCGACAGTCGCGAGGTATGTGCATTTGAAGCAACCTAACATTGTTGCTGCTTTGGTTGTCTTATCAGTTTAATTTGAGAAAGAATCAAAGAGACGAAAAATGAAGAAACATAAAAAAGTGTACATGATTATTATGCTGTAGTGTACTCAGATAAGTTCGTCAATCACCATTATTCTTAGTCCAAGTGTTCTCATTGTGATATACCACCTGGATCTTATAATTTGGAAGAAGAAGGGGATAAAGAAAAAGACTCACCGTGGCATTCTCATTAAATAATGTTGTTACTTGTTAAAGGGTGACTCATCACTCCCTTAACTAGTTAACTGTATGTTGTTAGGTAGAACATGAGACATCTCTGTAAATCTAACACTGATAGCACACCCCGTGGATCAAACATGTGTGGGCGAGTTTACCCCAGTAAACTCTAGCCACCGAGCTAGCGTTTGGTTTGCACTACGGCATTCTCATGAAACCTCACTTTTGTGTCATGTGCTGGCTGAACTCTAGTTTTTTTTTTTCTTTTCAGATGGAGCTAGTCAAGTTGTTTGCAATGTGTCACACTAGAATGGAGGATATTGTTCCAAAAGATTCTCCTGTCAGGTGATCAAGTTATTTTATCTCGTTGGTTTTAATTAAATGATTCCCTGTAACATTATCCTGAAATTGGCAGTTCAAGTAACTAAGATTTTGAACATGTACTTTTAGGCTTGTAGCATTCAATCTGGGCTACCTTACAGGAGGAAATAAAACAATAATCACAGTACCCGAGACAACTGAGCTGGCACTGCAAGCTGCAAGCAGAATTGTTAGCTCAGGGGGACTCATAAGTGTTCTTGTCTACATTGGCCATCTGGGTGGAAGGTAAATATCAGTTGGCAACTGCTAATATTGTGTCAAAGTGAATTGCTGGTTGTTAGCTTTTCAGTGATTGTTGATTGCCACTGTGTATCTATTATAGACTATTGAGGAATCACCTGCGGGAGGAATTAGATATTCGAGGCCAGTTAGTTATATCATCAGAATTAGACGAGAAGATAGGTATAGCCTCCAAGAATCGGTGGCTACCATGTGAGCCGGTTCAGTAAACCGGTGCGACCGCACAGTAAAGTCGTTTAACAAATTCCGAACAGTAGTGGAGCTATGTTGATCAATGTCGCGGAAGATGCGCACATTCCTTGCATCAAAATCTTCCATAGGGCATTGAGGAGTGTGGCATGCCATACTATTCCTGCTACAGGTATAGGCGGTTGCGCCTCCTTAATAGTGTTGATATCCTGCTGATGTAGATAGATACCTATGCGTTGCCAAATCCGTGTGGCAAAGGGGCAGTGGAGGAATAGGTGCGCAGTTGGCATCTCGGGCAGGAGCTTGAGTCGACAATGTGCTTGTGGTGGAGGTTTAGCTTGGTGTTGAGGCGATTGCGGAATAGTAGCCAACCAAAGACCTTGACTTTGTTTGGCACCTTGCTTTCCCAGATTGAGGCGGCGTTTGGACCTACGGCCTCCCCGTGCATGAGGAGGTTGTAGGCATGCTTGTGGAGAAGGGGGCGCCTTTGTCGAGGAAGAGTTTGCCGTTACCAAGCTCAAATTGGAAGTCCTGCAAGAAAGACAAGAGAGACTGCAATTCCAGGGAGGCCACATTGGTTAGGCGATTCCTCAGATTAGATATACACTGTCAGACATGACTGAGGATACCAAAATATTAGGCTCAGTGGAGTGAGAGAAAATATTTGGAAAAACGGTAGTTGATGAAGCCAAGTATCTAGCCAGAAGTGGATCGGCCATCCCTTTTCCTGACGAAGGAATTTTTTCATAGTGTAGGTATTTGGCAGTTAATAATATTTGATTATATTCTTTCTTGTAACTTGACATCAGAATCATGTTCTTTAATATCAAACTCCAATCAATTATCATTTAAGACTGAATCCATTTGTCTTGTTCGCTTTCTTATCTGTAGGGATGAACTCGATATTGTCGAATCATTTGCGTCAAGCTTACCTGTTGATACATGGGTGAGCTGCAAGTTTGAAATGATTAACAGGCCAGTTGCTCCAGTACTAGTTCTCCTGCACAAGAAATGATCGCAGTCCCACTGAAGCTCCACAAGTTTGGGACTCCCTGCTGTCCATTGGTGTGACTGATAAAACAGATTGTTGGTTTTGGATCGTTTCTGAATTGCCGAACCAAGGGCTAGAACCAAAAAAGGCCATCGTTGTGATGAAACGCTCAGTGGCAACTTGGGTCGCCACATGTACACCTGAATCATCAGGTGAAACTGAGCAACTCTGAACCCTTTTTTCTTGGACGCTGATAACACCCACACGTGTGATGGGAGCAACACCCACCCACACGCCCTATAACATACAGATTGCGTCACGTCACCGTATGCATCCATGTGGGAATCTTTTTGAATTTTCAGTTTTTAAAATATTTTATCTCTTAAATGAAAAATCTGATTGAAGATCCGTTTTCACCATTAAATCCATCGTGACAAGATCTTTGAAACTAGATCTCATATTAATATGTTTCGACGACTTTTTTTTTTTTTTAAAGTTGTCATGTCTATTACACATGAATTGCCATGGTGTTTACACTAAAGTTACCATGATACATTTCAGCTATTTTGTCTTCTACCTTTAAAAGTAAATTTTGACATATTATAAAACGGGGAATTAAGAAAACTAGACTTGCCATGAACAATAAACTAAAATTGTCATGATACATGCATTTAAAATTGCCATGGTTCATACAAAAAATATTTTTTATGGTCAAAGTACTGGAATTTTCATGGTCAAAATACTAAAATTGCCATGATCTATAAATTAAAATTGCCACATGGCAACTTTAGTGTAAACACTATGACAACTACAGTGTAAACAACGTGGCAATTTTTGGCCAAAAAAAATTTCGTCGAAACATATCAACATGGGATATAATTTTGAAGAACTCGTCGAAACGGATTTAATGGTGAAAACGGATTTTAATTGGATTTTTTAGTTAGGAGATAAAACATTTTTAAGCCGCTGATGTCATCTGTTTTGACGTGGCAAAATGAATGGTAATGAAGGCGTTTGGGCCATGTTGCTTCGTGCGACACGCGTGATCGTTATCATTTGGGTTTTTCTTTAATTTGGTTCAGCCGAATAATCTCTCCACGGTTGCAGCCATGTCTCTGCCCTACCTCCTGTGCCTTCTGCTTGTATGTCCCCTTCGTGCTGCTCCTCTGCTAGTCCTGCCCCCAAGCACTGATGTGAAGAAAGGAAAAAAAAAACTCTGAAGCTTTCTGAGCATGGACAGTAAAAAGAATGACACCTGAATCCAGCTCCAAGAGTAAAAAATAGAGTGAACTGCATTGTAGGTCCTCGAACTATTTCAGGGGTGTCACGTAGGTCCTCGAATTATGAAAATCGTCATCCAGGTCCTCGAAGTGCAGTAAGTGTGTCATCCAGGTCCAAAATCTCACTAACCCCCTCTAAATGGCCAGCTGGCATGGTGAACAGTGCGTGATGAACAGTAAACCGTAAACAATGTGCAAACTCCTAATTTGTGCGCACGCCGAACAGTTGCTGTGAACAGTGCATGATGAATAGTCTCATCGACAGTGTGCGATGCACAGTACAAATCATCAAAAAATCTGAAAAATCTTTGGCATTGAAGATACCCTTGGTGCGTGAAGAGTAAAAATGTTCATTAATTAAAAAAAATGTTTGCGAATATGGGAAAAATATTCGCGACTTTAAAAAAATGTTCACAAACAATAAATTTGAAAATATGTTCGCGAACCACAAATATTGTTCGTGGGTATGGAAAAAAATGTTCACGAACCACACAAATTCATGACTTTAAAAAAATGTTAGTGAACTTTTTATTAAAGTCGTGAATATTTTTTCCAAATTCATCGTTTGCGAACATTTTATTAAAATCACGAATATTTTTTCCAAATTCATCGCTCGCGAACATTTTTTTAAAATCGTGAATATTTTTTCCAAATTCATCGTTCGCGAACATTTTATTAAAGTCACGAATATTTTTTCCAAATTCATCATTCGCGAACATTTTTTTAAAGTCGTGCATATTTTTTCCAAATTCATTGTTCGCGAACATTTTATTAAAGTAACGAATATTTTTTCCAAATTCATTGTTCGCGAACTTTTTTTAAACTCGCGAATATTTTTTTAAACTCGCGAATATTTTTTCCGAATTCATCGTTCGCGAACATTTTATTAAAGTCGCAAATAATTTTTCCAGATTCATCGTTCGCGAACTTTTTTTGAATTAATGAACATTTTTTACTGTTCACGCACCAGGGTATCTTCGATAACAGAGGATCTCAGTTTTTCGATTTTTTTGATATTTACTGTCATCAGGTACTGTTCATCGCGTACAGAAATTCGGCCCCACTCGTCTTCTACGGCTATGGTTTACTGTTCATCGTTACTGTTTGCCATGCCAGCTGGTCAGTTAGAGGGCGTCAGGAAGATTTTGAACCTGGATAACACATTTACTGCACTTCGAGGACCTAAATGACGATTTTCATAGTTTGAGGATCTACGTGACTCCCCTGGAATAGTTTAAGGACTTACAATGCACTTCACTCTAAAAAATAAGAAAGCAACTCATCTGCGCCAGAGAGATGACACACGCAGCCAAACTGCCGTAGTGTGCAAGGCAAAAACTTGAAGACCATTTGCCATAACTTGCTCGAGTTTTCCGTCGAGCACGGAAGGCCGGTATCGGTCGGTGTTAACACCTCCTCGATCGGGCCAACTTGTGCTGGTTAACTTCGTTCATCCATATATTTTGCCTCTGCACAGTTGCTTCCTCCGGGAATCAAGTCGGTTGTGATCCAGATTCCGACCGATCAGAGTGTTCCGACTCGTTTAACCGTGCGTGCGTGCGTGCCCGCCAAACCCCGGCGAATTTTCCAACAGGAATCTGTGATGTCAAGGCTAGCCAGGTGCATGGCAACTAGTACCACCCCCTCTGCATGCATCCTCTGCCTATATATACTGGAGTGTCTCCATCTGCCCGGAGAGACCACTGCATCTATCAGCAATGGCGGCGATCGGCGCCACCACCGTCTTCGTCGCGGCCGCCGCCCCCACCCGACCGTCGCAGGCTCTAGGTAAGCAAGCTCATCATCCATGGAAAATGTTGGTCGATCACGTCTCATGTACTCCCTCCGTTTCTAAATATTTGTCTTTCTAGAGATTTCAACAAGTGACTACATACGAAGCAAAATAAGTGAATCTACACTATAAAATACGTCTATATACATCCGTATGTGATAGTCTATTTAAAATCTCTAAAAAGACAAATATTTTGAAACGGAGGGAGTATGTGTTAAGACTTAACCTAGCTAGCGAGTTGTCTAGTTGGTAGCAGCATGCCGTTGCGCCGGCTGAATCGTGTGGCCATGTCAAAGGTTGTTACTCTATCGTCACCTTGCCTTGCTACCCTGTTCGAGATCGAAAAGAACAAAATGATCGAACTTTCTTCTTTGCATTAGATGAAGTGCTATATATAGAACAGGCGTTTACAGGGGGCGTCGGTTCGGACGGAACCGACGCGATTGCAAAAAGCAACCGCCGTTACAAGCGGGTATTAATCCCTTAATTACCATGTTAATTAATCTTAACACTCCCCCTAATCCATGCTTGTCCAGATAGCATCATCATCTTGAAAGAGTCTCCACCAAAAAACCTGTGGGAAAAATGTGAGGAGAAAAGTGTTTGATATGTTGCTAAAACTCTTTCAAACCCGGTGGGAAAAATAAGGAGAAAATGATGCAACATATAATGGTTATTGTCTCTGTTAACTCAACACGAGAAAACTCATAGAGTTTAGAGGACAATAAATATGTCGTATATACTTTCCCAAAAACCCCGGTAGGGAAAACAGAAAGTATGACATATGATCTCATGTTGATATTATCTCATTAAAAACCTTTATGAGAACCTGTATAATAAACTCATGAAGGGAAAAAGAGTATAATATGATGCATTGAACAGGAACAATTTAGGAAGATACTCCCCCTGATTCTTGCAAATTCCAAAGCCGTCACATACCAATTCCATGAACATGTTTCTGGAATGTAAAAGTTGGTAGAGACTTGGTGAACAAATCAGTTGCATGATTTGACTTGCAAGATATGCAATATAAAGATATTGCTTATTAGTAACCTGTTTGCATCCGGGCGACACAAGCAACATTATCTTTAAGATAATGGTTGGTGGATGTAGCCATGAGGTCTGTTTTGAAGACTCTTCATGAGAGGGCTACCACACATAGTAGGAACACTAAGCTTGTCTACGATCTGACATAGTGGGGATCTGATCGATGTATCCAATGATATCGGTGTTCACATTTCTGTGAAACTGAAAAACCAGGACAAGATGTTTGATGCCTTGGAGATATCGAAAGATATTCTTGAGTACCAACCAATTGTGTTTGGTGGATCCAATGGCATTATGGAACGTTGAGTCCCAATATCTCATTTCCATCATCTCTTGGTCTAAATAGATCTTTCTCTACGTCTAGAGAATGAACTACCATGAGAGTTATGGATGGATAAGATTTGTCCACGATGAATTTCTTCAATATATTATGGATATAGACAACATAGTATACCATAATGTATGAATAAAGGTGCTCAATTTGTAGTAACGAGCGGTATTTTGGTTTACCCAAATCCTTCATTTTAAACTCCGTCATTTAGATGATTACATGTGTCGTCATTGCAGACACACAAACATGGATAATGATCATTGTAGGAGTAATCCTTGTGTATAAGGATCTCACTATGTCAGTTGTACCATATGTACCGACAACAATAAGTCGTATGGTGACTTACTGATTTCACACAATGTATGTTGCATTTTGTATTTCGATTCAGAATTGATATTCCATCGGGAATCAATCATATATGCCTGAATCTAGTGATCCACATGGATATGTAATCACTACATCTATCAACTGCAGAGATAGATGATTTTGTACTGCCAATGATATAAGTTATCGGAAAGAGATTCTACCTCTAGAGAATAGTTGGGTATCTGCGTGAACCCTTGTGCTACAGTACTTGCTCCCTGTTTCACCACCTTGTTGTTCTCAATCCTGTTTCCAGAAGAAAACTGGTGTAGGTATTGCTTATGAATACCTTCCCATTATTGAGCAAGATTATTTCTACCTAGATTATACCCTTTGCTTGAGTTCAGTCCGAGTGTCATTCACACTTTGCCATGGCCATGGTCTTTGGATCTGAATCATTTAAAAGGCTTTTGCAATCTAGTTGAGAAATATATGTCAACAATTGTAGACTTTCAGTTATAGGTTTCTCCAGAATCTATATATCAATATAGAGTTGATGGAAATATCGTTACCCATGGTGACTGCTCGCGATTTCCCAATGCGGCTGAGTCGGGTATTCCGATGTCCCGGTCATTGTGTGCACTATGACCTGGGTTGGTGGAGGTTTCCCATCCACTGGGTATACTACCCATTAGGTGTCTGTCGACGTGAAGTTGACCTGCATTTACTGATTCAGAGGCCTTGATATCCTTGCTTGCAAGAAGCTGAATCCTGATGAACTATTGTCATACTTCTCCCCCTGTTGCTTTGAACGGGGAGTTGAGTGGTTTTAGTTGGTACCTCCACTCTTTCCGACATATTTTTGCAGGATTGCAGGATTGTGTGACACCTTTATAGTCAGTAAATGAATCTGGCAGTTTATTTGCAATTGTTGCACATCTTCTGAATGCATGGTTCAGATCTTTGAGTACGTGGATTTAAGGCAGAAATGTGTTGAACATTCCACTAATTTCCTGGCATTCTTTATGGTACTTGAAATCTCCCCCTAATGCCTGGAAATGTTCCTCATTGAATCGGCATATTGGCCTTGAATAACTCCCCATGTGAGGGGCTGGAGGTATTGACGGTAATACAGTTATTCCTCACATAGATCCCAACTATATGTTGAGGGGCCAATGATGTATGCCGGGTGGTGATATCGGTATGCAACCGAATTAATGCAGATGAGAAATACTTGGTAGATTTCCACGTATCAAAGATAGAGGGGAATAACATTATGCAGTTTGGTCATGAGCGTGTAAGATTACATGACTCCAACGTAAAGTTGGTAAGTTGCAATTTCAAAGTAAAGATCATGCAATGAGCTCAATTCTTTGGATGGGATTCTACCAAACCATTTTGAGTCTAGACATTAGGACAAATTGCTAAACTTCAATCCGAGGGCCATAGAGAAGGCACTCAAGGAGAATTCTGCAATGCTATCCATTCGATTTGCTTGAAATCGATGTCAGGATGATGAGCCAATGGTTTCGTGTGAATAAAGCACACACTTAAGACCATCATGTAGATATGTCTTTTAGAACCATGGAATACCTGAATAGTCTACTTATAAACATGTAACGTGAGAACTATTTTGAGGGAAGACGCCTCACAACAGGGGCGATCGGCTCATATATATATGACTCGGTTACAAAGGCTTGGAAGCCAAGAAACAATCTACATGTATCAACAACAGATCGGGAAGATACAGTAGGTACAAGACGTTTCCATCTATACAAGATCTACATATGTTAACATCCCCCCACAGTCATTGCGTCGGTGGAGCGAATGCAAAGACTGTACAGGAAGTCCAAGAACAACTGGGACGGTAGACCCTTCGTCATAATGTCTGCAAACTGCTGCGAGGATGGAACATGAAGAACCCGAATCTGACCGAGAGACACCTTCTCCCGAACAAAATGAATATCAATCTCGATATGCTTTGTACAACGATGCTGAACCGGGTTGCAAGCCATGTAGACAGCGCTGACATTATCACAAAAAACAACTGTCGCGGTATGGAGAGGACGGTGAAGCTCATGAAGAAGCTGACGGAGCCAACAGCATTCGGCCACAACGTGAGCCACAACACGATACTCGGCCTCAGCACTAGAGCGAGAAACCGTGGCCTGGCATTTGAAGGACCAGGACACAAGGTTGTCGCCGAGATAGACACAGTAGCCTGAAGTAGACCGCCGAGTGTCGGGACAACCTGCCCAGTCAGCGTCCGAGTATGCTGTGAGAGACGTAGCAGGTGTGGAGTGCAACCAAAGACCCAAATCCAGTGTACCTTGGAGATACCGAAGAATCCGCTTAACCAAGTTGAGATGAGGTTCCCGAGGAGCATGCATGTAGAGGCAGGCTTGCTGCACTGCATGAGCAATATCCGGACGCGTCAGTGTGAGATACTGAAGGGCGCCTGCAAAACTGCGGTACTCAGTGGGATCGGCGACGAGCGGATCATCGTTGGCAGAAAGCTTGCAACGAGTGTCTATGGGAGTAGGACACGGGTTGCAATGTTGCATGCCGGCACGCTAGAGAAGATCAATGGCATACTGGCGCTGTGACAACAACATCCCGGACGAGGAGCGAGTGACCGATATACCAAGGAAATATGAAAGATCCCCGAGATCAGTCATAGAGAACTCGCGATGAAGAAGGTCGGTGACGTGCTGAAGAAGGCCGGCGTTGGAGGCGGTGAGAATGATGTCGTCCACGTATAGAAGAAGGTAAGCCAGCTCGTCGCCCCGTTGGAGAACAAACAGGGAGACATCGCACTGAGACGCCACGAAGCCAAGACGATGAGCATAGTGGGCGAAGCGCTGGTACTAGGCTCGAGGGGCCTGCTTGAGGCCGTAGATAGACTTGTGGAGCCGACAAACATGTTGAGGACGAGCAGAGTCGATGAAGCCAGGTGGTTGCTCACAGTAGACCACCTCGTCAAGATTGCCATGAAGGAAGGCGTTCTTGACATCGAGTTGGTGAATCGGCCAAGCACGGGAGACGGCGATGCTGAGGACGACGCGGATCGTGGCGGGCTTGACGACGGGGCTGAAAGTCTCGTCAAAATCAACGCCCGGCTGCTGAGAGAACCCACGAACAACCCAGCGTGCCTTGTAGCCAGCAAGTCCACCATCGGAGGAAAATTTGTGCTTGAAGATCCACTTTCCTGAAACAACATTAGCACCAACCGGGCGAGGCACAAGAGACCACGTGCGATTGTGAATTAAAGCATCATACTCGTCAGTCATTGCAGCGCGCCAGTGCGGATCCTGGAGGGCACCCCGGTATGTTTTTGGAATAGGAGAAATTGAGGTGTGGATAGCCGACAGATTGAGCCTGTCAACCGGCTGAACGATGCCATGTTTAGCATGAGTGAGCATATGGTGCGTGTTGACGGCCGGAACGGAAGTGGCACGAGAGCGAGTACGAGGCGGAGGGGGTGGTGGTGGCGGTGGGGTTGGGTTTGGTGCCGTAGCTGCAGAAGGAGAGACAGAGCATGCAGGCGAGCTGGGCGAAGGCGAGCTAGGCGGAGACACGCGTGCAGACTCGCAATCGATCTGATCGATCGAGGGGCCATGCAGCTGGGACGTGGGTGCGGGCACATGCATGCTGGGCTGGGCTGGTGCTAGCACAGCCGGGATGCTTTGGGTGGCGGCCAAGTCCAGCAAAAAATCAAGAGAATCAGGAGGTTGGGCTGATTGTGTGGTGGCGAACGGAAATATATTTTCATCAAATATTACGTGACGAGACGTGATGACACGCCGAGAAGTGAGGTCTAGGCATCGGTAGCCATGGTGGGAGGATGGGTATCCGAGAAACACGCAGGCAGTGGACCGAGCTGCGAGCTTATGCGGGGCCGTGGCAGACTGATTGGGATAACACAAGCAACCGAAAACTCGAAGATCGGAGTAGGAGGCTGGTTGTTGATAGAGTAAGGTGTAGGGGATGCGAAACTCTATGGCTTGGCATGGGCGACGGTTAACGAGGTAGGTGGCGGCAGCGAGGGCCTCGGCCCAATATGAGGGTGGCATGTGTGCTTGAATGAGGAGAGTGCGGGTGATGTCGTTGAGAGTGCGCAAGGCGCGCTCAGCTTTTCCGTTTTGAGGGGAAGTGTAAGGACAAGACATGCGAAGGTGGATTCCGTGGCAAGCTAAAAACTCGACTAGGGTGGAGTTAATGAACTCAGTGCAATTGTCGGTTTGTAGGGAAACGACAGGAAGCACTAGTAGAAAACAGGGCTTTCGTCACAGCCGGATCGGAGCATTAGTCCCGATTGCATTATGAACCGGGACTAATGTGAGCATTAGTCCCGGTTCGAGCGGCTAGGGCGCTGGGCAGGCATTAGTCCCGGTTCAAATGGGACCTTTAGTCCCGGTTTGAGCCACGAACCGGGACTAAAGGGTGCGATGCCCTTTAGTTAGTCCCGGTTCGAGCCACGAACCGGGACTAAAGGGGTTGAGGCTTTAGTCCCGGTTGGTGGCTTCAACCGGGACTAAAGGTGGACTAAAGGTTACACATTTAGTCTCAGTTGGAGCCACGAACCGGGACTAAAGGGGTTTTGAAATTTGTTTTTTGTTTTTCCATTTGTTCTTTGTGTTTAGTTTCTGTTTTAAATTGCTTATATCTTTTAGGATATTTGATGTTTTTGAGTGATTCTTTTTGCATGCCTAGATTTCGAAAGAAAAACGCATAATATATCAAAAAAATCAGCACGAAAATCCGCATCCGATTTCGACTGCCGAAGGCGGTTTTGCAAATTTTAGAATCCTCAAATTCTTAAAGGAAAAAAAGTTATGCTCAAATTTTAGTTTTTTTGAATTTTGGTTAAATCTGGTCAAACTGTGGTCAAACTACTTATTCAAGAAATATTAGTGTTACTAAATAATTATTTTAGTTTTTTTGAATTTTGGTCAAACTGTGGTCAAACTATGGTCAAATCTGGTCAAACTGTGGTCAAACTACTTATTCAAGAAATATTAGTGTTACTAAATAATTATTGTTTTTTAGAATAATAGTTTCAAACTCAAACGATGCTTAATGCTCAAGTTCAACTCCTAAGGGTTAATAGAATTGACAGCTTAAAACAACAAGTGCAGACTTGGAAACTAGGGGGAATAGAACTCGAAAGTTAAGCGTGCTCAGGCTGGAGTAGTAAGAGGATGGGTGACCGGCCGGGAAGTTAGATGATTTGGAATGAATGCTGATTAGAGATTAAATTCTGAAGCAGTGAGGAGGGAGGGGTGATTAGAGATTAAATTGTCAAATAATTCAAAGATTTGAAAATCAGAAGAAAAAAAATTAAAAAAAATTTCAAAAAAATTCCTTTAGTCCCGGTTGGTGTCCACCTTTAGTCCCGGTTGGTAACACCAACCGGGACTAAAGGTCCTCCAGCCCCGCTCCAGCCGGCGGCCTCGTGGAGCCCCTTTAGTCCCGGTTCGTAAGCGAACCGGGACTAAAGGTTAGAGGCTTTAGTCCCGACCCTTTTGTCCCGGTTCCAGAACCGGGACTAAAGGCCCTCTGGAACCGGGACAAAAGCCCTGTTTTCTACTAGTGAAGGTTGAACTGGGTGCGAGCGTAAGCAACGAAATTAATAAGGACGTCGCAAGTGTCGGATTTTCGCCGTAGAGGAAAGGTCCAAATAAAGTGCGAGAAATCGTCGACTATGACAAGATAATATTTTAAACCAGAATTGCTCGCAATAGGAGAGGTCCATAAATCACAATGAATTAACTGAAACGGAACACTGCAAATTGTTTGAGACCTAGAAAAAGGTAGACGTACGTGCTTGCCAAGTTGACACGCGTGACACACCATAGTGGCTTTATTACATGGAATAGCAAATTGTTTAGATAAATGTGACATAGCGTCACGACCAGGATGTCCTAAGCGGCGATGCCACAGCTCGGTAGAGTTGGTGGAGGCGACGAGTCCGAAAGGCGATGGAGAGCTGGTGCTTGTGAAGAACTCATAGAGAGGACCGGGGCTACTGCAGCGTATGATCTCGCGCCGTGTGTGAAGATCCTTAATGGAAAAACCAAAGGGGTCATATTCCACAAAACAAGAATTATCAGTAGCGAGTTGACAAGTAGAAAGCAGATTTTTAATGATGTCAGGAACTACTAGAACATTATTTAGCAAAAACATGCGGTGAGGTGTGGAGAGAGTAGTATGACCAGATGTGGAGATGGGTAAAGAAACACCATTGCCGATAGTGACATAGGAGGGAGTGGAAGACTGGGACGGAGAAGTGAGTATACCGGGGTCCGAAACCATGTGAGATGTAGCGCCGGAGTCCATGACCCATGTGCCCGTGTTGGAGGAGCCGGCCGTGGGAGCGCCGAAGGTGCTGTTCAGGGCCGCGACGAGGGCAGAGCAGTCCCACGCTGGTGCGCCGTTGCCGTGAGCGCCAAGTCCAGGAGGTACGTACGGCGTCGCGGGAGGTGGAGGGTTGCTGCCGAATGCTTGGCCATGAAGAGGCGCAAGCTGGGTCATGTAGGCTTGCTGGCCAGGAGGAACCCAGGTAGAGGAGCGGTGCTGTTGTCCGGTTGGCCATAGCCCAAGGAGTCCTGATCCACCAGGAGGGAGAGGTGGGCCGCCACTTGGACGCCAAGTAGGCTGCATCTGCTGTGCCAGGCCCATGTAAGGGTTGAAGCAGATCCACGGGCCTGGCGAGGTGGAGGAGTTGCCGCGCGGATCGATTGCAGCAGCGGGAGCGCCGTTCTTCTTCTTCTTCTTCTGCCAGCGACCACCGCCGCCGCCTCCACCGCCACCGCCGGAGGTGCCACCGGAAGACGAACCGGACCCGACGGTGTTCCCGTAGAGGGCGATGGACGATGATGGGGACGGTGTGCCCGGGGCGGGGTGGGCGAGCTGGTTCTCGCGAAGGAGCAGAAGGGACCGGGTATGCAAGAACGTCGGGGCAGGGACCTGCATGGTGACCAAGGTGATGATGTCGGCGAAGCTGGGATTCAGCCCGCGAAGGTAGGTGAGAACCAGGGTCTGGTCGGACATCGGCTGTCCGACGTCGCGAAGAGTGTCAGAAAGAGACTTGAGCCGGTGGCAGTAGGCAGTGATGGTGAGATCGCCCTGGACGATGGCGCGGAACTCCGCCTCGAGGTAGACAGCGCGGGTGAGCTGGTTGTCCAAGAAGAGGTTGCAGATGAGCGCGTAGGCCTCGTACGTGGTCTGATCCGGAGCCATGATGATGTCGAGGATGTCGTCGCTGATGGGGCCGTAGAGCCACGAGCGGACGACGTAGTCGAGGCGAGACCACTCGGCTGTGCGCTCGCCGGCCGGCGTGTCGGTGGAGATGTGGCCGATGAGCTCGTACTTGCCAAGGAGAACACCCATCAGCATGCGCCACTTCGAGTAGTTGGAGGCCTGGAGGTCAAGGACGATGTGAACGTGCGTCTTGACGCAGGCGACGTTGACGGTGAGAGAGGCCGGCGACGCAGCAGGAACCACGGTGGTGGAGAGGGCGCCGGAGGTGAGGGCATTCGCGGCGGAGGAGGTCTGGGCTGGAGTCGTCATGGTGGCGGCGGAAGCGAGATTAGATCGAAAAGACTGATACCATATAAACGTGTAACGTGAGAAGTAGTTTGAGGAAAGACGCCTCACAACAGGGCGATCGGCTCATACATATATGACTCGGTTACAAAGGCTTGGAAGCCAAGAAACAATCTACACGTATCAACAACAGATCGGGAAGATACGGTAGGTACAAGACGTTTCCATCTATACAAGATCTACATATGTTAAGACTACTCAATGGTTGGGAAGAGCCACTTACCTCGACTTGATGCATTCAAGGAGTCCGAGTGGTTTAGTATACACTTTAAGGTGTGCGAGCCTTAAAATTTGCCTCCCTGTGTCACATGTAGTGCACACAAAATCCAAATATTGTTAGAATTTAGCATCATAATAATCATAAACTATTGAAATTGCTGATAGTTTCGGTTTCAACCCAATGTCTCGGTGACCAAGGCAAGTATGCCAAGTTTGTTATATACAAGACATTCTGGAAAACTATCTCATACGCAACATGTGCTACGGGTTGTGTCGTATGTGTAGTACAATCCAGATGATACACAGAGAATGTGCTTACCATATCCATTGCATATGATAAAAAGAAGTTATTTCTCTTTGTTGTCATCATAAGTTTCGCTATGGAAACTATTTTGACGGATACCTCCATAGTTTAGTAGGGTACAAATTAAACCTGGGAAGCAATAAAGCATCCCGACGTTAGTCGAGTACCCACAGGGATAGTAAATATGACTCGAGTTGAGCCAACAAATACCTCATCGTGTCTAGCGATTTTAAAATATCTCCTTTCTCTCAATTAGAGTGAAAACATTGGACTTCCCTGAGTATAGAGTTTGTGGTGCATATGTCCACAAGGCACATATTATTTTTCATCGGATTGACTCTCGTAGAAATCTATATATAGACATGAAGATTCTCAATATGAAAATCACTGTTAGATATATAGAATACATATAAATGTATTTGTACCAAAGTGCTGATACAATATATTGTGATATACAATATATGATGACAACAATAGTTATGTTATTGTTACAACATCGTAAATGGACATTAATTATATTAACCACTCAGGAGATTGAAAGCCTATTCATAATCTCCAAACATGTCGGTTGAGGCATATTCAACCATCACATTCTCCGTGCCCATAGGGTCCCGTCACAGTTGGTGATGTCGGATTGAAGGTTGCAGTAAGATTCAAACCTTTGCCCTTGAGGTTCATTGGATCCCAGGAATTGCTGATACAGAATAAACAGATGCTGAGATCTGAATCTAATGCCTTATGATATATAAGACACCATTTTTCTGTTAGCGGTGTGATCCTGACCAGAGGTGAATCCAGGATTGCACACATTATCCCAAAAGACACAAGAGCGATCATGATATCCATGGCCCAGATAGGGCAGTGGTGGCCATTGGGGGAGAATGCCTCAAACTCTATAGCCATATGTTACCTCTATGGGTAAACCAGAGATAATTAATTTACAACCAGTAAATTAAAGACCATCATGGTTGATGTTGTAATGAACTTAGCAAAATCAATGGGTATTTCAAGAAGTTATCTTGAAACCATTAGTGTGAATCTCAAATTGCTAAATATGACACCTTGAAGATAATCTCCACGCAGCACTAGAGAGTATAATCTGATGAAATCAGTAGATACTCGCTCATAATGCCTTATGTCATGACTTAGTAAAATGTGTGGGAGAGCACTTTGTAAAGCAATTATAAAGTCAAAATGACAAAATATAGGCTTTAACAGTAGTCATTGATAATCTGCGAAGGCAGTAGATCTATATGATTACCTTGTGATCCCAATACATCAATTTGAAGAAATCACTTTGAATTTTGCATTCTTATTTGCAAGAAATTAAAAATCTCAATTGCAAATAGACGTATTAATCTCGACATGTAGCGAACATGGAGATACATGCATTCTGAAATATTCCGGAATACCTCGTACTCAACGGAGAAACAGTACTGCAGAGGTACTGAATTTATCTTTGCAAGAGATAAAAAAAAACTCAATTGCAAATTGTGGATGTATAATTTCAACATGTAGGACATGGAAATATATCACATCACACATATGTTCTGGAATACAAGGTACTCTACAGAAACGCAGTATTTAAGACAAATACTGGAAATAAACGGGGGCTAAAAAATATGAATACTAATAAATAGTACTACTGTTAATAAAAAAACAGAGAGAGAAAAAAAGAATTCCGGCCCAGGCGGCCATTCGGCCCACAGCCGAGCAGAGGGGGAAGGGGCAGCTGGAGGTCGCCTCAGGTGCCTGGGCCTGGACTTCCACGGCCTTTGGCCGGCACACCCGCCGCCGCACCGCATAAGACAGGGGGGAGAGGGCGGTTACGTATACGGGTCGGATAATCCGACGCCCGCACCGCCGCTCGATCCCCTCCTCCAACACGGCGCTACCGGCGGATGGAGGGCGGCAGCCACGGGCACGGCCGGACGGTCTTGGCGCGTGCAAGAGGGGGCGCGTGGCCGGGCGGAGGCCGGGCGGCCGGCGTAGCGCGGCGCACGGCCGGGCGCGGGGCTCGGCGCGGCAGCCGGGATCGGGGCGCGGCGCAGCGCGGGTTGGAGGGCGCGGGTCCGGCGGCGCGGAGGCCATGGCCAGGGGCGCGGCGCGGCGGCCGGGCGGACGAGCGCGGGGCGCGGAGGCCGTGGCCTGGGGCGCAGCGCGGCCGGGCGCGGGCGGCCGCGAGGCAGCCGGGCGCTCCGCAGCCACGGGAGGAGCACGGGGATGCGCAGACACAGGAGGAGCGCAGGGGCACGGCGCGACGCGGAGTCGCCGGAGTCGGGAGCCACCGCGGGCGTCGAGCACTGGAGTTGGCCGCCTCGCTCGTCGTTCCTGTAGCCTTGGAAGCGAGTTGCTTGGCCTTCTCGCTTTTGGCAGAGCAAAGTGCGTGATAACTGTTAAAAATAATAACCCTTACGGTTATTAGGGGATAATCCCCGCTCCCATATCCAATCCAAGCGTGCGGTTTCCAGGATTTAGCAAACCGGCGTGTCGGTTCCTGGAACGACGCCATCGAGCTGTCGCGTCCTTGGAAGCGACCGTTCCCCTTGTATATATAGCATGTCAATCATCAATAAAGGTAGAGTTCGATCATTCGTTCTTTTCGATCTCAAACACGTTATCAGCACTGCTCTTCGGCGAGAGCGATTCCGACGAGGAGGAGAGAACGAACAGGCAAAAGCGCTCCCTCCTGCCGGCAAGGCGCGTGTAGCGACACGGCGGTGTGCATGGTCTTCTCGACCGGCAGCGAGCGCAGGCACGCGCGTGGCGTCGCGGCCTCACTCCCTTATGCGGTGGCAGCGGCTGGACGCGACTGCATCACGGGAGGCGGGCGGCGTGACGGATGCGACCACGGCCCGGTTTCTCCGACCGCGGCGAGCCACGTCACCCCCCTCCTTCCCTTCTTCTCCTTGAACAGAGCCGGCGCATGGCCCCGGCGCACGGTGCCATCCTCTGCGACGGCCGGCCTTGAGCCTCAACGCCGTCGTGGCCCTCAGTTACGGTGTGCCTATGCACAGTAGCAACAGTGCGGCGGCGCCCGGCGTTCCATCGCTGGTTCCCCCGGGCCCGAATCGCAGCTTCTCGCGAACGGCAGAGGCGACAGCGGTGGCCAACAGCCAACGATGCATAGCTCGCGGCAGCGCCCGGCCCATCTCCACACGCCATGGCCGCTCATAGCGCAGCGGTCGGCACCCCTCCGCACGGCGGCTGCGCGGTGCATGGTTCAGCCAGGTGCTGAAGCAAGGCGGTGACGTCAGGCAAGGCTCCCCGGCCCTCCAACGCGCGTCCGCGGCGATCGACTGCCGGAGCCTCTGCACAGAACCGCAGCGGCCGGCCCGAGCGGGGCGCCCCTGTAAGTGATGCTCGCTGTCCGCGGCGCCCTCCGCGGTTGCCAGGTCCGGGTCCGAGCGCGACACGCAGAGCACAACCACAGGAGTGTCCTCTGGCGTGGCTGCTCGCTGTCACGGCCTCTCCCACAGCGGATTCGACGGCGTGGCTGCTAGAGCAAAGCTAGACGAATCGATTGATTCGTATGCAAGACCAGGAGGACCACATGAAGCGATAGAGAACCTTATCTCTTCGTCATGTTTTGTCTTAACCCTTATCTTTTATGTTATTTACGAAATGCTCCGCAGATTTCCCAGTAAGTCCCTGCACTTATCTGTTAAGCTGGTAGGCTTACAATAAATTGCAAATAGGACTATATACATATGCATTTAGCCTATTTTCTGTTGAATTTTAAAATTCCAGAATATGTGTATGTTGATACTTGACATGTTCAATGTGTTTACCACATATCAAATTCTATAGAACATGTTTTCCGCGATTGAGATTAAGTTTTCTCGCACAACAATGTAGATTTGCGATTAAGAATTATTATTTTCTCGCAAAACAATCTCATTGCGATTGAGATCAATTTTCCCTCGCAAATTATTAATTCACCTCATTGAATTATCTTGCAACTTGATACAAGATCAATCTCATTTTAATTTGAGGTCTATACAATTCAAGTTTTTCACATGAACATCAAGTTTGCAACATCATTATTATTCACTACATTAGTAGTATTTTTCTGTTGAGTATCGAGATGTATTCCAGATCTTAAGTTGATGTAATAAATTTCCACGTTTATCACGTGTTGAGATTAATTACGTTCATTTACAATAGATATTTTTAATCTCTTGCAAAGATAAATTCAGTACCTCTCTGCAGTACTGTTTCTCCGTTGAGTACGAGGTATTACGGAATATTTCTATGATGTATCTATCTTCATGTTAAACACATGTCGAGATTAATACGTCTATTTGCAATTGAGATTTTCAATTTCTTGCAAATACGGATGCAAAATTCAAGGTGATTTCTTCAACTTGATGCTTGAGATCACAAGGTAGTCATATGGATCTACTGTCTACGCAGATTATCGATGACTACTGATAAAGCCTATATTTTGTTATTTCGACATTATGATTGCTTTACAAAGTGCTCTCCCACACATTTTACTAAGTCATGACATAAGGCATTAGGAGTGAGTATCTACCGATTTCATCAGATTATACTCCCTAGTGCTGCAAGATCTACTCCACTTTTGGAGATTATCTTCGAAGTGTCATACTTAGCAATTTGAGATTCACACTAATGGTTTCAAGCTAACTTCTTGAAATACCCATTGATTTTGCTAAGTTCATTACAACATCAACCATGATGGTCTTTAATTTACTTGTTGTAAATTATTATCTCTGGTTTACCCATAGAAGGAACATATGGCTATAGAGTTTGAGGCATTCGCCCTCGATGACCACCACTGCCCTATCTGGGCCATGGACATCATGATCGCTCTTGTGTCTTGTTGGATAATGTGTGCAATCCTGGATTCATCTCTGGTCGGGATCACACCGCTAACAGAAAAATGGTGTCTTATATATCATAAGGCATTAGATTCAGATCTCAGCATCTGGTTATTCTGTATCAGCAATTCCTGGGATACAATGAACCTCAAGGGCAAAGGTTTGAATCTTACTTCAACCTTCAATCCGACATCACCAGCTGTGACAGGACCCTATGAGCATGGAGAACATGAAGGTTGAATATGCATCAACTGACATGTTTGGAGACTACATTTAGTCCCTCAATCTCCTTAGTGATCTATTTATTTATGTCCATTTCTGATGTTCTAATATGGACATGATTATTGTTGTCATCATATATTGTATATCACAATATATTGTATCAGCACTTTGGTACAAATACATTTGTATGTATTCTATGTATCTGATAGTGATTTTCTCGAGAATCTTCATGTCTATATATAGATTTCTACGGGGGTCAATCTGATGAAAGATGATATGTGCCTTGTGGACATATACACCACAAACTCTATACTCAGGGAAGTGAAATGTTTCCAGTCTCTTTGAGAGAAAGGAGATATTTTAAAATCGCTAGACGCGATGATGTATTTGTTGGCTCAACTCGAGTCATATTTACTATCCCTGTGGGTACTCGAGTAACATCGAGATGCTTTATTGCTTCTCAGGTTTAACTCGTACCCTACTAAACTATGAAGGTATCCGTCAAAATAGTTTCCATAGCGAAACTTATGATGACAACAAAGAGAAATAACTTCTCTTTACCATATGCAACGGATATGGCAAGCACATTCCCATATGCAACGGATATGGCAAGCACATTCTCCGTGTATCATCTGGATTGTACTACACATACGACACAACCCGTAGCACATGTTGCGTACGAGATAGTTTTCCAGAGTGTCTTGTACATGACAAACTTGGCATACTCGCCTTGGTCATCGAGACATTGGGCTGAAACCGAAACTATCAGCAATTCCAATAGTTTATCATTATTATGATGCTAAATTCTAACAACATTTGGATTTTATGTGCACTACAAGTGACACGGGGAAGCTAATTTTAAGGCTCGCACACCTTAAAGTCTACGCTGAACCACTCAGACTCCTTGAATGCATCAAGTTGAGGTAAGTGGCTCTTCCCATCCATTGACTAGACTATTTAGGTATTCCATGGTTCTAAAAGATATATCTACATGATGGTCTTAAGTGCGTGCTTTATTCACACGAAACCATTGGCTCATTATCCTGACATCGATTTCAAGCAAATCGAATGGATAACATTGCAGAATTCTCCTTGAGTGCCTTCTCTATGGCCCTTGGATTGAAGTTTAGCAATTTGTCCTAATATCTAGACTCAAAATGGTTTGGTAGAATCCTATCCAAAGAGTTAAGCTCATTGCATTATGTTTACTTTGGAATTGCAACTTACCAACTTTATGTTGGAGTCATGCAGTTTTACACGCTCATGACCAAACTGCATACTATTATTCCCCTCTATCTTTGATACGTGGAAATCTACCAAGTATTTCCCATCTGCGGTAATTCGGTTGCATACCGATATCACCACCCGGCATACATCATTGGCCCCTCAACATATAGTTGGGATCTATGTGAGGAATAACTGTATTTCCGTCAATACCTCAAGCCCCTCGCATGGGGAGTTATTCAACGCCAGTATGCTGATTCAATGAGGAACATTTCCCGGCATTAGGGGGAGATTTCAAGTACCATAAAGAATGCCAGGAAATTAGTGGAATGTTCAACACATTTCTGCCTCAAATCCATGTACTCAAAGATCTGAACCATGCGTTCAGAAAATTTGCAACACATTGCAAATAACCTGCCAGATTCATTTACTGACTATAAAGGTGTCACACAATCCTACAATCCTGCAAAAGAACGCCTGAAAGAGTGGAGGTACCAACAAAATCCACTCCATTCCCCGTTCAAAGCAACAGGGGGAGATGTATGGCAGAAGTACATCAGGATTCAGCTTCTCGCAAGCAAGGATATCAAGGCATGTGAATCAGTAAATGCAAGTCAACTTCATGTTGACAGACACCTAATGGGTAGTATACACCCAGTGGACGGGAAACCTCCACCAAGCCAGGTCATAGTGCACACAATGACCGGGACATCGGAATACCTGACTCAATCGCATTGGGAAATCACGAGCAGTCACCATGGGTAACGATATTTCCATCAAAGTCTATGTTGATATATAGATTCTGGAGAATCATATAACCGGAAGTCTACAATTGTCGACATATATTTCTCAACTAGATTGCAAAACCTTTCAAATGATTCAGATCCAAAGACCATGGCCATGGCAAAGTGTGAATAACACTCAGACTGAACTCGAGCAAAGGGTATAATCTAGGTAGAAATAATCTTGCTCAATAATGGGAAGGTATTCATAAGCAATACCTACACCATTTTTCTTCTGGAAACAGAATTGAGAACAACAAGGTGGTGAAACAGGGAGCAAGTATTGTAGCACAAGGGTTCACGCAGATACCCAACTATTCTCCAGAGGTGGAATCTCTTTCCGATAAATTATATCATTGGCAGTACAAAATCATCTATCTCTGCAGTTGATAGATGTAGTGATTATATATCCATGTGGATCACTAGATTCAGATATAGATGGTTCCCGATGGAATCTAACTTCTGAATCGAAATGCAAAACACAACATACATTGTGTAAAATCAGTAAGTCACCATAAGACTTATTATCGGTACATATGGTACAACCGATGTAGTTAGATCCTTATACACAAGGATTACTCCTACAATGATGATTATCCATGTTTGTGTGTCTGCAATGACGACACATGTAATCATCTAAATGACGAAGTTTAAAATGAAGGATTTGGTAAACCAAAATACCACTCGTTACTACAACTTGAGCACCTTCATTCATACATTATGGTATACTATGTTGTCTATATCCAAAATATATTGGAGAAATTCATTGTGGACAAATCTTATCCATCCATAACTCTCATGGTATTTCATTCTCTAGACGTAGAGAAAGATCTATGTAGACCAAGAGATGATGGAAATGAGATATTGGGACTCAACGTTCCATAATGCCATTGGATCCACCAAACACAGTTGGTTGGTACTCAAGAATATCTTTCGATATCTCCAATGCATCAAACATCTTGTCCTGGTTTTTCAGTTTCACAGAAATATGAACACCGATATCGTTGGATACATCGATCAGATCCCTACTATATCAGATCGTAGACAAGCTTAGTGTTCCTCCTAGGTGTAGTAGCCCTCTCATGAGAAGTCTTCGAAACAGACATCATGGCTACATCCACCAACCATTATCTCAACGATAATGTTTCTTGTGTTGCCCGGATGCAAACAGGTTACATAATAAGCAATATCACTATATTGCATATCTTGCAAGTCAAATCATGCGACTGATTTGTTCATCGGGTTTCTACCAACTTCTATGTTCCAGAAATGTGTTCATGGAATTGGTAGGTGACGGCTTCGAATTTTGCCAGAATCAGGAGGAGTATCTTCCTGAATTGTTCCTGTTCAATGCATCATATTATACTCTTTTTCCCTTCATGAGTTTACTTTACAGGTTCTCATAAAGGTTTTTAACGAGGTAATATCAACATCAGATCATATGTCATACTTTCTATTTTCCCCACCGGGGTTTTTAGGAAAGTATATACGACATATTTATTGTCCTCTAAACTCTATGGTTCTCACATATTGAGTTAAGGGAGACAACAACTATTATATGTTGTAGCATTTTCTCCTTATTTTCCCATTGGGTTTGAAGGAGTTTTGGCAACATATCAAATACATATCTCCTCACATTTTTCCCACAGGGTTTTTGGAGGAGACTTTATCAGATGATGGACACTTATGCAATCAAGCGATGATTAGGGGGAGTGTTAAAAATAATAACCCTTACGGTTATTAGGGGATAATCCCCGCTCCCATATCCAAGCGTGCGGTTTCCAGGATTTAGCAAACCGACATGTCGGTTCCTGGAACGACGCCATCGAACCGTCGCGTCCTTGAAAGCGACCGTTCCCCTTGTATATATAGCATGTCAATCATCAATAAAGATAGAGTTCGATCATTTGTTCTTTTCGATCTCAAACAATAACGTGTTCGAGATCGAAAAGAACAAAATGATCGAACTTTCTTCTTTGCATTAGATGAAGTGCTATACATAGCACTGGAACAGGCGTTTACAGGGGGCGTCGGTTCGAACGCGATTGCAGAAAGCAACCGCCGTTACAAGCGGGGATTAATCCCTTAATTATGATGTTAATTAATCTTAACACTACCGGCTAGTGGAGAGCAAATAGCGTATCAGGCAATATAATAGGCATTAGTAGTACGTGCGTGCCTCTATCAAATGACTTGTAATTATCAGCTGTTTTCGACCCTTTCTTTCTTAATAGAGAGTAACACATGCAGTGCTCCTGCATGGTTTGAAAAGTCAAGGTGAACAAGAGAAAAGCCAAGTGTGTGCCTGCCCCCAAAAAGAGTTGTCTGTGTGTTCTTGCACTTGTGTGTGCCTTCTTCGGGCAACTCCAACATCGTCACAACATGTCAAGTTTCCACTCCCTCGGAATTCAAAATAAGTATCGTGGTTTTAGTTGTTTTCAAATTTTAACTAAAACAACGACACTTATTTTAACTTAAACAACGACATTTATTTTGAAACGGATGGAGGACTATACTAACTAACAATGAGACGTTGCATGCAGGGCTGCCTCGGCTGAGAGTGGCCAAGGCCACGAGGCTGGGGTGCAGGTGCAGCTACTCCAAGTACCTCAGGAGAAAGGCGTCTCAGGCTCTGGTTCTGGCGGTAGTCAAGGGCGCACCTCTGCTCGCTGAGGCGGCGACAGGCCCAGTGCTGGTGCTGGTCGACGAGCGGATCATGCCAACGGAGGGTGCCGGGGTGAATAGCGACCTGCTGCTGGGGTGGATCCTGGTGGTTGCCTTGGGCCTCACCTTGTCTTACACCGTCTACTCATCCATCCTCGACGACGACGATGATGACGACCAGTCCAGCGCCGGTGGCATCACGATCTGATCACACCGCCATCTTCTTCCTCTGCCTGCCTGCCTCATGCGTGAAAGCTTTGCGTGATTTACCATCGACCCCGTCCGCGTCGCTCCCGCTCGGGCGACTCGGGCGGGTCCCCAGCCCTAACCGCCCCCGCTCCCGAATCCACCTTCCCTCACCCTGCCGCCGCCGCCGGAGGACGCCGCCGGGATGCGACCGGGGGCCGACGGCGGTGGCGGGGATCCTTCTCTCTCCCACGTCTCACGGGTGGTGCGGAGCCCTTGTGCGTGCGGAGGAGCGGCAGATCTGGCGGCGGCGGCGGCGGCTGGCCCTGTTGCGGGCGACGACGACTGCGGCGCGTGGGGCGGCGGCTTGCCTGGCTCGGGCAGCGGCGCGTCATCCGGCTTCGGATCGGCGGCGGCGTGGAGGGCCTGGTGGGCGACTTGGCGGCACCTTCGGTCAGATCTGATTTGGCCGGTGCAGCCGACGGTGGTGGTCATCTCATCCCTCAGAGGTGGTCGCCCTGAGGCTGGGTGTTCGGATCTCCAGATCCGTCATCTAGTACTGACTGCGAGTCGGGGAGACATAGTTGCCCGTGAAAACCGAGCCCACGGCGGGCGATGGCGGCGTTCTGCGCTGTTACCTTGATGAAGGCATCGTCGTGTGACTACTGTCGACCCACTCGTACTGCTCTGGGGGAAACCCTAGGATATGGTCTTCCAGATCGGACGATGGCTGCACTGCGGTGTCGTTTCTCTCTTGGGAGCATCGTTTGTGGAGCAGCGCTGGAAGTCAGAGGCAGGAGGTGGAGCGGCTTCGTCTTGCACGGAGCTTCGGTGGAGATGTCAAGTCATGCCTGACCGACAGGTGCTATGCTTTGTCATGCCTGGTCGGCAGGTGGTACACATGACAGATCTTTCAGAGACTTCAAGCTGTGTCGGCTGGTGGTACTTGGCGGCACGGTGCTGAGGTGTACCGGTGGCGACCGTGACGTGCACAACAGTTCGCGCGCAGGGAGATGGTGCCGTTGGGCGCCGTGGTGGCGTCGACGGCAGCTAGACCGGGCAAGGTTGATGCGTCAGTACAGCTCTGAAGATGGAGTGGTGGCAGTTGGCGGCGGTGGCCTCTGAGAGCGCGTCAGACCGGTGTGTGCCTCGTACCCGGCAAGTGGTTTGGTTGAGGCCTCAGGTCTTAGATGTTAGGCTTGGCTGCGAGGTCTGTGGTATTAGGCCCGGATTATCAGCATCTCTTCATCAACTGGATAGAAGTAGTGACAGATGTTGCCTAGACGGTGCCTTCAGACTTACTGTAGTATTTTTTTATAAGGTCTTTTGTGAATAAGTAATAAAGTGGCTGCATGCATCGTCCAGATGCAGAGACCGGGGTCTTCCTCCTTTTCTAAAAAATTATGGGTATAGGAGTACTATGATGACAAATACTAGTACTAGTTGCAGACTTGCAGTCGTACTGGGTGTGACTTTGTAACGCGGGTCTCGTTGCCACTATGCATGAAGCGAGTTCAGCTAGTAGCTGTATTAATCTATCGTCTAGTTGTGAGTTGTCACGGGCATGGGGTTGTAATAACTAGTTTAAGTTGTGTTATTACATCATTATACTAGCCCTGTCACTAACAAGGACGTTTGTTTCGCTTCTTGGACATCAAGGGGCCGGTGGCGCAGTTGGCGAGCTCGTAGGTCTCATAGCTGAGGTCGAGAGTTCGAGCCACTCTTACCCCACACTTGAAAAGACAATGGTTGTGATGAAACGCTCAGTGGCAACATGGGTCGCCACATATACACCTGAATTATCAGGTGATATTGAGCAAGTCTGAACCTTGGTCTCTTTCTTTTTTGTTTTTGCTTTGAAGGTGGTTGGTAGCTCCACTCTGAACTGGACTGGGGGAAGTCTGAATTATCAGAGCTACACAGTCTAGCTCTATGATTCCTCCATGTTTGTTTCAGTTGCCGATGCTCGTTCATGTCTCTTTCCGTGAGGCCATTTAACGCCTTTGGGTTTCCCCGGTGAGCTAGGACTGCACTGTCTTACTATGCAATCCTATTAAGTGCAGGATCATGCTCCGGTTTCTATGTAAGGTCTCATGGCTAACATGCGAGTCATCCTGAGGGCAACTTGGGTCGCCACATGTACATCTGAACCGTCAGGTGAAATGAGCAACTCTGAACCTGGTCTTTCTTTTTCCTTTTTGTACCTCCGTCATTCCTCTCTCCCTGCTCCCCTGCCACCCCAGAACTCTACTCCCCTCCCTAGCATCAGTTCCCACCTGCTCGTCCCGCCCAGGCACTGATTTCTTTTGGATTCAGAAATGCTATTCTTACGTATACTCTTACAAAAACTTTTACGTACTCAAAGAGGGATTGTAATTAACCACCCTGGAGCTAAACATGGCAATAACCGTCATTCGATTGTACTGGTGCGTAAGATTTTTGTAGATGTGTCACTGTTCAAAAAGTCTTCCGATTCAACGATTTATCGCTACTCCTGGGATGACCGATAAGATTATGCCTTATCTTCATTGTTTATCGTTTGGACAGATTTATCACTCTGACAAGCAATTTATCGAGAATCTACTGATAAATCGAGCCTATTCCTAGCACTATTTTTGCAAAAACTATGTTTATTTGTGTTTTGTGGACCTTGTTAAGCAATATGTACTATTATCTTATTTTGTTTGTCATTATATCAGGATTCAGAGGCTAGGAATCAAGGTAACACTTCTGTCCAATATATTTTTTGTGTTGAATATAACATATTCTAGTGTTGGGAACTTGGGATTTGCCAAAAATGACCGATTAATAGTTGATCGATAAAATCGATTAATCAGCCGATTTTCGATTAATCTCTAATCCTGGGCTGGCCGAGACGCTAACGATAAGCGATATCCTCAACATTGAGAAGTGTTACGCTAAAAATACGCCCGTAAATTTGGATGTTGAAGAAATGGGAGTACCTTCATTTGTCTTTAGACCACTATGAACCACTCGGATAGAGCTGGGTACTCTATTCTTCATCTTTAAGAATCCACTGATATAAGATCTAAGAGCATCTACAACCGGACTCCCCATACCCGCCTCAAACGTCCGGATGGACTGTCCGGTCAGTGTCCGAACGCAAAAACGCCACCCATTCGGGCTCCCCACAACCGGCCCAAAAGCCGGGACTGACCGACGCTCCCCATATCCAGCCTAAATCTGAGGCGGATATGGGGACGCGCAGACGCGTTCGGGCACACCCGTCACGTCGGACTGAACAGGAGGGCCGTGCCAGTTCGCCCGTATTCATCCTCCCCTCCTTGCTACTAAAGGTCAGCGCCACCAGACTTGAAAGAATTATATGGTCATCGATGTACCCTTTCAGATTCAGATGAAGATGTCGAAAATGATTAATAAGCTTTTAAAAAAGCAAGGCCATCAATGCTTGCTTTGTAAGGAACATGGACAGTCATGATGTATCTTCTCTGTTTATGAACAAAGAAGATTCATAGTGATAGTCTACAACCTTAAGAAAGAATATGTTGATGACCGAAGCTAACCACTTTGGGAGGACTCGGCTATTTAAGCCGGTCGCGTCGTTCCTCGCCGCTCTGCGAGGTGGGACTAAACCCCCAACCAAGCCGGCCCAACATTGAAAATCTTAAGTTTTTACTTATGTTTTCTAATTTACTGTTCACGCAGGAGCATATAAGCTTGCGAGTAGATACTCCGCGTCCCTCAAAGTCTCTCTCAGCTCGAGCTCAAATGCTCCTGATGTGAATAAAATATCAAACAATTATACTATTTCTACCATTTCTGTTATCTGTCTTCCCTCGTCCATTGGTCCCTGTCGTACCAAATCTATATCGCTCTTGCTCTGTGTACCCTGCCTGCCAACCGTGCTGATTATACCTGACGCCCAACGTCCACAGTTGCTTCTTCCGGGAGTCAGGTTGGTTGTGGTTGGACTCGTTTGACGGTGCGTGTTGCCTACCAATCTCTGGCGAATTTGCCAACAGGAATCTGTAATGTCCCATGATGATGCAATATATATACTCGACTGCTTCTGCCTGGATACACACCCACAAGTAATTGGCTCTCTTACGACCAGAGAGCACTACACATCTACGAGCATTAGCAATGGCAACCAGCAGTGCCACCGCCGTCTTCGTAGCCGCCGGACCGCCGCGGTCTCTAGGTAAGCAAAAAGCTTGCCATCCCTGCAAAAATGCCGGCCATGTGCAACATGTTAAGTTGCTAACTGACAATGAGACGCTGCTGCGCACAGGGCTGCCTCGGCTGAGAGTGGCCAAGGCCGCGAGGCTGAGGTGCAGCTCCTTCAAGGACCTCAAGAATAAGGCTTCTTCTGCCCTGGCTATGGCCGTGGTCAAGGGCGCGCCGCTGCTCGCTGAGGCGAGCGGCATGGCGGTGGCGGCGGCCCCGGTGCTGGCCCCGGCGCTGGTTCTGGCGCTGGTGGACAAGCGGGTGTCGACCGACGGCACCGGGCTGAGCCACGACCTGCTGGGGTGGATCCTGATGGTTGCCTTCGGCCTCGCCTTGTCCTACACATTCTACTCCTCCATCCTCGATGACGACAACGATGACGACCAGTCCAGCACCGGTGGCATCACGATCTGAACACCGCACCGCCATCTTCTTCTTCCGCCTGCCTGATCCGGCCGTCAAAGCTTTGCATGATTACCATTGGTCTATGAAGCATGGACGAATATTGAATCCTGAGCTACTGATTACGGTAGGAGTAATCCTAAGCTACTGATTACGGTGACATGCCATGGGCATGTCACTGGATCTCTGTCCGATCTCGTCGCCACTATGAAGCAAGCTGAGTTGTATTTATCTGTCGACTAGTTGTCACAAACCCGGGGTTGTACTAATAATCAGTTTATGTTGTGTTTGTTAAATCATTATCACTGGACCCGCCAGCACAGCACAGTAATGTACTGTCCATGATTTGTATGGCCCTGTCACTTGTTTCTAAGTTAGGTTCTTTGTGTGACATCAAGTTTAAACAGCACAATTCTAGTGCTGTGTTGGCTTGAACCATCGTTGAATTCGTGTGAGATTATAACATCTGAAGCTCCGGACATGCGTCGTACAGTACAGAAAAGGAGGCATCAGCCGGCCTACATACTGGCGAGGCAGCCCAACTGCAGTCCACAATTTTAGCACGGAAGGCCGGTATGGATCGGTGTTACGTACGCGCCTATGCATTTCCACACTCGTGTGTGTCTGTTTGGCCTGAGGTGCAACCTGTCCAGTGGAACGGGAGATAAATAGCAGCCTGTGTCCCTACGTGTGCATGGAAATGGAGAGCAAAGCATGCACGTGCTTTTCATCCCCTTTGATCTTTCTGCATCCGTTGGTCCCCTGTCGTGGCAAACCTGCCTGTCATCCGCGTTAACTATTCCTATACGTCGTGGTGCCAAAACTCTTTTCTTTCTTTTTGTGTCCCCCTGTAGCTCAATGTGGTTCGCTTATTTGCTCTTTTTTCGATGCGGTTCAGTCGTTCGGATGTAACTCACCTTACACTTTTGTACGTCTTTCTCCTCCTATTAATGAATGAATGAAAACAGCGATGCTTTCTTTCGTCAAATAGAGAAAGGGAAAAATTACCTTCAAGCATCCGATCACGCGCGCGCGTTCGCCGGCTCCGGGTCCGTCGAATCGTCTGTTGATCAGATGGACGAGGCAATCCCGCATCCATGGCACCCGTGTCCGTTTCTGCAACTCTGCTATTGTTTCACAACAACCATTTTTGCAACTGGCTAACAGAAGGGGGTTACTTCCCACAACTGCGTTGACTCGTGTGGCTGGAAGGGCGACGGCGGCTGGATTTGGGAGCGCGGCGGGGGCGGCAGCGCAGGGCGTTGGGGTGACCGGGACATATCCACCACGGTGCCGACGACGACGGATTCGTGATCGGTGGTGGCCGGCGGCGACTCAAGCAGGCACGGATCAGAGATTACCCCCCCACCCCCCCCCCCCCCCCCCAAAAAAAATTTCTGGCCGATTTTGGTAGGCGCTGATGGTGGTTCTCCCCTGCGATTTTTTCCTCTGTTCCTCCCGCATAATTATTTGTGCTATCCCCGGCGGCTACATGGCACTCATAGTGGGCTCCCTTTGTGGTGATGGTTTGGCGGCGACGTAGGAGAGTGGTCGCCGGTGTAGAAGGAGGGGATGTCGCCGATGTAGTATGGATAGGAGGTCGTCGGTGTAGTAGAGCGGTCGCCGGCCTGGATTTTCGTGCATGCGTTGGAGAGTTCTGGAATTTTTTTGTACATGCGTTGCGGAGCACATTTGAGCAGAGTTTTGTGCTGTTGATGTGCTGCAGGAATTTTGAAGTGGATGTTTCCATACATTTTGGTTTGATTTTAGATGTACTGCTGAATTTTTTGCACTCTATTTGATATGTTGTAGGAACTTAATGCTGCAGGATTGTGTTATTTCTGAATTTTTGTAGCTCATAGCTTCTGTAGCTCATACTACCTTTTTGTAGCTCATAGCTTTTACAGCTTTGTAGCATTTTTGGCTATGCTTTTAGCTTATGCTACATGAATTTTTGTACTGCATTTCCTATAGCTTATAGTACAGGAAATTTAGCTTATGCTTATGAAATTAGTTGTACTTTACTTGTATTTTACCTTTTGTGTTTTTCTGAATTTTCGTACTGCATTTCCTGTAGCTCACAAGGACAGGGGTAATTAGCTTGTGTTTTCTAAAATTAGTTGGGCCTGCTTGAATTAGCTAATGTTTTCTGAAATTTGCATTATCTCTACAATCTTCCACTTGTTTCAATACTTTTCATTCTTAGATCACTAGATATGCGTGCTCATAGCATCATTGTTTCATTTTTGTTTTGTTTCGCAGCATGCCCATCTACCAAACTCGATGGTCGGCAAAGCGGTTGCGCGACATAGCCAATGCCATCGAAGGGAAGAAGAGGGATGTAATAAGCAAGTCTAGCTTCGGGGATTTGCTATACATCTCTCCTTTGGTTCCTCCTCCACAAGGGCTTCTCGATTTCGTAGTTATGAGGATTGACCCTAAGAAGCGTGTGCTCAAGTATGTAACCTGTGTTTCTTTTTGTCATTTGTTCCCTTTTACTCTCTGTTGCATAACACTTTTTTCCCTTTTTCACAGCATCTACTAATTTTTTTAATTTTGTGTATTACAGGATTAATGACCACAAGAAAATCCACTTTACAAGAGACATGGTTAAGAAGATATTCAATGTCCCATCTGGTAGCAGACCGGTAGAATTCGACAAGAGGGCAAAGCTGATTTCAGTGACGTTTATTTGGATGGTGAAAGGGCTCCAATAGCCACCAAAGTAGTTGTTATATCAAAAGCAGATGACGACAATGAGGAGACCATTGAGAGGTCATGGGATTTACTGTGCCTAGCATTGGTCCTAGCTCCTGGGACAGGAAACATGGTGCCTAGAATATCTCCACACCTTACGAGACATGAGTGTGGTCCATGAATTCGAGTGGGATGAGCATATTCTGTGTGATGTGATGAGAGAAGTTAAAAAATACCAGGATAAGAGGAATGATGGTAAAGGGAAATTCCTCATTGGTGGATGTCTACCAATGCTTCCGGTGCAACCCTTCATTCCCGTAACATTCCCCTCTTCTTTTCCAGGATAGCAAACCTTTTTCAGGCGCTAATGTTTCTTTTTTATGTGTCTTTCTTGCAGATAATTTACATGGACCACCTTGATGTGCCAAGAGAATGCTTAGTTGATCACACCATCAACTACTCGCTGCCTAGAGCTTGTTTTGTTCATGAAATGGAATTTTATGCTGTTGTTGCAGTCGACACCCTGGACAATGGTTTTGGGAAGCGTCCCATAAGTTATTCAAACCTAATACTGCTTTCATATTTTTGTTTTTATCTAGAAGACCTTTATCCGTTGCAATTCTAAATTCTTTGTACACTTCTCTCATTTTTGAAACATAGTTCAGCACGAGTACACCATACGCAACAACTGAGTTTATGTCATATATAGACAAGCAGGCCCAAGGAACCGTCCAAGGCAGTGTCACTGAGGAGTTGTCAGAAATCAGTGCGGCAATTTATTAGTAACAAAGTAATTTGATAGCAGTGAGAATAGCGGTAGCAATAGTAACAGTAACAGTAACAGTGGCATCGTTTTTGTAGCAATTGTAAAAGCAGCAGTAATAGTGACTCGAGCAAATACAATATTAGGAAAAGTGTAGGCATGGAGTAGAGACGGATATTCAGATGACATTTATCATGTAACAGTCATAACCTAGAGCGATACACAATAACTCTAATTCATCAATCATATGTACTCCCTCCGTCCGGGTTTATTGGTCCCGTGAGCAACCTAGTGGCGTCCCTCATTTTAAGTCCCCATCCTTGATTGGCACATATAAGTTATTTGCTATGCCCTCTAATCAACTCAGATTTAGTTCCGCCAGTTTTACTAGCCAATGCATGTCGTGTGTTTCTTCATAATGGGCCACACATCCGAGATTTTTGAGCGCTGTTATAGGTCAGTTACCACATACAAGTAATCAGCATTTATTGCATGCAATTTATTTCCTAATCTAGCATGCAGAATTAATAGGTTGCATTGGTACTTAAGTTTTCGTCTCATGGCCTAATAAATCCGGGCGGAGCGAGTAGGCATGTATTCCGTATATAGTTATATATACGTGCTTGCGGTAAGAACTTGCATGACATCCTTTGTCCTATCTTTTCGTGGCAGCAAAGTCCTAATGGAAACTAAGGGTAATTAAGTTGCTCTTTTTAATAGAGAACCAGTACAAAGCATTAACAAACACTGAATACATGAACTCCTCAAATTACAGTCATCCTCGGAGAGTATCCCAATTATTGTCACCTTGGAGTCTACGGTTTAGAACAATAACAAGTGCATATAACTTGCAAATAGGATCAAGAACTCAAATATGTTCATGAAAATATAATAGATTCAGATATGAAATCATGGCACTTAGGCCCTAATGATAAGCATTAAGCATAGCGAAGTCATATCAACATCAATCTCAGAACATAGTGGATACTAGGGATCAAGCTCTAACAAATTGACTCGATTATATGACAAATCTCATACATCTCCATCTACCTCCAGTATGCTACGATGGAATTACTCATTCCCGGTGGTGAGCATCATGAGGTTGTTGATGACGACGACGACAAATCCCCCTCTCAGGAGCCCCGAACGGACTCCAGATCAACTCTCCCGGTGAAAAACAGGAGGTGGCGGCAGCTCCATATCGTAAAACGCGATAATTCTTTCTCTGTTTTTTTCTCGAGAAGACGGTACTCATGGACTTGGAGTTAGGGCAAACGAAGGCATGTGGGGCCCACAAGCTTAGATGGCGTGCCCAGGGGTGGCGTGGCCCCTGAGCTTGTGGCTCTCTGGTGGCCCCTTTCGGTAGTTCTTTACGTCAGTATTTTTTATATATTCCAAAACAATTCTCTGTAAATTTTTGTCCGATTCCAAGAACTTTTTATTTCTTGCACAAACATAACACCAAAGTAGTGCTACTGAAAACAGCGTCAGTCCGGGTTAATTTCATTCAAATCATGCAAATTAGAGTCCAAAATAAGAGCAAATGTGTTTAAAAAAGTAGATACATTGGAGACGTATCAAGCACACGTGAGCAGTATTTTATATACTAATGGCGTGTCACGAGGCCAACGCCAGCTGTAAGTGTATGTTACCACTGGCATGCCTTGTTGGCCAACGCCAGCAAATTGATTTTTCGCTTATAAAAAGTATATTATATGCAGCTATGTAAACCATCAACTAAATTTAAGATGTACTACTGCATCAACTAGTTCAACTCCACAAACTAGATAGATACTCACCAACTTTACTAGTTCAAAAGTGAGTAGTTAAAGAGAACTAAACTAGTTCAACTTCACAATTCAACAACCAAACTACATCATCCATAGCTAGCCTGCGAGTTGGTCGATCACATTTCTTGTTCAAGGATTAACTTCAACTGTCGAATCTTGTGCCTATTGTTTTCTCCCTCTTTTTTTGAAATGAGCTATCTCCACCTTGAGCTCATTCCTCTCGGCTATGAGGAGCTTTCTCTCATTCTTCAGCTTAGCCCTCTCCTCGATCAGCTGATCCCTCTGGTCCCTCAGCCTAATTAAGAGTCTTACTGAAGAGATCAGTCCTCTCATTGAGTAGCTCGTCCCTCTCCGCCTTCAGCGAGGCATTCACCTCCTTCAGGGACTTGATGGTATTTTTATGACACTCTATGAGCTGGCGGTTGAGCATGTCCACATCATATACCTCCTCCTGGTTGTTGTAGGAAGTCATCGGCCAACTACAAAATAATAACAAGTCAGCCATGGCAACTACAGCTAGGACCAATTGAATTATGACAATTGAACTATTAAGTTTATTAGTACCTATTCATGTCATTATACAATGGCATTTGACAATTGAACTATATATGACATACGACAATTGAACAATATGACAAGAATATATGACATATGACAACACTTAGAAGCAATATGACAACAATATCTGAATAGTAAGTAACAATATGTATAAGATGGGCATAAATAATTAATGCAGAAATGCAACTCCAACTCATAACCTAAATCGTTCGGTTGTACTCACAAAATTTTAACTTATAACCAACACTATTGTTTGGTTCTGAATAACCTAAACCGTTCGGTTGTACTCACACAATAGGGCCCAGTCAACTTGGTTGTTATTTTATCCATTTATTTTCGGAGAACGACACCACAATGTACAATCTAAAACTGAGTCAAAACCATGTACTTTATATGATCATCCCTCCAACAATATCGATCAAAGAATATCTAATAATGTTTGTACTATGCTTTAACATAACCAAAAGAATATCTAACTAAGCACTATGAGTTATTTGAAACCACGGTTTAAAATGTGGAAAGGTTGTAGTGTATATGCTCATCCCTCCAACAATATCTAACATTTTCGATATCAGAAATATTGGTTCACATCCCATACTATTAAGAATAGATGCACAAGATCTACAAGTAATTAATTATCATGGCCATGACTTTAACCCTAGCTAAGCACAAAATCGCCACGGCCATGGCTTTAACCTTACGCACGAAATAGCCACGGCATGAGCTCACCTTGTCATGTTTGTAGCTGATGCAGAATTCGTCAAAGTCGTCTTCCTCGCCGGCGCCAAAACCCTAGCATGGGAATCAAATCAGGATGTGACCTCAGTGAGCACAAAAAAACAAACAAATGGGTCTACGAGATATGGCGGTGAGAGGGGGAGCTGTAGAAGTTTACCTACCGGAGACAGACGGAAATGGCCAAAATCGGCCAACGATGAGCCGCGGCAAAAGGGGGTCGACGACAAAGGAAGAGAGAGAGAGCGCATGCAAAGAGAGAATTTGGGACAAGGGGGTCTGATGCCCCTCCGTTTTGACCCAATGCTTTCGATGCACTCTTGGGCTAGGCCCAATAGGCCAGTGGGTCAGTAATTATAATTTTTTAATTTATTAAAAGACTAAAAATGATACTAGTACTTAAAAAATGATTTATTAAAAAATTAAAAATTAAAACAATATGTTTACTTTAATAAAAACAATAAAATACTAAATATATTTTCATAAAAGTAACTACAATATTTTTTAACTACTATAATATAAAAATGTTCACCACCACTTAAAAAAAGACTCAAAATATATTATAAAAATGTAGCCATTTCCAATTACAATATTCTAAATTTATTAAAAATTAACTACAATATAATAAAAAATGGTCACCACTAACAAAAATAAGGTAAATAGTTTAAAGTCTCAAAATAGACCCCACGTCATATAGTGCTGACGTGACAACGCATGACACACCACAACTAAACATAATAGTATGATGTGGCAACCCATGACACGCCACAAGTAAACATAGTAGTGCTGCCGTTCAATGTTATGCCACATCATCACTATATTACGCATTGTACCAACTATGGGTCCCACCTACAAGTGGCGTTCAACTATTTTCCAACTCCACCACTATAGTCTTAGTAATGCCATACCAAATATGGCTAATTTTTTTAAATAATACATTTTTTTTATTAATTTTCAAAAATATTACGCTGGATGAAAATATTTCAAAAATAATACACCGTCGGCCCGCTGCAGGCCGACTGGGTCTAGTCGGCCCACAGCAGGCCGACTAGGCTTAGTCGGCCCGCCACAGACCGAGAGCAGGCCAGCCTGGTTCCTGTCGGCCCGCTGCGGGGCTGTCGGCGCGGCCTGGTTCCTGTCGGCCCGCAGCGGGCCGATCGGCCGGCTGCCGACCGACAGGGTGCGCCCCCCCCCCCCCGCGGCCGGCTCCTTCCTCCTCTCTCTCTCCTTCTCCTTTCTCCTTTCTCCTTTCTCCTTCATTTCCCCCATTCCTCTACAGCTCCATTTTTTCTTCTCGAAATGCCTCAAATTAATACACCAAAATGAGGCATTTTTTTTACAGATTGAGCACCGTGAATGGGTTTTACGTAGTTAGGGGAGCCAGGGGAGACCTCGATCTACTGATGGGGTAGCTCGTGGTTGTCGTGGTGAGCATTTTTTTGAAGCTTTTTTTTAGCACATTGGAGGAGGTTGTGGCGGCGGTGGAGGTGGTGCTGTTGAAGCTGGGGCAGTGTGATGGAGGTGGTGGAGGTGAAGCTCCAGCAGTTTGGTGGAGTTTCCGGCTCCGGTGATTGAAGGCCGCCGTTCGTCGTTCGCTCGCACGCTTCAAGGCTATATTTCAACACACATTTTATTTTTCGTAGTTGCTCCGGTAGTATTCGATAATATGTTTTGATGTGAAATAAATTAGGTGTGCGATTATAGTTATTTGCTCTGGCAGTATCCGTAAATATATTTAGATGTCAACTATTTAGTTGTGTGAATATTTGAAGTTGCTCCGGTAATATTCCGTACTATATGTGGATGTCAAATATTTAGGTGTGTCAGTAGTTGGAGTTGCTCCGGTAAATATTTGTAATATATTTGTAGGTGTGTGAATTTTTTTAGTTGCTCCGTTAATATTCCGTAATATATATACATGTCAAATATTTAGTAGCGCGGATATTTAAAGTTGTTGTTTAATACTTGTCTGTCATTGTTGAAAAAAAAATAGGTGAGCCGAGATGTCTGATGTAGTGACGTTCAAATTTTACTATGGTCCTGGTACTGTCCAAACAACTGACATGGGAGCTGATCTGAGTGAATTTACTCACATAGAGGTGCCAATGAGCGCACCTCAAACATGGTCTGTCAGTCAGTTGAAAGAATGGATTACAGGAAGTTTAGGGCTTGATAGAGAAACACACACCGTCGGTGTTCATGCATTGTGGACATGGTCAAGTTCAATAATTTACTTTTATTTGAGGCCAATAGAGCGAGACTCCGAGTGGGTGCGGTGGTTACAAGGTTGCGAACGCAGGGGATGCAATCCTATTGCCTTAGTGCTTCCCGTCGTGAAGGAGGTCACTCCACAAGAAGGCGAGGGTGGCTACGATCCTGGGCAGAGCAGTGGAGGGAGGCAGTTATCTATGTCAAATGCTGGAGATGATGGTTACGAACCAGGGCAGAGTAGTCAGGTAGAAGGAGAAAATGCCGATGGTGATTACAGTGGCGAGGTGGACGCTGACGAGGTAGATGGGCACATGCAGGACCTGATGGAAGAAGAAGACACCGATGTTGATAGGGGTCATGCCGATGATTCTGACGAGTCGGATGAAGAAGAAAATGCAGAGGAGGTCCCGAATCATGTATCATGGAATCATGACTTCTCATCTGCAATGATGTTGAACGATGGACATGATTCTGCCTGGCAATATCACCAGAACAATATTGCGACGGGTGCTATGTATCCCAACAAGGAAGCTCTTAAGGATGCAATAATAAATTGGGCAATGTCCACGCAAAGGGTTTTCACAGCTCAGGTGTCAAGTCAGAAATACCTGACAATGGTATGCAAGAACACAGATTGTCCCGCCAGGGTGCACGGCTATCTCCCTAAGTATGGCACAAGTTGGGTGATCAGCGACTTAGTGAATCACACTTGTCTTATTCCCTGCATCCCTCAAGATCATGCCAACCTTTCATCGACGCTTATTGCTCGGTTGTTTTACGATGAGATAGTGGAGGGCAAAGCTATGGAAGTGAAGGCAATCCAGACAAAAGTCTTCGCCAGGTTGAAGTACAGAATTTCTTATGGCAAGGCTTGGAGGGCTAAGCATGCGGCGCTTGAGAGGAGATTTGGTTCTTATTTTGATGCATATGACTCTGTTGTCCAGCTCCTCCACACACTGCAGCAGCGGAATCCAGGCACCTATATCGATATCCAAGACCTCTTCATGCCAGAGTTCCCAACTGTGAGGGTGCTGCATCGTCTCTTCTTCTCTTTCGGTGTATGCATCGAAGCTTTCAGGCATTGCCGACCGGTGATATATGTAGATGGTACTTTTCTCACTGGCAAGTACAAGGGTCAGATCCTAACAGCCATAGGTCAAGACGGCCAAAATCAAGTTGTCCCACTCGTATTTGCTTTTGTGGAGAGTGAGAACATTGAAAGTTGGACATGGTTCTTCAGGCAGTTGAAAATATCAGTTGTGAAGAAGAAGCCCAATGTGTGCATCCTTCATGACAGGCATGCAGGTATACTCAGTGCGATAAGGACACTAACAAACCCAGGCCCTGAGGAACAAACTCCATGGCAGGACTTGCAGAGCCGTTGGTGCATGCGCCATCTGGGGGCTAATTTCTTCTCGTAGTTCAGAAATAAGAGCCTGATGAATCTGTTCAAAAAACTCTGCAAGCAGAACCAGTCATGGAAGTACAATTTGATACGTGACAGACTTAATATGTGCACGCAGAGACACGTTAGGGACAGGAAAGCTGCAAGAGATGCAGCGGTGAGGGCACATGTTGAAGCAGTAGCTGCACAGTTGGCAATAGGATTAGCGGCCGTGGAGGAGGAGCCTGTTGGGTTATGTGACCTGCCAGGCTTTGACCCACCTGGTACTAGGAGAAGGATCGGAAGGTCGATTAAAACCTTCCAGCAGTGGATAGAGCATGAGCCTCTGGAGAGGTGGTCTTTGCTACATGACACACATGGAGCAAGGTACGGTGTCATGACAACCAACCTCGCGGAAACATACAACTTTGTCCTCAGAGGAAACCGGGCATTGCCACTTACAGCCATCGTTGAGGGTATTTTCTATGGCACCGTGAAGTATTTCAGAGATAGACGTCAAAAAGCAGAGCAGCATATGTTGAACAACCCGAATACACGTTACTGTGAAAGAGTGACGAAGTACATGGACAACAAGATGCAAAAAGCTAGGTCACACACTGTAGTCGCCATCGGTAATCAAGAGAGAAGGTTTGAGGTCCGCTTAGTCAACAACAAATTCGGATGTGCAAATGAGTTGAGGACGCATGAGGTGAAAATTGGAAATGAAGCCTGGCCAACTTGTGAGTGCACATGCAACAAACCGAAATTGTTTCACCTACCTTGCTCACATGTACTTGCTGCTTGCGGGCAGCTTGGAATGGACGCAATATCGTTTGTGTCTCCATTTTTTCTGAAAGAGTCTGTCCTCAATACCTGGACAGGTGAGCTGATGGGTTTTCGATCAATGGGTAACTTCAACAACGTCAACCCCGCTGAAAGGCGTTACATTCCAAACCCAGAGCATATGCGTACAAGTAGAGGCAGATGGCAGTGTTAGCGCATCCGGAATGATATGGATGAATCTGAAGCAGGAGATCCGACTAGGCAATGCCTTCTATGCAATGAATTTGGCCATAGGGACACTAATTGTCCCACTTTCGTCACTGCCGGTGGTACTGGTCGTGGACGAGGCAACCGGGGATGAAGAGGAGGTAGAGGAGTAAGAGGAAGAGGAAGAAGCTAAGCTAGCAGTACTATGTTCTGAATTTGTATTAAGTGTGGCACCATGTTCTGAATTTGTATTAAGTGTGGCACTATGTTCTGAATTTGTATTAAGTGTGGCACTATGTTCTGAATTTGTATTAAGTGTGGCACTATGTTTGAAATTTGTATTAAGTGTGACACTATGTTCTGAATTTGTATTAAGTGTGGCAACTATGTTTGAAATTGGTTTGTGCAGGAATGGCGGGAATGTGGTTGCTAAATGCGGAAATTGATAAGGGTCATCGTGGTGCGATATGGTATGAGCGAAGGCTCAAGCCTCTGGTCACTCGCACTCCTCTAGAGAACTGGATGATACACCCAGGATGGGTTCAGCGATACGTGATTTATTAATTTGCACACTGACATGAATATTAATGGGAGACACTAACTAAAATGTTCTGTCATGAAGGTTGAAATGGGCCGGCCTTTTACCTTTCGCGTGTCTGGTTGAGTCTATCCCGGGCTGCAAACGCCTCGCCATCGACTCCTCCTTGTTGAGCTGCTTAGTGGACCGTTGGAGGCCAGAGACCCACACGTTTCACTTCCGGTGGGGAGAGATGGCTCCTACTCTAGAGGATGTGTCACTTTTGCTGGGACTACCGTTGGCAGGTCATGCCATAGGACCGTTGGACGCACCGGCTGGTTGGGAGGTCGGTCTTACACAACGTTTTCATGGTGTTTTTCCGGATGCTCCGGATCCGGTATGGGAGCATCACGGACCTAAGTATGAATGATTGCTCAAATTCCAGGTTAGTTCCCCTACCTATTATCTTCAAGTTATCATGCAAATGGTTTTACAGAAGTTACCTGTGGCTTACTAAATATTTGTCTTTGCTTAATGCAGATCCAGAAGTTCCCGGCGCCGTTGAGTGCGGAACAGATCACTCGGAGCCTTGGAGGCCTACTTAATGTGGCTTTTCGGCAAGGTGATGTTCACAGAGAACCATGTCAGCACTATTAGCGCGCTCTACATCCCTATGGCACTCGAGATAGCTAGCGCGGAGACGGCGGATCAGATCAGACAGAGGAGTTGGGGTTCGGCGGTCTTAGCGGCTACATACCGAGGTATGTGCAACGGCTGCCAGCTTTCATCGACAAAGCCAGCCCTTCTTGGATGCCCTCTATTCCTACAACTGTGGTCGTGGGAGAGGTTCTCTATAGGGCGACCAGATATACGTGTTCATCAGCCTATAGACGCCATGTTCGATGCTGACGGCATCGACATGCCTACTTTCGGTCTGTGTTGGACACGTCGCGAGGTATGCATCGTGTTATAGTTTAATGCAACTTTTTTGTGCACAAGAGATAGTTCAATGCTAGCGGCTACTAACTTTTGTTTTCTGCAGAGACGCTTTGCTAGTGATCAGACCAGGAAGGCATACACGGCATTGAACGAGCAGTTCGATACGTACACTGGGGTCATCTGGCAGCCCTACACGGAAGCAGCCATACATGCAAGATACCCCGGTGGTATGTCTGTGCTATGCACAAGGGACCGAGATTACTGGATGACGAAATCGAAGATCATCTTTGATATCTTCGTCGAGGAGATGGCACAACAGAGGGTTATGAGGCAATTTGGTCTTCTACAGTTGGAGCTGCCTCTCCCTACAGAGAACCCGGTGCCAGCACACGTCCACAGGTATTAACCAGTTTTTCAATGTTGCATTATCTTTGACAGTACTCCATTCGAAGCATTGCGTAATTGTTGAACACACATCATAATTTTAGGATGACGAGGAAGGGCATGCATAGGACAACTGCTGACTGGCTAGTTAGACTAGAGCCGTATGTTACAGAATGGGAGACAGCAAACACACATCTATGGCACGAGAATCACAATTTTGATCTCAATGAATTCAACCTCTATTTGCGGCGTTACATGACCGGAACACGGTTACGCATCATTGAGCGCTCTCACCCAGAGGAGATACCTGACCCTACTCCGTCGGATATGTACCCGAACTATGATACTTCGGGCTCTAGGCAGTACGCGGTAAGATATATTTTCTTTAAGTAAAGTTGCGACATACTTTGACGTGCATACTTAATAATCGTCATGAAAATTTTCAGGCTCGCTTGACACACGAACTATACGACGACGTGACCACCTTTGGACGATCACTGTCGTCTGGACCTCTTCTTCAACACCGGACTGTGGTACAGCCCTTCTTGGAACGCATGCAGAACAAGATACGGGCTGTCTACGAGGCTATCACGTGCACCCGGAGAAGCGACGTTGTTCAGCACCAGCAGCAGCAGCAGCCGCCACGTCACTCCACGCACCGACAGCAGCCACGTCCACGTCTAGCACATCAGCCGACGTCGAGGCCACCCCCTCCTGACCAACCTGGCAGTTCAACGTGGCAGCACCCACAGCACTATGGTCCCACGTCAAGCTTCGTGTTTTCTCCACAGCAGCAGGGTCCCTTGTCGAGCTTCGTGTTTCAGCCAGAGCAGCCGTCACAGCCAGCAGGTATGTCTCTTTATATTTATTGTTTCCAATATTAGTTGAGGCGACCTCATTCTTCATGACTTAACGTTCATCGTGCAGGAGCCTACGGATATGATGCGTCTATGTCGGCATCACATGATACGTGGGGGAGTGATCAACATCCTGAGGACAACATACATGCTCAGATGTCGCAGCACAAAGAGTGGATGAACATGTTCTCGACTCCTCCACCAGATCCCACACAGCCCACACAGCCCACGCAAGACACATAGTATGGCGAGGACGGGTCTTGGATTCCTCTTCGTAACGTTCGGCCACCGAACAGGTATGAGTGGTCGACGCCCCCTCCACCACAGCCACGCCGCGGACGAGCACGACGTGGCTGATACTTATTTATGCGAGGGACGTATTTCTATGTGAGAGACATATTTCTACCTATGTATGCGAGAGACATATTTCGACCTATGTATGCGAGACACATATTTCGACCTATGTATGCGAGAGACATATTACTATTAATTCGCATTGTTATTCGAGTTACATTTCCACACTGACTGAAATAAGATACATTAAACTTTTGAAATTAAGATGCATCGAAAATAACATGCATAAAATAAGATACATAAAATAAGATACATTAAAATTAACATGTTCAAATTAAGATACAACTTGCTGTTTAAGATACAACTTGCTGCAATGCGAATTTTAGGATACAATAACATAAATCTACTGAGTCTCGAATGACAAGTTCATCACATACAATGTCTCGAAAGACATAAATAGTTCATGACCACGATGGTCCACGATAGTTCAAACGACATAAACATCACATATAACTCGGTTTCCTGTAGCAATGCAAATCAACAACCCTTTTCCATTCCCATTCTTTGAGCATTTCATGAATTGTATCATCATCAGTTATTTCAATGAATTTTCTTTCCCCAGGGTCATCTGAGTGCAAGCTGCTGACGTAGTACACAAAATCGTCTTCCTTCAACCCTTGCTTCAACATGAATTTAGTCTTTAACTAATCAAAAGTGATGTCCACTTCACTAACTTGCACAACACTTGGAGGAAAGCCTTGGACATGAACAACAGGGCTAAGCACCCACTGAGTACCCTTAGCCATCTGCAACACACAAATCCCACTCAAATCCCACTGAGCACCTAACTTACCCCTTACCCCTTGAGCATAACCACTACGACAAAGAAAACTAGGGTTTGCAAAAAACTATGATACATTAAACAAACCAAATAATGGGGGGGGGGTGGATTTGATTTACCTTCTCGTTTGGAAATGCCTTCGATCCAACGGTGAAACGAGACTACACTAGACTGCTTATCCAAGTTACTGCCGAGGGTGTTTTATAGGTTGAGAGCACAAAGAAAGGCGGGAGGGAGACACTACCGGGAAGTAGAGAGCGAGAAAATATGGCGGGAACTTGATAGCGGGAAAAAATGGCGGGAACTAAGAAAGCGGGAAAATTGTGGCGGGAACTACCGAAGCGGGAAAATATGGCGGGAACTAGCGAAGCGGGAAAATATGGCGGGAAGTACAGAGCGGGAAAATATGACGGGAACTACCGAAGCGGGAAAATTGGCGGGAACTACCGAAGCGGAAAAATATGGCGGTAAGTAGAGAGCGGGAAAATAGGGCGGGAACAGCAAGATACAACATAATGCTCCTACAATTAAGATCCAGTACATCTGAATTAAAAAATACAACTTACAAACTACATGAAGGCATTATCGTCATCCTCCGTCGATGCAGCACTCTTGCCCTTCGACGATGCGGCAATCTGGGCCTTCGACGATGCGGCAGTCTTGGCCTTCGATGATGTGGAACTCTTGGCCTTCGACGATGCGGTACTCTTGCCCTTGGTGCTCGGCATGAAAATTTCGTCTTCATCCTCGCTGTCTTGGGTCCATAAATAAGTATTTGTGCTGCAACATTTAGGAATACTTCACCCTTATGTTTGTTGCTTCTTCCACCTTCCTTGCAACCTCAGAAGTTCTTTTCGTATCTCCTCAAAAGTCCTTGCAGGCCACCCGCACCTACTTAATGCGTGAGCCAACTCATTTAGTAAGGTGTCACTACTGAGGAGTTCGTCCCATGAAACTATCCTATTGTCTATCTTGAAATCAAAGGCTAAGCTAAGAAGACATTCGGACATACTAGGGTGAAAAGAACTACGATCGAAAGGATAACCGGACATCTTGACGAGACTACACTGGCCTGCTTACCCTCCTTAGTGTGTAGGGGTTTTATAGGTTGAGAAGACAAGATGGCGGGAAAGAAGATGGCGGGAACGAAAAAGGCGGGAAAGAAAAAGGCGAGAAGAATATTGGCGGCAACGAAAATGGTGGGAAAGAAAAAGGCGGGAACAATATTGGCGGCAACGAAAATGGCGGGAACAATATTGGCGGCAACGAAAATGGCGGGAAGAATTTTGGCAGAAAAAAAAGGCGCGAAATAATATTGGCGACAAAGAAAAAATGTGGAAAATTAAATGACGGGAACAATATTGGCGGCAAAAAAAAGGCGCGAAAAATTATTTGTGGTAAAGAAAAACGTGAAAAATAAAATGGCGGGAACATAACTCGCGGCAACGAAAATGGCGAAAATTAATAAAAAAAATGTATTATTTAAAAAAATTAGCAAGAATTTTGCCAGCAAAAAAATGGCGCGAAATAAATGGGGGCGGCAAAGAAAAAATGTGGAAAATTAAATGGCGGGAACGGAGAGAGGAGAAGAAAAAGAGCTTAGCTTGAGGAATGGAGAAACGAAGGAGAAAGAGAAAGGAAAGGAGAGAGGGAAGCAGCCAGCGGGGGAGCACCTGTCGGCCGCAGCAGCCGACAGGTGTCTATCGGCGCGACGGGCTGGCCTGGCCGCCTGCTGTCTGCCTGGGCGGGGCCAGTCGCCTGCTGTGGCCGATCGGCCTGCAGCGGTCAACGTGTATTATTTTGAATTTTTTCATCTAGCGTAATATTTTGAAAATTAATAAAAAATTATTATTTAAAAAAATTAGCCAAATATGCCAACGCCACTACTATTTAAAAAAATAGTGCTGAAATTGATTGGAAATGGCACTCACCAACAAAAGTTGTGGTTAGCCATTTCTCTATTAGTGTCCGCCTCATCTTCCGTCGCTGTGACTCTGGTAACTGAAGCTATCTGCCTGCACGTCGTCGCCAAGCGGCTAATCGCCGCCGATGTGGGGCCAAACCATGGCCGGGCCGAGAGGGAGAGAAGAAAAGGAGGAGGAATAAGAAAAGAAAAAGAGGTTTAAAGATATGGGAGACTGGTGGGGCCACCTTCCACCTCAGCATATTATCCACATAGACATGTCAAATCAGCTTGACATGTGGGGCCAACCCATCCGTTTCATTGTTAGACCCGCCTCGATTTTGAATTAGTACAGTTGTTTACTCACTTGACACAAAAATAGTGGTTTTTATGATTTTTAGCAAAAGCGGTATTTTAGAAGTATCCTAACCACAAATGCATGGTCTGAGCAATTTACTCCTTATTTAACAATTCTATATAAATGAGACACATATTACCATGAAAAAAAAAAGATGTTTGTTTCCCAGCTAAAACACAAATGGATGTTGGCGCAGTTGGCTAGCGCGAGTGATCCTGAACTCGAGAGTTCGAACCTCTCTCACCTCACCGTAAAATGGCCATCTGATGATAAAACGCTCAGCGACAACTTGGGTCGTCGCATCTCCACCTGAATCATCAGGTCTGAATCGAGCAAATCTGAACCTGGCCTATCTTTTTTTAAACCCTACATCCGGGGTTCAGCTCAGCCGCCGCCACCGCAGCAGCCATGCCTCCGCCGTCACCTGCTGCGCCCTCCTCTCTCCCTGCTCCTCCGCCGCTCCCAAACTCTATCTCCTCTCCGACGAATCCCCAGATTCAGCCCGTGTCCTCTGCCTAAGCGGCGGCAGCTCTCCGCCGCGCAGCTCGTCGCCGCAGTTTCGTACTATTTATGTTCCCTTCAATAACGCGTGCCGGCCGTGCGATGTCGTGACCGGGATTGGTTGCAGGGGTGGAGGAGGCGGTGGTGGGCTTCGTCACCGGCAAGCGCAAGGCCACCGAGGTAGCCCACGCGTAGGTACTCGGTACTCCCCACCCCTGCGTCCTCGTCCTGTACTGCCTAACTTAACCCTGCTTCCTTTCCGTTGCTGAAATCAGTGCGTGACCTTTTAAACCTGAATCACTCCTAGCAGGGCAGCATTCTCAAATGCTGTGTTAGTGCTATGTACTGTAGTGTCCCTATTACCGAAAAAGGCTTTCGCCCCGCTTTATAAATAAAGGAAACCACCGGAACACAATCCAACAGGTTCACAATGCAACCACACACCACACACAAAGTAGCAACACGGGTGGAACAGATACAAGGTTCTGCTGAGGTGGTATGTCCCTATTTACAGCCCTGCAAGTAAATAATTAATGTGGATTCCTTTGCAGAATTCGTTCAAACAATGTATTTTAAGCTATTTTTTGGGTGGTGTTAAGGTTACTAATTGCAACGTTCTTGTCTGACTAGGGTGTGGAGAAGTATCGTCCGGAAAGGAGATACAGTGGTTGATGCCACCTGCGGGAATGGCAACGATACACTCGCTCTGCTCAAGATGGTGGCCGACGAAACAGGGCGAGGGCTGTCTATGGATTGGACATCCAAGATTCGCGATAAATAGCACTTCTTCTTTTCTGAACATGGCTGTCGACAGCCATGAGGTATGCAACTGCAGGAAGCTGTAAATTTGTGTGCTGGTTTGAGTGTGGACTACCATATGTGGTTTCTCTTATTAGTTTCCTTTGAAATGATTATACTATGTTGTAGCAATACTCACATAAGATCACAGATATCACCGCAACATTCTCATGAAACCTCACTTTTTTTTTTTGCGGGTGCTCATGAAACCTCACTTTGTGGCATGTGCTGTCTGATCTTTTGCTGCAGAGGGAGCTAGTCAAATTGTTTTGCATATGTCCACAGTAGAATGGAGGATATTATTCCAAAAGATTCTCCTGTCAGGTGATCAAGTTCTTTTACTACTTCATTGGTTTTAATTATATGATTCCATTATCCTGACCTTGGCAGTTCAAGTAACTATGATCTTGAACATGTACTTTTAGGCTTGTAGCATTCATCTGGGCTACCTTCCAGGAGGAATAAAAAAATAATCACAGTACCTGAGACAACTGAGCTGGCACTACAAGCTGCCAGCAGAATTGTTTGCTCAGGGGGACTCATAAGTGTCCTTGTCTACATTGGGCATCTGGGTGGAGGTAAATATCAGTTGGCAACTTCTAATATTGTGTCAAAGTGATTGCTAGCTGTTAGCTTTTTCAGTGATTGCTGATTACCAGTTGAAATAGGTAGATGAGAACAAAGGTATAGCCTGGAGAATCGGCGGCTACCTTGTGAGCCGGCCTAGTAAACCGATATGACCACAGAGTAAAGTTGTTAAAAATATTCCGACAGTAGTGGAGCTGATCAATGTCGCGGAAACAACACCATTCCTTGCATCCCAATCTTCCATAGGGCGTTGAGGAGTGCGGTATGCCGTACTGTTGGTGGTAGAGGTATGGCGGTTGGCACCTCCCAAATAGTGTTGAATCCTGTTTGTAGATCGATACCTAGGCCTTGCCAAATCCATGTGGCAAAAGGGCAGTGGAGGAATGGTGCGCAGTTGGCATCTCGGGCAGAGCTTGATTCGGCAATGTGCTTGTGGTGGAGTGTTTAGCTTGGTGTTGAGGTGATTGTGGAATAGTAGCGCCAAACATTGACTTTGTTCAGCACTTCTTTCCCAAATTGAGGCGGCGTTTGGATCTATGGCCTCCTCATGCATGAGGAGGTTGTAGGCATGCTTGGTGGAGAAGAGGGCGCCTTTTTTGAGGAAGTGTTCGTCGTTACCAGCTCATCAAACTGGAAGTCCTGCAACAAAGACAAGAGAGACTGTAATTCGAGGGAGGCCACATTGGTAAGGCGATTCCTCAGATTAGATATACACTGTCAAACATGGCTAGATACTCAAATATTAGTTCTCAGTGTAGTGAAGAAAATATTTTGAAAGCGGTAGTTGATGAAGCCAAGTATCTAGCCAGAAGGAAGTGATCGGCCATCCTTCATCACGACTGAAATTTTTTCATAGCGTGGTATTTGGCGGTTATAATATTTGATTATAGACTTGCTTGTAACTTGACATCAGAATATTGTTGTTTAATATCAAACTTCAATCAACTATTATCATTTAAGACTGAATCCATTTATCTTCATCGCTTTCTTATCTGTAGGGATGAACTCATATTGTTGAATCATTTGCGTCAAGCTTGCCTTTTGATACATGGTGAGCTGCAAGTTTGAAATGATTAACAGGCCAGTTGCTCCAGTACTAGTTCTCCTGCACAAGAAATGATTGCAGTCCCACTGAAGCTCCACAAGTTTGGGACTCCATATTCTCGATTTCTGGTCAATGAATGAAATGCCGCATGCATACTGTGATGCTGAATTTCTGATTATGGTTAATGAGTTAGAGAAAGAAATTCTGCAAAGGCTACAGTTAGCAGTAACCGGATGATTACGATGTTCTGGTGATTGTTGACAACAATTTTACGCCACCAAATATCGTTTTATTAAGGTGTTCCGCGTCTCGCTTTTCATGTGCAGTTTCTGGCCTACTATGTTCACTGAAATGTTGCGTAACTATAGTCTATATGTCGGTATCTTGAATATGATATGTCATAAAACTGTGCTCCTTGGCTGTCCATTGGTGTGACTGATAAACGGATTATATTGTTTTGGATCATTTCTGAATTGCCAAACCAAGGGCTAGAACGATAAAGTTGGTAGAATGGCACTGCTCAGCATTGATCTGTCCATTACTCCCTCCGTACTGAATTACTTGTCTTACTGTATCTAGACAAATCTAAGTCAATTAATTTAGGATGGAGGTAATAGGCTTAGATTTGAACAAATCCAGGAGGTATTTGCGTATATAGAATTTATAAAACTTGAACGACATCCATGGTTAAATTGAACTTTTGACTCCAATTTCTTCTCGAATTCACCATGGACGCCCAACAGAATTGGGAAAGAAATGCATCTTGCTTTTTCAAGTGCATGATCGAAGAAGGAAGTATTCAACTGATTGTACTCCCGCATGGAAGGGCTTATCTAGATAAATAATAAGGAAACAAGACTACAGAGATCATTAGGAAATTATCCATGATTTGTATTCGTGTCAATATAAAATAAAAAACAAGAGCAAATCCATAATTTGCATGGTGCTGCAGCCTACAAGGACGCCAGTTTCGCCATAGTACACAACAAAGGGTGGTGTCGCAGTTGGCCAACATAGCTAAAAAGCGCTCCTGAGGTCGAGAGTTCGAGCCTCACATCGCCCGAAGACCGGCGTAGTGATGAAACGCTCAGTGGCAACTTGGGTCGCCACATATGCACCTGAGTGATCAGGTGAAATTGAGCAAGTCTGAACCTGGTCTCTTTTTTTATTTCTTTCCTTTCCTTTTTGTTTTGAGATAAAGGTGGCTGGTAGCTCCACTCCGAATTATCAGAACTACACTTTAGCTCTATGATTCCTCATGTTTTTTTCAGTTGCAGATGCTCATTCATGGCTCTTCTGCAAGACATTGAACGCCTTTGGGGTTTCAACGGTGAGCTAGTACTGCACAGTCTCACTATGCAATCCTACAAAAGTGCAGAATTATGCTCCGATTTATATGTTCTCTGAGGGTTGGCAACTGACGGCGGAGGACTCTCACACCTGTATGCAGTTACTTATTAACAGAGATTTGCTGCTCCTACTGGCTGGTATTTGTACAACTGTCTGTGTAGTCTGATGGCAGGCCAGTTGCTCCAGTACTAGTTCTCCTTCAGAAATGATCGCAGTTCTAGTGAAGCTCTACAAGTTCGGTTCAGTGAATGAACTGCCACAATGCATATACTGTTTTTATGAATTGCAGATTATGGAGTTGCAAAAAAAGAAAAATATTTTAGCATGGTTATAAGTTACAGAATGCAAAAAATAAATAAATGTAAAGGCTACAGATAGAACTGTTGTCAACTGTACAATTTCTTAACATGATTTTGAAGCAAATTAGTTTTTACGGCATGGTATATAGTCTCGTTTTCAGCTGCATGTTCTACAGAGTTATTTTGTTTCCCAACATGTTCTCTTATGCAGATTATCTCGAACCGGAATGAAACCCTTTATACACGCCACCCAAATGTGTGTACATTGGGTTCTTCCATAATTTCTTTCTTTCAGCATTTGAGCATGAATCAATATCTTTTCGGTGGTAATCATTAGTAATCAGTAGAAATGGAATGTCTAACCAATAATCCGTAGGCTGATCTTACTGTGTGCAGCCCATGTTTTTCCCCTGGCAAGCCCACAGACAAGTGGAATTTTTTAAAACTTACTAGCAAAATGCCCATCGTTGCAACGGAGAAAAAAAAATCCTTTGCGCCTAGCTCAATAAACACACCTCATGACCCCTCCAAAGGTCTATGTCCTCTAGTTGAATTATACCCTAGTAGAAAACAAGGGCTTTGGTTGAGGCCAGGATAAGGGCATTAATCCCGGTTCACTCACGAACCAGGACCATAAAGGGTGCATTAGTCCCAGTTCGTGACGCCAGGGCGCCGGCCGGGCCTCGGGGGCCATTGGTCCCGGTTCGTCTGACACTTTTGGTCCCGGTTCCAAACATGAACAGGGACCAATGGGCCTCGCTCCTAGCCCAGCACCTTTAGTCCTGGTTGGTGGCTGGAACCGGGACCAAAGGTCAGTCTTCTGCCCGGTTCTAGCCACCAACCGGGACTAAAGAGAAGCCTACATATACCCCTGCCCACTTACTGCTCTGTTTTTTGGCCAGCCGTGGGAGAGGTGTGTGTTGCCCTAGCTCACCTCCTATGCACATGAGGTGTTCGATGAAATGCCCGAGCCACACTTAAGCTTTCTCCTCTCCAAGCTCCTTGTCCAAGCTCCATTTTCCTCAAGATTTGTCTAGGTTTGCCAGTCCATCCTGTCCCGTCACCGTCCTCACCGCCGTCGATCGCCCGCGCCGATCTCATCGCCGACACCACTATGGTGAGCGTTTGTTGTTGCATTTAGATGAAGTCAAGGCTGACCCAAGCACCCTTCAAAGTCAAGGCTGACCCAAGCACCCTGTTAAACGATAAAGATTATCCATGGTTACGGCGCAATAAGCAAGGGACACACACGAAGAAAAAGTGAAGACTTTCTCTCCACAACTATTCTGATGATGCCTTTAATCTAGTTTTTGTTGTAACCCTCTCAACTTTCTAGCACATGCTATGTGGGTGAAATGATGATACCATGCCAAGTTTAAACCTGTTCAGAGTTCATTTGTACTGCTTTTCAATTTCAGGGTCATTTAGCTCAAAGAAAAGATTAAATGCATGAAAAATAGCAAATGAAGTCATAAAGTGCAGAAAATTGATGATGTGTCTTTGAATGGTGCATATTGAACGCACAAAAAGTCTGGAGTTCAAATAAGTTAAAAAATATGAAATGCCTTCGTAACACATGAGTTTTCGTCCGAAACCCTGATACTTCGAAAGAGATTGTCCAGTTTGTACACGAAGTGCATCCAGTTTTTGCCGTAACCCTCTCAACTTTCTAGCACATGCTATGTGGGTGAAATGATGATACCATGCCAAGTTTCAACCTGTTCAGAGTTCATTTGTAGTGCTTTTCAATTTCAGGGTCATTTAGCTCAAAGAATGAACTAATAGCAAAAAGAATGAACTAAAAAGCTTTTACAAAACTCTAATAGCAAAAAGAATGAACTAAAAAGAATCAACTAATTTTTTTTATGATCAACTAAAACAAAACTATAATATTCTTCAACAGCAAAAAGCATCAACTAAAAAGCTTTTATAAACCTCTAGTATTTTTGAAACTAAAATTATATAAAATTTATGCAACTAAAATTATCAAAACAGCCAGCAGGTATGTCTCTTTATATTTATTGTTTCCAATATTAGTTGAGGCGACCTAATTCTTCATGACTTAACGTTCACGTGCAGGAGCCTACGGATATGATGCGTCTATGTCGGCATCACATGATACTGGGGGAGTGATCAACATCCTGAGGACAACATACATGCTCAGATGTCGCAGCACAAAATTGGATGAACATGTTCTCGACTCCTCCACCAGATCCCACACAGCCCACACAGCCCACGCAAGACACATAGTATGGCGAGGACGGGTCTTGGATTCCTCTTCGTAACGTTCGGCCACCGAACAGGTATGAGTGGTCGACGCCCCCTCCCACAGCCACGCCCGGACGAGCACGACGTGGCTGATACTTATTTATGCGAGGGACGTATTTCTATGTGAGAGACTATTCTACCTATTATGCTAAGCATATTGACCTATGTATGCGAGACACATATTTCGACCTATGTATGCGAGAGAACTATTACTATTAATTCGCATTGTTATTCGAGTTACATTTCCACACTGACTGAAATAAGATACATTAAACTTTTGAAATTAAGATGCATCGAAAATACCATGCATAAATAAGATACATAAAATAAGATACATTAAAATTAACATGTTCAATTAAGAATCAACTTGCTGTTTAAGAATACAACTGCTGCAATGCGAATTTTAGGATACAATAACATAATCTACTGAGTCTCGAATGACAAGTTCATCACATACAATGTCTCGAAGACATAAATAGTTCATGACCACGATGGTCCACGATAGTTCAAACGACATAACATCACATATAACCGGTTTCCTGTAGCAATGCAAATCAACAACCCTTTTCATTCCCATTCTTTGAGCATTTCATGAATTGTATCATCATCATGTTATTTCAATGAATTTTCTTTCCCCAGGGTCATCTGAGTGCAAGCTGCTGACGTAGTACACCAAAATCGTCTTCCTTCAACCCTTGCTTCAACATGAATTTAGTCTTAACTAATCAAAGTGATGTCCACTTCACTAACTTGCACAACACTTGGAGGAAAGCCTTGGACATGAACAACAGGCTAAGCACCCACTGAGTACCCTTAGCCATCTGCAACACAAATCCCACTCAAATCCCACTGACCACCTAACTTACCCCTTACCCCTTGAGCATAACCACTACGACAAAGAAAACTAGGGTTTGCAAAAAACTATTACATTAAACAAACCAAATAATGGGGGGGGTGTGATTTGATTACCTTCTCGTTTGGAAATGCCTTCGATCCAACGGTGAAACGAGACTACACTAGACTGCTTATCCAAGTTACTGCCGAGGTGTTTTATAGGTTGAGAGCACAAAGAAAGGCGGGAGGGAGACACTACCGAAGTAGAGAGCGAGAAAATATGGCGGGAACTTGATAGCGGGAAAAAATGGCGGGAACTAAGAAAGCGGGAAAATTGTGGCGGGAACTACCGAAGCGGGAAATATGGCGGGAACTAGCGAAGCGGGAAAATATGGCGGGAAGTACAAGCGGGAAAATAGACGGGAACTACCGAAGCGGGAAAAATATGGCGGGAACTACCGAGCGGAAAAAATATGGCGGGAAGTAGAGAGCGGGAAAATATGGGCGGGAACAAGCAAGATACAACATAATGCTCCTACAATTAAGATACAAGTACATCTGAATTAAAAAATACAACTACAAACTACATGAAGGCATTATCGTCATCCTCCGTCGATGCAGCACTCTTGCCCCTTGACGACTGCGGCAATCTTGGCCTTCGACGATGCGGCAGTCTTGGCCTTCGATGATGTGGAACTCTTGGCCTTCGACGATGCGGTACTCTTGCCCTTGGTGCTCGGCATGAAAATTTCGTCTTCATCCTCGCTGTCTTGGGTCCATAAATAAGTATGTTGTGCTGCAACATTTAGGAATACTTCACCCTTATGTTGTTGCTTCTTCCACCTTCCTTGCAACCTCAGAAGTTCTTTTCGTATCTCCTCAAAAGTCCTTGCAGGCCACCCGCACCTACTTAATGCGTGAGCCAACTCATTTAGTAAGGTGTCACTACTGAGGAGTTCGTCCCATGAAACTATCCTATTGTCTATCTTGAAATCAAAGGCTAAGCTAAGAAGACATTCGGACATACTAGGGTGAAAAGAACTACGATCGAAAGGATAACCGGACATCTTGACGAGACTACACTGGCCTGCTTACCCTCCTTAGTGTGTAGGGGGTTTTATAGGTTGAGAAGACAAGATGGCGGGAAAGAAGATGGCGGGAACGAAAAAGGCGGGAAAGAAAAAGGCGAGAAGAATATTGGCGGCAACGAAAATGGTGGGAAAGAAAAAGGCGGGAACAATATTGGCGGCAACGAAAATGGCGGGAACAATATTGGCGGCAACGAAAATGGCGGGAAGAATTTTGGCAGAAAAAAAAGGCGCGAAATAATATTGGCGACAAAGAAAAAATGTGGAAAATTAAATGACGGGAACAATATTGGCGGCAAAAAAAAGGCGCGAAAAATTATTTGTGGTAAAGAAAAACGTGAAAAATAAAATGGCGGGAACAATACTCGCGGCAACGAAAATGGCGAAAATTAATAAAAAAAATGTATTATTTAAAAAAAATTAGCAAGAATTTTGCCAGCAAAAAAATGGCGCGAAATAATATGGGCGGCAAAGAAAAAATGTGGAAAATTAAATGGCGGGAACGGAGAAAGAGGAGAAAGAAAAGAGCTGTAGCTTGAGGAATGGAGAAACGAAGGAGAAAGGAGAAAGGAGAAGGAGAGAGGAGGAAGCAGCCAGCGGGTGGAGCACCTGTCGGCCGGCAGCAGGCCGACAGGGTCTATCGGCGCGAGCGGGCTGGCCTGGCCGCCTGCTGTCTGCCTGTGGCGGGGCCAGTCGGCCTGCTGTGGGCCGATCGGCCTGCAGCGGGTCAACGGTGTATTATTTTTGAAATTTTTTCATCTAGCGTAATATTTTTGAAAATTAATAAAAAAATATATTATTTAAAAAAAATTAGCCCAAATATGCCAACGCCACTACTATTTGAAAAAAATAGTGCTGAAATTGATTGGAAATGGCACGTCACCAACAAAAAGTTGTGGTTAGCCATTTCTCTATTAGTGTCCGCCTCATCTTCCGTCGCTGTGAGCTCTGGTAACTGAAGCTATCTGCCTGCACGTCGTCGCCAAGCGGCTAATCGGCCGACGATGTGGGGCCAAACCATGGCCGGGCCGAGAGGGAGAGAAGAAAAGGAGGAGGAATAAGAAAAAGAAAAAAGAGGTTTAAAGATATGGGAGACTGGTGGGGCCACCTTCCACCTCAGCATATTATCCACATAGACATGTCAAATCAGCTTGACATGTGGGGCCAACCCATCCGTTTCATTGTTAGACCCGCCTCGATTTTGAATTAGTACAGTTGTTTACTCACTTGACACAAAAATAGTGGTTTTTATGATTTTTAGCAAAAGCGGTAATTTAGAAGTATCCTAACCACAAATGCGATGGTCTGAGCAATTTACTCCTTATTTAACAATTCTATATAAATGAGACACATATTACCATGAAAAAAAAAAGATGTTTGTTTCCCAGCTAAAACACAAATGGATGTTGGCGCAGTTGGCTAGCGCGAGTGATCCTGAACTCGAGAGTTCGAACCTCTCTCACCTCACCGTAAAATGGCCATCTGATGATGAAACGCTCAGCGACAACTTGGGTCGTCGCATCTCCACCTGAATCATCAGGTCTGAATCGAGCAAATCTGAACCTGGCCTATCTTTTTTTAAACCCTACATCCGGGGTTCAGCTCAGCCGCCGCCACCGCAGCAGCCATGCCTCCGCCGTCACTGCTGCGCCCTCCTCTCTCCCTGCTCCTCCGCCGCTCCCAAACTCTATCTCCTCTCCGACGAATCCCCAGATTCAGCCCGTGTCCTCTGCCTAAGCGGCGGCAGCTCTCCGCCGCGCAGCTCGTCGCCGCAGGTTCGTACTATTTATGTTCCCTTCAATAACGCGTGCCGGCCGTGCGATGTCGTGACCGGGATTGGTTGCAGGGGTGGAGGAGGCGGTGGTGGGCTTCGTCACCGGCAAGCGCAAGGCCACCGAGGTAGCCCACGCGTAGGTACTCGGTACTCCCCACCCCTGCGTCCTCGTCCTGTACTGCCTAACTTAACCCTGCTTCCTTTCCGTTGCTGAAATCAAGTGCGTGACCTTTTAAACCTGAATCACCTTCTAGCAGGGCAGCATTCTCAAATGCTGTGTTAGTGCTATGTACTGTATGTCCCTATTACCGAAAAAGGCTTTCGCCCCGCTTTATAAATAAAGGAAACCACCGGAACACAAATCCAACAGGTTCACAATGCAACCACACACACACACACAAAGTAGCAACACGGGTGGAACAGAGTACAAGGTTCTGCTGAGGGCTGTATGTCCCTATTTACAGCCCTGCAAGTAAATAATTAATGTGGATTCCTTTGCAGAATTCGTTCAAACAAGATGTATTTTAAGCTATTTTTTGGGTGGTGTTAAGGTTACTAATTGCAACGTTCTTGTCTGACTAGGGTGTGGAGAAGTATCGTCCGGAAAGGAGATACAGTGGTTGATGCCACCTGCGGGAATGGCAACGATACACTCGCTCTGCTCAAGATGGTGGCCGACGAAACAGGGCGAGGGCGTGTCTATGGATTGGACATCCAAGATTCCGCGATAAATAGCACTTCTTCTTTTCTGAACATGGCTGTCGACAGCCATGAGGTATGCAACTGCAGGAAGCTGTAAATTTTGTTGCTGGTTTGAGTGTGGACTACCATATGTGGTTTCTCTTATTAGTTTCCTTTGAGAATGATTATTACTATGTTGTAGCAATACTCACATAAGATCACAGATATCACCGCAACATTCTCATGAAACCTCACTTTTTTTTTTTGCGGGTGCTCATGAAACCTCACTTTGTGGCATGTGCTGTCTGATCTTTTGCTGCAGAGGGAGCTAGTCAAATTGTTTTGCATATGTCACAGTAGAATGGAGGATATTATTCCAAAAGATTCTCCTGTCAGGTGATCAAGTTCTTTTACTACTTCATTGGTTTTAATTATATGATTCCATTATCCTGACCTTGGCAGTTCAAGTAACTATGATCTTGAACATGTACTTTTAGGCTTGTAGCATTCAATCTGGGCTACCTTCCAGGAGGAGATAAAAAAATAATCACAGTACCTGAGACAACTGAGCTGGCACTACAAGCTGCCAGCAGAATTGTTTGCTCAGGGGGACTCATAAGTGTCCTTGTCTACATTGGGCATCTGGGTGGAAGGTAAATATCAGTTGGCAACTGCTAATATTGTGTCAAAGTGATTGCTAGCTGTTAGCTTTTTCAGTGATTGCTGATTACCAGTTGAAATAGGTAGATGAGAACAAAGGTATAGCCTGGAGGAATCGGCGGCTACCTTGTGAGCCGGCCTAGTAAACCGATATGACCACAGAGTAAAGTTGTTAAAAATATTCCGGACAGTAGTGGAGCTGATCAATGTCGCGGAAGACACACACATTCCTTGCATCCCAAATCTTCCATAGGGCGTTGAGGAGTGCGGTATGCCGTACTGTTGGTGGTAGAGGTATGGCGGTTGCACCTCCCAAATAGTGTTGATATCCTGTTGTAGATCGATACCTAGGCCTTGCCAAATCCATGTGGCAAAAGGGCAGTGGAGGAATAGGTGCGCAGTTGGCATCTCGGGCAGGAGCTTGAGTCGGCAATGTGCTTGTGGTGGAGGTTTAGCTTGGTGTTGAGGTGATTGTGGAATAGTAGCGCCAAAGACATTGACTTTGTTCAGCACCTTGCTTTCCCAAATTGAGGCGGCGTTTGGATCTATGGCCTCCTCATGCATGAGGAGGTTGTAGGCATGCTTGGTGGAGAAGAGGGCGCCTTTTTTGAGGAAGTGTTCGTCGTTACCAAGCTCATCAAACTGGAAGTCCTGCAACAAAGACAAGAGAGACTGTAATTCGAGGGAGGCCACATTGGTAAGGCGATTCCTCAGATTAGATATACACTGTCAAACATGGCTGAGGATACTCAAATATTAGTCTCAGTGTAGTGAAAGAAAATATTTTGAAAGCGGTAGTTGATGAAGCCAAGTATCTAGCCAGAAGGAAGTGGATCGGCCATCCTTCATCACGACGATGAAATTTTTTCATAGCGTAGGTATTTGGCGGTTAATAATATTTGATTATAGACTTGCTTGTAACTTGACATCAGAATATTGTTGTTTAATATCAAACTTCAATCAACTATTATCATTTAAGACTGAATCCATTTATCTTCATCGCTTTCTTATCTGTAGGGATGAACTCAATATTGTTGAATCATTTGCGTCAAGCTTGCCTGTTGATACATGGGTGAGCTGCAAGTTTGAAATGATTAACAGGCCAGTTGCTCCAGTACTAGTTCTCCTGCACAAGAAATGATTGCAGTCCCACTGAAGCTCCACAAGTTTGGGACTCCATATTCTCGATTTCTGGTCAATGAATGAAATGCCGCAATGCATACTGTGATGCTGAATTTCTGATTATGGTTAATGAGTTAGAGAAAGAAATTCTGCAAAGGCTACAGTTAGCAGTAACCGGATGATTACGATGTTCTGGTGATTGTTGACAACAATTTTACGCCACCAAATATCGTTTTATTAAGGTGTTCCGCGTCTCGCTTTTCATGTGCAGTTTCTGGCCTACTATGTTCACTGAAATGTTGCGTAACTATAGTCTATATGTCGGTATCTTGAATATTGATATGTCATAAAACTGTGCTCCTTGGCTGTCCATTGGTGTGACTGATAAAACGGATTATATTGTTTTGGATCATTTCTGAATTGCCGAACCAAGGGCTAGAACGATAAAGTTGGTAGAATGGCACTGCTCAGCATTGATCTGTCCATTACTCCCTCCGTACTGAATTACTTGTCTTACGTGTATCTAGACAAATCTAAGTCAATTAATTTAGGATGGAGGTAATAGGCTTAGATTTGAACAAATCCAGGAGGTATTTGCGTATATAGAATTTATAGAACTTGAACGACATCCATGGTTAAATTGAACTTTTGACTCCAATTTCTTCTCGAATTCACCATGGACGCCCAACAGAATTGGGAAAGAAATGCATCTTGCTTTTTCAAGTGCATGATCGGAAGAAGGAAGTATTCAACTGATGTAGCTCCCGGCCATGGAAGGGCTATATCTAGATAAATAATAAGGAAACAAGACTACAAGAGTCATTAGGAAATTATCCATGATTTGTATTCGTGTCAATATAAAAATAAAAAACAAGAGCAAATCCATAATTTGCATGGTGCTGCAGCCTACAAGGACGCCAGTTTCGCATAGTACACAACAAAGGGGTGGTGTCGCAGTTGGCCAACATAGCTAAAAAGCGCTCCTGAGGTCGAGAGTTCGAGCCTCACATCGCCCGAAGACCGGCGTAGTGATGAAACGCTCAGTGGCAACTTGGGTCGCCACATATGCACCTGAGTGATCAGGTGAAATTGAGCAAGTCTGAACCTGGTCTCTTTTTTTATTTCTTTTCCTTTCCCTTTTTGTTTTGAGATAAAGGTGGCTGGTAGCTCCACTCCGAATTATCAGAACTACACTTTAGCTCTATGATTCCTCCATGTTTTTTCAGTTGCAGATGCTCATTCATGGCTCTTTCTGCAAGGACATTGAACGCCTTTGGGGTTTCAACGGTGAGCTAGTACTGCACAGTCTCACTATGCAATCCTACAAAAGTGCAGAATTATGCTCCGATTTATATGTTCTCTGAGGGGTTGGCAACTGACGGCGGAGGACTCTCACACCTGTATGCAGTTACTTATTAACAGAGATTTGCTGCTCCTACTGGCTGGTAGTTGTACAACTGTCTGTGTAGTCTGATGGCAGGCCAGTTGCTCCAGTACTAGTTCTCCTTCAGAAATGATCGCAGTTCTAGTGAAGCTCTACAAGTTCGGTTCATGATGAATGAACTGCCACAATGCATATACTGTTTTTATGAATTGCAGATTATGGAGTTGCAAAAAAAGAAAAATATTTTAGCATGGTTATAAGTTACGAGAATGCAAAAAATAAATAAATGTAAAGGCTACAGATAGAACTGTTGTCAACTGTACAATTTTCTTAACATGATTTTGAAGCAAATTAGTTTTTACGGCATGGTATATAGTCTCGTTTTCAGCTGCATGTTCTACAGAGTTATTTTGTTTCCCAACATGTCTCTTATGCAGATTATCTCGAACCGGAATGAAACCCTTTATAACACGCCACCCAAATGTGTGTACATTGGGTTCTTCCATAATTTCTTTCTTTCAGCATTTGAGCATGAATCAATATCTTTTCGGTGGTAATCATTAGTAATCAGTAGAAATGGAATGTCTAACCAATAATCCGTAGGCTGATCTTACTGTGTGCAGCCCATGTTTTTCCCCTGGCAAGCCCACAGACAAGTGGAATTTTTAAAACTTACTAGCAAAAATGCCCATGCGTTGCAACGGGAGAAAAAAAAAATCCTTTGCGCCTAGCTCAATAAACACACCTCATGACCCCTCCAAAGGTCTATGTCCTCTAGTTGAAATTATACACTAGTAGAAAACAGGGCTTTGGTTGAGGCCAGGATAAGGGCATTAATCACGGTTCACTCACGAACCGGGACCAAAGGGTGCATCAGTCCCGGTTCGTGAGCCTAGGGCGCCGGCCGGGCCTCGGGGGCCATTGGTCCCGATTCGTTTGACACTTTTGGTCCCGGTTCCAGACACGAACCGGGACCAATGGGCCTCGCTCCTGGCCCAGCACCTTTAGTCCCGGTTGGTGGCTGGAACCGGGACCAAAGGTCAGTCTTCTGTCCCGGTTCTAGCCACCAACTGGGACTATAGAGAAGCCTATATATACCCCTGCCCGCTCACTGCTCTGTTCGCTCACTGCTATGTTTTTTTGGCCGGCCGTGGGAGAGGTCTGTGTTGCTCTAGCTCATCTCCTATGCACATGAGGTGTTCGATGAAATGCCTGAGCCACACTTAAGTTTTCTCCTCTCCAAGCTCCTTGTCCAAACTTCATTTTCCTCAAGATTTGTCTAGGTTTGCCGGACCGTCCTGTCCCGTCCCCGTCCTCACCGCCGTCGATCGCCCGCGCCGATCTTGTCGCCGGCACCACCGTGGTGAGCATTTGTTGTTGCATTTAGATGTTTTACATAGTTTCAATGTATGTTTTAATTAGATGCTCTAGAGAGCTATATGTTATTCAATGAGAACTATGTATGAACTTTATGTATTTATTTTTTTAGTAATCACATTTGATCACTACTGTACTTTGATTACTTCTATTAATTTGGTCACTTCTCTATTCATGATGTTCTGTAATGGTTTTTTACATACTTAATTATATATAATGCACGCAGATAAACCGGCAATGGATGTACGGTGACAGACACACCTCCGAGTACATTAAGGGCGTGCATAATTTTCTCGAAGTGGCTGAGGCAAATAAGCAGAATGGTTTTATGTGTTGTCCATGCCCTATCTGTGGGAATACGAAGTCTTACTCTGACTCGAAAACCCTTCACATCCACCTGCTTGAAAAGGGTTTCATGCCACACTATAATGTTTGGACCAAGCACGGAGAAAGAGGGGTTATGATGGAAGACAACGATGAAGAAGAGGATGATGACAACTATCCGCCCCCTGAATACGGTGATGCTGCAATGGGGGAAGCTGAAGATCAAGAGGAACCAGACGATGTGCCCGATGATGATCTTCGCCTGGTCATTGTTGATGCAAAGAGACAATGCGAAAGTGAAAGGGAGAAGTTGAAGTTCGATCGCATGTTAGAGGATCACAAAAAAGGGTTGTACCCAAATTGCGAAGATGGCAACACAAAGCTCGGTACCACACTGGAATTGCTGGAATGGAAGGCATACAATGGTGCATCTGACAACGGATTTGAGAAGCTACTGAAAATATTGAAGAAGAAGCTTCCAAAGAATAACGAATTGCCCGAAAGTACGTACGAAGCAAAGAAGGTTCTATGCCCTCTAGGATTGGAGGTGTAGAAGATACATGCATGCCCTAATGACTGCATCCTCTACCGCGGTGCGTACGAGGATTTGAACGCATGCCCGGTATGCGGTGCATTGCGGTATAAGATCAGACGAGATGACACTGGTGATGTTGAGGGCGAGCGCCCCAGGAAGATGGTTCCTGCCAAGGTGATGTGGTATGCTCCTATAATACCACGGTTGAAACATCTGTTCAGAAACAAAGAGCATGCCAAGTTGATGCGATGGCACAAAGAGGACCGTAAGAAAGATTGGAAGTTGAGAGCACCCGCTGACGGGTCGCAGTGGAGAAAAATCGAGAGAACATGGGGGGACTTTGCAGGTGACACAAGGAACGTATGGTTTGGTTTAAGCGTGGATGGCATTAATCCTTTTGGGGAGCAGATCAGCAGTCATAGCACCTGGCCCGTGACTCTATGTATCTATAACCTTCCTCCTTGGTTGTGCATGAAGTGGAAGTTCATTATGATGCCAGTGCTCATCCAAGGCCCTAAGCAACCCGGCAACGACATTGATGTGTACCTAAGGCCATTAATTGAAGAACTTTTACAACTGTGGAATGGAAAAGATGTACGTGTATGGGATGAGCACGACCAGGAGGAATTTGACCTACATGCGTTGCTGTTTGTAACCATCAATGATTGGCCTGCTCTCAGTAACCTTTCAGGACAGACAAACAAGGGATACCACGCATGCACGCACTGTTTAGATGACACCGAAAGTATATATTTGGACAAATGCAGGAAGAATGTGTACCTGGGACATCGTCGATTTTTTCCGACCAACCATCAATGTCGAAAGAAAGGCAAGCATTTCAAAGGTGAGGCAGATCACCGGAAGAAGCCCGCCGTCCGTACTGGTGATCACATACTTGATATGGTCAATGATTTATAAGTAATCTTTGGAAAAGGTCCTGGCGGACTATCTGTTCCGAATGACGCTGAGGGATGCGCACCCATGTGGAAGAAGAAATCTATATTTTGGGACTTACCCTATTGGAAAGACCTAGAGGTCCGCTCTGCAATCGATGTGATGCACGTGACGAAGAATCTTTGTGTGAACCTGCTAGGCTTCTTGGGCGTGTATGAGAAGACAAAAGATACACCGGAGCCACGGGAGGACCAGCAACGTGTGCACGAAAAAGATGGCATGCATCCAAAGCAGTATGAAGGTCCTGCCAGCTATGCTCTTACCAAAGAAGAGAAGGAAATCTTCTTTGAATGCTTGCTTAGTATGAAGGTCCCGTCTGGCTTCTCGTCGAATATAAAGGGAATAATAAATATGGTAGAGAAAAAGTTCCAGAACCTAAAGTCTCATGACTGCCACGTGATTATGACGCAACTGCTTCCGGTTGCATTGAGGGGGCTTCTACCGGAAAACGTTCGATTAGCCATTGTGAAGCTATGTGCATTCCTCAATGCAATCTCTCAGAAGGTAATCGATCCAGAAATCCTACCAAGGTTAAGGAGTGGTTTGGTGCAATGTCTTATTAGTTTCGAGCTGGTGTTCCCACCATCCTTCTTCAATATCATGACGCACGTCCTAGTTCATCTAGTCGATGAGATTGCTATTCATGGCCCTGTATTTCTACACAATATGTTCCCCTTTGAGAGGTTCATGGGAGCCTTAAAGAAATATGTTCGTAATCGTGCTAGGCCAGAAGGAAGTATCTCCACGGGCCATCAAACAGAGGAGGTCATTGGGTTTTGTGTTGACTTCATTCCTGACCTTAAGAAGATTGGTCTCCCTCAATTGCGGTATGAGGGGAGACTGACTGGAAAAGGCACGCTAGGAGCGGACTCAATAATATGTAGGGACGGGCATTCTTGGTCTCAAGCACACTACACAGTTCTATAGAATTCTACCTTGGTGACCCCGTATGTCAATGAACACAAGAATAGTCTGCGCTCCAAACACCCGGAGCAGTGTGATGACTGGATTACATGTGAACACATCAGGACTTTCGGCAGTTGGTTGCAAACACATCTCATGGTGACAACACTGTTGCAGATGAGCTGTACTCGTTGGCCAGGGGACCATCTTCGACTGTATTGACTTACAAAGGGTACGAGATAAATGGGAATACATTTTACACGATCGCCCAAGATGAAAAGAGTACCAACCAAAACAGTGGTGTCCGCTTTGATGCAGCAACCAAGAGAGGAAAGGACACATATTATGGATACATAGTGGACATATGGGAACTTGACTATGGATATGATTTTAAGGTCCCTTTGTTTCGGTGCAAATGGGTCAATCTGTCAGGAGACGGGGTACAGGTAGACCCGCAGTACGGAATGACAACAGTGGATCTCATTAATCTTGGGTACACAGACGAACCATTCGTCCTAGCCAATGATGTGGCGCAGGTTTTATATGTGAAGGACATGTCTACAAAACCGAGAAAAAGAAAAGATAAGGAAGCGAATACATCATACAATGAGCCAAAGCGCCACATAATTTTTTCAGGGAAAAGAGACATCGTGGGAGTGAAGGGCAAGACAGACATATCTGAAGATTATGAAAAGTTTCATGAAATTCCTCCCTTCAAAGTCAAGGCTGACCCAAGCACCCTGTTAAACGATGAAGATTATCCATGGTTACGGCGCAATAAGCAAGGGACACACACTAAGAAAAAGTGAAGACTTTCTCTCCACAACTATTCTGATGATGCCCCTGATCTAGAATATCACTGCAGTTACATGTGAAGAAATGAAATGGCTTTGTAACATATGAGTTTTCGTCTGAAACCCTGATACTTGAAAGTGATTGTCCATTTTGTACACGAAGTGCATCCAGTTTTTGTCGTAATCCTCTCAACTTTTTAGCACATGCTATGTGGGTGAAATGATGATACCATGTCAACTTTCAACCTTTTCAGAGTTCATTTGTACTACTTTTTAATTTCAGGTTCATTTAGCTCAAAGAAAAGATTAAATGCATGAAAAATAGCAAATGAAGTCATAAAGGATAGAAAATTGATGATGTGGCTTCGAATGGTGCATATTGAACGCACAAAAAGTCTAGAGTTCAAATAAGTTTAAAAAAATATGAAATGCCTTCGTAACACATGAGTTTTCATCCGAAACCGTGATACTTCGAAAGAGATTGTCCAGTTTGTACACGAAGTGCATCCAGTTTTTGCCGTAACCCTCTCAACTTTCTAGCACATGCTATGTGGGTGAAATGATGATACCATGCCAAGTTTCAACCTGTTCAGAGTTCATTTGTAGTGCTTTTCAATTTCAAGGTCATTTAGCTCAAAGAAAAGATTAAATGCATGAAAAATAGCAAATGAAGTCATAAAGAGTAGAAAATTGATGATGTGGCTTTGAATGGTGCATATTGAACGCACAAAAAGACTGGAGTTCAAATAAGTTAAAAAAAATATGAAATGCCTTCATAACATATGAATTTCCGTCCGAAACCCTGATACTTCGAAAGAGATTGTCCAGTTTGTACACGAAGTGCATCCAGTTTTTGCCGTAGCCCTCTCAACTTTCTAGCACATGCTATGTGGGTGAAATGATGATACCATGCCAAGTTTCAACATATTCAGAGTTCATTTGTATTGCTTTTCAATTTCAGGGTAATTTAGCTCAAAGAATGAACTAATAGCAAAAAGAATGAACTAAAAAACTTTTACAAAACTCTAATAGCAAAAAGAATGAACTAAAAAAAATCAATTAATTTGTTTTATGATCAACTAAAATAAAACTATAATATTCTTCAACAGCAAAAAGAAATCAATAAACAAGCTTTTATAAACTCTAGTATTTTTGAAACTAAAATTATATAAAATTATGCAACTAAAATTATCAAAGATTTTTGTTCAAAACATTAATAGCAAAAAGAATTTTCATAAAGTATTTTTTGTTAGAAACTTTAATAGCAAACTAAAATAACAAAATCTTTTTGATTAAAACACCCATTTAAAATATCTAAAAATTACCAAATTGAATATAATGATAAAACACACTAATATTAAATAGCAGGAAAAAGAATCACTCAAAAATCTATTTTTAAAGTAAAGTTATTCACAAACTAGTGATTCACACAAATTTCAAAGAATCCAAATTTAAACTATTCAAATTTGAAAACTAATGGCACTAATAGAAAGTTTATAATTTTTGTGACCTAAAGCAAAAAGAATCACTCAAAAACTCTAAAAAAAAATAAAGCAAAAAACAAAACAAAAATACTGGAAAAAAATTAAAAAAATACCGTCTACAGGGCCACCACGGCCTGCATACGACTAGAAACCCAACCCGCTAGTTGGACCAGGATGCAGGCCCGCAGCAGGCCCTATAGGCCCATAGGCAGAGAGAGTGTGTTTAGGCCCGTAGGCCTGCATTAGAGAGGAGCTCGAGAAAGTTGGCGCAGCCGCGCTTATAAACTACTCTCGACGCCTCTCAGCTAGCGATGTGGGACTAAACATCCACCCGCCCGCCGCCGTGCCAGCCGCAGCCCTTTCGTCCCGGTTGGTGGCACCAACCTGGACCTATGCCACCCTTTCGTCCCGGTTGGTGGCACCAACCGGGACTAAAGGTCTCTGCTTCCCGCCCTTTGGGCTACTGAAAATAGACCTTTAGTCCCGGTTGGTGGCACAAACCGGGACGAAAGATGGGCATTGGTCCCGGTTGGTGCCACGAACCGGGACCAATGCTTTGTGTATATAAGCAAACACTTAGAAAATTTCAAACCACTTCTCCAGTCTCCCCCGACGACGAGAAGCAGAGCACAACGCCGCCAGGCTGCCGGACCTCCCCGTCGCCTCCCCGAGCCCGCTTCTCGTCGCCGCCCCCGACAAATTTTTGGGTTAGGGTAGTCACTCAACAAGTTTCTCTCAAATTTCTGTAGAAATATTAATATGGCAAATTTGATGTGGCAATCATCTTTTGGGTAATTTGTGGCAAGTTGTGGCAAAGTTTAGAAATTTCTGAATTTTTTGACAGTGCACATCAAGTGTATGACGAAATGCCAGAGGGCTCTTGAAATTTTAGAAATTTTTGAGAATTTTTGTGATGAGGTGTTGATGCACAAAAGGGAGTCTGGCAAAGTTCCAGAATTTTTGGAGCAATTTAAATTGGGCTTTGACCATGGAGTTTGAATCTGGTCCAAATTTGAACTGAATGAAATTTGAAAAATTTGAACTATGAAACCAAATATTTTTGGTGGAATGGGTTGTGGGTACCGTCAAATAGGTGGAGAAATTTTTGTGGGTGCAAAAAAATTTGGGAGAATATAGCTCCTTTGCAAATCAAAGAACAAAAAAGTCTATTGTAGAAAACTGTTAATGTTTGTCACTTTGTCATTTTTGTGTGAATTAATGCATGCACCATATGAGCAACTTGTCAACATGACATTGGATCATTTTTATGTGTACTTGCTGCTAGTAATTTTTTCATGCCATGATATGCCCTGATGTGAGTGCTATGAGCTTGCAAACATGCCTAGTCACTATTTCTGTTTTCAGACTTGTTAATTTCACCAAGTCCTAAACTGTCTGTTATAAAACTTGCCAACTTTGCTTGTTGGTTGCTACCAATCTAGATCTCATATGGATATGATTCCTTCATGTGATTTGGTGTTTGTGATGTGTACTTTGATGCCATGCTTTTGGTTGCTATGTTACCTTGTTGTAGCATGTTTAGTTGTTGCTCTGAAGTTGCTATCATGTTATATTTGCCAGCTTTTCACTAAGTCTGAGATCTGTTATATCTTTGAATTATGAATATAGGAAATGTCTGACAACGATAGGATCCAAGAGTGCGAGTATTGCGGCGACGACCGGGGTCTGTGCAACAGGCCTCACCTGGAAGGCGATCGACACTTCAGTGTTAAGCTCGACAAGACCTTCGATGTTTATACGGTACGCAACGACGACAAGTCTTTTTCCATAATTAAGCATGACTTATGTTTCTTCAATATGTAATTTCCGCTTTCTATAATTCAACTAGTGCATCTCATGTCATGCAAGACGTTATGTCTTGGAAAAGCTGAATTTCGAAGATCATGAGAATATGCAGATAAAGAGAGTTCACCTCAGGACCCATCATGGCTATACTTTTGCTGTCAAGCTATACAATGCGGTGACCAACTCCCATTTTAGTTGCGCGAATTGGGCAGCACTTGGCAAGGCGTATGGTTTTCAGGAGGGTATGTATGTCACCTTCGATCTGGGTGGTGATCCTGAAGAAAATATCTTCATTTGGGTCGATGTTCATACGCTTCCACTTCTACCTCTATGTGAGTTTCTCAAACATATTCAGTAAGTAATTTATATTGTATTTATAAAAATAGTTGACAGCTTATTGCCATTGACAGCTTATTTCTATTCTTCAAAAAATGTACGAAAAGTAGTAGACAAAACCTACTACAGTTATAGGTCTGAGCTAAATTGCGAGGAGATACATCATTTTGTTTCATGGATTAAAGATGTTGAGACTTTTAAGACGAATTATCATATCTCTCCAAGTTATTCTCGATACGTGCCACTAGTGCACGTGTTGAACTACGGTAACATCCATCGAGATATCATGGTAAGATTTTTCCTATTATGTCATCAGTGCATTTTTTGCATAGATTCTTTTAAGCTAAACTACATTTTGCTAAGTATGTTATTATGATGTTCTTCAACAGAAACTCCCGGCGGATTGTATACCTAGATTTATGGAAATGAAAGGTGACATGAGGATTGTTAGCTTACGGCCAAGTTGGCCTACGTACCACCGCAGTGCATACACGATTCGTCGAAGCGATGACATCCTCACAATCAAAGATTGGAGAAAAGTTCTGAAAGATCGCAGAGAACTACTTGGGGGCAACATCAAGCGCAGCCCACAAATGGGAGATAGGTTCATCTGTATTCTCCATAATGGAGAATCAGGGGTTTACCTGTTTTATGCTATTTTACCTTCGAGAGAGTAGGAGGTCTTAGATAGTTATGTGCTACATTATGCTAGAATGATGAGCTAGATCTTATATGACTATGATGATGACTTGTTATCATGATGATGAGTTATGTGCTACCTTTGTGCTAGATTGATGAGCTAGTTCCTATATATATGACTATGATGATGAGTTGTTATTATAATGATGATGATGATGATTAATGGTTCCTTCATTTGCTTACTAGCTAGCGTCGAGTTCTCTCTATATATGTAGTAGCTACCGTCGACCAAGCACGGAGAAAGAGAGGTCACTTCTCTCTATATGTAGTAGCTATAGCTAACACAATATGAAACACCTAAATTAACCCTCCAAAACCCCTAAAGCCCCCCTTTAAAAAAACAAAAATCCCAGCGCCTGGGAGCTGCTGACGCGTGGCTGCCTTTTAGTCCCGGTTGGTGTTACCAACCGGGACTAAAGGTCCTCCTCCCTGGGCGCCCAACAGCGGCCACGTGGAGCTCCTTTGGTCCCGGTTCGTAAGCAAACCGGGACTAAAGGTTTTGGGCATTAGTCCCATCAGTTTTGTCCCGGTTCCAAAACCGGGAATAAAAGCCCTCTGGAACCGGGACTAGTACCTTGTTCTCTACCAGTGATACTCCTTCCCATCCTCATCAATAGTGGTCACGGTGTCCACCTAAAGGCAATGCGTTCGAACGTGACCAATTCGAACACGGTGATCTCAGTCTCTACATGGCACACCTGCAATTGAGACACGCCAGCGCAAGGGAGGGTTTATACTTTGAAAACTAATCCCGTCAAGTTGGCCATGAGGGACACTCTCCGTGAGCTACACCCTACACCTGGTCCATATATCATCCCTTATAATCCCACACACTTGTAAATTGTATTTTTTTTAAACGCATGAACATTCTTCTAAGACATGTGAACACTTTCTAAATCACATTTACTTAAAAAATGCATGATAATTTTTAAATTATGAACAATTTTTAAACACACAAAAAAGTGTGAACACTGAGCCCTTGTGCCGGGTAGAAAGTAAGTCAATATGTGTGTTCTAGGAAAGCTCTATCAAAAGATACAGTAACATGTTCAACATATTCAACAAATGCAAATAATCAACTAAAGTGGGAGGTTAATTGCTCCTCCACTGGGAGTGGAGATACCGCCCCATCATCAAGTTAAGATAAGAAAAGTGGTTGCAATAATGGCTTGCCAAATGCCCAAATCCATATAGCGTTACATCACATGTAGAAAGAAGGGGCATAACTAAATCTAGTGTGGATCGCCACTCTCTTAGAGCTATTGCTCACCTACCACTTAGGATGATGATAATTTCTGATCTCATGAAGCCATCGGCTCCTCCATGAAATAAGTTGTCATCTTTTTGGATTTCTTCTCAAGTCTACACCCTTGATGATCTCAATTGCTGAAGCAACTCAGAATGTTGTGCCTGTGCTGCTATTGACTTGAAAAATCTCTTGCTTGAGAAAAAATGGTCGCAATTTCTTTTTGCCAGAGCAGATCCCACCGAGTAATGCTACAGAATTGTTGGCAACCCCCACATAAGTCCAGCTCGTTCAGACTAAGAGCATCTCCAGCCGTTCGGCGCCCCCAGGGGCTGAAATAGCGCCTCCTGCGGGGCCAGCCGGCGCTATTTCCGCCATGGGGGAGGTATGGTTCTCACCCGCCGACCCAAGTTGGCCCCAGACGCCGGTTTTTGAAATCCAAATTCGGCTAAAGTTCGTACAAAACGACACAAATTTGGATGACATTGATATTTGTACAAATTAAAAGACATAATTAAAAAAACTAAAAAACTACACCGCCGCTGACCCGAGCCTTCTACATGCCGAGGAGCTTGTAGAAGGCGGTGTAGTCGTCGTCGTCGTCGTCATCGTCGCCCCGCAGGCCGCCGTCCTTGCTGCACCCTTGTCCTGGGTCGCCGAGACGGACGGGGTTGGACGGCGCCTCCTCGTCGCTACTCCCTCCGTCCCAAAAAATTTGGCATCCAGCAATAAGTTACTACTCCCTCCGTCCCATAATATAAGTGTCAAAAATGCTCTTATATTATGGGACGGAGGGAGTACTATTTAATGTTGGAACTTAATTGGTATCCAAAGACAAGCAAGAGTTTGTTGACATTGCGGAGACTATCTACAGAGAAGCTTGCAAGGGTCATGGTCTGGTGATTGCTCCCTTGATGCAACGCGCAATCTCTGGCCTACTATGTTCAGTGAAATTGCCGCTACTCGGGCACGGTTACCCTTGATGCAACATCTGTCAAGTTTCAAAGCGTTGTGTAACTATATGCCAGTATGTTGAATATTGATATGTCATAAACCTTTTGGAAACATGACCTGCTGTCTATTGGTGGGACTGATATAACAGATTGTTGGTCTGGATCATTTGTGAATTACTGAACCAAGGGCTACATGGATCATGTTGGCAGGATGTCACTACCCTCGCGGTCTTCTTCTTGTATCTACAGATTGAAGCATTGGTCTGTCTGTTAAGACCTTAGGTTCGAACAAATGCAGGCCGAGAGCCTGCCTTGTATTGCACTTTTCAGTTACGTCGTTCAAGAAAACAGGAGCCATCCATGATTTGCATGGTCTAGTTGCTTAATTAGGATGTTTGTATCGCTGCTAACACAACAGTGGGGTGGTGGCGCAGTTGGCTAGCGCGTAGGTCTCATAGCTAAATTAATGCGAGTGATCCTGAGGTCGAGAGTTCGAGCCTCTCTCACCCCACCATAAAATGGCCATCGTATTGATGAAAAGCTCTGTGGCAACTTGGGTCGTCACATGGTCATCTGATTCATCAGGTTGATTTGATCAACTCTGAACATGGTCTATTTGTTTTTCTCTTTGTTTATCAACGTAAATTTAACACTGATTTCAAGTTTTCTCGTCTAGTTTTTAGTTTCGACAGGTGTTTTAGTTTCGACAGGTGGTGGTTGGTTGACGCTGAACGTGAGTGGTATGATCTCGAGGGTTCAAGCAAATGTCACTTGAGCAAATGATGAAACTCGTGAGAGCTTCTTGGGTCAGCACGTCTCCATCTGAATACATCAGATGACTTCATATACTGAACTTGGCCTCTTTTTTTTCCTGCTCGGCATCAATCCATCGCTCCTCCTTGTTCTGCGCAGGCGGCTCGATCATCTGGAAGCAGCTCCCCGGCAGAGGAGACGAGAGTAGTACTCTTCCTCGGCCTATGAATTCAATTCCAAAGTTAGGCTGCTACCCCATGAACAAGGTCATTTGGAGAAAAATGGCTCCCCAAATGTAACTTTGTTTTTTGGTTGATCACTCAGGATGAGTTTGTATGGCGGATAGTCTTCAACGAAGAGGCCGGTCTAACTGTGGTGTTTGTCCCCTTTGTAAGCAATTTCAATAAATGACGAAAATTTGGGACGCGCGAAATGCAAAAACTTTTCGCCAGGTCGATGTCTCGCCCAATGGTGTAATTAAGGGAATCATTGCTGATCTCACGCTTTGGTCTCACCGCCTTAAGAAGGTAGAGGACAAGGCCCATGCCGGCTTGTGGCGGGACTTCTTTTCCTCTCGTCTTATCTAGTCTGTAAACTCCTTTAACACTTTTTGAAATATATTCAGGTGGGGAGCCTTTCCCCCGTGACAGTTTAAAAAAAACTTCTTTTCCCATGCCGGTTCTCCATGAGAGTTTGGGGCTTCACAAGAACCGGCTTGCCTGGATCGACTTTGATCCTACCTTGTGGGCACCCGATGGTAAAAGATATGTCAAGGAGCGTTGGATGGAGACAATCCGAATCCGCAACAACCAAAGGAAGGTGCTTGCTTCTCTCTTTTTGCCCGCCAGTTCGAAAATTTGGAACGAGAGGAATGCCAATTCTGAAATGTCTCCACCATGCCAACTATGGTCTTCGGCCGAATCAAACTGCAAGATTCACTTTGGAAATGGCAGGTGCAAAGCATTTAAGTAGTTTCACGTCAGGGGAGTAGGCTTTTGTGTAACTAGGGTGTGTTGCACTGTCTTGTAACTCTTTGTGCTCTTCTATCTTAATCAATGAAAAGAGGCAAAAAAATGCCTCCATTTCAAAAGAAGTCTGGATTTAGTGTATCTGTTTTCCAAGTTAATTAAACCACCTTCCAGATTGGTCGACCCCCCATCGTTGTGTTAAAGCAACTCTAAAATATCCCCTAAACTTAACTTCCAATAATTGGTTATTTGGAGCGTCCCAATAAGAATCTAGGTATTGAAAAGGAGCTTTGCGGGATGGCGGCTGGTAGCTTATGGTGGAACAGTTGTAACAACACCGGCGACAAAAGGAAGGAGGCGGTGTAGGTAGTGGTTATTAGCGTGGAATTTTCACCCGCAAAAAAAAACATTTTGCGAGGTATATTGAGGGTGAGCACTTTATCCCAAGATTTGGGAGTCCTTTTTTTTTCTGAACTCCCTTTTCTTGGGGGAGTTAAGTACCTTTTGGGAATTTGCTAGAGTGGTCTAACTCTCAATAGTAACAATAGTATTCTCTGAGAGTTGAGAGATACCCATGCATCGGCCAATAGGACTACACTTAGGAACTAGAGGTGCCCTTAATTTGACAACTAACAGACAAAAATGTTCAGTGTGATGGTGACAATTTATCCTAAAACATCCGAGAGAAAAACATTGAACGGATCCGAACAGAGAAACTGGTATTAATAAGGAAGGACACTAATTGGTAGCCATTCTAGAAGAGGATGGTGCTAACACTCAAAGTGACAATGGGGCGACGCTGGCTTCGCCATGATGCCAATACTAATCATGCACTCAGTTCTTCGTCAACTAGCTAAAAATGTATTCTAGTCAACTCCTTACTTATTTTCGAGTCCATATTACTTCTTTGCAGTATGTTCATTTCGGAAACCGCCACACTTTGGTGCATTTTCACCACCGGTTTTCATGAAACTGGTTGTGATTGAGGAGGGGTCAAAAGTCCATTTTTTAGTATTGAAAGAATTAAATATCGTGAAAGTACTTTCCTGAAAAAAATTCATATGCATACTTTTAGTTTTCAAGTATACAGCCTAAACATAAAAAATGTAAACATTTGTAGAGATATACTATACTAGTCTAAATTTCAAAATTTGACCTTATTCTTCCTGCAAAAGCGAGGGGAGTAATAATGTGAGCCTCATGGTAATGTATTGCAGCGAAATCACGAAGTACTCCAACATTACAACCGGGATGCATGCATCCTGACAACAGAAGGTAACAAGAAAAACTAAATTTGTGGCAACAATAGCACACCCTATATTGCCACACAGTACTTCTCACTGTAATATTTCCATGCATGTACCACAGCAATATTTTGTTACTGATGCAGTAACCTGCATGTCATATTGCAAGCTAGAGAATTATTAAGGATTAGTACTACTAAAAGTAACTGAGGGAACCCTGCATGTCATATTGCAAGCTAGAGAATTATTTGTTATTGCAATACTGCCATGGCAAGATCACTCTTTGTGAAGCGTGGAGTTGGCGGTGATGGCATCGGCGAAGACAGCGTCACAGCCGCCGCTCTGGCAGCCTGCACCGCAGTAGCCCGGGCCGATGCCACAGTGGCCCCACTGGCTACAGCAGTAGTTGTTAGTGCAAACCCTGCCACCGTTGTCCTTGCCGCACGGCTTGGAGGAGCTGCAAGCGCCGCTTTGGCAGCCATTGCTGCAGAACTCGGAACCGAGGCCGCAGTAACCCCACTGGCTGCAGCAGAGGTTGTTGGGGCACAGCTTGCCGCCGGCCTGGCTGCCGCACTTGATGTTGGCGCGGCAGGGGCCGCCCTGGCAGCCAGCGCCGCAGTACTCCTCGCCGAAGCCGCAGTGCCCGTACTGGCTGCAGCAGTGGTTGTTAGGGCAGGTCGCGCCGGCGGCCTGGGTGCCGCAGCGCTTGCTGGTGTAGCAGGCGCCGTTCTGGCAGCCGTTGCTGCAGTAGTCGCCGCCCATGCCGCAGTACCCGTACTGGCTGCAGCAGAGGTTGTTGGGGCACTCCATGCCGCTGCCCTGCTCGCCACACCTCTGGGCGTGCGCGGTCGCCGCTGCGAAGGCGAGGACGACAGCCGCCGCCGAGAGCGAGGGCCCTGGTGCTCATCATCTTCTTCCTTTTCTTCCTGGCTTGTCGATCTAGGGCTGGTTGTGTGCTTGTGTGTGTGGAGTAAACAGGTGATGATCCCCACTTTATATAGGCGCTCTGAACTTCTGGTTACAGTCCAGTTCAATGTGGCACCTCTTGCCATGCAATTGCGCGCATACACGTGTTTCACTCATTGTCAACGATCTTAACCCGATCGTGTCTGATCGAGGAGATTGTTAATGTATGCGATGTGATACGATGCCGGATCCGTTCTTGATAGATGTGGCACTGCACTGTACGTAAGATTCGTAATGTTTATGTGCTGTTTATGCTTGCATGAGACATGCATGGAGCGCGGGCTATTAGACTACTTAGGACTAGTACGCATATGCATGTGATTACACCTCGTCGTCCTCATCCACAGAAGCACCCCAAAGGACACGTCGCGTGCATATAGCATCTGATCGATGTGGACGTTGTGCTCTGCGTCCATGATATGATCGAGATCTTATCTTCTTCTTTTTTCTCATGAGAGCACGTACTATGATGCGAGATGTAGTTTTGAGAGTCGTGTGGGTGTGACATGCATGGAGAGCTGCATGCACGTGACCAATCAATGGAAAAAATGGCAGTGGCATCTCGCACCGGATATCCTTTGTTAGGAAAAATGGTCGGTTGTTAGGAATATTGCAAGGGTAAGGCAGGCCTGATCCATCTTGGTTCAGTTGATCGAATCATCGAAGTAGTAATTGGCTGCAATATTTTTTTCTCGGGAGAGTAATTGGCTAGAGTAAAATTGAAGCTAAGCTCGAGTATCATAGCAAGTACTCTCCTCGCAATTTTTTTTAGAAAAAAAATCATATCAAGCACTCTCCCTTCTTTTCGTTTTCCGGGAAAATTCCGACCTATTCTTTTTTTTGCGAGGAAAACTTCCAATCTACTCATCAACAGCTCCCGACCTATTCATCTTCAATTGTGACAGTACAACCAGAGGTAGAGGACGAATTTTTTTTAAGGTGTGGCGACACGCTGCACTCTTGCCTGACGACCATGACCCGTGAAGGAGGCGGTGCTGGGCAGCTGGCTACCGTCGCGCTGCTCGCGTCGTCGCTTGCTACCGCCGCCTGCTAGGCCACAGTCGCATCCCTTCACGTTTGCTCGACGGGCTCCGGCTCGACGCCCAGCCCACGGCCGTCATTGGCTGTCTCGTCGTCCACCTCGTCCCGGCCTGGCCAACCGTCGCCGTGCTAGGAAACAAAGAGGAAAACGTGGAGGTTTTGCAAGGGTTGTTTTTTTTTGAGCAAATTCGCAAGGGTTGTTGCGTGTGCCGGAGTGTGTCTCGGGTCGCTGGTTGGCTTCGTGCTGTTTGGGGCGATCGGTTCAGTAGTTGATCGGTGGTTCAAGGCCTCATGGGCCTGCGTCTGCGTGGCCCATTCCAGCAAACGGTGACTTTCCCAGTGATACGACAAGTCAAACGAGGCAACGAGCGTACCCAGCCAGCCGATAGCATGTTATGTGTAGGTATACAATTTTTTTGCACCGCATCAAGGTATGGCGGCTGCCACCCCTCGCCCACCGGGGTCCTCCGCCAGTGAGTATAACGAACACTAGAAATAATAAAAATTACATCCAGATCCGTAGACCACCTAGCAGCGACTGCAAGCACTAAAGCGAGCCGAAGGCGCGCCGCCGTCATCGTCCCTTCCTCGTTGGAGCTGGGCAAAACTTGTTGTAGTAGACAGTCGGAAAGTCGCCATGCTAAGGCCCCACAGGACCAGTGCACTAGAATAGCAACTGCCGTCATTGAATAGTAGCGTAGATCGGAAGGATCTAACCTGAAGACACACGAACGTAGAAGAACTATGACCAGATCCGAGCAAATCCACCAAGGACAGATCTGCCGGAGACACACTGCCAAATGCCCACCAACAATGCTAGACGCACCACCGGGATGGGGGCTAGACGGGGAGAACCTTATGCCATCTTCAGGGAGCTACCGCCGGCTCGTCTTTCTGAGTAGGACACAAACCCTAACAAAACTCGAAGGAACGTCTAAAAACGATGTCCTCCCGCCGGCAAGGGCCACGATCCACCGCGCCGCCATGGCCCTAAGGCCACCAGAGACAAGGCGGACTGGCGGCGGTGCCGACGGGAGGCAGAGGAACCCTAGGCTTTTTGGGGATAGCAAGTACTCTCAAATGGGGACAGCATGGTCATCTCTTAGGTTTACACCACCAATCTCAAATATTTTCAATGCTTATTACTCCCTCCGTCTCAAAATAAATGTTTCAAGACTTTGTTTCGCCGGAATTGATTTTAGGGAAAGTAGTGGCTGCACCCCGCCATAGGACCAGCTCATTTGTGTGGCTAGATGTATTATGTGTTGTCGTGTTGGTAATAGAAAACCATTTGAGGTGGAATAAACAGTAGGTATTGGCCTGCTGGATATTTTCCTTGCATTTTCAATTAAATGTTAAATACAGAGGGTAAAAAAGAGCTAACAAACTCTAGGGTCTAGTTGACTATGTGTAGAGCTGTAAAAATAAAGACACATTTTACATAAAAGTCTTGGCCCAATCAGAGAATTGTGAGTGTGCCTTCCTTTCTTATCATTTTCAGTCATGTATTGTTAACTATTATTGGATATATTGTCTCTAGCATGGCTTTTATATGCCAATCACAATATATATAACATTGTAGCCAAAGATGCATCTCGAAGAAACATGGTGAAGTTTGATAAAATAAGCTTCCAAATTAAGTGTATCTTTAACCTTTAGTCCAAAGTACTTCTATACCTAATATTAAAGGGAGGATTATTTCTCCACTTTTTTGATCCATCAATCCGTTTCGTCAGTCGTCCTTTTTTCAGTCGTTTAATAAAAGCGTTTCGTACGTTGTCTTTTTTTCCTAGGTCGTTTGTTGCATCAAAACTAATATTAAAGGGAGGATTGTTTCTCCACTGTTTTTGATCCATCAATCCGTTTCAGTCGTCCTTTCCTCAGTCGTTTAATAAAAGTGTTTCATACGTTGTCTTTTTTTCCCTAGGTCATTGCGTTGCATAAAAAAACTGTGGTAGACGGGCTCGAACCACGGTGGCCAGGAAAGTGCCCGCAGGCACAAGCCAACCCATCTCGCCCATATTACTAACATTGATAAAGGAAGGTATGTATGTATTGGTTAAGGGTGTTTTCTAAAAAAATGAATCCTTAGAAGCCAGACACCAAACACTGCTTGATGAAAGAAACAGAAAAAACAAACATTGTCTGGACGAAGTTCGGTCCACTCCTATTCCAGTATCCTGCACATATTTGAGTTGGAGTCTATGTAGTGTAATCATATGTTGTAAATAAAGGGAAAAAGCTACGGGCTGAGGGAAACAAAAAAGATTGATCAATCTAATCTTGCTTGTTGTATTTCCTGCCTATGCCGGCCGACGGAATTGATCGCTAGATGACTAGATCAGCTAGCTTGCCGTATTTCCTAACTTCCACATAATCGATTTGGTGGCCTACTTAAGCCTTTCTTCGTAGGGGCGTGTACCTTGCTGGAAAGCATAATCGCGAGGTGCGACTCAAGGTCGAGCTGCGCCAAGAAGAACGACATGGGCCCCATGGTTGAATGTTGCATCAGCGAGCAGATTAGAATTTGCATCGAACCAGGAAAGCTATGTGGATTATAGCGTCCTGCCCCACATGACCATGGAGATGGAGATGAAGCGGATGAGGCATGAGCACCAAGGAGCCTGAGGTGTCGGCTAGCAAGGCCGAACCCAACACCATCAGTAAAGTCGACGATGACAACGCCAAAAACATAGAGGAAATAGACAATCAGCCGGTGCTGGTTGAGCTGGATGTGTCGAAGGAGAACTCGGCAAAGATCGGCATCCAGCATGAGTGCATAATGATGATGAGGACATGCCATCAGCATCGGTTGCGCCTACTTACGGAAGGCTGCATATGAGCGGATCATCGCCACCTCACCTCCTTATTAGAGGCCAACTCGCTCTTCTTCTCCAACTATACGGGCAGCTCCCCTACAAGTTCGACAACTATTAACAGGTAAACACATTGTCGCACCATGGTATTAAACCTTGATTCTGGCCCATCCCTATATGACCAGCCCTTAAATTGTCTTGTCTCAAAACTTGTCCTTTCCGTATTATGTGAGGGTACTAGCTGCTTACTCCACATTATAAAGAAACTATAAGTTTTTTGAAAAATAGAATCAGACTCAAGTTTCAAAGTAATTACACATAATAAAAAATAATCACCATCTTGGTCCAAATTGTATTTTTAAGCAGTGAATGCTACAAGGTTGCTGCTTGCCTAAGGCGAAAGCAGGTTCAATTGTAAAATGAGATGCCAAATATTATGGACTAGACCATACGTGCCAAAGATTCTTCTATTACGGTATGTGTGAGCGGTTGTCTTGAAAGACATGATTGAGTTAGCGGCATGTAATATTTTTTCTCTTCCATTGCAACGCACAGGCATATTTGCTAGTATTTTTTAATGGGAAGTTTATTTCATAGTAACTTTTTATCACCGTTTGTGCTGCCATGCAAAATTATAGGCTTCTGTGATTATCTCTGTAATATATCCTACCTCCTTATCTAAAGGTATCTATTATTCCATCAATATTTTTGCTGAGAATTTACTTCTTAATGTACTTTGCACCTTTGTTGCGCCAACCCACTTTGTCATTGGCAACCTAACTAAATTTTTGCGGTCCTACATCCTATGGCATCAAAGCATGTTGCCTAGTTTGGCTACTGAAATATTCTGTCTGTGTGGTCATGCTCTGTTCTATTCTTTAAGAATCGAAATTCAAATGGCTCTTTAATTTACTATCTCGTAATCAAGTGTTCCACCTCTCTGAATACTACCATCCTTAGATTGCTGCATCTCAAAACTATCATCAGTACATATGTAGCAGATCTTATTTGAAGCCTGACCCTTTGCTACTTACTATCTCATGACTCGCCACCAGAACGACAACTTGAGCATGGATGTATATTTAATGGATAAAAACTAAATTGCTATTTGAAAAGCATTATGCATTTCATTTCTGGTTGGAATTCCTTTTAAAATCAGCTAATGACTTATTTAAAATTTAGCTATTTGCGAAATAGAATTGTAGCATTCATCCGCCTAGTACATCAATTGAACTGCTCATTTCCAAAGTTAAATCCAATATTTAATTTAGGGAATCAAATTCAATTGATTTAATCGACCAAATGTTTAGGTTGGTCAAAACCATAGTAAGGAGTTTTTTTTTCTTCATATTTATCGTATGAAAACTGCCATGCGCCTATCTTGGTGGCCCCATTCTGTCAGATAAGGTACACTTCTGGAGTTTACAGAAGGAGACCCGTGTTTACAAACCGTTTGAGATGCGGTTTAGGGACTTAGAAGAACATTTTCTTAGTTCAATCACTACATTGAACCATACTTAGAAGCCTTGTTTTGAGGTGTGTGTGTGGGGGGGGGGGGGGGGGGTCGTGGGGGTGGGGGGGGGTTGTGGGGGGGGGGGGGGGGGTGGTGTGGGGGGGGGGGGGGTGGGGGGTTGTGGGGGGGTGGGGGGTGTGGTGTTTGTTGTTGTGGTTTTTTTTTTTTTTTCTTTTCTGGTTTTTTTGCTTTTTTTTTGGTGTGTTTGGTCGTCGCCACTTGAAGATATTACTCAAGATGGCCAAGGCCAATTTGTTACATCATCAGAAGTAGGCAAGAGGAAAGGTATAACCTTCAAGAATTGGCGGTGTCCTTGTGTTTCTGTTTCCCAAATCCCCAACGGGTGAAGTCATTTAACATGTTTCGCAATGTGGTGGAGTTATGTTGATCAATGTCGCAAAATAGAAGCACATTCCCAAATCTTTCAAAGGGCGTTGAGAATAGCGGTGTTCCAAACTTGGTGGAGTAGAGGTATTGGCAGCTGGAATTTCTAAATACCATTAATATCTTGGATGTTTAGTCAATTCCCAAATGTTACCAAATCATGACGGTGAAGGGGCAATAGAGAAACATGTGCTCTGTTGACTCAGTTTGATGTTGACATCTTGGGCTAGAACTTGAGTAGACGATATGCTTGTGGTGGAGGTTGAGCTAGGTGTTGAGGCACTTGCAGAATAAGAGTTGTAGAAATACCTTCACTTTATTGGGTACATACCCTAGACTCCCGGATAAAGTCAGCAGTTTGATCTATGAACCCCTCATGAATGAAAAAGTCCATAGGTGTGCTTGGTGGAGAAGGGAGCGCCTTTGTTGAGGAAAAGTTTGTCTTGCCTAAGCCCAAACAGAATGTCATGGAACTAAGACAAGAGAAACTGCAATTTCAAGGAAGCCACTTGCGGTTAGGCGATTCCTTAGGTTAGACCTTACACTGTTCAACATGACTGAGACACCCAGTTCAATGGAATGGATGAAAAATAGGTCGGGGGGGGCTAGTGGTAGGTGGTGGAGCCAGGTATCTAGCCAAAAAATGCGAAGTGGCCATCTTTCATCGTAACAAAATAAACCTGTTGTAGTTTAGTTATTTGTTGGTTAATATTATTTGAAAGAAAAGAGTCACGGTTCTGGGTGCAAGTGGTGTTAGGATGCTGAAGTTGTACCCAACACACCCAAGGATTGTTGGTAGGTAGGAGAAATTTAATGAAAAATTTCATGAGTAGGCAGATATTCTATGTACGGATATTTTTATTGTTAGACCACCAAATTCTCTTATATTGCAAACATAATCCCACGCGATTAAGCATTGTGCACTTCTGTAAGTCTGGTATGTAGCCCAAAAGAACGCACGTCGAATAGCATCCACTTCTTTGATCACCTTTTTAGGTAGACGAAAAACAGAAATGTAGTAAATAGCTAGAGAGTCAATGATGGCTACCAAGAGAAGTAGTCTACCTTGTTAGGAAACATAGTAGAAAACAAAAAAAAATCGCACCTACGATCACCCAAGATCAATATGAAGATGCATAATGGGTTGGGATCACAATCGTTACCGTCACCGAGTTGCAGCGGAAGAAGAACTTGTCGGTGTAGATCGTACTTGGAGTCTCTCGAACTGTCGACGAACGATCCCTCGTACCGCCCACGAATAGTCCCTCGAACCGTAGACCGAAAGCACGGCCTCTCTACTTGGTTGCAAGCGTGCAGCCTTCACGATCCGGCAGCGCTTCGCCGTCCAGAGCTAATCGTCGCCAGAGAATTAGAGGGAGGAGATTAGAACTAAACTGGGCTTCTAGTTATGAGGACAAGAGGATTAGCCTAGCTCTTATTAGTCAACTAGGACCAAGTAGAACCAGAACTAGAAGAAATAGAGGAGGCTCCGAAACTTCTATATCAAAAGAGCACAAATCCTCAAGTATATATAGGTTAGAGGAGAGAGGGGGGGCTGCCAACAAGGAGGGAAAGCCTCCTTGGGGCGCCGGCCAAGGGGGAGGAGGAGCTGGACTCTTCCCCCACTCCTATTCAACCTCCTTCCTTAGGGAAGGGAGGCGCCTTCCCACTTGGGCCTTTGTGGCCCATGTTGCCTTTCACCTCTTGGCCTTTTTAGACCCGTTGATACTAAATTAAATATATAAATGATCTAAATACTTTCAGACTATTTTATATATAATATAACATCCCCGGAAACATTTTTCACCTATATATAAATATTGGTAATACCCGGTATTATCTGATATTCACCGAAACCCTTCCGGTGACCCCAAAACGCGTTTGGATCCTCTCAGAACTATTCTGAATATTAATGAAAAAATTCCACAAATATATTCTCATCACTCCCGTCCTACTAACACTTATAAGATCGTGATTGCCTTAAGCTTGTGACCCTGTAGGTTTGGTAACTCATAGACATGAACAAAACCGTTTGTTCAATGACCGACGGCGGGACCGTGGATATCCATATCGATCCCTATGAGCATAGGAATGATATTCGAGTGAACCTATGGTTATCATGTGATGTTCCTTTTGCTTTGCGATACTTCAAAAAACTCGGGATGCATCGGTATCCTCCTGAGTCATCACTATGCTCACTATACCAAAATCCTCGTTACTGGTTTTGTTCTTCTTTCTCGTTATCATGTTCCGGCATCCCTGTGACGTAGTCACCTGTGTCTGGCCAGATAGAAGGCCCTAAGAATATCTCTCCATTGTCCGAGGAGCAAATCTCACTCTCGAGCTATCTAGTCGGTCAAACTTTCCGATGAACCTGTAAGTTGTCGTTATGATCACCATGTTACAGGTGACGTTTGAGCAATCCCAAAGCCCACCGTACGGTAAGAAGTGACTATGATACTCTCATGGTCTAAGGAGCAAAATCACATGTTAACATTTTGTATTATTACAATTGATTACAGATGATATTAACTCAATTCATAACAGACAAGTTTGGGTCGATTCAATATGATCGTTCTTCCAACGTCATAATCACAATGTTGTCTTAGGATCATCATTACACTTAACGGTATCCTAAGATCCGAAAAACGTGATCACCAACAATACTTGAGCTAGTCCTAGAGGCAAGACTAGGAACCTTTATTTATTCGTTTATCATTTCACACGTGCATATGAGTTTTTCATTGAATCGCATATTCCAGAATCATAACAGTTATAACATAAAATATAAACACTTAATTATGAATATGGAAATATAATAATATAATATTATTTCCTCTAGGGCATATTTCCAACATACCCCCCTTAGACAGAAGTATGCACACCATTGGGATAAGAATATGAGACAACGGGCATAAATGAATCAGAGTGCGGAGGCCGGTAGTTCATATGGCAATAGTAGTAGTCCAATCAAGGTACGTCTAGGGGAAGGACGCTGCATCACAACCTAAAGTGGAAGCTCTAGAGGCTGCCATGACTTGATCAACATGCATTGGGATGAAATTAGTTTTTTGAAAGTTGATTGAAAGACCCGTGGCTAGGAGAAGTCTTCAAGAATTCTTTTTAGATGTTGCGCAGCCGAATTAGAAGCTTTGGCGATGATCAACGTGGCGGTGTAGTATTGTAGGGTCACATGTGGTAGATGGTGATAGAGCGGGTGGCAAAGATTATTTGGGTTTTGTTTCTGGATTATGAGTTGTTGAAGGATGTCCGCAGTTATGATGAATATGTAGGGGGGAAGTGGATTGCCCTGCTGTAGATCATGTTTGCAAGGGTAACAGATGCATGTGCATTTCAGTGGAAAACAAACTTCACTTAGTCAAATCAAGACTTATTAAAAAACAAATCATAGCAAAAACACTATATACACACTATTATAGCTCACTAAAGTGGATCATGCGTTACACTACTTAATCAATGACCAGTTTAGTGCAACTGTATACGCATCAAGAATATACTTATTTACTTCTCAAAAAAAGAGAATATAATTTGCCTTTTTTTTTGTGATGGTGTTCCGGAAGTTTACTTTTGGCATTGGCGATCAGATTCAGCCAGGGATGTAACTCCAAGGCTCGGAAACAAGCACACAACGGAGCACCCAACAAAGTGTAAGATTGTCACAACATAGAGAAAACAGCACCCCAGTTGGTCAAATCCTGGCCTAAAACAAAACAAATCAAATCAAAATAGCAAAGCAGCAGAGCCGCCAATCTTACCTTGTAGGAGTAGACTATAGCGCATTAAAATGGACCGTATACGGTGCACTAATTAATTAATGATCACTTGTAGTCCGCCAAGTCTTTTCAGTGTCGGCATCAAGAATATATTTACTTACACTAATTAATTAATGATCACTTAGTCCAACAAGTCCTCTCAGTGTAAGCATCAAGAGTATTATTTAACATTGCAGGAAAGCCAAGAACACTGTATATAACGCGGAGAGCTTGGTTAGTTGCACTTCATCACAAGCCATCTACATACACGTGGGGAATAACGCACGTAGACACACATGGCTCCTCATACTCTCTATTGGATTAGTGTGTCCCTGGTCGCCTTCTTGGCGTCCTCGTCATGCGTTGCGGCGAGGGCCGCTCGGGCACCCAAAACCACTGACCCGACGGCCGGGTTCACGGCGGTGAGCCTCGAGGAGAGCAACTTCTCGCTGCAGCGGCCTTTCGATGAGGCAAGTGGCGCCCGGTACAGTTTCGACGGCACCGTCCGAACGCTGTGGGTGCTCTCCTCCGACAAGCCCCATGCCCGCCAGAGCCATACCAGCCCAAGAACTGAGATCAGGATGGAAGTAAGTTAGCTATTACTACTACTCCATTCGTTCCATAATATAAGAGCGTTTTTTACATTAATGAAGTGTCAAAAACGCTTTTATATTATGAAACGGAGGGAGTACTACTCATTTATGTATTTGTGAATGTAACTATATAATCGAAGACCTTATTGGTTGCTTTTGCTATTCATCTACCTGCAGGGATACGACTACAGCTCCGGCGTGTGGCAGTTTGAGGGCCACGGCTACGTCCCCTCAGGCACGACCGGGGTGTCCATCATGCAGGTGTTCGGCGCCGGCGAGACAGCCACCACCCTCATGCTGCACGTCTATAACGGCGCGCTGCGGTACTACGACCGCCAGGTCGTGGAGGACGACATCTATGACAGATGGTTCCGGCTTAACGTGGTCCACGACGTCAAGGCATCGACGCTCACCGTGTACATCGACGGCAAGCAGAAGCTGCATGTCCATGGCCGTGGCGGCCACTCACATTACTTCAAGTTTGGTGTGTACGCGCAGAACCATGACTCCAGCTGCATGGAGTCGCGCTGGAAGGGGATCAGGATCCTCAAGAAAGAGTGACACATTGATTCAGATTTTATGGCCGATTCCATATTTTTCTTGGATATAATATATTTATGTTGTCGCCTTATCATAGTGGCTGTGTACTGTTGTGGACTTATGATATGTACTAATACATATGAGGCTGAGTATGTATGTTATTTGTTTGTGGTAATTTAGTTTTTCTTTAATGACCCGATGATGTTTTAGATGTGGAAATAATATCCGTTACAGAATGCGTACACAGTTAGCATGTGTACATGAATAACTAATGTAAAAATATATCCTGAGAATGGAAATAAATTACAATAAACCAAACTTGAACAATTTGCACTTAACTGACACACCCGCAGCAAATAAAATATTCTACTCACTCTGTGCTTGATTAGAAGGCGTATGAATTTTGTCTGAAGTCAAACAATGTAAAGTTTGACAACATTTTTAGTAAAAACTATGAACAACTACAATATTAATTAATTAGATATGAAAAAATATTTATTGTATATTTAATGATATTATTTTGGTATTGTAGTTTCAACCAAATCCTTGATGCAATATGCTTTAATGACCTGATGATGCATGTGAAAACAATATTTGTCACAGTACGCATACATAGTTACCATTTTTGCAGATGTATACTTAGTAAATAATATTCAAAATGGAACGAATATTGTTCCTCGGAAATAGTCCGGTTTCTAAGCAGTGTATGTTAAAACTTTTGCGAAACATTCTCAAATTTACAACAACAAATTGATGTCATATATGAGGGAACCATGCCAAGTTTCATGTTTTTCAAATTTTTACCACAACAAATTGATGTCATATAATGTCACAATTTTTTATATCACAAACATTTTTGAATCGGTGAACATTTTTTGGAATATGGACATTTTTTGAAATATGGGAACAATTTTTTAAAATTCACAAATATTTTTTGAATCAGCAAACTTTAAAAAAAATTGGAACAATATTTGAAATTCATGAACATGCTTTTTTGAATTCATAAATGTTTTTGAATTTTTTGAACAATTTTTTATTTTAGAAAGATATTAATAGAAAGCGGGCGGAAATCTAAAAAAACTAACAAAAAACTTCGTTTTTGCAACAAAGAAACGCTGAAAACCAATACAAATACATTAGGCAAGCTCAGTAGCACTCGCTGTCCTAGTTGGGCCGGAAAAATTCATGGTTGCAGGAGGAAGGGTGCACCTTTCCTCGCTACTCCCCTCGTAGGTCGGGGAACAGGAGATCCCCTCCATGACTTCTTTGGGTTGTCACAGTGGCGGAGCTTCATGGGGTCAACCTGGGCCACCCACCACCCCAGCCCATGAAGAAATCTCCTAATACTCTTTAGTATTTGGGCCATAAGTGCGGTAAAATCAACCCAAACCTCGTAATTTTGCCCACCCTCAGCCCTTTCCCCTTCAAAGATTTGGCCCTAGCTCCGCCACTAAGTCATCACATTTCTATATGAATCCATCATCAGATGCCTTGAGTAAATATTAATTGAACCTGGCCTCGTTTTATCCCATGCTCTGGATCAACCCATCGCCTCTCCTCGTCGTGCCCAAACGATGGCACCTCTCCGCAATGTAGCTCCTCGCTGCATTGCAAGGATGAAGGAGGCAATGGTTGGCTTCATCACCGGCAGTCGCAGGGCCACCGAGGTAGCCCGCTGTATAGGGACAACCCCAATCATCATAGTGTACTGCGTGTACACGAAAGATCATGGTGATGCTGATAATTTCTCCTAAAACATCCCAGAGAAAAATAATTGAATAAATTTCAACAGAGAAGCCGATATCTCTACTACTATTAAACAAGCAAACATATTCATCGCTAAGTGCACCTAGCCTAACGTACACATAACAACACGGACCAATTACACCCTCACGATCAGACCATTTAATTTGATCTAACCGTTGAGATTATACTAACCCTCATCCGAAAGTGCGTTTAGCAAATTACCCTGGCGGATGAAAACTCTGCCGAACCAAGTCGTTCCGCGCCCCGCGTCCACACCAATACATCGCTTCCTTAATCCAAGGGGAAAAAAACAACCCGATCGCAAACAGATACCAAGCGAGCGATGCGGTCAACGCCGGGCGGTGGCGGCAGCTCGATGCAGGGAACGGTGAGGAGCGTGGACTCCGGCGGGGCTGGCGTTGATCTGGCGGATGGCAGCCAGATAGATCGACGACGGGTGGCTCCAGCGAGTCGGAGGGACGCCGGTGGTAGGCTGGCAGCTGACCTCCTCCCTGGCTAGCTGTGGTTCCAGGGAGAGAGAGCTTCGAAGGTGAGGAGCTAGCGACGGACAGAAGGAAGGGAGATGAGGAAGGGCAGGGGCGCGGCCGGCGGACTCGACGGTGAACCTCCTGTGGCGACAGTCTCCGGCGAGAGGCGGCGCACGGCGCCGACGCGAGCCTACGGGGCGCTGACTGCTTTGATCTGCGGGACATCCGCTTGCTCCGAAACGGCTCCCGCGGCGGACTGAGAGGTCAACAACCCCACAACGGCGTCCTCACGGAGGCCAATGACCGGACTCCACTCACCCTTTCATCAGAGCCATCATCGAAGACCAAGGTTGCCGTCCCACGACCGCATGCGTACAGTGGCTTGACTAGATTTTCGATTTAGATATTGATTGAGTACTACTAGCTTAACTTACTAGGAAGTGCTGATCACAGGTGTGTCGATCTTGATCATCTAATTCGCTGCCGTCATTTTAGGAAGTACTGATCATCTCATACGCACGAGGCTTTTTTTTTGCGGGAGAGTATCGAGGCTTTGCAGCTAGAGAGCAGACAGACCTATTAGGAAGTGTTGGTACTGTGGAAGACCCAATAGGATTAGCCACCGATCTTATTGAAGCAGAAGACCGAACAGGCAGTGTGTGTAATGACTTATAAGTTCAAGGCGTTTGAGGTATAGATCACAATATCATTTTTTTTCTTTGATAATTTGGTGTTTAGTGGTGTTGCCACATGACCAAGTTCGGATATATCCTTTTTCTTCCTTTCAACTATTTTGGATTCTCTTATTTGTTTTATTTCTTTTTTCTGTGAAATTCATTCATTTCTTTCTTGTGTGTGCATGGATCTACCAGGAAACAAATGGTGAGTGATCCTCTGTCAACCTCATTCCTCCCTTGTCCCTTGTTTGGTGGATTAGTATTTTTCTGTCAATGTGTTTATGCACTTTCTTTCTTTTAGCTCAAGCATATATGATGAGTCCTTTCATGCATTTTTTTTTACAATACTCTAATGTGTCTGGCATGATCAGATGATTTTTCTGGTTGCAGAGAGAATAAAATACATATCAACCATCGAGGCCAATTTTTACTGGAAATTTTCTTGCGGCCATCTGGATGTTTGTGTAGATCTGCTCTGCAACACGGCTGGACATTATGTTGTTTTCGGTTGACAGAAGCCGTATCAGTACTATGTATGTAAATGTAGCTTGGAAGACAAAGGAAGCATAACAGATGGAGGTGTTCTTTTTAACCTTTTTTAAACTGCTATGTAGCAATGGGGCCTATCTGCCGTCTCAAAAATGAGATGGGCATCAAATGATATTATGAAAATAAGTTTTCCAGAAAAAGCGTATCACAATGAACACCAGTGTGTCTTGCTAATTTTAATTTTGTTTCAACATCAAACTCAGATTCGCAAAGCTGTCAACTATTACATGTCAAAGTTATGACAAGTATGAAGTATGGCAAAATCATATCGAGAAGTATGTTACTCCCCCCCAGTCTTCGATATCTAAACAGCTCCTATGTGCAGGTAGCAAAGGCAACAATTCAAGTACTGAATTAACATAAAGAACTAAGGGAGAAGCGTCCATCGAAAAGCTCAAAGTCATTGGTTCGCATTGCTGCGATTATATCAAATCAATGGAAACGAAGGTTAGCTTGTTGACCATCTTGACTACATTTTCGTTGTTTCTTATTAGCCCTGAGATATAGATATACTGGTAATCATTCTTCACCCGTTACGACTGAAACGTGATTATCACATTGTATTGTCCTGTGTCACAAATTGTTTTTGAAACATAATTCCTGCCCATCATTTGTTCAAAATTGAAAGTATATAAGATAAAAAATCATATATATTAAGATGGTAATGAGAAATTTTCTTGCTAAGATAATAACGTGCATTGCACGTGCAGACTTACTAGTTACAGTGAAGAACGCTAATGGGTCGCCATTCTCTAAGAGGAAGGTGCTAACGCTGGAAGTGGCAATGGGGTAATACCGTCATTGCCATGATGCCAATCCCCGTCGTGCAGTCGGATCTTCCTAAACCGGCTAAAAAGGTATTTTAGTTAGTTTCCTACTTATTTTTCTGCTCGTTATTTTTTTCAGTCCGTACATTTCGGAAAACTGCCGCACTTAGGGGCATTTTTGCAGCCGGTTTTCATGAGACCGGTTGTAATCAAAGTTTTAAATAGCCGGCTATAGAGGTTTGAGTAAGGTGTCACTAAATAGTATTCATGTGTGATTTTTCAGTAAAATTACAAAATAGCAACCTATAGCCGGACGCAAAGTATGTGATCGCGAGCTCACAGGAGCTCGGAATCACACCCGTGCAGAGTAGCTATCAGATTCGTTGCATTGAAAGGAGGCTGGGGTCCGCGGGTCCACATTGAACGTGGAAAATCATTTTCACGCTCCCGTACTAATCTGACAGTTGGGCCCTGGCTGCACGGAAGTTTGGACAGCGTCGACGGAGCGAGCCCGAGCCGTGGCTCGAGACGTCGCCGGCGTCCTGATCCGTGGATCAGATCCGGGGGGTTCCGGTAGTGCCGGCAGTGAGCGCAGTAAATGCGGTAGGTGGGCCGCTGGGAGGTGGAGCAGTTAGGTTGGCTTTGGCATTCCTCTCAGACGGGGGGACGGGGGGAGATTTACCGCGGCGAAGGCGGCGGGGCGGTGCAGTGAGATCTCAGGTGTGCCGGCGGCCATAGAGTTCTTGATGCAGCCCATAAACAGGTCAGGATCTCGTTGATGTATAATTCTTTGCATCTTCTGCTTTCGGGATTGGGGACTGAATCGGCTTCTGACGGGAGCTAAATTTGTGTGGTACAAGTAGAACAGTCCTAGAGGAGGTCAATGAGAGCAACAGCATGATGGAGCCTGTGCGGTTTCTGGTCACCGCGACGGCGGAGGTTGAGCTTCTTGCAGCAGCGGCTTCAAGTGCGGATGGCCAGATCTGTCTTGAAGAGGTCGCTGCAGAGGCTGGAACTGCAGATATGCCTCAGTGTTCCGAGAACTTCATACAGCAAATGGACCCTAAAACACCAGGCTGGACACAGAGGTATGGAAAAATCAAGACTCAGTCTATACTGTAACATAATATGTTATGGACTAGGGGATATGGGCTGTTAGTTTTGTAAGCAGTAATTGATGAATCCAAGAGCCAAGAAGTGATGGCAGAATATAGATATAGGCATAATTGATTTTGTTAGAAAAAATAGACAAAAGGATGCATATCAGAAAATAGATTGTGCAAACTCTGTGATGTACTCCCTCCATTCCAAAATAGATGACCCAACTTTGTACTAACTTAGCAAAGTTAGTACAAAGTTGGGTCATCTATTTTGGAACGGAGGGAGTAGTCATGATTCATTTGCAGTATGTGGGACACTGTAAAATCTAAACATGGATTTTTCTGAAGCAAAATCTGATGTTTTTTTTGCCGTTGTGGCGGAGTGCGTGTAGGTGCTGCTGCAGCAGGAAGGGCCCCTTGCGCGGACAGGGTCACGGCCCTGGAGCAGACCGTGAGGGAGTTTGCAGAGCATCCAGGAGACATAGTAATCATGCCAAGGATAGGAACAAGTTTCGACACACTTGGTGAGGCGTACGACTTATACAATTTATACTCTTGGGAGAAAGGATTTGGCATTAGATATGCAAAGAGCAGGTTAAATGTGAACCGGACAAAATGCATGCAAGAGATAGTATGTGGATGCGCACTACGAATAATGTTAAATATATTTGAGAAGTACTTACATATATATGATAAAAGATATATGTTCACTGAACTGAGCATGCCTTGTGACCAAGTTGTCAGGGGAAGCCAATAGTTGAAAATACTCGTTCTTGCCGCTGTGAGTGCCCAGCCCTGATGAGATTATTGCGGTCTAAGGACAACGGTTGGTACATAGCTGAGCATCGAGATGTGCACAACCATGCCCTGTCGCAAACTTATGGACAGACAATACACTGGCCATCGCACAAGCATATTGATGTGTACAGCAAGGATCTGGTGAAGCAGCTGTGGCAAAACAATGTCAATCTGGCCAAGGTGTACAACATTATCAGTAGCTTCTTCAGAAAGATGGAGAATGTACCATTCACTAAACGAGCGTTGCGGAATTTGTGTGGGAAGATAAGCCGTGAGCAATCAGAGGATGACGTGAGGAAAACAATGGAGGTGTTTCATGAACTGTGTTCGAATGACCCACAGTTTACCTACCGGGTTCAGGCTGACAAAGATGGTAGAATCAGCAATCTAATGTGGGCAACCGGTAACAGCAGGCTGCAGTACAATTTTTTCGGTGATGTTGTTACATTTGATACAACTTACCGCACCAACCTATATGACATGCCATTTGGCTTATTTGTGAGGGTGAACAACCATTTTCAGAGCATCATACTTGCTGGTGTCTTGGTTAGATCTAAGATTGAAACGTTTGAGTGGGTATTCTCGGAGTTTGTTAGGATAATGGGGGGTAGTGCACCACAAACCATCCTGACAGGTAAGTCATGCTGGATTTTTATTAGTTCTATATCGCTAGAAACAACGCAGTCAAATATTTTGGAAAACTGATGACCATGGTGTGAATATAATTGCAGATCAAAACCGGGCAATGGAGGTTGCCATACGAAATGTAATGCTTGACACGGCTCACCGCTGGTGCAAGTGGCATGTGCTAAAAAAGGTAAAAGAGTCACTTGGTCCGTTGTACTAAAAAAGAGCGAATTCCGACCCGAGTTTCACAAGGTTGTCAATCACATGTTAACCATAGATGAGTTTGAAGAAGGTTGGAAGTACCTTATAGAGAAGTACAACTTGAAAAGTGACGATTACATGACTAATTTGTATGAGATACGACACAAGTGGGCAAAGCCATACTTCAAGGGCGTATTCTGTGCAAAGATGACTAGTACGCAACGGAGTGAAAGTGCAAACCACATGTTGAAGAACTATGTGCCCCCTGGGTGCCCAGTGCATATATTTGTGAGGAAGTACATGAGCTTAATATTTGACCGGGAATCCGAAGAGAATTATGAGGAGAAGCGGACAGCAATCGTAAGCGCCAACCCATTCATAGTTGTCAATCTAGTGTACCTTCTGTGATGCGATTAACTTGACTGAACACATAATCATGTATGGTTTTTCAGGGGAGGCCCCTTATGCGAGCAAATTTGGCAACCGAGAGGCATGCTGGGAAGATATAAACTAGAGCTATGTTTGAGCAATTCGGTCATATACTTTACGAGTGTGGTGCATATCAGGTCGAGGAGCTACAAAAGGGTAAGGAGTATGTTGCAATACATACAGACGCAGCACGGCGGGAAAATGGTGCAGAACTTCGTACAAGGTGACGGTGATTGAAGGAGGGGAAGAATTTGACTGCAAGTGTGGTCAATTTGCACACATGGGTTTGCTGTGCAGCCACATCCTGAAGGTGATTGAGATGGCATGAGTCATGAATATCTGGATATCTCTTCTTATAAACCTAGATTTTTCGGGTTAGAACTTACAAAGGAAAAATGCTATTACTGTTGTACTGTGCAGGTGCTGGACTTCATCTGTGTCACTGAAATCCCAAAGAACCATATTCTGAATAGGTGGACCAGAGATGCAAGAGATGTCCTTCCACCACATCTGATGCAGTACCAGAGGGACAATGCTAAGGACAACCCATTCAGTTACCGGCATTTCAAAATGTATATGCAAGCTATGGAGCTTGTGCGAATGGGTGACTCCAGTGTGGCAGCCTATGAACATTTGACCTCATTGTTCAATCGATGCGCAACAGAGATGAAGCCATTCACAGAAGTAAGAGATGGTTTAGGTCTGGAAGACAGGTTAGTGGACAATAATAAAGTTCCCAACAATGTACGCTCAGATGGTGATATCCGCGGAAGAAATGAAGGCACACAATTTACCATTGGCGGCGCAGACATCAATTCAGATAATGAGTCTACCAACAGGCTAGCAAACTTGTTATCCCCGTCTAAACGGAAGCAAGTGGGCAGACCAACAACTAGTAGGGAGAAGGCCCCATATGAGGTTTGAGTAAGAGAACAAGGTTTTGTGGCATATGCAGGCAGCAAGGCCACAAACGAACAACCTGCCCGGAGCGCGGTGATGTATCGAAACAGCCTCGCAAACCAGCTAGATGCAAGAACTGTGGAGTTGAAGGCCACCGGCGGAACAACTGCAATAAGGCAGCAGAACTAAGGCTGTGATAATTTCGCATTGCCTGTAAACTGTGTGGATTTGTAATCAGCAGTATGTTGGTTTACTTTGTCGGAACTTTTTTGATCTACTAGAACTGGGATTAAACAAGTAGTTTGTTTCGTACCTCTGTAACTGACATGTGTTTTCAGGGTTGGTATGAGTTATCTGAATTTTAACACAATGCTCTGAATGTGTGGACTGATATACGATGCTTGCGTCTGAATATGCATCCAGCTTTGGTTCTGCGTTGGTTCAGCCTGAATTTACGTGCTGGCTACGTCTGAATTTACTACTGGGTTGACATATTATCTGACTTTGATCATGCATTGTAGTTCATGTAATGCAAATTTGTGTGCATACTGACCTGGGTTGCCACGCATACGCCTACCTACCTCTTTGCTTGCTGAACAATGGACATGAGTAAATGCAGATGGGAAGTGTTGTGTCAGTTTGTTGCGGGCTAGTGAGCGGGCTTCCGTTTGAAATTTGAACCACACGGGCGGGAGGTTTGGGCTGGCCGTGTACAAATAGTAGATTGAGGCTGGCTCATGGAGCAGGGCCAGGCATTCGGCATCTGAACGGGGCTGATGGCAGCTTCAGGAGTTGCCCGTACTGCATCTTCATTGACCGGAACTGAAGAGTGATTGAAGGGGCGCAATGTGATCCAGGTACGTTCGATCTGCTTGGTGACCCCTGAATCCATTGTCTTGCTGATGGTACTATGGGGAACAAGTTCTTGTCCAATGTGGGCACTCTCTGATTCGGAAGCGTCAGTTAACCAAGGAGATGAAATTGAGCCTGCGAGAAGTGAGAACTCAGTGATCTCGTCGCTGTCTCTGCAGGTGGGTGGACTAAATCCAGAGCTATAAGGAGGAGGAGGAGGAGTGCTGGAGAAGATTTGTACCTGCCAACGGCACTGCACTAAATAAGCTAAACGGAGCCGTTGGACCAGATTCGATGAGAAAACGGCCCAATCCGTCCACGCCCGTCTGATCCGCGAGGACACTCGCTGACAGAGTTATCTGACCCGTGGGACACTCCCTGTTTCGGGAAATAATAACTAGTAGCATACACCAGCTGGTATAACAATTCCAGCCCAGATCATGAGATGTATGAATGGTGCAGATTCCGGGATCCTGTGAGCTCGGGCTCACATGAGTAATTTCCCCTATAGCCCTGCTATGGCCGCGCTATAGTTGTTTGAGCAGGGTGCCGCTATTTAAAAACTATGGTTGTGATGAGGGATCAAAAATTGTTTTATTAGTACTAAAAGAATTACATATTGGGAAAATACTTTTATAAACTAATCCATACGTATATTTATGGTTTTCAAGTATACAACCTAAACATAAAATATTTGAACATTTGCAGTGCCTCCTACTTCGCCAGGTCCGCGTCCGGCGCGACCGCCCTGCCGGCGGCGACCTGCTCCTCCGCCTGCAGATGCTCCTAGAGGAGGTTGTGGTTGTAGTTGTCATCGGCCTACGCCTCCTGGAACTGCTACTCCTGCACCATGTCCATATAATGGGCACAGGCCTCGCGATGGTCATGGTGCAATGCACCGGCGAGGGTGGAGCAGAGGAGGAGGGTGCCGCCGAAAAAGAGGAGGGTGGCACTGGCTCATCGGAGGAGGCGTCCTCCACTTGCACGTCCTCTGGCTGCCTGCCGGCCTGCCAGTCGGCGGCAATGGCGGCCATGGCCTTCTTCTGCTCCGACGTAAGCCCGTCCCAGAGAGCTTTGGCCGCAGGGGGATCCATGGCGGGGAGTGGTGTGGAGAGGGATGACTGTGGCTATGGCCGGGACATCGGGGCAGTGGTTTATATAGCACCGGTGGGCGGCAGTCGAACGGACGAGTGGCGCCGGAGGAGATGCCTCGGCAACCGCGTGCCATCAATACGGGCGGCAGACGGACGGACGGGTGGCCGTCGTGTCATATGAACGTGCGGCAGTCGCTTGCACCGGGAAGTGGCGCGGGCGGCGCTCTCTCGACCAGCGCCCCGCTTCAATGCCGGCGCTAGTGAGTGGTCGCGTTCGCTCGAGGCGGGCATGAATGCAGGCGCTGACGATCAGGAGCGGCGCTGACCTAAAACGCGCGAGAGGGGTGATGAGTTTTTGGTGGGTTAGGGCGGTCAGAAACAGGCTTGGGATCGGTCCGGACTCCCGCAAACCTCCCCCACTTTTGTCTCCGATTTGCGGGAGAAATCGCGTCCGGACCGCGCCGCAGACCGACACAGGCCCGCGTTGGATGGCTTCCGCGGTCCGGACCGTTACGGGAGGTTTGCGGGTTGGCGTTGGAGATGCCCTAACAATACTTATGCAAGACTACACTTTTACTTTTACTGAGCGAAGGGAGTAATGATGTGAGACTCATGGTAATATATTGCAACGAAATCACGAAGTACTCCAACATTACAACAGCGATGCATGCATCCTGACAACAGGTCATAACAAGAAAACTAAATTTGTGGCAATAATAGTACACCCTATATTGCCACACAGTACTTTCTCATTGCAATATTTCCATGCATGTACCACAGCAATATTTTGTTTCTGCTGCAGACCTGCATGTCACATTGCAAGCTAGAGAATTATTTAAGTTACTAGTACTAAAAGTAAGTGAAGGGAAACCGTACGTGGCAATGGAACTGCCACGGATTATTCGTCGTTGCAATACTGCCATAGCAAGATCATCATTCTTGGAGAAGAGTGGAGTTGGCGGTGAGGGCGCCGGCAAAGACAGCGTCGCAGCCGCCGCTCTGGCAGCCAGCACCGCAATAGCCCGGGCCGATGCCACAGGATCCCCACTTGCTACAACAGTAGTTGTTAGTGCAAACCTTGCCGCCGGCGTCCTTGCCGCACGGCTTGTCGGTGCTGCAAGCACCGCTCTGGCAGCCGCCGCCGCAGAACTCGGAACCGAGGCCGCAGAAGCCCCACTGGCTGCAGCAGAGGTTGTTCGGGCACAGCTTGCCGCCGGCCTGGCTGCCGCACTTGATGTCGGCGCGGCAGGGGCCGCCCTGGCAGCCAGCGCCGCAGTACTCGGCTCCGAAGCCGCAGTGCCCGTACTTGCTGCAGCAGTGGTTGTTGGTGCAAATTGCACCGCCGGCCTGGCTGCCGCAGCGCTTGCTGGTCCAGCAGGCGCCGTTCTGGCAGCCCTTGCCGCAGTAGTCGCCGCCCATGCCGCAGTATCCGTACTGGCTGCAGCAGAGGTTGTTGGGGCACTCCATGCCGCTGCCCTGCTCGCCGCACCTCTGGGCCTGAGCGGTCGCCGCGGCGAAGGCGAGGACGGCAGCCGCGCCGAGCGCGAGGGCCCTGGTGCTCATCATCTTCATCCTTTTTGTTTTCTTGATGCTGGTTGTGCACTTGTGTGTGTGTGTGGAGTAAACAGGCCCTGATCCCCGCTTTATATAGGGGTGTCCATTACAGTCGAGTTCGACGTGGCAGCTCGCCATGCACTGGGCGCACACACGTGTTCACTCAGCATCAACGAAATTAACCTGACCGAGGAGATTGTTAATTAATGCATGTGATGTGATGCCAGATCCGTTTTTGATGGATGCGGCAGTACGATACGGTCCGTGATTTGTATATGCTGCATGAGACGTGCATGGAGCGCGAGCTATATATCAGAGTAGTACTGGCAGTGTACTCTTATTAGTGCATGTGATGGCGCATGGTTAGTGTCGATCGACCTCGTCGTCGTCCTCATCTTTTCTTGTGAACGGCCATGTCATCTGATCGATGTGTGAACGTTGTGATATCTTATCTTCTCTTTTCCTGAGAGCACGTACAAGTACAATGGAAATGGCAGTGGCATCTCGGATCGGATATCCGTGTTTTGTTTGCGATGAGAAGCTAGCTAGGTTCTTTTAGCACATCAAACAAAAAATAGTTAGATGATGTAAAAGAAGTCAAATATTCGCCTCCAAAAGAAAACCATTGTATTAGCAAAGTAGATCATCCAAGTGTTCTACTGGAGTATGTCTTCAGTAAATCGACCAGTCCGATTCAAAGGTGTAGTTGATGGATCTGACGAGCCGGACATCGAATATGAAATAGAACAAATAATCAGCAAACCCGTATCAAAGATCCCACGGCTCAACAATCTACCAAAACTTGGTTAAGTCTCAGTTGTTTGAGTTTTAGCAAACCCGTAGAAGAAGAGAGCAAGACTCAGGATGTGCGCCCCAGTACTAAGGAAACCCTATAGGCAGTAGGGGAGCCAGCACGAACACACGTCCCAGACTACCTTCAGTATGAACAACAGCTATAGTGATAAAAGTGAACACAGTACAATCGACGCTCACATACACGAGTATACAATCACCTCTATGAACGCACACACGCATACCCTATCCTATGAGCACCTTCGAGAGACTGAGCCAGCATAGCATCTTGAGATTTTACGAAGTCACCATCGGCGCCTCGCAGTCGACGGGAACATCTCCTCCCACTGAACGGACATCGCCGGAAGCCTGAAATAAATCCAGGAATAATACAAGCACCAATGTCAAATCTAGAATTTGAACTCTGGTGGGCTGGGGATACTACTGTCCTCCTAACCATCCAACCACAGGTTGGTTTGCTAGTGGTAAAAGTAGTTACAGTATAAACAGTTGACAAAGGAATTGGTAGACACGCCTCACGCCAAGGCCCCTGTTGTCTGGAGCCTGTCTCCGCCACTGCCTATAGGTAACCACTTAGTAGTGGTGCGCCTTATTTGGCATGCGTTACTGCTACTTAGTAGTAGCGTGGGTGTAAAGCCTGCGTTATTGGTACGCCCTAGTAGTAGTGCGGGCACAGCAGGCACATGCTACTACTAAGTGGTCCCCACTGTGCCCCTCCTGACTAACATTTATATGTAAGCTGCTCTCATAGCGAAGGACTAACATATATAGTACCAAAAGAAATCACAAGAAACATAATAAATTTACATCGAGATTCCGAGACATATTACTTGCGTATAAGGCTAGCTAGCTCCTAGTGGTGTGGCAACTTGGGGGCGATTCAGGTTTCATCGCAACTGTCGCCGCCCGTCCTGCACTCCCCTCGCCGCCGTCGCCGCCACCGGCCCTGGCCCCGGCCTGGCCGCAGTGGCGGCGGGGTGCTTTTGCCACCTTCTCCTCCCCCTCCCAAGCATGTCCTCTCTCTCTCTCTCACGCGCGGTGCTCACCTCTCTCCCGACAGCGTGGTCAGATCCAGATCGACCTGAGTCGCCGGTCCTCGGCTTGGTCGGCCATGCCCTTGGATGGGAGGTTGCGCGTCTTGGCTTTGTGGATGGGAGGCACGACGACGTGCAGCGAGGGTTGGGAGATGCCCGCATGCTTGCAGCAGCGTTGTTGAGCGCGCGAGTGCCGCTGCTGGCTGCAAGCCGAGGCGGTGGGGCCCGTGCTTGCCCCACTTCGGCCGCGCCAGTGCCATGCTTGACAAGACCACTTCCCCACCCTTTGGTGCCCCATGGCTGCCACATCTGGGTGCCGCCGTAATGTTCCGAACCGGTGGCACTTGCGAGCAGTGGTGAAGTGGTGGATGCAGTGGAGCGCCAGTATGGTAGTTGGGACGGTCGGTTGCCTGTTTGCGGCTCGCCTCCTGGTGGGAGGTGGGTTTTTTCGTGGTACCCATAGCGGCTGCTTTGGCAGGTGGGCATGTTAGCACCTTTGCGGCGGGTGCTGTCATGCGGGTGTTGGTGTGTCGGCTTGGCCGTGTGGACGGCGAGGCGACACACGCATGAGGTGTTCTTCGTGCGGGTGTGGTCGTCGAGGCCGCCCTCTTCGGATCTGGGTGGGCTCTTGCCGTCCAATTCGGGGTGTCGTCCCCTATGTGCTCTGTCTACCTCACCTCACATCAGCTCTCTATGAGTGAGGTATCATGGTTAGTGGACCTTGTGTGGTTGCTGGTTAGTGTCCCGAGTGAAAGCTATGCCCGACAGTGCCGGTGGCGGTGGCGGTGGCGTGCTCTAGTGTCATTTCCCTCCTTGGAGGCGTCATCGTGGGTTGCCCACCCCCACGTTTGGCTCTGGGTGAAAGCCCTTGGTCCAGCATGTTGGACCAGACGGTGGCGGTGGTCTGTCGGTGTTCCTTCCTTGGAGGCTCCATTTCGTGAGCATGGTCCCTATCTGCATGTGGTTTGGTGTGGCTCATGGCGGACAGCTTCTTCTCTACGTGTTGACGACCTCGAGGCTACATTGGTGGTGCTCACTTGGAGAGCTATGTTCAGAGATATGATCATGCTCAAGACCTCCTGTTGGGTCCTGGCGTCAGTTTTCTTCCTAGATCTGGGTGAGCATCCCCATCCTCGACAGGTCAAAGTCCTTCGATCCAGGGCGAGGGAGCAGGTGGCTCCTTTCGACGATGGAAATGTAAGGTGTTGGTGTGCCGGTGTGCCCAAGTGATGGTGATGGCATGATCTACGTTGACGGCTAGGCTCCTTGTTGTGGTGGCCAAATTTGTGTTTCGATCCTCAGATCACGTTTGAGGGCTCTATGACTTCAAGTGGTGCCTTTGTCCCTCTGTTTAGTCAGAGTTTTGTTGTTGCTCTTGAGCACCCTTGCTTCATGTCATTTTCTTTTTCTTTACTAAGTGTTATGGCTTTATGTTCTACTGATCATTGTAAGAGCTACATTAATTTAAAGCTGGGTAATGGCCTGTTTGCTAAAAAAACAAAAAAAAATCACAAGACCCATTAATAGTCATCCGGAAACACAAAACCTTACACCCTTGATGCGTCTCCAACGTATCTATAATTTATGAAGTATTCATGCCATGTTTACAACAATTTTATATGGTTTTGGTATGATTTGATTAGAACTAACCCGGACTGACGTTGTTTTCAGCAGAACTACCGTGGTGTCGTTTTTTTATGCAGAAATAAAAGTTCTTGCAATGGGCTGAAAATTTACGGTGATTTTTTATTGACCAAAAGAGACCCCCGAAGCACAAGAGCTAGGCCAGGAAGTGGACGAGGTGGCCACAAGCCTGGGGGCGAGCCCACCCCCCTAGGGCGCGCTTCCCGAGCTTGTGGGCCCCTCAGACACTTCCTTGACATGAGACCAACGCCAAAAATTCTTATAAATACCAAAACCCTCGAAAACAACCCTAGATCGGAAGTTCTGCCGCCGTAAGCCACTGTAGCCACGAAAAACCAATCGGGAGCCCGTTCTGGCACCCTGTCGGAGGGGGAAATCATCACCGGAGGCCATCTTCATCATCTCGGCGGTCTCCATGACTAGGAGGGAGTAGTTCACCCTCGGGGCTGAGGGTATGTACCAGTAGCTATGTGTTTGATCTCTCTCTCTCTCTCGTGTTCTTGATTTGACACGATCTTGATGTACCGTGAGCTTTGTTACTATAGTTGGATCATATGGTGTTTCTCCCCCTCTACCTTCTTGTGATGAATGAGTCTTGCTCTTTGAGGTTTTGTTATGTTGGATTGAGTATTGGATTTGAGAACACTTGATGTATGTCTTGCGATGGGATATCTGTGGTGACAATGGGATGTTCTATTGATTCACTTGATGTATGTTTTGGCACTCAACTCGCGGATTCCCGAGGTGATATTGGGGTAATCTATGCATAGGGTTTGATGCACGTTTTCGTCCTACGTTCTCCGATAGAAACTTTGGAGTGATTCTTTGTCGCACGTTGAGGGATTGCTATATGATCTAATTATGTTATCATTGTTGAGAGACTTTGCAATAGTGAAAGTATGAACCCTAGGCCTTGTTTCCAAGCATTGCAATACCGTTTTTGCTCACTTTTGTTACTAGTTACCTTGCTGTTTTTATATTTTCAGATTACAAAAACCTATATCTACTATCCATACTACACTTGTATCACCATCTCTTCGCCGAACTAGTGCACCTATATAATTTATCATTGTATTGGGTGTGCTGGGGACACAAGAGACTCTTTGTTATTTGGTTGCAGGGTTGTTTGAGAGAGACCATCTTCATCCTACGCCTCCCACGGATTGATAAATCTTAGGTCATCCACTTGAGGGAAATTTACTACTGTCCTATAAAACTCTGCGCTTGGAGGCCCAACACGAATCTACAAGAAGAAAGGTTGCGTAGTAGACATCAAGCTCTTTTCTGGCGCCGTTGCCGGGGAGGTGAGTGCTTGAAGGTATATCTTTAGATCTTGCAATTGAATCTTTTAGTTTATTGTTTTATCACTAGTTTAGTCTATAAAAGAAAACTACAAAAAAATGGAATTGAGGTTGCCTCATATTATTCATCTTTATAATGTCTTTCGTGAAAATGATGGAAAGGAAAATTGTGCCAAAGTATTAGAAGAAGAAGTCAATAAAATGTTTGGCACTAAATCTTTGAATGATGAGCATGATTGCAATGTTGTTAGTATGAATTCCTTGAATATCCATGATGCTAATGATATGCAAAGCCACAAGCTTGGGGATGCTATGTTTGATGAAGATGATATTTTTAGTCCTCCAAATTTTGATGAGAATATTTACTATGATGAAAGCATGCCTCCTATTTATGATGATTATATTGATGAAAGTGGGTTTGGAAGAGTGTCAACTCTAGGTACGTAGTAATGATCCCACTATTTTGGAGGGTGTTGAATCTTATTGTTATAATTATGAAAGTGGATTTGGAGAGGTCATGACTTTATTTAATGATGATTCCACTATTTTGGAAGAGGTTTCAATTGATTATGACAACAAAGTTCCTATCTATGATGATTATTGTGATGACATGTATGCTATAAAGAATAATGATAACCATGAAACTTGTCATCATGATTTTAATTTTCAATTGGATTATGCCTCACATGATAGTTATTTTGTTGAGTTTGCTCCCACTACTATTCATGAGAATAAATTTGCTTATGTGGAGAGTAATAAAATTTCTAAGCTTGTGGATCATGAAAAGAATGCTTTATGTGATAACTATATTGTTGAATTCATTCATGATGCTACTGAAAATTATTATGAGAGAGGAACATATGCTTTTACATATCTCAATAATATCAAGTTTCCTCTCTATGTGTTGAAAATCTTGAAGTTTTGCTTGTTTTACCTTCCTATGCTAGTTGATTCTTGCTCCCATAAATTGTTTGCTCACAAAATCCCTATGCATAGGAAGTGGGTTAGGCTTAAATGTGTTTTCCATGTGTTTCATGATGCTCCGGTTATGTTTCAATTCTTTACTTCTTTGTGAGCATCATTGAAATCATCATGCCTAGCTAAAAGGCATTAAAGAAAAAGCGCTTGTTGGGAGACAACCCAACATTTACCCCTACTGTTTTTGTGTGTTCACATGATTAATATACTGTAGTAATCATGTTTTATAGCTTTTGTTTCAATAAAGTGCCAAGTAAAGCCTTTGAGGTAGTGTGGATGATAGTTGACTTGATTCTGTACAAAAACAGAAACTTTTGCTTCCAGTAACAGAATTGTTTAAATTCACTGGAGCGTGATAAAATTCTGAATTTTTTACACACGATTGATATACAAATTTTATACGTTTTCCTAATTTTTTAGAATTTTTGGACTAATATAAGTATGTTTATAGTCCAGATCTTTACAGACTGTTCTGTTTTTGACAGATTCTGTTTTCAATGCATAGTTTGCTTGTTTTAGTGTTTCCATAACTTATATTATGTGATGTAGATTGTGGAAATGATAAGGTACAGTAGGCATTGTGTGAGAACAATTATGAATCTTGTCTTTGACAGTACCCAAGTGAATGATTTGCTTTATTATACTAACCTATCTCACGAAGTTCCGTCAAGTTTTGTGTGATTGAAGTTTTCGAGTTTTGGGTGAGATATCAATATGAGGAGAATAAGGAGTGGCAAGACCCTAATCTTGGGGATGCCCAAGGCAGCCCAAGGTAATATTCAAGTAATACCTAAGCAACTAAGCTTGGGGATGCCCCGGAAGGCATCCCCTCTTTCGTCTTCAACATTATCGGTAACCTCACTTGGAGCTATATTTTTATTCGTCACATGATATGAGTTTTGCTTGAAGCGTCATTTTATTTAAGTTTGACTTGCTTTCTGCTATTTATAATAATGTTTTGCATCTTTTAGTTCAATAAAAAGGTCAAGTATAGCCTTTACCATGCTTATTTTGCAAGTCTATATGTTGCTGTTTTGAAAACAGAAAAATTTCTATCATTGTCTGAATTCTTATGGAAAGTCAAAATGTGATAAAATCTTGAAATTTTTACACAGTGAGTAACAACAAATTTTCTAAAGTGTGGTAATTTTTCAGAATTTTTGGAGTTAAAGAAATATGAATCTTCTTGCATTCTTTACAGACTATCCTGTTTAGACAGATTGCTGTTATGCTTGCATTGTTTACACATGTTTGCTTGTTTAATGATTATATTTGAGGATATGAGTATTAAATATGCAGAGGCATTTAGTATGCAATGTTAAATAATAATTTTAGTGATTTGCCACAGTAGAGAATGATAAGGTTTTGCATTGATTTATACTAACTTATCTCACGAGTTCTTGTTGAGTTTTGTGTGGATGAAGTTTTTAAGATTTAGGGAAACCGTGATATAAAAGGGATTAAGGAGAAACAAAAGCTCAAGCTTGGGGATGCCCAAGACATCCCAAGATAATATTTCAAAAACTCTCAAGCATCTAAGCTTGGGGATGCCCCGGTAGGCATCCCACCTTTCTTCATCAACAATTATCGGTTAGTATCGGTTGAGCCTAAGTTTTTGCTTCTTCACATGATATGTGATATCCTTGGAATGTCATTTTATTTTGTTTTGATTGCTGTTTTAATAATATCCCAAGATATGAAATTCTTAAATGAGAGAGAGTCTTCACATAGCTACATAATTATTCAACTACTCATTGATCTTCACTCATACCTTTTGGAGTAGTTTGTCATTTACTCTTGTGCTTCACTTATATCTTTTTGAGAGTCTTATAAATAGTAATGGTAACATGCATGTGTTATGAAATTGGTCCCAATATGATGGGCATCCAAGAGGGATATAATAAAAACTTTCATATAGAGCATTGAATATATGAGAAGTTTGATTCTTTGCATTTGTTTTGAGATATAAAGATGGTGATATTAGAGTCATGCTAGTGAGTAATTGTGGATTGGTAGAAATACTTGTGTTAAGGTTTGTGATTCCCGTAGCATGCACGTATGGTGAACCGTTATGTGATGAAGTCAGAGCATGATTTATTTTTTGATTGTCTTCCTTATGAGTGGCGGTCGGGGACGAGCGATGGTCTTTTCCTACCAAACTATCCCCCTAGGAGCATGCGTATTAGTACTTTGCTTTGATGTCTAATAATTGTTTGCAATAAGTATGTGAGTTCTTTATGACTAATGTTGAGTCCATGGATTATACGCACTCTCACCCTTCCACCATTGCTAGCCTCTCTAGTACCGCGCAACTTTCACCGGTGAATTAAACCCACCATATACCCTTCCTCAAAACAGCCACCATACCTACCTATTATGGCATTTCCATAGCCATTCCGAGATATATTGCCATGCAACTTCCACCGTTCTGTTTATTATGACACATACCATCATTGTCATATTGCTTTGCATGATCATGTAGTTGGCATAGTATTTGTGGCTTGACCACCTTTCATATTTTTTATACATGTCACTCTTGATCATTGCACATCCCGGTACACCGCCGGAGGCATTCATATAGAGTCATACCTTGTTCTAGTATCGAGTTGTAATTCTTGAGTTGTAAGTAAATAAAAGTGTGATGATCATCATTATTAGAGCATTGTCCCATGTGAGGAAAGGATGATGGAGGCTATGATTCTCCCATAAGTAGAGATGAGGCTCCGAACTTAAAAAAAAAGAGGTCAAAGAGCCCAAAAAAGAGAGGCCAAAGAGCCCAAAAGAAAAAAAAAAGAGAAAAAAATGAGAGAAAACAAAAAAATGAGAGAAAAAGAGAGAAGGGACAATGTTACTATCCTTTTTCCACACTTGTGCTTCAAAGTAGCACCATGTTCTTCATGATAGAGAGTCTCCTATTTTATCACTTTCATATACTAGTGGGAATTTTTCATTATAGAACTTGGCTTGTATATTCCAATGATGGGCTTCCTCAAATCGCCCTAGGTCTTTGTGAGCAAGCAAGTTGGATGCACACCCACTTAGTTTTCATTTTGAGCTTTCATACACTTATAGCTCTAGTGCATCCGTTGCATGGAAATCCCTACTCACTTGCATCGATATCAATTGATGGGCATCTCCATAGCCCATTAATTTGCCTAGTTCATGTGAGACTTTCTCCTTTTTGTCTTCTCCTCACAACCTCCACCATACTCTATTCCACTTATAGTGCTATATCCATGGCTCACGCTCATGTATTGCATGAAAATTGAAAAAGCTTGAGAACATTAAAAGTATGAAACAATTGCTTGGCTTGTCATCGGGGTTGTGCATGATGAAATATTTTGTGTGATGAAGATAGAGCATAGCCAGACTATATGATTTTGTAGGGATAACTTTCTTTGGCCATGATATTTTGAGAAGACATGATTGCTTTATTAGTATGCTTGAAGTATTATTGTTTTTATGTCAATATTAAACTTTTGTTTTGAATCTTATGGATCTGAACATTTATGCCACAATAAAGAAGATTACATTGATAAATAGTTAGGTAGCATTCACACTTCATAAATTCTTTCTTTTATCATTTACCTACTTGAGGACGAGCAGGAATTAAGCTTGGGGATGCTGATACGTCTCCAACGTATCTATAATTTATGAAGTATTCATGCCATGTTTACAATAATTTTATATGGTTTTGGTATGATTTGATTAGAACTAACCCGGACTAACATTGTTTTCAGCAGAACTACCATGGTGTCGGTTTTTGTGCAGAAATAAAGGTTCTCGGAATGGGCTGAAAATTTACGGTGATTTTTTATGGACAAAAAGAGACCCCTGAAGCACAAGAGCTGGGCCAGGAATTGGACGAGGTGGCCACAAGCCTGGGGGGCGCGCCCACCCCCCTAGGGCACGCCTCCCGAGCTTGTGGGCCCCTTGGACACTCCCTTGACGTGAGACCGACGCCAAAAATTCTTATAAATACCAAAACCCCCGAAAAGAACCCTAGATCGGAAGATCCGTCGCCGTAAGCCTCTGTAGCCACAAAAAACCAATCGGGAGCCCGTTCCGGCACCCTGCTGGAGGGGGAAATCATCACCGGAGGCCATCTTCATCATCTCAGCGGTCTCCATGACGAGGAGGGAGTAGTTCACCCTCGGGGTTGAGGGTATGTACCAGTAGCTATGTGTTTGATCTCTCTCTCGTGTTCTTGATTTGGCACGATCTTGATGTACCGCGAGCTTTGTTACTATAGTTGGATCATATGGTGTTTCTCCCCCTCTACCTTCTTGTATGAATTGAGTCTTGCTCTTTGAGGTTTTGTTATGTTGGATTGAGTATTGGATTTGAGAACACTTGATGTATGTCTTGCGATGGGATATCTGTGGTGACAATGAGATGTTCTATTGATTCACTTGATGTATGTTTTGGCACTCAACTCGCGGATTCCCGAGGTGACATTGGGGTAATCTATGCATAGGGTTTGATGCATGTTTTCGTCCTACGTTCTCCGATAGAAACTTTGGAGTGATTCTTTGTCGCACGTTGAGGGATTGCTATATGATCCAATTATGTTATTATTGTTGAGAGACTTTGCACTAGTGAAAGTATGAACCCTAGGCCTTGTTTCCAAGCATTGCAATACCGTTTTTGCTCACTTTTGTTACTAGTTACCTTGCTGTTTTTATATTTTCAGATTACAAAAACCTATATCTACTATCCATACTACACTTGTTTCACCATCTCTTCGCCGAACTAGTGCACCTATACAATTACCATTGTATTGGGTGTGTTGCGGACACAAGAGACTCTTTGTTATTTGGTTGCAGGGTTGTTTGAGAGAGACCAACTTCATCCTACGCCTCCCATGGATTGATAAACCTTAGGTCATCCACTTGAGGGAAATTTGCTACTGTCCTGCAAAACTCTGCGCTTGGAGGCCCAACACGAGTCTACCAGAAGAAAGGTTGCGTAGTAGACATCAACCCTTGATACCTATCATTTTTCGGTCGTTAAGCATGTGGTCAGCATGTGATGACTGAAAATAGATCACACGTGAGGGCAGCTTACCCCTTCGCCTCTCTTTTAAGCAAACATGGTGGTTAGGGTTTCTGCCTCCTATCGGTGGTGCTGCTGATCTGCCTCATCTTCTGTGGCCTTAGAACCATGTGGGCGCAATTAATCCCGGCCCTTGCCAGCGGGAGGGCTCCGTTTTTATATGTTTCTTTGAGTTTTTCTAGGGTTTGTGTGTTGCTCGGGAAGACGAGACAACGGTGGCTCCCTGAAAATGCAATAAGGTTCTCCTTGCCCAGCCCCCGTCCTGGTGGTGCGTCTAGCATCATCAGAGGGTGTATGTGGAGGTGTGTCTCCGGCGAATCTCGTAGGATTTGATTGGTGGTTGTCTTTGGTGGATCTGCTCAGATCTGGTCTTGATTCGTCTACGTCAGCGTGTCTTCAGATTGGATCCTTCTGATCTATGCTTCTCTTCATCAGCGGCGGTTGATGTTCTGGTGCACTGGTCCTATGGGCCCTTAATATGACGACTTCTCGACTGTCTACTACAAGAAGTTTTGTCCGGCTCCGGCGAGGGAAGGGTGATGACGGCAGTGCCCCTTCGGCTCACTCCAGTACTTGTAGTCGTCGCTAGGTGGTCTACTAATCTGGATGTAATTTTATTATTTCTGGTGTTCGTTGAATTGCCCTGATTAATGATGAATAGATTGAAAGTTGTGTTGCAAAATAAAGCACGTAATGACTGAAAAAATATCATCATCACTTCCCGGGCACCTCAATGACAGGTCAGTGATTATAGTGGGCCATTTTAGTGATTTAATTTATGGGGGCTTCAACGAGTGTACAAATGTTGAAACAATCCATGTACTCATTTGCATGATATTAAAAAGCTATCCTAATTACATAATATAGTCATCAACCCGTGCATCACGGGCTAACATTTTCGCGTTCCGTATTGTTATTTGGGAATAACTACTATGATGGTTAAAAAATGTTAACTCTTGTCTACATCACTGGTCTTTATGTTTATTCTTCTTATGATGTTCCTCCACAATTTATGGAAAACTGAAAAAAAAAGGCGGGAATTATGTCTCATGCCAGCAAATGACCGGATTCCCTAAAGAGCTTTTATCGAAAATATGTCGTTGAGATGCGGTCGTGAATATGTGCATATGAGGACTGTTAATGTTGGACGAGCTTTTATCGTCATGGGACCGGATGAGGTAAAGTCACCACCTCGGCCTTAAGCTCGGGCAAGAAGGCCGCAAACAGTTGATGATCCGCCGGCCCAAAAACTATGATAAAAAACTAAAATTAGTCGTTTCTAAAAAAACTAAAATTAGTCATCCGGTGAGTGAGGGGCATATGCTCACAAAGAGCTCCCCACAATACATATCATCTACGTACTTCAAAGGTGTCCTCTCTGACGGCGAGAAGAATGCTGCCAGATTGCCTAGTTGTCGGTAGCCATTGCTGGACAAAGTTGTCGCATCTATGACCTGACAGCTCAATGACGAGGACGCACATACACTCAACTGTTGAGTACCCCCTCGTCGCTCGTCCCTCCAGGGCGATCAGGGGGGAAACCCTAGCTCCCCAGCCTCCTCGATCCCATCCCTCCTTCCCCTTAGTCGCCGGTGGGGGACAGCGTCGGGCAGAGCTCGTGCATTCGATGGCGGCAGCGGAGGGCTGCTCCTCCTTTCCCGTTGTAAGGCGGTGAGGGCGCCAGATCCGCGGAGGTGCGGCCTCTTCCTCGATCCAAAGCGGCATGGTGGCTCTTGCTAGAGGCGTTTGTGGTGGTGCGGGGTGAGATGGCCAGAGGATGGAGATGGGGCTGGGCGTGGCTGGTGGCGGCGGCGGCCGGCTCAGATCCGGTCTTGGCGGAGGCGGCGGTGACTCCGGCCCGTATCTGAACATGGAGGTGGCGACATCCCCTCCGCCGGGGATGACGGGCCAGGTGGTGGGTCCTTGTGGCGGTGCCAGTCCTGCAACCGGGGACGTGCAGGACGCATGTGGCGGCCGGAGCTTCCTCCGGCGTCGACGACGCTTGATGCGGGATCGTGGCGGCAGTTGCCATTGTATGGGCGACGACAACGGCGGGTGCTCCCTGTAGTGCCCGAAGTCGGGGCGGCGACCCCTCTTCCTCAACGACGGTGGACTCCGGGGTCGTGTGGGCGACTCGGAGTCTGGATCAAGAGGTGGTGATGGCCTTTCTGAGGCTGGTGGCGGTATGGGACGTCCCCTCCATCAACAGATCGGATTCGATGCGGCTCGTCAGGTGACACATGTGCCTCTTTCGGAGTTATCGGGTAGAGCCTGTCGTCAGCAGGTGAAGCCACTGGTGGATGCGCTACCCGCGGATGCTATGCATGACATCTTATTCAGAGATATCAAGTCATGCCTGCTACCGGCAGGTGATGCACGGTGGCTCTGGCGGAGGTGTCATGTTTAGTTTGTTGTTGTTGAATCAAAGGTGGTGCGACCGTAGCAGGTGGCTTACTCATACAGTCGTGATCGTGTTCACTCGACCCCTCGCCAGAGTCGCAGTTATAGCCGACGCATTGAGTCACCAGCAGTATCCAGCAGTGAGCGGCACCATGAACCGCCCCGCAACGATAACCCGCCCCTTACTGATGGTCAGGCACTTGTGGATGGAGCCAGAGCACGCCGGGCGGCAGAGGCGGCGGCGGCTCAGCTGGGGGCTTATCAACAGCCTCAGGTGACCCCTTCAACCTCAATGGAGGCTGGGATGATTTCTAGGACGGTTGGAGTGCCGTGTCTGGTACCAGCCTTGCGCAATGTGCGTTTGCCTAAGGATTTCAAGGGCCCCCGTAAGGTGCCAAATTATACAGCTAACCTCCCCCCTGAGGGGTGGATTGAGAGTTATGAGCTCGTCATGGAGATGTTGGATGTCAATGATGTGGTGTGTGCCAAGTACTTTACCATGATGTTGGATGGGCCAGCCCGTACATGGTTAAAGGGATTGCCTCCAAACTCCATCAATTCATGGGCAGAGTTGAAGGCGCGGTTCATCAAGAACTTTCAAGGGACATGTAAGCAGCCTCTGACGATTATCGATTTGGATAATTGTGTCTAGCGTGAGGATGAGTCGGCTCACCATTGGGTCCGGCGGGTCTGAGAGATCATTCATTCATCAGATAGCATTGCGGTGAATCAGGCGGTTCTGGTCTTGGAAAAGAACTGTCTCTTCACCCCTCTTAAACAAAAGCTTGGGCGACTCAAGCGTTACTACAATGACATGGGTGAGCTCATGGCGGCTCTCATTAAATATGCTGACTCTAATAACACCAAGGACCCTGGATCGGATGATGAGAAGTCCAATAAGGGTAAGAAGAGTGGCAACGGTAAGGGTCAACGGAAGAATACGGCAGGGCATAATGGCCAAGGTAATGGTGGTAAGCGCAGACAACCCGACGGCAGGTCAGATCTTGTAGCTAACACCAACACTGGATATAAAAACCAGCGTTGTAATGGTAATGGTAAGCAGTCCTTTGGAGGGAAGAACTTTAATATTGAGGCAATGATGAACGAGCCTTGCCCAAAACACAGCCTGCCCAATAAACTAGCGACTCATGCTTGGAAGGACTGTTTCATTATGCGAGAGTACATGAATTCCAACTTCAATCAGAATCACGGCAACAATAATGGGCCGCCTGGCGGCTCAGGATCCGGCTCTTGGGGACCCAGTTTTGGTGGTGGCGGTTCAAGCTCTGGTTATCAAGGACAGGGCAGCCAGGGTGGTTATAACCAACAGTCTGGTCAGGGCAACCAGCAGCATCAGTCAGGATATCAGAGTAATCCAAAGCAGCTCAACAGTGGCCAGTATCATGTTTTCACCACAAGTCTCTGCAAGCGAGATCAGAAGGTTCATAAACGCGCGGTCAACACAATTGAGCCGGAGGTGCCTCAATACTTGCGGTGGTCAGAATATCCAATCACATGGAGTCGGGAGGATCACCCGCCCCGTGTTGAAAATCCGGGTCATCTAGCATTGGTGGTAGCCCCTCAAGTGGGTGGTTATAAGTTTACTAATGTCTTATGGATGGTCGTAGTAGTATTAAAATCCTGTATTACGACATGTTTCGGCGGATGAGCCTAACTGACAAGGATCTTAAGCCGTCTTCCACAATCTTCCATGGTATGGTACCTGGTAAGTCGACATATCCTGGCGGAAAGATTGCTCTGGAAGTAGCCTTTGGTGATGACTATGACTACAGATCAGAGACATTATGGTTTGAAGTGGTCAAGATTAATAGTCCATATCATGCCCTGTTTGGACGGCTGGCTTATGCTAAGTTCATGGCTCGCCCTTGCTATGTTTACTTACAACTCAAAATGCCAGGGCGAAAAGGTACAATTACGATCCATGGTGATCGGAAAATAGCTTTGGAATGTGAGGAAGGAGATGTAGCTTATGCAGAGTCTGCCTGTGCTACTGAGGAGCTTAAGTTTTATAAAGATAATGTTGACCTGGCTGATATGACCCCTCTGAAGAAGCCCACCACTGAACAGGACCCTTTGTTGAAATTTAAGTCGGCTGACGACACCAAGCAAGTTGACTTTGTCCCTGGCGACTCATCTCAGCAGTTCACCATAGGGGCTAATATGGATCCTAAATAGGAAAGAGCGCTCATCGAGTTCATCCATGAGAATCGGGACATCTTTGCATGGAAACCTTCTGACATGTTGGGTGTACCGAGAGAATTCGCTGAGCACACTCTTAATGTGGATCCTAAGTTTAAGCCGGTCAAGTAGTTCCTTCATCGTTTTAATGAGGAGCGACGCAAAGCCATTGGAGAAGAGGTGGCCCGGCTCTTGGCGGCCAGGTTCATTGTGGAGGTTTTTCACCCTGAGTGGTTGGCTAACCCGGTGCTTGTGCTTAAGAAGAATGGCACCTGGCGTATGTGTGTTGACTATACAGATCTTAACAAAGCTTGTCCAGCTGATCCGTTTGCTCTCCCTCGCATTGACCAAATCATTGATGCCACGGCGGGTTGTGAGAGCTTATGTTTTTTGGATGCTTATTCTGGTTATCATCAGATTAAGATGGCAGTTAAAGACCAAGAGAAGACGGCATTCATCACACCTTTTGGAGCTTTCTGCTATGTCTCAATGCCTTTTGGGCTCAAGAGTGCCCAGGCGACTTATCAGCACTGTGTTCAGAATTGTTTTCACAACCAGATTAGACGCAACGTTCATGCTTATGTGGATGATATTGTGGTTAAGTCTAGGAAGAAGGAGACTCTCTTGGATGATCTGAAAGAAACCTTTGACAATCTCCGGGTCTACAGGATGATGCTTAACCCTGCCAAATGTGTTTTTGGCGTGCCTGCGGGTAAACTGTTGGGGTTCCTAGTCTCAGAACGAGGTATTGAAGCTAACCCGGAAAAGATTAAAGCCATCACGTCACTTTCTAAGCCGGCGTGTGTGAATGACATTCAGCGTCTGGCGGATCGCGTTGCGGCGTTGAGCCAGTTCATAAGCCACCTCGGAGAGAAGGCAATTCCTTTATACCAGATGATGAAGAAGACAGATCACTTTGTTTGGAGTGATGTTGCAGATAAAGCGTTTGAGGCGCTCAAAAAGCAATTAGCTGAGCCGCACGTCCTTGCTGCTCCTATTGAGAAAGAGCCTTTGCTCCTGTATGTGGCGGCTAATAGTAAGGCTATCAGTGTGGCAGTTGTTGTGGAGCGTAAGGAGGCGGGTAAAGAATACCCAGTTCAAAGGCCGGCTTATTACATCAGTGAAGTGTTGATTGAGTCCAACCAACGATACCCACATTGGCAGAAGTTGGTGTATGGGGTGTTCATGGCGAGTCATAAGTTGAAACATTATTTTCTTGGTCATCCTATTACTGTGGTCAGCTCTGCTCCTCTAGGAGACATTATTCAGAACAGAGAGGCCACGGGCCGGGTTGCAAAATGGGCAATTGAGCTTGGACCTCATAACTTAAAATATGTGCCAAGAACTGTTATCAAGTCTCAAGCTTTGGTGAATTTCATCAATGATTGGACGGAATTGCAAACACCTGAGGAAAAACCTGACAACACATATTGGACAATCCACTTTGATGGGTCTAGGCAGTTGGAAGGCTTGGGGGCTGGAGTTATTTTGACTTCCCCATGCGGTGACAAATTATGTTATGTTTTACGGCTAATGTTTCCTTGCACTAACAATGCAGCTGAATATGAAGCTTTACTCCATGGTCTTTGTATGGCTAAGGAGATGAATCTAAGCCGGGTCAGATGTTTGGGCGACTTAGACCTTGTGGCTCAGCAAGTCTCAGGCATGTGGGACTCAACTGACCCGCTCATGGCGGCTTATCGCCGGGCGGTTGACAACATTGCTGGTCACTTCAAGGGTTACTAGGTGGATCACCTTGATCGACGGAAGAATGAGGCGGCTGATGCCTTAAGTCGGCTTGGGTCTCAACGTAAGCCGGTGCCTCCCAATGTGTTCCTTGATGTATTACACAACCCTTCGGTCAAGCTGTCATCTGAGGAGGATATTGCAATCCCTGACCCGGAGGCCAGCTGGTGGCGGCTCTCCATGCTATTCCTGATTGGACACTCCCCTACTTGGCTTATATGACCCGGGGCGAGTTACCAGAGGATGAAACGTTGGCAAATGCTGATGTAGAGGATATTGCTAGCAAATGTGATGGATGTCAGAAGTTTGCAAGGCGGGCTCATGTGCCGGCTCAAGAGTTACGGATGATTCCAATAACTTGGCCGTTTGCTGTCTGGGGGCTTGATATGGTTGGGCCTTTTAAGAGGTCTAAGGATAATAAGACCCACCTTTTGGTGGCGGTTGACAAGTTTACCAAGTGGGTCGAGGCTGAGCCGGTCAGTAAATGTGATGCAACGACTGCAGTTTAGTTTGTGAAAAGGCTGATCTTCCGCTTTGGTTATCCTCATAGTATCATCACTGATAAGGGCACTAATCTATCCAAAGGTGCTATGAAGGAGTTCTGTCAACGAGAGCATATCCGTCTTGATGTTTCCTCTGTGGCTCATCCACGGTCTAATGGTCAAGCAGAAAGGGCGAACCAAGAAATTTTAAGAGGTATCAAGCCCCGGCTTATGGTTCCTTTGGAGCGAACGCCGGGTTGTTGGGTTGAGGAGTTACCTTTGGTGATTTGGAGTATCAATACCACCCCCAATAGATCCATAGGTTACACGCCTTTCTTTATGGTCTATGGTGCAGAGGCGGTTCTCCCAAGTGACATCCGTCATGACTCGCCTAGAGTGGCGGCTTATGTTGAAACTGATAATGAGATGGCACGACAGAATGCACTGGATGCTTTGGATGAAGAACGTGACCTTACGGCGGCTCGTTCGGCAATATACCAGCAAGACCTGCGTCGTTATCATAGCCACAGAGTCAAGACTCGAGCGTTTCAGGAAGGCGACTTAGTGCTCCGGCTGATTCAAGATCAAACTGACATGCATAAGTTGTCCCCGCCTTGGGAAGGACCTTTTGTGATTAGCAAAAATCTCAACAATGGCTCATATTATCTGATTAATGTACGTGAGCGAAAGGAGTCACGCACCTCTGAGCAGGAGACCAACAGGCCTTGGAACATTGCTCATCTTCGGCCTTACTACACCTGAGCCACCGGCTCTTATCATTGTACATACTTTGGATGATGTGCATATATCTTTTTATGATCAAATATAATAAAGTCGGCATCCCTGAAAAATTCGGGGCCTCTGTCGTTTCATTTCTGTGTATCTGAGTCTTTATTAGTTGATCATAAGGTCACTTGGGGGCTTCCAACCCACCGGGTTTAGCTTTCATACCCTCTTGACCAGGCATGAGACGCCAAACTATGAGTTATCCTGCCTGTTTGCAACTTGCTACTTCGCCAAGTGACCCGCCGAACTCTTAACAGTCAATCTTTTTAAGACCCTGAACTTGTTAAGGTTAAAACGGCGGCTTGTGTCACGAGAGAGCCGGCTTGCAGTGAGGTAGGATAAACTCAACGGATGTGCGGCCTTGAAAGCACAAGGCCTGTGAGCCACCTTGTTTGGTCATGTCTTGAAAGATGGCCTAGCAAAGATTTGAGATTTGTGGTATCTATTTCTTTTGGATTTTTTGATGTTTTTTGTTAAGTTTTTGCTTTTGTGCAAATTTTGACTACCCAGGTCGTGAGGCTCCGGTTTATGATTCTCCTGTTTGAGCATTTCAGGTTGTCGACCGCCCTGGCTTTGGACTTTAAGTCGCCAGCATGATTGATTTGAATAGCTGTGGCTATGAGACTATGAGTCTTCGGGTTTGGTAGCCCGCCCTGGTTTCTGACTTTAAGTCGCCAGTACGTTTTGGATTAAATGGCCATGGTCATAAGGCTGCAAGTCTTTGGGTTGTCACCCGCTTTACTTGCTGATTTTTAAGCCACCAGCATGATTTAACTCTACGGGGCTTGCAAACCTTCAGATGGATTAAACGGCCATGGTCATAAGGCTGCAAGTCTTTGGGTTGTCACCCGCATTACTTGTTGATTTTTAAGCCACCAGCATGATTTAACTCTACAGGGCTTGCAAACCTTCAGATGAAAATAAGAGTCATGGCATGGCTCATATGTATGATCACCTCAGGCTTATCATAAAGATTAAACTAGCGGATCAAAAGTCAAGATCAACATGCACGAAGGCATGACATGGCGGATCATTGTTTTAAAGCTACCCTATTACAAGGCTTCTAATTGAGCCCAATAGGTATTGCATCAAGTATTTTTTGAGCTGCACTCTTACAGCCTGGCCTGAGAGCCGCCTAGATCATCATCGTTATGATCAATTTTCCTCGTGATGCCTTGAAGACTCCGGGTCACCCTGCGCTGGCTCTTCCTCTTCGACCATCTGAAGGTCAGCCGATGTCCAGTCGATGCCGGTTAAAGCTTCGAACATGGCCTCATCGTTAAGTATAATTGAAGAGTCAAGATCAGGGGTGAAGGTGTGCTTACGCCTGGGAGGAACAAGATCCATCACTTCATGAGTGGGCGGTTTAACTTTGTTGTTGTTTTCATCGTAAGCCGGCGTATAA